>JARQOD010000003.1:558514931-558693971 GCA_033576555.1 Oophaga sylvatica
ACAAAAATGATTTTTCGCCCCCAATATTTTATTTTCACAAGGGTAACAGGAGAAATTGGACCCAAAAGTTGTTGTCCAATTTGTCCTGAGTACGCTGATACCCAATATGTGGGAGAAAACTACTGTATGGGCGCATGTCAGGGCTCGGAAAGGGAAGTAGTGACGTTTTGGATTGCAGACTTTGATGGAATGGTCTGGGGGCGTCATGTCGCATTTGGAGAGCCCCTGATGCGCCTAAACAGTGGAAACCCCCCACAGTGACCCCATTTTGGAAAATAGACCCCACTAGGAACTTACCTAGATGTGTGGTGAGCACTTTGAACCCCGAAGTGCTTCACAGAAGTTTATAACGCACAGCCGTAAAAATAAAAAATCCTTTTTTTTTTACAAAAATGATTTTTTCGCCCCAATATTTTATTTTCACAAGGGTAACAGGAGAAATTGGACCCCAAAAGTTGTTGTCCAATTTGTCCTGAGTACGCTGATACCCAATATGTGGGAGAAAACTACTGTATGGGCGCATGTCAGGGCTCGGAAAGGGAAGTAGTGACGTTTTGGATTGCAGACTTTGATGGAATGGTCTGGGGGCGTCATGTCGCATTTGGAGAGCCCTGATGCGCCTAAACAGTGGAAATCCCCAACAAGTGACCCCATTTTGGAAAATAGACCCCACAAGGAACTTATTTAGATGTGTGGTGAGCGCTATGAAGCCCAAGTGCTTCACAGAAGTTTTAATGTACAGCCGTAAAAACAAAAAAATCTTATTTTTTTTACAAAAATAATATTTTCGCCCCCAGTTTTTTATTTTCCCAAGGGTAACAGAAGAAATAGGACAAATTTCACAATAACTCTTGGGGTCCAGAGTACGCTGATACCCCATATGTGGGGATAAACTACTGTTTGGACGCATGGCAGAGCTCAGAAGTGAAGGAACACCGTTTGACTTTTTCAAAGCAGAATTGGCTGGAATGGAGATCAGACGCCATGTCACATTTGGAGAGCCCCTGATGTGCCTAAACAGCGGAAACCCCCCAATTCTAACTCCAACCCTAACCCCAACACACCCCTAACCCTAGTCCCAACCCTAATCCCAACCCTAACCCTAATCCAAACTCTAACCCTAATCCTAACTTTAGCGCCAACCCTAACCCTAACTTTAGCCGAAACCCTAACCCTAACCCTAATGGGAAAATGGAAATAAATAAATTTTTTTTATTTTATTTTTTTTCCCTAACTAAGGGGGTGATAAAGGGGGGTTTGATTTACTATTTATAGCGGTTTTTATGATTGGCAGCTGTCACGCTAAAAGACGCTTTTTATTGCAAAAAGTAGTTTTTTGCATCGCCACATTTTGAGAGCTATAATTTTTGCATATTTTGGCCCACAGAGTCATGTGAGGTCTTAATTTTTGCGGGACGAGGTGACGCTTTTATTGGTACCATTTTTGAGCACGTGACATTTTTTGATCGCTTTTTATTTCGATTTTTGGGAGGTTAGAATGAACAAAAATCAGCAATTCATGAATTTCTTTTGGGTGAGGCGTTTTTATTGTTCCGGTGTGGTAAAATTGATAAAGCAGTTTTATTCTTCGGGTCAGTACGATTATGGCGATACCTCATTTATATCATTTTTTTATGTTTTCGCGCTTTTATAGAATAAAAACAATTTTATATAAAAAATAATTATTTTTGCATCGCTTTATTCTGCGAGCTATAACTTTTTTATTTTTTCGCTCATGATGCTGTGTGACGGCTCGTTTTTTGCGGGACAAGATGACGTTTTCAGCGGTACCATGTTTATTTATATCCGTCTTTTTGATCGCGTGTTATTCCACTTTTTGTTCAGTGGTATGATGATAAAGCACTGATTTTTTGCTTCGTTTTTATTTTTTATTTTTTAAGGGGTTCACAAAAGGGGTTAACTAGTGGGACATTTTTATAGGGGGGGTCGTTACGGACGCGGCGATACCAAATATGTGTACTTTTATTGTTTTATTTTTTTATTTATAATAAGTAATGAATTTATTGGGGAATATTTTTTTTTTTTTTGGGATTTTTTTTTACACATGTTTATTTTTACTTTTTTTACTTTTTTACTTTGTCCCAGGGTGGGACATCACTGTATTTCATCAGATCGCTGGTGTGACAGTGTGCACAGCACTCTGTCACACCAGCGATCGCTCAGGCAGTGCAGCAGGCTTCTCAGTGCCTGCTCTCGGCAGGCACTGAGGAAGCCGCCTCCCTCCAGGACCCCAGCGCCATCTTGGATCCGGGTCCTGGGAGGGAGGAAGCCCTCAGAGCAGCGCGATCACATCGCGCTGGTCTGAGGGTCTCAGGGGGGCGCGCAGGGAGCCCCCACACTGCGCGATCCTCCCCTGTGCCCCCAGTACACCGCGATCATGTTTGATCGCGGTGTGCAAGGGGTTAATGTGCCGGGAGCGGTCCGTGACCGCTCCTGACACACAGTCACGGGTGTCAGCTGTGATAATCAGCTGACACCCGGCGGCGATTAGCTGCGCTCCCTCGGGGAGCGCAGCTAATCGCCTATGACGTACTATCCCGTCCATGGTCAGAATGGCACGGGTTTTATGGACGGGATAGTACGTCTAATGTCAGAGAGGGGTTAAAAGATCTGGAAAATGGAGGCCCGCATAAAGGAACTTTGCGGAGTGACTGATAATATCCTTGCAGATTTGCAGAATATAAAGACCCGTTTTTCAAGCCTACAGGACCTCACTAATCACAATTTGCAAGTGTTTGGACAGACTGCCCAGGATTTGCGAGCCAGGATTGAGGTTCTAGAAGAGCGAGTCCAGGCTCCTGCCGTAGCCCCGAGTTCTGGGATTCCCAAGTTGCCCCCTTTTCGTTTTGGTGGAGAACGTGAGAAATTCAGGGGATTTATTAATCAATGCAATCTTTTTTTTTCTGCACATGCTTCACAATTTCCCACTGAACGATCTAAGGTGCTTACTATAATTATGTTGCTTACCAACAAGGCTTTGATGTGGGCAAACCCTCTGATTGAGACTGAGGATGATTGTTTGAATCACCTTGATGCTTTTATTTCAGCCATGGGGCAGGTGTTTGATGACCCCAATCGAGGTGCAACAGCTGAAGCAGCCATGTTAGCTTTGCGCCAAGGTAAGCACTCGGTAGCTGAATATGCCTTGGATTTCAGGAGATGGGCCCTTGATACCACCTGGGACAGTTCCGCCCAAAAATCTATTTTTCGAAAGGGGTTATCTCCACTGATTAAGGATGAACTTGCTCGTGCCGACCCTCCCACTGCGTTAGGTGACTTTATTAACTACTGCATCCGTATTGATACTCGTCTGACTGAACGCAGGCAAGAGAGATGGTTCAAAGCAATCGCACTAACCTTTTCCTACCTTCTCTCCAGCTAAGGAACCTTTGAGTAGGATTACACGGGAACCTGAACCTGAACCCATGCAGGTAGACTCTTTACAACGACGGGTTAGTGATGCACGCAAGGAACATCATTTTAAGGAAAATCTATGTTTCTATTGTGGTAAGTCAGGGCACTTCATTATAAACTGCCCCAGCCGTTCTCGTAAGACTACTGCAGCACTCATTCATTGTGAGTGTTGCGAGAGGGGATCTGTCAGGTCCGAGCCTCAGGCTCCAGAGAGATCTGCAGCAACAGATCTTGATTTCTCTGACTTAAACTCCGTTACCTCTGAGGACGTTGACTGTGTAAACGCTGCCATTTTTCAAGTTTCCTCAGCGGTGTCCCAGCTGAGTTGTAAGAAAAACAATTCTCATTGCTTTCTTTCCATCAAACTCTGGGTTGACTCAGCTTGGGTGTCTAGCTCTGCTATGATCGACTCAGGGCAAGTGGAAATTTTATGGATGTCTCCTTTGCTCTGAAACAGGGGATACGTTCAGTGAAGAAGGCTACTCCAGTACAGATGGAAACTGTGGATGGCTCCCTGCTGACCTCTGGACCAGTGGATCAGGAAACAGAGCCTTTGAGGGTTCTCATGGTAAAGATCATCAAGAGAAACTGTCCTTTATGCTTATCTCTTCTCCCCACTTTCCCATTATTCTAGGGCTACCATGGCTGCAGGCTCAGAATCCTACCATTAACTGGGGACCAAGGAATTACACTTTCCAGAGAAACAGATGAGTCCAAAAGTTTCAGCTTGCTCTGTTCCTAAAGGAACCATGTCAGTCCCTGAACTACCAGCTGTATACCAGGACTATGTGGATTTATGTGACAAGAAGAACGCTGACCAGCTTCCTCCTCACCGTCCATATGATTGTCCAATTGAATTATTGCCTGGAGCAGAGATACCTTTTGGTAAGATCTACCCCCTGGCGGGGCCCGAGCTAAAGGCTTTAAAGGATTACATAGACGAAAATCTAGCCAAGGGCTTCATACGCCCCTCTTCATCTCCTGCAGGTGCACCCATCTTCTTTGTAAAGAAAAAAGATGGATCTCTGAGACCATGCGTAGACTATAGGGAACTCAATAAGGTTACTATTAGAAACCGTTATCCATTGCCTTTAATCCCTGAGTTATTGGAGAGAGTGCGACATGCCAAAATTTTCTCTAAACTAGATCTTCGTGGGGCCTATAACTTAGTCCTTATTAGACCTGGGGATGAATGGAAGACTGCATTCAGGTCACGCTATGGACACTTTGAATATCTAGTTATGCCTTTTGGTCTGAGTACCGCCCCAGCCACTTTCCAACACTTGGTGAATGACATCTTCAGGGATCTCCTAGATACATTCGTGGTAATTTATTTGGATGATATTCTAATTTTTTCTAACTCCACAGAGGAACATCATGGACATGTGAGAATGGTCTTGGAACGTCTAAGACAAAATCATCTTTACATCAAACTTGAAAAGTGTGAATTCCATAGGACCGAAATTCAATTTCTGGGGTATGTACTGTCTACACAAGGAATTAGTATGGATGGAAGCAAAACCCAAGCCATCAAGGATTGGCCAAGTCCTAGAAATGTGAAGGAGGTACAGCGCTTCATCGGGTTTGCCAACTTCTATAGACGTTTCATTAGAAATTTCTCTGAGGTAGTGTCACCTATCATCCAACTTACCCGGAAAGAGTCTAGGTTCTCCTGGACTCCCCAAGCCCAGGAAGCATTTTCCCGTCTAAAAGATAAATTTACCACTGCACCTATCCTAGTACATCCCAACCCGAGCTTGCCTTCATAATAGAGGTGGATGCTTCAGACTGTGCCGTTGGAGCTATACTCTCTCAGAGAACAGGTGAGAAGAATGTCTTGCATCCCTGTGCCTTCTTTTCCCAGCAGTTGTCTTCGGCTGAGAGGAACTACGATGTGGGCAATAGAGAGTTGTTGGCCATTATTGCCGCCTTCAAAGAATGGAGACACCTTCTTCAGGGATCTGCACAGCAAATAGTCATCCTGACAGACCATCGTAACCTTGAATTTATCAGGTCGGCTAAGTGCCTGACTCCTCGCCAGGCTCGCTGGAATCTTTTCTTAAACCAATTTAATTTTATAATTTCTTATAGACCAGGATCGCGCAATGGAAAGGCTGATGCACTCTCTAGGATTTACTCAGCAGAGACACGTCCAATTACTCCTCCTAAGACTATTCTTCCTGACTCTAGATTCCTAGGAGTAATTCATAATCAAGACCTACTTAAGGACATCAAGGAAGCATACCATGCGGATTCCTTTTTGGCACAACCCCCAAGGGACGTAAGTCTTGTCTTTAAGAATGGTGTGTGGATTCAGGGACAACGCCTGTATATTCCTGAAACAGTCAGATTGAGAGTATTGCAACTCATTCACGATTCCAAGATAGCTGGGCATAGAGGAATTCTAAAGACACAGGAATTTCTCTCTCGTTTCTTTTGGTGGCCCACTTGCAGGAAGGATGTTTTAAACTATGTCACTTCATGTGAAGTCTGTGCAAGATGCAAAACACCTCGCTCCTCACCAACTGGTCTGTTACAGCCTCTTCCACCCCGTCCCGCCCGTGGGGATCCATTTCTATGGACTTCATTGTGGAGTTACCAACCTCTCAAGGGAAGAACACCATTCTAGTGGTGGTTGACCGTCTAACAAAGGCAGCTCATTTTATCCCTTGTGTCGGCTTACCCACTGCAAAACAGACATCAGATTTGATGATTAAAGATGTGTTTCGCTTACATGGAGTACCGGATGAGGTTATTTCGGATCGAGGGGTGCAATTCACTTCTAGGTTTTGGCAAAATTTCTGTGCAGCATTGGACATTAAAGTAAACCTTTCTTCTGCTTTTCATCCCCAGACTAATGGACAGACCGAACGAACCAATCAAACCCTGGAGCAGTATCTCTGCTGCTTTATCTGCCACCTACAGGATGATTGGGTGGATCTACTTCCATTAGCTGAGTTCTCGTATAACAACTCTCAGAGTGCCTCCACTAAGCAGTCTCCTTTTTACTCTAATCTAGGTTATCATCCTAACATTCTACCACGATTTCCCATAGAAACGCCTTTACCAGCAGTGGCTGAAAGAATCACGTCTTTACAGAAGAATATGGATCTTCTAAAGGAGAATCTGGAATCGGCTCAGGAAAGGTACAAGAAAGCAGCAGATAAATTTCGTAAACCTGCACCAGCTTTCAAGGTAGGAGACTTGGTCTGGCTGTCAACCAGAAATCTTAAGTTAAGGATTCCATCGTCTAAGTTGGGACATAAGTACATTGGACCCTATAAAATCAGTAAAATTATAAGTGCCGTTGCTTGTCGTCTTCAACTGCCCAGAACTATGAGAATTCACCCTGTCTTTCATGTATCCCTACTAAAGGCTGCGACACCCAATACGTTTCCTGGACGTTCTTCTCCTTGCCCTGACCCAGTGCTAGTCGATGGTCAGGAAGAATTTGTGGTGGAAAGGATTTTAGATTCCAGGTTGTATAGAAATCAGTTACAATATCTGATTAAATGGCAGGGCTACCCAGTGGAGGACAACTCATGGGAACCAGTCAATAACGTTAATGCTCCTCGCTTGCTCCATCAGTTTCATCAGAGGTACCCACACAAGCCTGGCCTGAGGTCATCCGGAGGTTGTCCCTAAGGGGGGAGTAATGTAAGGTTCTGTGTACATGTTCCTGAAACTCAGTTTGTTCGTCAGCCATTTTACTTTCTGTCTTGCTGCAGCTATCTTGCCCTCAGTCAAAATGGAGTTTCCAGCTTGCATGTTCCCGCCCTGATTCTCTCCTTTTGCTTCTTAAGCAGCCACAGCTGAGCAATCAGTGCTTCAGAACCTAGCCTGCAGTGAACCTGTGACCTGACTCCTAAAGCCTTGGACCTTGTACTCCAGCTATTCCTACTGAGGAACTCTGAAGCACTTGTGGACTCTGAACCCTGCTCTTTGAAAGACCCACGTTTGCATGGACTTACGATAACAGAGAAGAAGATCCTGAACCTGTTGTGGAGAGTGATTGCTGAGCTTAGATTACTCTGGCCTGCTGTGTCTCCTGCTTCTGTGTCTGCAAACTGTGTGACTATTTTTGCCAACTTGTATGAAGTAATACAAGACTTTCTATATCAAACCTGTGTCTCATGTATTTTCATCGCACCCAAGCACAAGACGCTATATGAACTGTACTACATACATTACACCATTGTTTATTTGTTCCATTGCTCTGTCCCTGCAATTTGAGTGGCTGCGGGTTAGCCGCTTGTTCACACCAGAGATCTGATTTAGCGGGTGGCGAGATCGTGTGATCTCAGCATTTTTGAAATCAGAAGTGTTGGAATTTTTTCTAGGGTTTTCTAGGGTTTTGCTGGGTTTCAGATAGTATTCTGTCCTGTCCTGTCCTATCTAGGCAGTGTTTGGCCCCAGCGTTCACTCTATTTTCTGCCTGCGTTTGTATTTCGTCTTGTCTTACCGCCATTATATGTTTGGGGGCTGCCTATTCCTTTGGGGCTCTACTCCGGGGCAGTTAGCTTTCCTGTTTCTATCTTTAGGTGTAGCTAGCTCTCCGGCTGTGCCGAGGCGTCTAGGTCACCATAGGTACGTCCCACGGCTGCTTCCAGTTGTGCGGTTAGTTTAGGGATCTGCAACCCATTAGTTCCCAACCTCTCTGGGTGTTCGGCTGCCTTAGCTGTTTTTTGCTCCTGTCCTCCTCAGCTACCAAATCATAACAGTTTGGACTCCAAGTTGGGTCTCCTTCTTGTGTGTTGCCTGAATATGGTAGGGCTCTCAAAGAACCAGGCCTACACTTGTCACGCATCCACCTGGTACTGATCAATATTTAAGCTAGAAATGCTGGTCCACGTCCTGTCCCATATATTTGTAATATATGAGTTTCACTTTTTTATTGAAGAACTGAAATAAATTAACTTTTTGATAATATTCTAATTATGTGAGAAGCACCTGTATTTGCAGGTTGATAGCATTTTTTTCTGGTGACAGGTTTCCGTTAAAGCCCTATTCTTGATGTTCGTGGTCCCAGTCGTCAGGCCCCTAGCAATCAGCAAGTTATCACTATTATTGTGTATGGGAGAAAACCTGACAAATTGAGAATAACCCTCTTAATGTTTCTTTTAATATTTCTCTGATGTGTATCTTTATTTATCTATCTTTGAATAAAAAATATTTTTATGTATCTTGATTGAATTGTGTACCTGGATTGAATTGTAGGACTTTTGTATCTCTATGTTATATATTTATGTAATGGTTTCTATGCCTTGTTTGCACCAGCGCCCTGGAATTAAGAATAAATTATAGTGCACATTTCTGGAAAATGAAGCCAACTAATGCGTATTGGTCTGCCTAGACAGTCAAAAATATTACAGATTTATCAAACCACGTGAACCTCTATGATAAATCTGGTGCACTTTAAGACTATCAAGCGTATGTACCATCTAAGATAATATGTCTCACCCCCTTCTGATAAACGATGCCCCTTTTCACTGACACCACACCCTTTGTCTAGCAGGGGCAGCAAATATTTACAACACATAATGAATAGGGTGCAAGACAGTTTTTTGGAGCAGATTGTGCCAGAATCTTGGTGAAGTTTTAGCCTAATAAATCTTCCCCAGTTATTTTATGCGAGTGAAATCATAAAGTAAATCTGCCCATTAATTAGACCTTTAGCTCAGATTTCCATATGACATTGTATGTCTGGATTACATACAGTGAAGGAAATAATTATTTGATCCCTTGCTGATTTTGTAAGTTTGCCCACTGACAAAGACATAAACAGTCTATAATTTTAAGGGTAGGTTAATTTTAACATTGAGAGTCTCCAGAAAATCACATTGTTTAAATTATATAAATTTATTTGAATTTTGCAGTGAGAAATAAGTATTCGATCCTCTGGCAAACAAGACTTAATACTTGGTGGCAAAACCCTTGTCAGCAAGCGCAGCAGTCAGACGTTTTTTGTAGTTGATGATGAGGTTTGCTCACATGTCAGGAAGAATTTTGGTCCACTCCTCTTTGCAGATCATCTCTAAATCATTAACATTTTAAGGCTGTCGCTTGGCAACTCGGAGCTTCATCTCCCTCTAAATTTACAAAATCAGCAAGGGATCAAATAATTATTTCCTTCACTGTATGTGTACATTAGTTTGATTGAAATACAATAGTTCAAGGAGATATGGCAGCTATCTTTGTCACAATTCACATTTCTTAATACGATCCAATGGAAAAGCTATAATGACTTTTTACCTATCATGTGCCACTAATAACTGTTGTGAATAGGCTGGAGATGAGTTCTGAGCGGAAGCTCCCTCTGGTGGTTACAAACGGTACTGGACTGTCCAGTGAAGATTGTGAGGATTGGGAATCAGGTGTTACTGACTGGTCTTATATAAGGGAGTCGCCTTCCCATCAGGGTTGCCGGTGATCAATTGTTCTGGTCTCAATCCTTGATTCCTGTTTCCTTGGTAGCCTGCTGTGTCGTGTCTGAATCTCCTGCTAACAGATAAGACATTTTCTTCTTTTTGTTTTTGTGCTTTATTTTTGCATTTTGTCCTGCACTTCTGTGGGGGCCTTCAGGGTCCCTTCTGGGGGCTTTTGCCCTCTCAGTTCAGTTCAGCCACTGATGTTTGTACATTTGCTTTTTCCAGTTTTTTCAGTGGCTGCTGTTTTGTTTTTGGTTACACCAGAGAACTAATTTAGGTGGTAGAGGTCGTGTGATCTCAGGTGTTTTTGAAATTAGTAGAGTTGGTGCTTTTCAGGGTTTTTTGGGATTGCAGTAAGTGCCCTTCCTATCCTTTTCTATTTAGTAAGTTTGGGCCCCAACGTTTGCTCATACTATTTTCTGTCTGTGTCAGTATTTCTTCTTGTCTAACCGCCATTACATGTTTGGGGGCTTTCTATGTTCTTTGGGGATCTGCTCCGGGACAGATAGCTTTCCTCTTTCTATCTTTAGGTGTAGTTAGTTTCTCAGGCTGTGACGAGGCATCTAGGACCAACGTAGGAACGCTCCACGGCTACCTCTAGTTGTGGTGGTTAGTCAGGGTACTGCAATCTCATAGTTTCCAACTGCTCTGGTGTATTTCCTTTTTTGCCTGCTCTCCTCAGCTACCAAATCATAACAGTATCACCGGCCTAAACTGAAAATTATATGGTACTCACAGAAGGGAAAAATATTGTGGAAAGAAAAAAGTTGTCAGAGTTGTCAGAGAGTTTTTTTTTTTTTTTCTGTTTGTTGCATTTTTTTTTCCCTCTGTATCTCTGGGTGCTGAGGAGGATTTTTTTTTCTCTCTCAATGGAGTTTGCACAGTTGTCTGGCCGTGTGGATCAGCTTGCCACTGAAGTTCGGAGTATTGCTACCTATCTTGCTAGGTTGCCTGTTGTGGAACCTAGGATCCCCATGCCAGATTTGTTTTTAGGGGATCGAGCTAAGTTTCTGAATTTCAAAAATAACTGTAAATAGTTTTTTGCCTTAAAATCTAAGTCCTCAGGGAACGCAGCGCAGCAGGTTCAAATTGTCATCTCTCTCCTGCGCGGCGACCCTCAGGATTGGGCTTTTTCCCTGACACCTGGGGATCCTGTTTTGAGTGATGTTGATGCGTTTTTTCAGGCTTTGGGGTTATTGTATGATGAGCCTAATGTCACTGATCAAGCTGAAAAAACTTTGTTGGCATTAAGTCAGGGGCTTGAGGACGCTGAGTTATACTGTCAGAGATTCCGTAAGTGGGCAGTCCTGACCAAATGGAATGACGACGCTTTGGCAGCTCTTTTTCGGAAGGGACTGTCAGATACTATAAAGGATGTTATGGTGGGATTCCCTGTTCCCTCTGGTCTCAATGATTCTATGTCATTAGCGATTCAAATTGACAGACATTTGCGTGATCGGAAAGGTATGAGTGGAATAATGTTGCCTTGTGAACCTGCTTCTGAATCCATGCAGTGTGATAGAGTGGTTTCTGGGGCACAGCGTCATGAATTTCGAAAGCGCAATGGGTTATGTTTCTACTGTGGTGATGCCTCTCATGCTATTTCAGTCTGCCCTAAGCGGGGAAGATGTTTTGCACGCTCAGTTGTCTTGGGTAGTGTTCAGACTAAGTTTTTATTAACTGTTACCCTGATATGCTCTCTGTCCTCATTTTCTGCTCAGGCTTTTGTTGATTCTGGAGCAGCTATTAACCTGATGGATTTTGATTTTGCTAAACGTTGTGGGTTTCCCTTGATACCCCTACGGAAGTCTATTCCCCTACTGGGGATCGATTCTACCCCTTTGGCTGAGAATAAACCTCAGTTCTCTACTCAGGTGATAATGAGGGTAGAACCTGATCATCAGGAGAGTTGCAAATTTTTGGTTCTGTATAATCTGCATGACATTATCGTACTGGGTTTCCCTTGGTTACAGTCTCATAATCCTGTTTTGGATTGGAAATCTGTGTCTGTTACCAGTTGGGGCTGCCAATGTGTTAATACCAACACTCCTGTTTTTTCTGCCTCCCCCAGGCTCAGGATGTTCCTGACTTTTTGATTGATTTTTCTGATGTGTTTAGCGAAAGTAAATCTGCATCCTTACCTCCCCATAGGAGCTATGACTGCGCTATTGAATTAGTGCCTGGTAGTAAATTCCCTAAAGGTCGCCTTTTTAACTTGTCTGTACCTGAACATGACGCTATGCGGTCTTATATCAAGGAGTCATTGGAGAAGGGTCATATCAGACCATCCTCTTCACCCTTGGGTGCCGTTTTTTTCTTTGTGGCCAAAAAGGATGGTTCATTAAGGCCGTGTATTGATTATCGTCTCTTGAACAATATTACTGTGAAATATCAATATCCATTACCCTTGATCTCTGATCTGTTTTCCAGGGTGAAAAACGCTACTTGATTTACCAAGCTTGACCTCAGGGGGGCATATAACCTTATTCGCATTAAGCACGGGGATGAATGGAAGACGGCATTTAATACCCCTGAAGGGCATTTTGAGTACCTTGTGATGCCCTTTGGGCTCACAAATGCTCCTTCTGTCTTCCAGTCCTTCATGAATGACATTTTCAGGGATTTTGTGGATAAATTTCTGATTGTTTATTTGGATGATATCTTGATTTTTTCCAATGACTGGGACTCTCATGTAAAACATGTTCGGACTGTGTTCCAGATTTTGAGAGAGAATGCTCTGTATGTGAAGGGATCAAAGTGTCTTTTTGGCGTTCAGAGGATCTCATTTCTGGGATTCATTTTGTCCCCATCTGTTATTGAAATGGACCCGGTCAAAGTTCAGGCCATCTGTGATTGGGTCCAACCTACTTCATTAAAGGCTCTTCAAAGATTCTTGGTTTTTGCCAATTTTTATCGTAAATTTATTGGTAATTTCTCTGTTATTGTTAAACCATTAACTGATTTGACCATGAAGGGTTCTGATGTGGTGAATTGGCCTCCTGAGGCAGTCTCTGCATTTCAGGAACTTAAGCAGAGATTCACTTCTGCTCCTGTTCTACGGCAGCCTGATGTTTCTCTACCATTTCAGGTGAAGGTGGATGCCTCTGAAATTGGGGCAGGTGCCGTTTTGTCCCAAAGAGATCCAGAGACCTCTAAGAGTAACCCTTGTGCCTTTTTCTCTTGAAAATTTTCTCCCACTGAACGTAATTATGACGTGGGTAATCGGGAGTTATTGGCTATGAAGTGGGCTTTTGAAGAGTGGAGACATTGGCTGGAGGGAGCCAAACATCAGGTGGTGGTCCTTACGGACCATAAGAATCTAGTTTATCTGGAATCTGCCAAGCGACTTAATCCTAGACAGGCCAGGTGGGCCTTGTTTTTCACACGTTTTAATTTTGTGGTTTCATTTCTTCCTGGCACTAAAAATGTTAAGGCGGATGCCCTCTCGAGGAGTTTCCTGGCGGACTCTCCTGAGTTATCTGATCCTTCTGTTATTTTGAAAGAGGGTGTAGTTCTTTCCGCCATCTCGCCCAATTTGAGACTGGCTCTGGAGGGGTGTCAAGAGGATAAGCACGAGCGCTGCCCTGTTGGGAAATTGTTTGTCCCGGACCAGTGGAAAAAGAGTGTAATGTCTGAGATTCATTGTTCCGCGTTGGCCGGTCATCCCGGAATTTTTGGTACCAGAGACTTGGTTAGTCGGTCCTTTTGGTGGTCTACCTTGTCTCGTGATGTCAGGGAGTTTGTGCAGTCCTGCGGGACTTGCTCTTGCTCCAAGCCTTGCTCTCGTTCTAGTGGTTTGTTGATGCCATTACCTGTGCCCAAGAGACCATGGACCCATATCTCTATGGATTTAATTTCCGACCTCCCTGTTTCTCAGAGAATGACCGTTATCTGGGTGATTTGTGATAGGTTTTCCAAAATGATACATCTTGTGCCATTACCTAAGTTGCCTTCCTCCTCTGAATTGGTGCCTTTGTTCCTTCAGCACGTGGTTCGTTTACACGGCATTCCTGAGAACATTGTGTCTGACAGAGGAGTCCAGTTTGTTTCCAGATTTTGGAGGACCTTTTGTTCTAAAATTGGTGTTCAATTGTCTTTCTCCTCGGCGTTTCATCCTCAGACCAATGGTCAAACTGAGAGAACAAACCAGACATTGGAGACTTATCTAAGATGCTTTGTGTCTGCTGATCAGGATGACTGGGTCTCTTTTTTGCCTTTGGCTGAGTTTGCTCTTAATAATAGGGCTAGCTCTGCCACTTTGATGTCTCCATTTTTCTGTAATTCTGGGTTTCACCCTCGATTTTCTTCAGGACAGACGGAGGCTTCTGTCTGTCCAGGTGTTGACTCTGTTGTGGAGCGTATGCAGCAGATTTGGGACCAGGTAGTGGAGAGGTTGTCCCTCTCTCAGGAGAGGGACCAGCGGTTTGCTAACCGGCATAGGACTGATGGTCCTCAGTTTAAAGTGGGGGACTTGGTCTGGTTGTCCTCAAGAAATATTCCTATGAGAGTGGCATCTCCTAAATTTAAGCCTAGGTTCATTGGACCTTATAAGATCATGGAGATTCTTAATCCTGTTTCTTTTCGTTTGCTTCTTCCAGGGACATTTAAGATCCATAACGTGTTCCACAATTCCTTGTTGAAGAGGTTTGTTGAGCCAGTGGTTCCTACTACTGTGCCTCCTGACCCTGTTTTGGTTGAGGGCAATCTGGAGTATGTGGTTGAGAAAATATTGAATTCTCGTTTTTCTAGACGGAAACTCCAGTATTTGGTTAAATGGAGAGGTTATGGTCAGAAAGACAATTCTTGGGTGTTTGCTTCGGACATCCATGCTAGGAGACTCATCCGTGCTTATCATAGAACTCATCCTGACCGACCTGGTTGCTCAAATGAGGGTTCGGTGACCCCTCCTCAAGGGGGGGGTACTGTTGTGAATAGGCTGGAGATGAGTTCTGAGCGGAAGCTCCCTCTGGTGGTTACAAACGGTACTGGACTGTCCAGTGAAGATTGTGAGGATTGGGAATCAGGTGTTACTGACTGGTCTTATATAAGGGAGTCGCCTTCCCATCAGGGTTGCCGGTGATCAATTGTTCTGGTCTCAATCCTTGATTCCTGTTTCCTTGGTAGCCTGCTGTGTCGTGTCTGAATCTCGCATAAATTTTCTTCTTTTTGTTTTTGTGCTTTATTTTTGCATTTTGTCCTGCACTTCTGTGGGGGCCTTCAGGGTCCCTTCTAGGGGCTTTTGCCCTCTCAGTTCAGTTCAGCCACTGATGTTTGTACATTTGCTTTTTCCAGTTTTTTCAGTGGCTGCTGTTTTGTTTTTGGTTACACCAGAGAACTAATTTAGGTGGTAGAGGTCGTGTGATCTCAGGTGTTTTTGAAATTAGTAGAGTTGGTGCTTTTCAGGGTTTTTTGGGATTGCAGTAAGTGCCCTTCCTATCCTTTTCTATTTAGTAAGTTTGGGCCCCAACGTTTGCTCATACTATTTTCTGTCTGTGTCAGTATTTCTTCTTGTCTAACCGCCATTACATGTTTGGGGGCTTTCTATGTTCTTTGGGGATCTGCTCCGGGGCAGATAGCTTTCCTCTTTCTATCTTTAGGTGTAGTTAGTTTCTCAGGCTGTGACGAGGCGTCTAGGACCAACGTAGGAACGCTCCACGGCTACCTCTAGTTGTGGTGGTTAGTCAGGGTACTGCAATCTCATAGTTTCCAACTGCTCTGGTGTATTTCCTTTTTTGCCTGCTCTCCTCAGCTACCAAATCATAACAAATAACTATTTCTTTCTCATTGGCCATCCTAGAGCCATTATCATAATTTTAATTTCACATACAATGCTAAGACCCTTGTGATCTACAGCATATGTGATTGGCTGGAAGTATGGGCAGCACGGTGGCTCAGTGGTTGGCACTATTGTTTTGCAGCGCTAAGGTCCTGAGTTCAAATCTCAGCAAGGACAACATCTACAAGGAGTTTGTATGTTCTCCCCATGATTGTGTGTATTCAGGTATTCTGATTTCCTCCCACACTCTACTTTTTAATGACTTTCGACTCGATCTTGAGCCATGGTGACCTGAAAGTAGATCAGTGTTGTGTAAGCCTAGATAGGTCCGCCAGGGTCTTCTTTGCCATTATCTCGATAATATCAAGTTATCAAGTCATCGGGTGGCTGATCTTCGTCTTCACCTTGTTCCTTCTATTCATCCCAGTGATTGCTCTCATCATATGATGTGTCCAAAGTAGTCAAGTCGTAGTTTGGTCATTCTTGCTTCGACTGAAATTTCTAACTTGATTTGCTCCAAAATTGATATGTTTGTTCTTCTTCTTGCCGTCCATGGTATTGATAACATCCTTCTTCAGCACATTTGGAAATGCCAAAAACATACTGGTAAGGAAATTAGATTGTGATCCCCAATGGGGACAGTGATAATAATGTCTGTACAGCGCTTTGGAATGAATGGAATTAAGTGTATAAGTGACTAAAATAATAATTCTGTATAGCCAATTCACTGATAAAACCCTTGTATTACTGTACCTTTCATAGAGTGATTAATATATGTTCTATGCCAGGATGAGTACTGGACACCAGGTGAAGGCCGCTTTTATTATATTTTTCTGGCACCTCGTGTACCCTACACGATCTTGAAGAAGATACTCCCTACATAGTAAGTGGTTTGTAGCTTCCAGCAGCGATTATTGACTTTTTATATGCAATTACGTCTTTTACTAGTATTAGCTTTCTGTTTATTTTTTTTCTCATACTATATTTTGACTTATTTTAGGGCTTTGGAACCAATTACTAGTTTTTCTGTAGGGTTACGGTCTCATTTTACAATGTTTTGCAGTTGTCCCGGAGTCTATAATATTGTAATTTGAAGGGGTCACTGTGCGTAACACACACATCTACAATTGTGTCATGTTAATGCATTGATAAATATCAATGTATGAGAAAAATTTGTATTTCTCTATAAAAATCCACATTGCTGGAATACAGACATAAACTTGACCTCTCCTGTATTTATATTTTAGTGGAATGTAGGTGTGAAAATAGTCCATTCTGAATTCCAGATGTATCAGCGATGTTATTACTCTGCGGTGGTGGAAATCTTGTTGGAATGTCTTGCTTAATGTAAATCTACCATTGCTCAAGATTTTCAGATTTCTAGAGGATGTCATGTTCTTCAGCAATTCTCCGCTATATATAGGTCCGCGAGATTAATGCAGCGTGTGAGTGTTTACATACAAGTATTACGGAAAAACTTCAGTCACATTTTTTTCATTTTCTCTTATAATCCCTCCCTTCCACCTGTACTTGAACATTATTGCCTTCTTTTTTACTATCCTCGTCAACATTTAGAATATACTGTATTTACTATTTTAATTTTTATAAGAATGTATGCTGCCTCGCTATTTTTATTTTTTCCTACCAGCTTAGTGCATTCTATGTGTTTTTTTTTATATAGAAAACGAGGAGCTAAACAGATTAATATATAGTTTTGTATGAAAAATTTTGTATAACTCGTGTTTTATTCATTGAAATCCCTGACAGTTCTGAGCTTACTAGTCAACTGGATGTCACAGTGCTCTCCGTATGCACACCAATACATTGAAGGCGTCAATCACTAATTAGGACCGCCCACTGAACTGCTGAGCCCTAGAATGAGCCGTGGTTTCATTGGATAAAATACAAGTTATACTGATTTTTTTTTTCTTATAAAGCAGTATTTAGCAATCTGTCAGCTGTTTTATAGCATTGTACTGGCTGATCAGACACCATAATCAATGTGATAGGTTTCCTTTAAATGATGTAAGCACAGATATTACTGTTTCCTTATCTTTTCCTGTAATTAATGTAGGCACAGACAGTACTGCCTCGCTCTATAAGTACATGGAAAAGGCACAGATATTACTGTCTTCCAGTCACTTCTGGTAAATTATGCAGGAACACTAGTACTGTTCATGGTGCTGTCATTAATGGGGTATTTCCATCTTAGGTATTGATGGCAAATCCACAGAATAGAGATCCTCACCTGTTGTGAGCACAGGGTCTTGGGTACCCGCTTACGCAAATTCCCAATCTTCACAATTCCTCCTTAAAAGTTTCTTACAGTCTTAAAGAGGTTTCCAAGTTTTAGGAAAGTCCTCCCCAAATGTGCTAAAATACCCCAAATAACTAACAGATTAGGTACATCCCTGGGTCTGACTCTTGCCACTATTAGATCTCTGTGTTTTGGCTGCAGAGGTGGCAGCAAGCATTACCGCTTCAGCAAATCACTGAATACCGCAGCTGGGCCGAGGTAGCCAGCACGAGCTACTGAGCTCAGAGATTGGCCACAGGGGCGATGCTCACTGCTGTTGAGAAGACACCGCTGTAGCCAAAACATCAAGACCTGAGCAGGTAACCAGCGCTGGAGCTGGGGAGGGTGAGTACCTGCTCTGCCTCTTATTTTAGGTATTTTAGAGCATTTAAGGTCCACTTTCCTAAAAGGGGAAAACCCCTTAAAATGTGTAAGGAAGGGGTTTCAATTGAAGTAATGGATGCATTTAATCTTTATACTGTGTGACTGGTGTGCACAGAATGTGGCAGCATGACAATATTTTGTATTGTATAACCTCTGCTCCAGTTAGGAAGCCCACTAGTGAATAGCTAGGGCTATCTGCCTTTTAGAGGCTATCTGAAATGTTTTATAATCATCTCCTAAGATTGGAATTTAAAATGTCTTACTATACAATGACTCCTAAAATGTTGCTCCAGGTCACAGAGGATGCTTTTGTGAGGCAAAACATATTGGGGAAGAGGAGTAGCTTGGAATTGCTTTGATGATTTTGGCCCTGGGATGTGTAAATAGATGCTTAGAAGGATGGATGGATAGATAGCTATACTATTAGATGTGTGTGTTACACACCTGTCCCGGGTATCCTGGGCTCCGCTTCCTTCCCCTTGGTCCACTGCCCTCTGTTGTGCTCCACATCAGGTTTTGAAAGTTGCCTGGTGTGGAGTAATGATATCACCTCCTAAACTTGTTGAAGGACCATTAAGACATGCACCTTTGTCTTGTGATTGCCTCACCTTTCCAGAAACTAGATGGAAATTTTTTTTTTTCCCGTTTTTCAATTTTTATACACTTTTTTTACATATACATTGTTTTTCAGCTCTGAAGTAGAAGTAAAAAAAAAATATTACAGTAATATAGAGAACTGCAAAGTGCATAGAACATTTTTATGACTGTATCTGACCGGCACTGCCAAGCCACCAGTTACTACTCCTGTTAAACATAACCGTGATTTATTTTTTTATTTTTTTTTTACCGTACTTTTATTACTGGGCAATCCATATTATGTAGCATTAATTCATCATTATAATGAAGGTGGCTAAACCACTCATTGTGAGGGCATGTCAAGGAATCACATACAGAGTTGTGCAAGGAACATTCCTTCTAAGCCGGCCCTGGACTCATTACTTTAACAGCATTTGCAGAAAGAGTCAAAAGGAACATATTTTAACAGGAATAACAGTTGAACTCAATGCAGGACGGCTAAGCTACTGAATTGGATGGCATTTTAAATGGAAAGGTGCATAGAAGATGCCAGTTAGCAACAAGTTCACTTGTCCTCAAGAGAAGCCAAACAGTGGATGTTGTACTCTGTAACTAGGAGAGACCAATGATGGTTTTCGCAGCTGGCTAATAATATATGGATAAGTAACACAGTTGGCCTGTTATATAGAGTATGTGACAAGCGTGCAGCTCAGTTACACACAAGCAGCTAAATTACAAATCATGAAATATTACAATAATAAACAATAAAACTCACCACTTCTTCTACCGAACCTTGCTTGTCATCTCCTGGAAAGCTTTTTTTTCTCATAGGATTTTTTTTTCCTTGAAAGAATTGGAAGAATATGTCCTTAAAATTTGCGATTGTACCTTGTTTGTCCTACCAGTCCAAGGATTCATACAGGACAGCATGAAATTTTTATTTTGTGGGAATCTAATTGTACTGAACCTGTCAAAGTCAAAGTGCTAGACTACCTGCCAATCTACATACCGGGTCTTGGATTCTACATGCTGTGAACCCTGCTGGCTTGACTATGATGAAAAGTCTGAGTCCCTAGGTCTTCATCATTAGAGGGGTTGTCTGGCAATAAAATATTTTTTTTTCAGACCTGGCTGATGTAAAATAAGAAACGGAGGCATACTCACCTCCTGGCACCACCATGGATCCAGTGCAGACTCTGGAAAAGATGATTTGGCCATTTAGAGGTCACAGAGCCGCTAAAGCCTGTGACTGAATGCAGAAGTCAGTTGACTAATACAGCTTACTTGACCACTGCAGTCAATCACAGGCTTCAACGTTTATGTGATATCCAGAAAAAATAATAAATTACTGATAGGGGTTTGTTATAAGTTTCCTAAAATAATGGAAGCAACAGAGAATATCCTCGTAAAGCAAATAGATGAAGCAGCAACTCAAGGAGAAGTCATTATTATGGGGGACTTCAACTACCCTGAAATACATTGGGGAACAGAAACCTGCAGTTCCAGCAAAGGTAATAAGTTTTTGGCAACTATGAGAGACAATTACCTTTCACAACTAGTTCAGGACCCAACAAGAGGGGGGGCACTGCTAGACCTAATATTATCCAACAGGCCAGACCGCATATCAAATATAAGGGTTGGGGGTCACTTGGGTAATAGTGATCACAAAATAATAAGCTTTTATATATCCTTTAATAAGATGTGTAGTCGAGGGGTTACAAGGACTCTAAATTTCAGGAAGGCAAATTTCCAACGGATGAGAGATGATCTTGGTGCAATAAACTGGGACGATATCCTGAGACATAAAAATACACAAAGAAAATGGGAGACGTTTATTAGTATCCTGAATAGGACCTGTGCACAGTATATCCCTATGGGAATAAACATGCTAGAATAAGAAGGAAACCACTATGGCTAAATAGAGCTGTAAGGGGCGCAATAAGGACAAAAAGAAAGGTTTAGGGAATTAAAGCAAGTAGGTAGTGATGAGGCATTAAATAAATACAGAAGACTGAATAAATTCTGTAAAAAGCAAATCAAGACAGCAAAGATTGAGACAGAGAGACTCATTGCCAGAGAAAGTAAAAATAATCCCAAAATATTCTTTAACTACATAAATAGCAAGAAACTAAAAAATGATAGTGTTGGTCCCCTTAAAAATAGTCTGGGTGAAATGGTGGATGAGGATGAGGTAAAAGCCAATATGCTAAATGACTTTTTTCAACTGTATTTACACAAGAAAATCCCATGACAGATAACATGATCAGTGCTAAAAAAATTTCTCCATTAAATGTCACCTGCTTAACCCAGCAGGAAGTACGGCGGCGTCTAAAAATCACTAAAATTGACAAATCCCCGGGCCCGGATGGGATACATCCCCGAGTACTGCAGGAATTAAGTACAGTTATAGATAGACCATTATTTTTGATCTTTAAAGATTCCATAATAACGGGGTCTGTACCACAGGACTGGCGTATAGCAAATGTGGTGCCAATATTCAAGAAGGGGGCAAAAACTGAACCTGGAAATTATAGACCAGTGAGCTTAACATCTACTGTGGGTAAAATCCTGGAGGGTTTTTTAAGGGATACTATATTGGAGTATCTGAGGCTGAATAACCTCATGACACAGTATCAGCATGGGTTTACGAGGGACCATTCTTGTCAGACTAATCTGATAAGCTTTTATGAAGGGGTAAGTTCAGGACTGGACCAAGGGAATGCAGTGGACGTGGTGTTCATGGACTTCTCAAAAGCTTTTGATACAGTGCCACACAAAAGGTTGATACATAAAATGAGAACAATGGGGATAGGGGAAAATATGTGTAAGTGGGTTAAGAACTGGCTCATGGATAGAAAACAAAGGGTGGTTATTAATGGAGCACACTCGGACTGGGTCACGGTTAGCAGTGGGGTACCACAGGGGTCAGTATTGGGGCCGCTTCTCTTTAACATATTTATTAATGACCTTGTAGGGGCATACAGAGTAGTATTTCAATATTTGCAGATGACACTAAACTCTGCAGGGTAATAAATACAGAGGAGGATAATTTTATATTACAGGAGGATTTATGTAAACTAGAAGCTTGGGCTGATAAATGGCAAATGAGCTTTAAATGGGATAAATGTAAGGTCATGCACTTGGGTAGAACAAACAAGATGTATAATTATGTGCTTAATTGTAAAACACTGGGCAAAACTGTCACTGAAAAAGACCTGGGTGTATGGGTGGACGACAAACTCACATTTAGTGGCCAATGTCAGGCAGCTGCTGCCAAGGCAAATAAAATAATGGGATGCATTAAAAGAGGCATAGATGCTCATGAGGAGAACATAATTTTACCTCTATACAAGTCACTGGTGCGACCACACTTAGAATACTGTGTGCAGTTCTGGTCTCCGGTGTATAAGAATGACATAGCTGAACTGGAGCGGGTGCAGAGAAGAGTGACCAAGGTTATTAGAGAACTGGGGGGTCTGCAATACCAAGACAGGTTATTACACTTGGGGTTATTTAGTTTGGAAAAACGAAGGCTTAGGGGTGATCTTATTACAATGTATAAATATATGAGGGGACAGTACAAAGACCTTTCTAATGATCTTTTTACTCTTAGACCTGTGACGGGGACGAGGGGGCATCCTCTACGTCTGGAGGAAAGAAGGTTTAGCCATAATCACAGATGCAGATTCTTTACTGTAAGAGCAGTGAGACTATGGAACTCTCTGCCGTCTAATGTTGTAATGAGTGATTCCTTACTAAAATTTAAGATGGGACTGGATGCCTTTCTTGAAAAGAATAATATTACAGGCTATATTCACTAGTTTTCTAGATATTGCGTTGATCCAGGGAGCTAGTCTGATTGCCGTATGTGGAGTCGGGAAGGAATTTTTTTCCCCAATGTGAAGCTTACTGTTTGCCACTTGGTTTTTTTTTGCCTTCCTCTGGATCAACATGTTAGGGCAGGTTAGGATAGGATATGGGTTGAACTAGATGGACTTAAAGTCTTCCTTCAACCTTAATAACTATGTTACTATGTTACTATGACTGCTCAGTCATCACTTCATAGGAAGGATCTGCGCTTGATCCATGGGAGAGGTAACAGGAGGTGAGTATGCCTCTGGTTGTTATTTGACAATGACCCATGCATGGAAAAAAAACAAAATACTGCCGGAAAACCCCTTTATGTTGTGTTTCGGTGGCTGAGGAGAAACTGCAAAAAATAGCCAAAGTAGTAAAACACCAGAGAGGCTGGAAACTATTGGATTGCAGTAACCTAAACTAACCGCCACACTAGAAGTAGCCGTGGAGCGTACCTACGGTGATCCTAGACGCCTCGTCACAGCCAGAGAGATAACTACACCTAAAGGCAGAAAGATGAAAGCTATCTGCCCCGGAGCAGAATCCCCAAAGAAATAGGAAGCCCCCGAACATGTAATGGCGGTTAGACAAGAAGAAAACACGGACACAGACAGAAAATAGAATGAGCAAATGCTGGGGCCCAATCTGTCTAGATAGAAAAGTATAGGAAAGAATTCTGACTGCAACCCCAAAAAACCCTGACAAAAATACCAACACTTCTGATTAACAAAAAACCTGAGATCACATGATCTCTACCACCTAAATCAGATCTCTGGTGTAACACACAGCAACACAGCAAATAAAAAGTGACAAAGGAACAAAGCAAAAATGCAAACACACAATGAGCACAATTGCAGCGCAAGACCCCAAAAGGGGACTAGGCTGCAGTCCACTGCAAGCAGCAAACCAGCAGTGAAAATCCAACAGAGGAAAAAAAAAAGCAAAACACTTATCTGAATGAGAGCAGGAAATCAATATTTGCTCCAAGCAAGAGCAGGAGGAACAATTGATTACCGGAAAGGCTGCTGGGAACTCAGGTCACTTATATCCTACCATTCAGAGCCAGCTGAAATCCATTCAGTAATTAGTACATTACCCTCAGCAACCACCGGAGGGAGCCCCAGCTCAGAAGTCGTCTCCAAGGTATTCACAACCCTTTAACCACAAAAGGAGGGATGTTCTTTGCTTCAAAAGCTTCTCATATTCTTGTCCC
Source organism: Oophaga sylvatica (assembly GCA_033576555.1). Classification (NCBI taxonomy): domain Eukaryota; kingdom Metazoa; phylum Chordata; class Amphibia; order Anura; family Dendrobatidae; genus Oophaga; species Oophaga sylvatica. The sequence goes on from JARQOD010000003.1 coordinate 558,538,898, forward strand.
CGTGATCGTTATAGTTCGATAATGCGAGTGGAGCAGTGCTGTGGTCATGGATGGAGCCATAATCGTCATCAGGACAACAGAATACAACCATCCATTGGACAAGATGGGAACATAGTCAGTCATGGAGTCACAGATCATAGAATCATAGAATGGTAGAGTTGGAAGGGACCTCCTGGGTCCAACCCCTGCTCAAAGCAGGATTCACTAAATCATCCCAGACAGATGTCTGTCCAGCCTCTGTTTGAAGACTTCCATTGAATGAGAACTCACCACCTCTCGTGGCAGCCTGTTCCACTCATTGATCACTCTGTCAGAAAGTTTTTTCTAATATCTAATCTGTGTCTCTTCCCATTCAGTTTCATCCCATTGCTTCTAGTCGTTCCTTGTGCAAATGAGAATAAAGATAATCCATCTACAATGTGACAGCCCTTGAGATATTTGTAGACAGCTATTAAGTCTATTAAGATGATAGATATTAGTATAACTACAGGGACCAGGCAGACCAACTTTGAGGGCAGAAACGAGAAAGTCTTGATCAAGATCAAAGTAAAAAAAGAATAGTAATGCACAAATAGGGGAGACAGGAAAAGATGAACCTCCGACATGGCGAGGCATAGTAAGTTGATTCTGCTTTAAAGTGCCTGCCAATTCTGACATCATATTGTATTGCCAGTTGCTTTAGAACAGCGAAGCCATACCTGTGATAAAGAATGGGAGCCAGAGAAAGGGAGGACTTGTTGGCAGGATCCATAGTGGACCAAACAGGTTCTGGAACTTTAAGGTTCTACTGGAACATGATGTTTTAGGAGCAAGCAAAAGGACTCCTTCAACCTCCTGTAAAGGTAGTTAATCCTACATCGGTGTTCCCCAACTCCAGTCTTCAAGAGCCACTTCTGATCAGGCTTTCTAGATTTCCTTAGTATAGTACAGGTGATGGAATTATCATCCGAGCAATACTAAGGAAATTCTGAAAGCATGTTCTGTTGGTAGCTCTTGAGAATTGAAGTTGGGGAACACTAATCTGCACAATGAGTTATCATTATCCCAGCCCCCAAGGGATGTTTTCGCTAACCTCTAGATTGCTGTAGAGCACCTGGAATGTTACCATTATTCCACTCAATGCTGTAAGCCACCAGTAATATTATAACTAATATATCACTGCATTAGGCCACCAGAAAAGAACATATCGGAGTAGAGGTCTGTGTATTCCTATGCCCATCAGAATGATGTTCTAATTTTTACACTTGTACGACATCTACATAGGCAGATGAATGTAAAAAATAATGAACTTAAAGTGTGGAAATAGTATTGAATACTTGGTACGGGGTTCCTAAGAAGTAAGAGGTTCCTACAAAAAGTCACCATATTATGAAGAAAAGGTCAGGCATGGTAATTACTATTAATTACTGCAATGTATTAATTAAGTCACATGAAGTTTGATGTAGACCTCCTCCCTAGGCTTACATTATGTCAACTCGCTGTTACTCCAACCCCAAATTATCCATAAATCTCCCCGAGTAAATGCCATTGCTTGCAAGCTGTCTTTTATGTGCGTAAATGACTTGGGGATTTTGGGCTGAATACTGTCTGTCTTGATCTTTGGCCCTTAGTGAATCATTTAATAAGCCGTGAGTGTTTACCCAATGTCCACTTTTGGATGAGATACAGCTTAAGACCCTGTGCCATGTGTGAGTACCTGTCTGAGAACACATTCCCTAATGTAAAAACAAGGTTGAAACTATTTTAAGAGGTTGGAAAACATTATTGCTGGTCTGTTCCACGGTCACAGCTATTTAATTGTTAGCAACCGAGTATGAATCCCCTGTCATAAAATCCAGCTGACAAGTGCAAACACACAGTTTTGAACAAGAAAATGGAAAATATTGGAAATTTTTGACATGAAATTTTTTTTATCTACATAGCTTTAAAGGTCAACATTTTTTTCAGCAAATTCTAAGATTTTAGAGGTAACAAACAAGTAATTTAGAAAAGTTAGTAAATAGCTAATTACGTAATACTAGTATTACATAATGAGTGAGAGGCGAAATATCTCGGTGCCTTCAACTCCGAGCATGGAGGACAACATCAAAGTTACTGCTCATGACAAAAAGAAACTGTTTGTCTTTTCCTAAGTAAAGCCTTCCACTTGCATTACTTTTTTTTTTCTTTGAAGCCCTCCCACTTTAGGCCCTGGGAAAACGTTAGAAAAAGACTTTGCTATCCAAAGGGCTGTTTCACTGTATTGTATTTTACAGCTAGACCTGAACGGGCTAAAAGCAATTCAATTCGTCTCTTTTACTTAATGTAACGTTTTTACCCTTTTGCTAAATCTTGTCTTCAGAGAAAAATCCTGTGATCTTCTTATTTGTATGCATGTAAATCAAGCCATCCTACTGACCATGTATTAATTACAAGTAACATAAGCTATCTTACCCGGCATCCTCATACTCAACGCTCCGTGGAAGAAAAAGAACTTCTAAGGACTTTTCAGATAAATACACGAACACAAAAGGGTTCTAAATGTTTATGTGTATTATGTTATAGACTACGTTACTCAGGTCTTGAATTGTTAAAATGACTTTCCGTCTTCTTTTTTAAGGGATTTCAATGAACATTGTCATTGATGAAACTTATTACATCATTTGTAGGATTCTAATGGTTGCTAGTGTTTATTTTGTTGTGTTATTGTGTTAAAATGGAAAATAAAGCCTTTAAAAATATATTATATACGAGATTAGTTTTAAATTATCTAAAAGTCTGACAATGAAGAATGTTTTCTTTTAAGCCATTTTCATATTATTCCCACCCAATTATCCTTAGCATACATTACAATATCTATCTTTATCTATTAGAAGAAACTTTTCCAGAAGTGTTGAACAGAGGAATCTTGGTCCTTGGTCCCACTGAATTCTGAAGCGAAGAGGAAGGGTTTCTCAGCGAAGCATTATTATTTGAGATGAGCAAATTTATTCGGATTTGGTTCCGGATACGATCGGATTCAAATATTGGTTATGCAATATTCGACGAACATAGCAGAACGTCATTAGAGTCAATGGGAGTAGAAATTACCAAATATGTTCGGAACCGAACATAAGACATAAATTCGGCCGAATAGTGTTCAAATATGGCTTGAATATGTCAAAAATCATATTCGGGGCCAAAATCTGAACAAATTTGCTCATCTCTAATTATTATGTCCATAGAGAGGCAAGGCTAGGTGAAGACTGGCTTATAGAAAGTCTAAAAGCCCAACTTCATCTTGCCCCAACTATCCAAGGAAAGCAGAACTCAGTTGATCACATCCACCCCTTCGTTTAAACGAGTGGTTGACATCTCAGCATCCTGTCCCTAATTGATTAAAATTTTTAGAAGCTTTTTGAAAATTTAGTTACGGTATTCGTTTAATTCTTAGTTTAATTAGTTAAACTAATTAGTTTAATTCTTATTAGCCCTCCCTGATTGCGTTTTATTCATTAATTTATTTTAATTTTTACTGTTCTGTTTTTTCCCTCTTCGAAGAGCCATAACTTTTCCTATTCGTTCCACATGGCCATTTGAGAGCGTGTTTTTTGTGAGACGAGTTGTAAATTTGAATGATGCTATTCACTTTACCTTATAACATACTGCAAAAAAAAGAAAATAAATTCCAGTTGTGATGAAATTGTGAAATAAAAAAATCAATCCTGAAATAGTTTTTAGGTTTTGTTTATCAAGGTGCTTATTTTGCAGTAAAAATAACCTGGCAATATGATTACAGAAATACCAAACTTGATTTTTTTAATATAAAAAAAAATCCAAACTTTCTAAAGAAAAATTTAGTTTTTGAATTCTTATTTTTAAATTTTTGCATAGACGGGGCTGTATGAGGTTTATTCAGTGAATATGTTTTTAGGGTAAATACAATTTTTTTTATTACATACGTATTTTGGGGAAATAAAATAGAAATCTGGTGATTTAATGACTTTTCTTTTTGAAGACTACAGTGAGAGTTAAATAATCTAATATTTTGATTAGACATGACGATACTAAATGTTTTATTTTAATTTCTATTTTTAAACTGGGATCGGGTAATTTGAGCTTTTATCTATTTTTCAAAAACATTTATTCATGAGTTTTAGTCCCTTTAGGGACTTATAGTGTTAAACTGATGTCTTCCTATGAAGCCCAGTTACAAGCACGACTTCATAGGAGGAGCATCATGGCAGTGGCGGGGGCCTTCAGCAGGCTGTCTCCAGCCATGGTAACCCATTGGACCCATTGAGCAGGAGGAGGCAATGGGAGCCGCTGCACAAGCACACCGGTGATTGCACTTTAAAAAGCCGCTGATTGGAATCGGCATTTATAAGGAATTTGTCAGCAGGTTTTTGCTATGCAATCTGACAGCAGCGTGATGCTGTCAGATTACATAATATGTAATCTGATTCCAGCAGTGTGTCAGTTTTCTTTGCTGCAGATCTAGCAGAGCTCGGAATTCTGAGCTGTGTATAACCCTGCCCACATCACTGATTGACAGCTTTCTGTGTACCCTGTGCATAAGCAAAAATTTTCCCATCAGTGGTGGGACAGGAGGCATGAGACACCTAGTCCTCTAGTGAGAATCTCCTGCTGATAAGATACCATTTTTTTTTTTAAGAAAATACAAAAGAACCAAACAAAAGACACTGATTTCATGGAAAGAACAAAACACAGCCTGGTACGTGACACATCACTGGAATCGAGGTCTCTTTATCTACTGTTCCCCACTCCAGTCCTGAAGAGCCACCAACAGATGTTTTCAAGAGTTCCTTAGTTTTGCTAAAATTATCACCTGGGCAATACTTAGGAAATCCTGAAAACATGACCTGTTGGTGGCTCTTCAGGACTGAAGTTGGGGAACACTGCCCTACATAATGCTGCTCTCAGATTACATAAGGAACTGAAAGTTGAAATCCTAGACGACAGTACAAGTAAAGGTCTCCATAGGGCACTGAAACAATAAATACAACAGAAAAGAGAAAATGTGCCAGGGCAAGACAAAACATTTCAAATAATGAAAAAAAATAGTAAACTTTATTGGACACAAATTCTAAATCAATTAAATACGTATAGTATTGTTATGTGTCTGAGATTAAATTGCAAATCCCTGCCAACAGATTCCCTTTTAAATGGTTAAACAGCAGCGAACAGAGCTAGCTCCTGTCTCTCCTGTTACAGGCATACTCTGGCTATGTAACACAGCCAGCATCTGTCTGATATGGAGCGGGCTCACCTCCTGAGCCAGCTCCTTACACGCACACCCTGTCTGTATTGTACGAGTATGTTAGGGTGCACGGAGAAGTTAAAGTGATCACTGTGAACAGCAAAATGACGCAATATTAATATTTTTCCAATATCCTTTCCCATCTCCCCTTATGAAATATCTTATAAAAACTGATGTAATTGTTTAAAAAGCTATGACGGGACCTTTCTCTATCTCTTCATGCCGCATTAGGCATGAGTTCTGTGTGTAGCACATTTAGGCGGAGAATTGGAGAATCTCTTTAACGTCTTTTCAGATGTTAATATCATGCCTTCTCTGCTTTAATTAAAAGGAACACTACATTCCAACTGGAAATATCCTGTGGGAAAACGCATTATGTATTTGATGAAGAGTTAATTAAAGACTTCTGTGAACTCTGTGAAAAAGTCTCTATTTTAAGATTATTTAGTAAGTCAGGCTCACATTGCACCTGTTTTAAATTTACAGCCTGTAAGATCCCATAACTACATAAAATACAAACCACAGTGATCACAAATCAATATCCAAGGAGAGGTAGAGGTGGACGTTTACAGACGCAAATTACTTTTTAAGTACTGTACAGCGAGACGGCAGGTGAGGACGGAAAAATGCAGGAAGTCGGTTCATTGATGACCACGAGGCAGAAGATATTGCACAATTTCGACATCTGAGAGATAATTTCACGTGCACATGTTCTTCACATAAATAATGAACTATGAAATATCAAAATTGATGTCTGGTTGTTTGCCTAAAATGTGATGAATGCCAGTCCTGAACATCGAGTAAATTTGTGAGAATGCAGTCTAATGAATATCTGTGAACTTGTAACCTATTGGGAAAGATGTTGCCTATTAGTGAACAACCCTTTTAAATCCTGAAGAGCTGAAATCTGGCCATTGGTGTAAAAGTCATGTAAATCAATGCCATTGTTTCCAAATACACCATGAAATCTTCCCCATATGTGATGTCTTTGTAATCATGGGCAAACATTGAATATCACAATATTTTTTTAATAAAATTATTAGTATCAATTTACTACTTAAGGCAGTTGTCTGGGGATTAAAATAAATGGGTTTAGAGCATGAAATGTGTTGTTTTACTCTTCTTATTAATCTCATTATCAAACCTTTGTTCCCTGGTGGTCGTCGCCGGTTTGGCAGCGTTGATGTAATTTTAATCATTTATGTGAGCGCTGCAGCCAATTTGTGGCCTGACAGGCCCTTGAGGAAGCCACAATTTGGTGGCGAAACGCGTTGGGTGTTGCGCCCTGTCCTTGTACTGGAGCTTTTTTTAGGGACTCAGACCACCATGCTAGCTTTCGGAGTTTATACCATTGGCATCTCAGCTCTTGATGTGTAGGAATCTATGCCTCTTTTCAGGGCTCTATTGCACTGGCAGCACTTTACAATTTGTGTATTATGCACTCTTTACTTACACCCTTTTCTTGATTATGGGCAACAAAACTCTGTCATGCCCTCTTGTGCTACATGTGTTTATGAGGTTCTGCTGGAGGCCTTCTTGGCTATGCTAATATTCTGACTGATGCAATATTTTGCTTGGTGATTTATTGTCTAAATTATATTGAACTTTCTATTGATATAATATACATTTTGACTGTCTGGGTCTTGAATTACAATTGAATTTAACTCTGTTTAATATTATTAGGTCAGTATATTTAATATGTACTGCATGTCAGGGCCCATCGCCCTCATTTCGTGGGTATGTGTTCAGTCACATGTGTGACTTTTAAGTGTTTTTAATTGTTATTGGGAGTTTGCATTAATAAAATTCTTTTGGATATTTCATTCAGATGATCCTTTTTTGTGTAGCATGACCTTTCTCTTTGCTCTTGACTAGTGATGAGCGAATATACTCGGTGTTCGGGTTTTCCCGAGCATGCTCGGGTGATTTCCGAGTATTTTGGCGTGCTCGGAGATTTAGTGTTTGTTAACGCAGCTGCATGATTTGCGGCTGCTAGACAGCCTGAATACATGTGTGGAATTCCTACCAAACAGGAAACCCCCACATGTATTCAGGCTGTCTAGTAGCCACAAATCATGCAGCTGCGTCGAAAAAACACTAAATCTCCGAGCACGCCAAAATACTCGGAGATCACCCGAGTAACGAGTATACTCGCTTATCACTACTCTTGACATATTCTAATTACATGCTAGACATGATCCCGAATCTATAAATAGTGGTGCCCTCTGTTTTTTTCTTTGTTTTTCAATTTGTGGTCTGTACTATGGTGCTAACGGCGTATGCCTGCTGAGGACAATTGGTTGCAGTGGTCACTTGAATTTTGCATGAGATGTCTTTGATGTCAGAACTGGCAGAGACCATTGCAGTGTTTGCATATTGATGTTAAACAGTCATGGGCGAAAGTATTGGCACCTTTGAAATTGTTCCAGAAAATGAAGTATTTCCCAGAAAATTATTACAATTACACCTGTTTTGTTATACACACGTTTACTTCCTTTGTGTGTATTGGATCTACACAAATAAAACAGATAATAAAAGGCAAATTGGACATAATTTCACACAAAGCCCCAAAAATGGGTCAGACAAAATTGTTAGGACCATTCCAAAATTGTGGATAAACAACTTTGTTTCAAGCATATGATGCTCATTCAAACTCAACAAAAGCACTGGAGAGTTCTGAAGTTGCCAGCACTGAGCCAGAATCTAAATCCCATTGAACACCTGTGGAGAGATCTTAAAATTACTGTTGGGAGAAGGCGCCTTCAGATATGAGAGACCTTCAGTTTGCTCCCTTAAGGCTGGGTCTCACATAACGATACACCAGTGATCCCGACAACGATATGCACTTGTCAGGATCGCTGGTGTATCGCTACATGATCGCTGCTGAGCTGCCAAACAGGCAGCTCAGGCAGCGATCTGGGACAGCGACACTGTGGGTAACATCGCTTAGTTACCCGCAGTGTACCTTGGATACCAGCGCCCTGATGCAGGGAGCTGGTATCCAAGGTACACAGCGGGTTTCCAAGTGCTGCGCGGTGCCTGGAAACTAGCTGTGTGTACCATTGGTTACCAGCGGATCGCTGGTCTCCCGCCTGTCACACGCAGCGATGCGTGCCTGTCAGCGGGAAACCAGCGATCAAAAAAAGGTCCTGACATTTCAGCGACGATCAGCGATACCCGGCAGGGGGCTGATCGTCGCTGAATGTCACACACAGCGATATCACTGGGAGCTCACTGCTGCGTCACAAAACTAGTGACTCAGCACCGATCTCGGTAGCGATATCGCTATGTGAGACGGGCCCTTTACATAGCCCATCTAGTGGGCACGACCTCACTTGTATTGAGCGATACAAGTGTATAGAGCGAGGCCAAGGCCACTAGGCGGGCTCTGGTCCGGACTATGCATATCACATACATCACTGCCGTTCCCGGCTCAGAAACTGACGACTCCTCGCAGCGGCGATATGCATACTCCCGTCCATAGGTTTTCTAGTGGGCACGACTTCTCTTGTATTGAGCAATACAAGTGTATGGAGCGAGACCAAGTCCATTAGGCGGGATCTGGCCTGAACTATGTATATCGCATACATCACCATCATTCCTGGCTTAGAAACCAGCGAATCCTCACAGCGTACAGTGCGTGGGCAGGGAGATTTCCCAAGTCTGCAGTCACACAGACTGACTGCAGACTTTTCATTTTTGACCGGACAACCATTTAACTCTTTAATTAGAATTTGATGTTTTCATTTACACGTTTTTGTTCTTGTAGTTGTTTTAGTATCACTGCCTATTAGCTTTTTTGTCTTTGCAGTTTGCACAGATGGTATCATAGAACCTGATCTCAATGGAAAGCTCAGCCAGTGCATGTCTTCTTTTCCTTCACATACTCCTTGGACCTGATTACTACTTGTGGTGTTTATTCCAGTGTTTATTAGCTGGCAAGAGTGGACAAAGTGCAAATTTTATAGCCCTTTTAAGCCATGAAAAATGACTTGATGCTTGTTTTGCCCTGAAGATAGTGGTAAACAGAACATAAAATAACTCTTTGCCATTTTGTGCATTTAGACATGTGTATCACTAAATTATTCCATGTGCCGACTCGATAACATGGTGAAATAATAATAGTCTTAATGATTCCGACATGCTCGATTCAGATGACCCATGGTCGTGAACAAGGTTAATTTACACAGTAGAACAGGGTAATATTGGACAGACACAGATAGAAAATATGACAGATCTGTCATTTTGCGAAAGACCTGGGATCCCTGAGACTATTAGGGATCTGCAGTGAATTCATTTCTAGATCTGGTCTGCTTAGCCTCAAGTCAGCCTGCTCAGCTCTGCTTTTAATAAATCAGCTATGAGACATCTGCTTTTCATTTTACTATGGTTGGCAGTAGTGCCAATATAAAGATATCAATATAGACAGGTGGTCTAGATACGGCTAAGCTTATTTATAGCCCTGGTCTAGCCCTGCTTATGTGCAACTAAATCTTACATCCCATTGTATAATAATTTTACCCCTAAAAGTATACATATACACAGCAATGAAAAACATACGATAAACTTGTTCATATGCAGACCTTACATAGCTGCTAATGTATAAATACTTTGCATTTGTGCTTGTTTTCTTCACCAATGTTAAAAGTCTTGAAATTTGCAAATTTTTATCTATCGTCCCATTTCAGGAACATAATAAGGCTGGAGTCACACTAGCGATTTTAAAATCGGTATGATTTTGATGCAAGAAAGTCAAACCAGTGTAATGCAAGTGTTGTGCGAGTGTCATGCATTTTTCATGAAAGTAGAATCCGATTTTTCACACCTATCATCCGATTTACATCCGAATGCAGTGTGATTGCTATCCGACTGCAATGCGATTTTAACATGAGCTTTTACATACAGAAATTCTCTAAGTCATTTACACATAATTTTCAAAGGAAATAAGCTTCAAAACATATATATAATAGATAGAATAAAAGCCGGCAATTCAGCAGCCGCGTAGTGTAAAATCACAGTAGGAGCCGACAGGATAGAATAGATGGATTACATACAGTAAATACACATAGAATAGGTAGTTATACAGATGTCAGGGACATATACAATTAGTGCAGTGTCTGTGCAGCTTACTGTACATGTATTTAATTAATAAAAGATTATTTTACTGAAAACAATGGCTTGGGCTCCTGCATAATTTTGTTAACCAGCAGAGGGAAAGCCGAAGGCTGGCGGCAGATGTTTATAGCCTGGGAAGGGGGTAATACCCATGGAGCTTCCTAGGCTTTCAATATCAGCTCACATCTGTATAATTAGCCTTTATTAGCTATTAAAATGAGGGACCCCCAAAAAAATGACATGGGGGTACCCCTATAATTAATAACCAACAAAGACTATTCAGACAGCTGCTGATATTAATAGCCTAGGAAGGGGCCATGGATACTGCCCCCCCAGGCAGGGGCATACATAGAAATCATGGGGCCCCATAGCAAAAGTCTGAATGGGGCCCCCCAAATAAATAAAATAATCAATATTCCCCCCACCCTCTAAGGTGCAAACTGCAGCCACTATTTAACCCCCTCCTCCACCCTCCAAATTGTGTGCAGGGGCCTGCAGGCAGAATATTCCCCTCCAGCGCTCCCACACTATAAGATGCAAACTGCAGTAGTGCAGCCACTATTTACCCCCTCCAAATTGTGTGCAGCAGCCATATATATTATTTTCTAAGAAGTGGCAGCATAGTGGCAGAGGGACACATTAAACAAAAAAAAAAACACCGCCTTGCATCTCCACACAGTCTCAGCTCCTCATGCTCCGCCTCCAACAGTCGTTATCCGCCTTCACATGTGCAACTACTTCCGGCTAGGCCCAGGATACACTGCTCTCTCTGGCTGGAAAGCTACGTCAGCCGGGAGGCGTGGCGTCCTTCTGTAAATCCAGCCAGAGAGTTCAGCTGGGAGCAGTGCAGGACTAGAAAGGAGGAGTTAGGAGGAGCCAGGTACAGAGTGACGGCGGTGTGCACATTTAATTAAAGGCACACGTCAGAGGTTTATCTTGTCTTTCTGGCACCCGGGGCAAGAATTCAGTACAGCGCCCCCCCCCAACCACACATGCGATTTGCACACTTAGCCATGTACCGATGAGCTGCTTTTCCTAATGCTCTCAATGTTCAGTGAAAAACTGAGAGAAGCAGGAAGAGAAGCTCGTTGTCACAGGACCATAAGTATGAAAATCACATATGAGTGAAATGTCCATGTGATGACTGCTGAACCTGCAGAGCTGAATCCTGACATTGCAGGCTTCTGAATTCTCACAACTAATGTACTGCACGCTTTGAGGATTCTCCCCTGCCGGTGGCAAGAGTGCACGGTCATGTCAGCACAAGCATGTGATTTGTATACATCTGGCCATATTCCGACTAGACGTGCCCGGCCTCACTCCATTCATTTTCATTGAGTGAGGCCACACATTTCTTGTCAGCATGTGACTGCATGTATGTAAATCACCGGCACGAGAGAATCCTAACAGCGTTCAATGAGCACTGTGAGAATTCAGAAGTCTACAGTCACATAGAATGACTGCAGACTCATCACAGACCTGGACAACCCCTTTAATGTTCCTAACATAAATAAAAACATGAGAATTAATCAGTTTCACAAATAATATTTACATCCAGGTACCTTATAGATGACGTTGTCTTGGAGTCGTTCTCCTTCTTTTCTTCATCTTGTCCAGACCCCATGATGAGATTTTTCAACAACAACCATCTCTGCAGACTTCCATCTTCTCTGGTCTTCTGCAGCAAATCTCCACATGATGCCCTTAAAGATAGCAGTATTATTATAATGCTCCTGAATAAAAATATCTGCTGTACAATGAGCCCCTGAATAAATAATTGCCCCTCACTATATTGTCTGCACAAAATATGACCCCACGCTGTCCCTCTTATGGTACATGCTCTCCACACTGTCCTCTTCTTTCCACATTGGGACACCTTTTCGCATTGTCCTCTCACACTGTGTCCTCCCTATAGGGCTCAGTCTCTATACTGTACCCTTTCATCACACTCCCCCTCCTTGGTATACTGTCCCCTCACACTGTTCCCCCATGCTACGCCCCCACTACTCAGTCTCTATTCTGTGCCCACTCACTTTTCTCTCCCCATACTGTCGCCTCACACTATTCCCCTCCTCCTCATACTGTCTCCTCTCACATCCCCCTGTTCACCATACTGTCTCCTCATATATTTACCCCCTCACTCTCTATACTGCCTGCTCACACATACCCCTGACTCACCATACTGTGTCTGGACACATCCCATCACCCTCACTCCCCATACTGTGTCCACATACATTTTTCCCATCGCTTCTCATACTGTGTCCACATACATTCACCCGTTCACTCCCCATACTGTCTGCACCCATCCCCCACTCACCATACTGTGTGTGCACCCATCCCCCATACTGTTTCCTCATACATGCCCTCATACATACATGCTTCTCACTTTGTGTCCTCAAATCCCCCACACACATTAAATCCCCCATCACTACTCCAAATCCCCCCACACACATTAAATCCCCACTCCAAATCCCCCAAACATTAAGTATCCCTACTCCAAATCTCCCCACACACAATAAATCCCCCCCATGCACTTAATCTTCAGTGTCTTCAGCTCCACTGGAGCACTTACCATCAGTGTGCACCTCTGCAGCGCCGGAGAGTGACGTCAGCAGTGTGATCACATGATCTGATCACGCTGCTGGCGTCGCTCTGACCCGGTGATCAGAGCTTCAATTGTACTCGCGTCTGTACTAACGCGAGTGCAATTGTTCCCTGGGAGCCGGCGCACTGCAGCTTCTCTGTGCCGGCTGTCAGCTTGACAGCCGACACAGAGAATGGCCGACTCACAGTCTGGGGGAATGGCAGAATGCAGCCGCCAGGGAAGACACTACGGACCACCGCATTAAGCGGCCTGACTGCGCTCCACTGCCAGCTGCGCCTGGGGCACATGCCCCGGATGCCCCCCTAGATACGCCTCTGGCACATGGCACAGCACAGCCATTGCAGTCTGACTCTGGCGGTCCCCCTCACCCCTCGTGGCCCCATAGCAGTCGCATGGCCTGCCACCATTGGCGGTACACCACTGCCCCCAGGCTAAAAACATAATCTCTCAGCCGCACCAAAAAAGGCGCATCTATAAGATGTGCCAATTCTGGTACATAACCTTGCTCTTCCCACTTGCCATGTAGCGGTGGCAAGTGGGGTGATAGTTGGGGGGGTTGATGTCACCTTTGTATTGTCAGATGAAATCAAGCCCCAGGTTAGTAATGTAGAGGCGTCAATAAGACGCCCCCATTACTAACCCCATAGTAACATTGTATGAAAACACATACACCCAGAATAAAGTCCTTTAATTGAAAAAATGACACAGACTCCTTTAATAATCTTAATTAAACCATACTTACCACCTCACCCATTCCCTCAATGCCCTCGCCATCTGCAAAAGAGTTAAAAAAAACAACAACAATATTCCTCACCTTTCCACAGAGATGATAATCCATTTGTCCCACGACATGTCTAGCTCTGCTACGGCTAGATGGCAGGTTGCATGATGCGACCATACAGCCTGTCATCCAGTGGAGACAATAAGCACGGTGTGCTCAGTGTCTCCCTGTGATCTCCTACTCCCTGTCTAAGGGCACCACGAGCATGAGAAAGTTCTCCTTTTCGGGGTGCCGTCAGACAGGCCTTGTGAGTTCACAGCCAGTGAACTCACTTCACCTTTCTGACATCAATGCGAGCGCCGTGGGAAAATTTCCCACGGTGCCCTCTTTCTCTCCCAAAGAATAATTCCAATACCCTAAAAGGGGGCACATTTTGCTCTGCTTCACGCTATCTTCTAGCACCACTTTGTGGAAGAGCATTAAATTTAAGGTTCTTGAAGTATCCCAGAATTTTAAAGGGAACCTGTCACACTTGGGCAGCATTAATTGCAGCCTGGCAGCACAATTGAATCCAGGATATATTATTCTCTGAAATACGCCGACATTTCCAAAAAAATATACTTTGAAGATTGTGGACCATAGCCGGAGAGCAGACTATTCAGGTGCCACCCTTGGCTGGCTCTTCTGAGAACTGCTGCAGGATATTGTCATGTATCTCCTTAGGTACAAACGAGGGAGAGACCTCTCAATCACCTGCAGCGGCACTGTTAAAAGGCAGCTTGGGGTTGTGTCAGTCTAGTCTGCTCTTCAGCTATGGCTGGATCTCCAAAATATATATTCTCTGAAATGTCGCAACATTTTGGAGGATAATATACCTGGTTGCAATTGTGCAGCCAGGCTCTGATTCATGCTTACCTTGGTTTGGGCAGCATGAATCACCCAACAGGTTCCCTTCCATTACATGTACTCACTAGACAAACTCATCAATGTAAGAATGTGGGTACAGCGACGTGGACACGATGATCAGTTTAACTCCAGATTATATGTTACATTGTATATGTTTATAATCAGATTAACAATTAAAAAAATGACTCCTAAATTGACCTTTGGCTAAGGACTAGTGTTGAGCGATACTGCACGATATCTAAAAATATCGTATCGAAATGGTATCGCCGATATCACTAAATATCGTCGATATCCGATTCCGATACCGGAAGTCCAATGTAAGTCTATGGGAACAAAAAATCGCAACAACAAAAAACCCTTTCTTTCGTTGTAAACACAAAATATACACACATAGAATACATATATATATATATACATGTCATTGTGACATATATATATACATATATTTATAGTTTATACACTTCTACATAGTAAAATAGACTCTGATTCAATTGCCGGGTAAAGCCGTGACATACCCCATAGAAGTCGACGGGCTCGGTGCTGAGTACCCCCAAAACCTCTGGCTCTGTGCGACTCAACTTGGGCATCACGAACAGGATTCTGTAGCTCGCTATAAGCGAGTCCTGTGTGCCTGAATTGAACTGGTTTTGTGCTTGAGAATTGCTAAAATCATCAGAGAATGTATTTGCCATTTTTCCGCCATATCTGCGTCACGACGAGGCACTGGTGAAGAAGAAGGGCGTGCTCTTCGTGGGTGTACACTCACTCAGTGGCGTGAAAACGATGGCCGACCACTCTAAATGGTACTGCAATGTAAGATCGTGCCCCACAGCTCTTCAGTTCCGCCTCCTCATCCTCCTCAGTGTGCGGAAACTAACACGAAGGTCCCGCCTCACTACAAAAGAGGGGCCCTCTCCAGATGCTAATGACACATGTGACTTGGCAGAGATGGCTAATGGACACGAGCAGAAGTGTGAAGGGATGGAGCAGTCAGAGCTCTCCCCCCACGGAAGCGACCCGATCGCCACGGAACCACCGTTGGGCACCCGGCCTGGAAACCCTCCTACGCTGCAAGAAGCGGAGGATACCCTAAGAGGCCTGGCCCGGCACCGGGAGGAGGTCGCCAGGATGGAAGCCAGCTGGCATGCCCTAAAACTAAACTTGGAGCGGCGCCAATCCCTCTTACCTGAAGTGTCTGTACCGGAAGGTGAGGCACCCGTTCTAGTAGAGGAGTCCGTGCGGGCATCCCAGCCCTTGCAATGTGATCCGGTTGACGTTGTCGCAGTGGAGGCACCCGTTCCTGCAAAAAACTCTGCACCGGCAGCACCCCAGATCCCGCTGTCTGCCCCCGTCGCTGAGACAGAAGAAGCGACACCCGTCCTCATGGAGGAGGCCGCGCAGGCACCAGAGGTCTACCTGTCTGTACCGGAGCCCCGACTGTCATCTGTTCCAGAGCCGGCTGCTTCCTCCGCAGGTGAGCGCCGCCAGGACTGGGGGGCGCCAGGAGAGCTGCCGCAAACCGGACATCATAAGCTGCAGTTTGATGGTGGAGACATGGAGATGCTGGAGGAGAATTACAACCGGCGTCAGGAGGAAGAGTGGAGACGTTGGGAGCGGGAAGCAGAGCGACAAAGGGAGCAGCGAGAATCCCAAAAACTTCGGCAACGTAACCTGGAGAAGGACCGGGCAGATAAGGACCGGATGAGAAAAGATAAAGGAACCCTGAGGGAGCCGCGGCGTAAGGGTGCAGTACGGAGCTTTAAATTGAAAGGTGGTTGGGGCTTCATCCAGGAGCCTGGACTTTATTTAGAAGTCTTTGTGACCCGGCGGGACGTGGAGACTCACCTCCCAGAAGGACACCCGGGGAGGGACCTGTTGCCAGGAGACTTGGTGACTTACACCCAACACTGGGGTTACAATGGATGGTACGCCCTAAATGTTACCAGGTGCGACCCCTACTCCCCAGAGTGTCAGGAACCTGTGAGACCCTCGGAGCCTTCAGCCTCCCACATCCAGGCCTCTGCACAAGTGCCCACCCCACGCCATAAATCTCCCCAGCCTCCCTCAGTGGTCTCCTCAGCAGCCCCAGCTATGGACATGATAACTATAGCTGGCCCGTACCCGGCGCCTGTTAGGCCCCCTGGGGTTCGTTCAGTCCGGGACATAGGGCTCCAGACCCGGAGGGAGATGAAAGAGGTGGCCACACAGACACAGATAGTGGGTCACGACTTGACTGTACAGGCCACACGACGTCATCAGGTCCTGGTGGTCCTTGGTATCTCGGATGTTTGGCAAGCATCAGAAGAGTACCAGGTGGTACCTGGAACACCCCTGCCAAAGAATTATAAATAACCCGGACAGGGTCCCTGTATGTAAATAGTTAAATTGTTGATGTACCCGGACGGGTGAATGTTCATATAAAAGTTTTTTAATTTAATAAAAAAAACAACACAGTTTTCATTACTTTTATTACAGTCTCATCCTGCGACGCCATCGATCTCCTGTAAAAAAATGAAAAAAAAAAACAGCAGTATACCACCTGTCCGACGCAGTCCATAGTAACGAGTGTCCCACGACGATCCAGCTCTGCTACATCAGAATGACAGGCAGAGCCTGTCATCCCGGCGCAGCACAGCTGATTACCTGCTTCCCCGGCGGTGACGTCATCAGACTGACTGCTTTACGGCCGGGATTACCCAGCAGTCACTGCAGTTATCGCGAAAAACTGCATGTGACCGCCAGGGAGAAGATAATGGCGGCCATCAAGCAGTCCAGGACGTGACCGCCGGAGATCTTCTGCCAGGTAAGTGCCGCTGACTCCTGACAGACCCGACCAACGGACACTCACAGTGACAGTGACAAATCCGATTCCGGTATTCGATATGACGAAAATATCGGTATTCGGAATCGAAAGGCCGATACAGCTAATATCGGCCGATATCCGATATTTACATTATCGTATCGCTCAACACTACTAAGGACCTTAATTAAGGTCTGCATATTAGGAGTGTATTTCATAGACACTATACATTCAAGACAATATGACATAAATCCCTGACACATGGCACAACAGAATAAAAAAGCTATTTCATGCACCTCTGAGCGTGCTATACAATATTCCTAACTAGATCTGAATGAAACAGTATATAACATACTCCTATTCCTATTCTGTTTGACATTTATAGCCAGTGAGGCACAGCTCGAGTCCTGGGAAGGTGCAATTTAAAATGTACTTATTTTTGCAGACATACTCAAATTTTGTACAGAAGTTAGCAAGAGCTTGAGTCTATTGATCCCAACATGTGCAGTTAATATCGGCATCGCTTTATATGTGGTACTTGGAGGTATTTATGTATCCTTAGTAGAGATCCTAGATCCTGTTATGATCTAGATAAAACATATATTATGAATTTGCCGTATAAATTCACTTCTACCCTATCCAGGTTGGGTCATAAAATGTGTTAAAGCCCACGTTATTTAGTTTGAGGGGCCGACTAATTTATACTCTAAATAGATTAACAACTGCGATATCAGAGCCTTGAGGAACATATGGTTGATATTACCTGCATACCATAAGAAAAGAGTTTCAGAGTAAGGATTCGGGCATTCGATCCCCTCTCATCTCAAAATACTCGTCCTGTTGAGCAACCTTTTCATACCCAAGCACTTGTTTGTTTCGAGCAGCCCTCTGATGTTTTTTCCATGACAGGCTTCCTCTGATCTCTTTGGGAAGCATATCCATGTTATTCTTCGAAATCATCATTGTATGACATGTTTTATATCATGGTAACAAAAGAGCTATTTGATCAGGGGGTATGGTGTGTGAGTGTAAGAAATTCAGCCACTCTGTGACTACCATTGTCCCCCAATGCAACTCTCTGACCCCAGTCTATTCACAGAGAAAAACAGCTCGGAGTGGCTTCCATTCAGCAAGTAACAGTAGCCCATATTCTCACTCCGGGAACATGTCGCATTCAAAGGTATGTTACAGATATTGGAGATAGATTATCCTTTAATCATTTCTTTCGCTTGACTTCATGTTCATTGGTTGCTTAAGATACCAATCTCTATGAATTCTTGGGCAGTGTATTACTGATACGTAATCCTTGGCTTTGGAACGGATAGAGAAAAATTGGGAATTTGATACGCCTCATGGTTTTTTTAGTGGATTTCTAAATTTATATGTGTGTATTCATCATCTAAGATATGAAGATCCAAACTATGGAAAATAAATGTCTTATTATTTAAGTTCCTCCAGAACTAGTTGTGAAAAGGGAAGTCAAGTTATGGTGAAGCTCCACCTTGCATTAATATGGCTCTATAGTCATATAATATGACATCTAGAGCCTTTATAATATTTATTTTATATGTCAGATTTTTTCTTATACTTTGGCTTCAGAAAATACATATTATATGTGCACCAACTTGTTGACGTTCCAAAGTAGTTTTCAGAGCTGCATCTTGAAAAGATCCGCACACTTATGTATCCTTAACGTAATCAGGACGAATTTTTTTTTATTAACTGGAAGTAAAAAAATATGATTTTTATTGAATGAGAGCAAGTAGCCTTAACAGAATTAATGAATTGATACCGAAAGTATAATAAAAAGTTGTATAACTTCATTATACATGAAAAACAATGTTTAGGTTGAGTTCACATTTTCCGTCATATGAGGAGAAAAATAGAGCTAAAGCTATGACGGATTTGCCCACTGACGCTTGATGGACCCCATTAAAGCTCTGATTATGATGAAATCTACTATAGAGTTTCCTTATGGCACCCCCAAAGCTGATGTGAACAGGGTGCTGCTGGACCTGAAGTAACACTTTCATTATTTTTTTTTACTTTTTCAATATTTTTCAGTATTTTCTTTTCCTTAATAAGTTTTGCTGGAGAACGTTTGTATGTTATGTATGTACACAAGGTATAACGCAATTATAGAACACAAATGAGGATTGATGGCCTGGGAAGGGTAAATTACCAATAGCAAAAAATAAAGGACATATAAAATGTTTATACATGCAGCATGTGTCGCCTCAACATGTTTCACCGAAACATCAGCGTCATCAGGGGATGGGACAGTAGCATGTAGTAGATTCATGCTACTCTCCCATCCCCTGAAGACACCCTGAAATGTTTTAGGGATGTGCTACATGTATAAAGATTTTATATGTCATATATTGCCCATCTCTCTTTTTGAGCCACTCCTTTCTTGCCTTGGCTGTATGTTTTGGGTCATTGTCTTGCTGGAAGACCCAGCCATGACCCATTTTTAATGTCCTGGCGGAGGGAAGGAGGTTGTCATCAGGATTTTACGGTACATGGATCCATTCTCACATTGATGCAGTGAAGTAGTCCTGTGCCCTTAGCAGAGAAACACCCCCAAAACATAATGTTTCCACCTCCATGTTTGACAGTGGGGATGGTGTTATTTGGGTCATAGGCAACATTTCTCTTCCTTCAAACACGGAGAGTTGAGTTAATGCCAGAGACCTCAATTTTTGTCTCATCTGATCACAGCACCTACTCCTAATCACTCACAGAATCATCCAGGTGTTCATTGGCAAACTTCAGACAGGCCTGCACATGTGCCTTCTTGAGCAGTGGGACCTTGCCGGCATTGCAGGATTTTAATCCTTTACGGCGTAATGTGTTACCAATGGGTTTCCTGGTGACTGTGGTCCCAGCTGCCTTGAGATCATTAACAAGTTCCCCTCGTGTAGTTTTAGGCTGATTTCTCACCTTCCTCATGATCAAGGATACCCCACAAGGTGAGATTTTGCATGGTGCCCCAGATCGATGTCGATTGACAGTCATTTTTTATTTCTTCCATTTTGTATTTCTTCCATTTTCTTACTATTGCACCAATAGTTGTCTCCTTCTCACCCAGCATCTTACTTATGGTTTTATAGCCCATTCCAGCTTTGTGCAGGTCAATGATCTTGTCCCTGACATTCTTATAAAACTCTTTGGTCTTGCCCATGTTGTAGAGGTTAGAGTCTGACTGAAAAATTGAGTCTGTGGACAGGAGTCCTTTATAAAGGTGACTATGTAAGACAGCTGTTTTTAATGCAGGTAACGAGTTGATTAGGAGCATCTAACTGGTCTGTAGGAGCCAGAATTCTTAATGGTTGGTAGGGGATCAAATACTTACGTATATACTCGAGTATAAGCCGACCCGAGTATAAGCCAAGGCCCCTAATTTTGCCACGGAAAACTGGGTAAGCTTATTGACTCGAGTATAAGCCGGGTGTATAAACCGCCTTCCAGCTGTGCTCGCCCCGTCCTGCTCCGTGCTCCCCCATCCAGCTCTGTGCTCCCCCATTCTCCTCTGTGCTCCCCCCTCCTGCTCCGTCCTCCTCTGTGCTCCCCCCTCCTGCTCCGTCCTCCTCTGTGCTCCCCCTTCCTGCTCCGTCCTCCTGTGCCCCCCGTCCTGCCCCGTGCTCCTCTGTGCCCTCCATCCTCCCCGTCCTGCTCCGTGCTCCTCTGTGCTCTCCGTCCTCCCCCCCGTCCTGCTCCGTGCTCCTTGTCCTCCTCCATGCTCCCCCCATCCTCCTCCATCATACTCACCCTCCCCATGCCATCGCTGAACGTCCTGGCAATCCTGCGCTGTACCCGGCTTCCTGCAGCTCTCCTGTGCTGAGCGGTGACGTAATACCGCTCATTAAGGCCATGAATATGGATGCCACGCCTATGGGAGTGGCGTCGCGTCCATATTCATGGCCTTAATGAGCGGTATTACGTCACCGCTCAGCACAGGAGAGCTGCAGGAAGCCGGGTACAACGGAGGATTGCCGGGACATTCAGCGATGGCACGGGGAGGGTGAGTATGATGTCCCAGCAACTGGCTCCTGCCGTGGCACACCCTCACCCGCTGGTTTCTGCCCAATGACTCGTGTATAAGCCGAGGGGGCATTTTCAGCACAAAAAAGGTGCTGAAAATCTCGGCTTATACACGAGTATATACGGTATTTCTCACTGAAAAATGCAAATACATTTATATAATTTATAGAATGTGATTTTCTGGATTTCATTTTTGATATTCTATCTCTCAATGTTAAAATTAACCTACCCTTAAAATTATAGATTATTCATGTCTTTGTCAGTGGGCAAACTTACAAAATCAGCAAGGGATCAAATACTTCTTTACCCCACTGTATGTATGCATAATATATATATATATATATATATATATATATATTGTAACATTTCCAGGGGATATAGCTCTAGGATCGCTGTCTGGGTAGACAGAATGGCACGAAAACAGTTCATTCAGACAGCAGTTCTGGTGTAAAACTGGCCGCAACCAGCTTTATTAAAGTCCACAGCAAACAGATAAAAATAAAGCATAAACAGAAAACCTAGGCTTGTCTAGCCACTAATTACACATAGATCGATTTCCCTGTCTCTCCGGGTCCAGACTCTACCAGTCTGTGCCCAAAACAACACATATGATATATGTTACCAGTATGGAGTTTCCCAGATACTCCTCCTTGTGTCTGAAGGCACCTTCAATGTCCAGACTTGAGAGAGATCCACTCCTATTCAGCCGCTATTCGCACAGATTCTCACTGAGACTACTCCTGTGTCCGGGGTACTTCCTGCACCCAAACTGAGATAGCTCAAACTCCTGGAGACGCTTCTTGTGCGGGACACCTTCCTGTGTCCAGACTGAGCGTGCTCCCACTCCTGGAGACTGCTTCTTGTGCCGGGACACCTTCCTGTGTCCAGGCTAAGCTAGCTCCCACTCCTGGAGACTGTTTCTTGTGCCGGGACACCTTCCTGTGTCCAGACTAAACTAGCTCCCTGACTGTGTTCCAACACACTTACTTCTGGTTTCCTAATTATCACCTGAGTGGCCACAGGTTTGAGCTGCAAACGTGTACTTGAATGGATGGTGTAATGACCTTTCTCCACCACTAGTTTTACAAAGGCACACATTTCCCTTATACAAGTCAGCAAAATACCTGTGAAATGTACACCCCATTCAATACATACGCTCTCACTGTCTCACATATCCCCCCCCTCTTCTCCAGACCGGAGGGCTGGCCATCCAGACCGGAGGGCTGGTCAACAATCCCAAAGAGACAGTGAACTCCCAAAATTGTCACAGGACACAGGTAGGTCAGGGACACTTGGTTCCCAAGAACCACCATCCTCGTCTCCCAACATCACCTGCGAAGGAATTTCATCTTTATCACGGTCATCACCATTATCAGTATCATCACTATTATGATTAGCATCATTATCATCATCATTATGATCATCATCATCATTATCATCATCATCATTATCATGATCATCACATAAGTTTAAGCTTGTGGGGTTGAACACATAATATATCCAATCACCTCAACCCACAGTTCACACAGAGACCATGTACTTATCCCTTGCTCTGTTCAGCCCCGGAATATTAGTCAATGACATTCGCTCATTTCTTAGGGACCTACCGTCTGTCATCGTCACAGACTTCGTCCAGTCACATTTCTGGGACGTAACCTTGTCAGGTCTCCCCTTCGCTCCCAGTGGTCAATCGTAACCTTGTCAGGTCTTGCCTGGGTATCTAAGGTCCGGTTAGACTCTGTACTGTCCTGTACTCTATCGGGTCGTCTGTATGGGCCTCTCAAACCTGAGTTACTGGAGGTCTCACTACCTCTAAACCCACGCCCACTACCCTCAGGACATCTGGTAAGGTCCCTAACTTCAGCCGTAGCTGTTCTGTTATTTAGGGGGCCCTTTCTCTGTCGGGTCTCACTATTCTTAGACGGCTGCCATCTTCTGCTGCTCAGATGATGCTGTCTATCTACTCGCTGTCTAGCGAGATTCAATTGTTCTACCTCTTGCAGGTAGGTCACACGGTACGCCACCAGCATGCGCACATATTCAAGACTTTCTTCCGTTCCTATAGCGTAGAATGACACCATGCCGTCTTCATCTGGTATCCAGTCCCGACGATCACGTGGACTGCTTACTTTCACCACACCAGACTTCTTCACCATTATCTGCATGGCTCGGCCATTTCTCCCAATCAGCTTTCTCACCAGAACATGAGGCACCCGGATGACCTCTTCCTGTAGACTGTGAGCTTTTCTCATAAGCTTTAGTTGTCTAACGGTTTGTTCTGTCTTCAACCGGAGAAACCGCTTTGTGCGAATACATCGCCAGTGCATGTCACTTAGGATTGCCACCCTCTTCACTGTAACTTCGGTCGTGGACAAGACCACCAGCTGTTTAGCTCCTGAAGTCGAGTACACCTTACAGGCTCCCACGGCCTTCCTAAACGCTTCATGCACAGACTCACGGGTGCATTCTTCTCTCAAGTCCTCGGGTACATCTACGAGGCACTTCTACCGACACGTTTCTGTCTCACCAGTGGTTTCCAGACGATCAATCAGCTCAGGGTTCAGGGACAACTGACTTTCAGCTTCTTCCCCCTTTACACTTCTTCTGAGCTGACTCACAGCTACAATTTCGTGAATTTCCGTCCGGACCACTTCCATTTCACATTTATCTTCCGTTACCACCCTCTTAGCTCTCCTCAGGTCTATTTTCTCCTGGCAACAGGGAGCGAGTGCAACGTGTTTGCCCTTTTCTTTCTCCAAGGAGGCCTTGTTCACCGAGTGACACTGTATCAGGCGACTTTTAAGCCCGAGAACTTCTTCCTCTAGTTCCGCCATTCGCCTCTCAGCTGCCCGTCTCTGAAGCTTCTCTTGCGTCCAATGGGCTTGTAACCACTCCTTGAGCTCCTTGATCTCGGCTCCGACATCCACCGAATCATCCGAACTCACAGCACTCGAGGAAGTATCTGCTTTACACCTCTCATCTCCAGTGGCCACCTCCTGGCCCTGGTCTGTAGCTTCTCTGATGGACTCCTCCATCTTTTCCCGCTCAGCTTCCATTTGGCTGAGCTTTTCCTTAAGGCACATCTCCGCCTTCTGGAGAGTATCACAGGACATCTGTAGCTCCTTCACCTGAGCTTCTAGACCTAGGGTCTTTCTGCGCAGATCACCATTTTCATCACGGGTGTCCTGCAGAGTGGTCTCAACCACCTGGCGCATTTGCTCTGCATCCATCTTATCCTCTTCTAGTTTTTCTTTGACCCTGAGGAGATCCACATAATCTCTCTTAATCTGTTGCAGTTCCCTACTGCGTTCAGCACACTCCTTCTTGGAGTCACACAGCTCCTGGTTGAGCTGTTCGCGCAATCGTTCTAGGATTTGTTCACTTCCAGAAACTCCATCCTGCAGCGCCTCCTTCTCACGCTTCAACTGCAAAACCTCTTCCTTGATTTTGCGGCGGTCCTCTTTAATGGCAAAGAACATATTCTGCCACAGGATAACTTCCTCGTTGCTTCCTTTTAGATCTCGCTGGTCTGAGGACACGTCCTCCAGGTTTTCACATAATTGCAGCATGTCACTCTGATACTGCAGCCGAATAGGTTCCAGCTTTTGGCCATGACTGGCCCCCTCCTTTTCTACCTCTAAAGGAGAATCCACACTTGAAGCATAGGCAGACAGTACTACATTCTCTTCATTTTCATTTTCAGCGAGTACTACCGGAACAACCTTTTTGTGGCCCTTGCGCCGTCTTCGACGAGAGGAGGACTCTCTTCCCTCGTCTAGCCTCTCCTGACTGAACTCACTTTTTACTTTCATAGTGTCCCAGTCAGCTACGGGGTCTGTGTCACTCCCCATGGTGTTGTGGACTAACAGGTCACCTCCCACTTTGACGTCACCCCCTTCTACTGGAGCTACCCCGTTATCAACGGTCACATTGTCATTTTTAGGAGGTACCAACCCACCACCAGTAACAATTTTCAGTTTTCCACACTCTACACTCTTGTGAAAATCCGCCCCTTTTTTAGACTCTGCCCCCTTTTTAACAACCACACCGGCAGGGTAATTTTTACACAAAAAATCAGCAGTAGTCTTAGGACTCAGTTCACAACATCTCTTACCACCTCCCCGGGCACTCTGTGACAACACTGGCACCCCGGAGAGTCCATAGAATGGTCCACTGCCGCCATTCCATACGGTGCCCACAGCTCCCGCACCATGTCCAGTTGCATGTCCAGTAGACATTTCTCAAATATGCGGTCCGACTTGTCAGACCCATTCGCTGCTCCGTTCACAGCCATCACGGAGCACTGTTCACACCAGAACTTCACCGCTTTCCCTTGAAAAAATCTTCGTGGCCCCGCCGAGCCACAGCAAAACTGGATTTGAGTGCGACGACAATCTTCACAACCCCGCCGAGTTGCAGCTGAAAACCGGATTTGAGTGCGACGACAATCTTCGTAACCCCCACCGAGTCACAGCAAGATGCCTTCGTGACCCCACCGAGTCACAGCAAGATGCTTGTATCCACACTCGTCGTCCATGCTGTCAGACTTCTCTGTCTCAACAACGGCAGTCTTCACTCAAGACATACACACTCCACAGCCTTTTCCACAGAAAATTCAGCCTTGCTGTGCAGACACTTTTTTTTTTTTCTTTGCAAAGTCTATTAGGGCTACTGTCTCTTTAAGACTGCTCCAAACAGACGTTTCTGCTGACACACTTTTTTTTTTCCTCTGCTGCTATTTCAACAGACTTCACCTTTATTGCTGTCTCTAAGCCACCGTGCTGCATGCACACTCCAGCACTAACTGTATCAGCCACTGCGCTGCCCCAGCATTCTCCGCCAATTGTAACATTTCCAGGGGATATAGCTCTAGGATCGCTGTCTGGGTAGACAGAATGGCACGAAAACAGTTCATTCAGACAGCAGTTCTGGTGTAAAACTGGCCGCAACCAGCTTTATTAAAGTCCACAGCAAACAGATAAAAATAAAGCATAAACAGAAAACCTAGGCTTGTCTAGCCACTGATTACACATAGATCGATTTCCCTGTCTCTCCGGGTCCAGACTCTACCAGTCTGTGCCCAAAACAACACATATGATATATGTTACCAGTATGGAGTTTCCCAGATACTCCTCCTTGTGTCTGAAGGCACCTTCAATGTCCAGACTTGAGAGAGATCCACTCCTATTCAGCCGCTATTCGCACGGATTCTCACTGAGACTACTCCTGTGTCCAGGGTACTTCCTGCACCCAGACTGAGATAGCTCAAACTCCTGGAGACGCTTCTTGTGCCGGGACACCTTCCTGTGTCCAGACTGAGCGTGCTCCCACTCCTGGAGACTGCTTCTTGTGCCGGGACACCTTCCTGTGTCCAGGCTAAGCTAGCTCCCACTCCTGGAGACTGTTTCTTGTGCCGGGACACCTTCCTGTGTCCAGACTAAACTAGCTCCCTGACTGTGTTCCAACACACTTACTTCTGGTTTCCTAATTATCACATGAGTGGCCACAGGTTTGAGCTGCAAACGTGTACTTGAATGGATGGTGTAATGACCTTTCTCCACCACTAGTTTTACAAAGGCACACATTTCCCTTATACAAGTCAGCAAAATACCTGTGAAATGTACACCCCATTCAATACATACGCTCTCACTGTCTCACAATATATATATACAGTTGTGCTCAAAAGTTTACATACCCCGGCAGAATTTTTGCTTTCTTGGCCTTTTTTTCAGAGAATATGAATGATAACACCAACACTTTTTCTAAACTCATGGTTAGTGGTTGGGTGGAGCCATTTATTGTCAAACTACTGTGTTTTCTCTTTTAAATCATAATGACAACCGAAAACATCCAAATGACCCTGATCAAAAGTTCACATACCCTGGTGATTTTGGCCTGACAACATGCATAGATGTTGACACAAATGGGTTTGAATGACTACTAAAGGTTACATCCTCACCTGTGACCTGTTTGCTTGCAATCAGTGTGTGTGCATAAAAGCTGAGTGAGTTTCTGGGATCCAGGCAGACTCTTGCATCTTTCATCCAGCCACTGACGTTTCTAGATTGTGAGCCATGGGGAAAGCAAAAAAATTGTCAACGGATCTACAGGAAAAGGTAGTTGAACTGTATCAAACAGGAAAGGGATACAAAAATATATCCAAGGAATTGGTAATGCCAGTCAGCAGCGTTCAAACTGTGTTTCACAAATGGAAAATCAGGGGCTCTGTAAAAACAAAACCACGGTCAGGTAGTCCAACAAAAATTTCATCCACAACTGCCAGGAAAATTGTTCGGGATGCAAAGAAAAACCCACATCAGCTGAAATACTGGAATCTCTGAAAACTAGCGGTGTGGCTGTTTCAAAATGCACAATAAGGAGGCACTTGAAGAAAAATGGGCTGCATGGACGAGTCTCCAGAAGAAAGCCATTACTTCGCAAATGCCACAAAGTATCTCACCTACAATACACAAAATAGCACAGAGACAAGCCTCAAAACTTCTGTAACAAGATAATTTGGAGTGATGAGCCCAAAATTGAACTTTTTGGCCACAACCATAAACGTTAAATTTGGAGAGAGGTCAACATGGCCTATTATGAAAGGAATACCATTCCTACTGTAAAGCATGGAAGTGGATTGCTGATGTTTCAGGGATGTGTGAGCTACAAATGCACAGGTAACTTGGTCAAAGTTGAAGGAAAGATGAATGCAGCACGTTATCAGCAAATACTGGAGGCAAATTT
Organism: Oophaga sylvatica; assembly: GCA_033576555.1. Lineage (NCBI taxonomy): Eukaryota > Metazoa > Chordata > Amphibia > Anura > Dendrobatidae > Oophaga > Oophaga sylvatica. The sequence goes on from JARQOD010000003.1 coordinate 558,567,072, forward strand.
TCAATCATCAGCCTGGAAGCTGCGCATGGGACGTACTTGGACGTTCCAACATGACAACAATCCAAAACACAAGGCCAAGTCGACCTGTCATTGGCTACAGCAGGACAAAGTGAAGGTTCTGGAGTGGCCATCTCAGTCTCCTGACCTCAATATCATTGAGCCATTCTGGGGAGATCTCAAGCCCGCAGTTCATGCTAGACAGCCCAGGAATTTACAGGAAATGGAGGCTTTTTGCCAAGAAGAGTGGGCAGCTTTACCATCTGAGAAAATAAAGAACCTCATCCACAACTACCACAAAAGACTTCAAGCTGTCATTGATGTTAGAGGGGGCAATGCACGGTATTAAGAAATGGGGTATGTAAACCTTTGATCAGGGTCATTTGGATGTTTTGGGTTGTCATTATGATTTAAAAAGAGAAAACACAGTAGTTTGACAATAAATGGCTTCACCCAACCGCTTAGCGTGAGTGGAGAAAAAAATTTGGTGTTATCATTCATATTCTCTGAAAAAAAGGCCAAGAAAGCAAAAATTCTGCCGAGGTATGTAAACTTTTGAGCACAACTGTGATTCATATATATTTATAAGCAATAGTTTGTTGCATATATTGAACAATTTAATCTATTGATGGCAAATACCTTACAAAATAAATATTTTAATAATTCTAATAAAAGTTAAGTTTTAATGGCCTGTAAAAGAGGGGTCTTTTTAGTGGGACTTTGCCCCCTTTATTTTTGCTATATGTTATAACTAGAGTTAAAAAAAAACTAACAATAATAATTGGATCTGTCAGCAGCCTGTATACAGTTTAAATTGTACAAAATTAATGATAAAAATTACAATCTTATATTATCATAATATAACATAAAATAGATCTTTTGGAAAAGTTATTGAGTTGAGAGATTTTTGCATTATGGTCGGAGCAAGTTAATGGTTTTTCCAAAGTTATACTGTGCAACAAATTTCCATTCTGCTGGAAAAGGGAATTGGGCACATTGCAGCGCATCATGGGCCCTTTGTTCAGGGCTTGTGGGGATCATACAGTAAAAGCAAAGGGAAGGATAGTGAAAAACTGTTCTGCTCTTTATATTATAAAAGAATTAGCTTTATTTGCTAAGGAAGGAAAATCCATTTATCACTTTTTGATGGTAGGCAAAGAAGGAAAACGAAGTGTAATTATACTTCCAATGGAAGAGAAGAAAAATCTTTAGTAATGTCGTTAGAACAGAGCTTCAAACAGATTTTCTTTTTTTTGTTGTTGGCTACAAACTCAATGAATCCTTAAATGTTACTTTAAGCACTTTGCAAAACAGTTGACTAGGAGCTGAGCTTCTGAAATCCCAGGCTCTGTCCTTTTGCCCATTTCTTTACAAAAATGCAGACTGCCGAGAGGAAATGCGAACACAGGAATGTCATGGATATTTCGCAAGAACTTGTAATACGTTCTTCACCCCTAAAAAAAAATAATTTGTTGCTTTTCAGAAAAGAATAAATAAAAAAACCTTAAACGCTATAAGTCGAGGCAACATTTAATGGCCAAATGTGAGCAATTCATAGGTTTTACTATTTATTAAAAAAAAGGACTTCAACCAAGATATTTCCAACCTCAACTATGTGGCTGAGCAATGTTTGGTCAGGGAGGCGTAAAAATTGGCCCACATGAGAGCACTGTTTCAGAATATATTTGCTTGCTTAGGAAAGTACTGCAGGTGCACAAAATTACAAGCCTGGGTTATGGATGTCACAAAAAAAGGTTATTAATGAAAGCAGTTTTCTGTGATCTTTACATCTGTAGTTATCTTCTTCTTGACGCTTCCTGTTATAATTATGTTTGCAGTTACACAATAGTTAAAAGGAACAGAGACATATATTAAGGACAAGTGATACTTAGGATACAGATTACCAAAATAAATTATTATCCCTGGGTGGACAACTTCATTGTTGCATATTTCGCTAATTTAAAGAGACAGTTCCTGGTTGAGTTTAGCTTTGGAAATGTCTTACTAAGCAACTATAAGAAGCAAATCTCAGTAAAATGATGCGGCCTTGCTTATGATCATTTTGCTTAAATATTAATTTATTTTATTACATGACTTTTTGCGAACAGTTTATGTACTTATGGTAATGGGTGACATATTGCTAGTACATGTCATCAATTTATATTTAGTGTAAATCTGATCATTGGACATCACAAAAATGAAAAAATGGTTGCCCTCAGCTACAGTCACCTTGGCTTTTTCTTGTCACTGCACTACCTTCACTAAGCCTCAATAGCCGACCCGTGGTGCATGGACAAGAGGGCTTGTATGGCTAGTAATAGATGGAAGGAAGACCAACAACAACAAATGAGAGAAGTTTGACCTTTGATTGTTGGGGTCCCAAAAGTCAAACCTGCACACATCCCATATTTATGGCAAACAGTGGTAATATTCTATCAATAACTTTTAGTATGGAAACGTTTTAGTCTGCTCTCCAGGTATCTGATGGCACCTCCCTATTTGTGCTAGACCTTCATAGAATAAAATAACACATAGATTAACAAAACAAGAAGAGACGTTGAAAAAATTGCTGTAGTTTGACGTAGCAACATAGCCATTTTTTTGCCTGCTCTTATACCATCCAGGTTTGAGAGTTTTAGGTTGTTTTCTCCTAAAGTAATTTTTCCCATGTCATCCTCCAAGTTTTCTTTTGTTTCGCTAAAACTGGGTTTACACAGGCGCCAACATGACAGGTTGACCGTCACCCATTTAAACACCTTTTCCACAGGTTGATGCATGTACACACGTGGTCAAAATTGTTGGTACCCCTCGTATAATGACAGAAAAACCCACATGGTCACAGAAATAACTTGAATCTGACAAAAATAATAATAAATTAAAAATCTATGAAACTGAACAAATGAAAGTCAGACATTGCTTTTCAGCCATGCTTCCACAGAATTTAAAAAATAATAAAACTCATGAAATAGGCCTGCACAGAAATGATGGTACCCTTAACTTAATATTTTGTTGCACAACGTTTTGAGGCAATCCCTGCAATCAAATGTTTCCTGTAACTGTCAATGAGACTTCTGTACCTCTCGTGCTAAACTATCTCCACCATAAATAAATGGCAGAAAAAGAGGCATCGATAGGTCCAGATTAAATTATTATCACAATTTATTGAACATCAAATTCATACAAACAAAAACAAGGGATATACAGTCATGGCCAAAAGTTTTGAGAATGACACAAATATTAATTTTTACAAAGTCTACTGCTTCACTTTTTCTAATGGCAATTTGCATATACTCCAGAATGTTATAAAAAGTGATCAGCTTAACAGCAATTACTTGCAAAGTCAATATTTGGCTAGAAAATGAACTTTATCCCCCAAAACACATTTCAACATCATTGCAGCCCTGCCTTAAAAGGACGAGCTAACCTCTTTTCAGTGATTGCTCCATTAACACAGGTGTGGGTGTTGATGAGGACATGGCTGGAGATCAATCTGTCATGATTAAGTAAGAATGACACCACTGGACACTTTAAAAGGAGGCTGGTGCTTGGCATCATTGTTTCTCTTCTATTAACCATGGTTATCTCTAAAGAAACACGTGCAGTCATCATTGCAATGCACAAAAATGGCCTAACAGGGAAGAGTATCGCAGCTAGAAAGATTGCACCTCAGTCAACAATCTATCGCATCATCAAGAACATCAAGGAGAGAGGTTCCATTGTTGCCAAAAAGGCTCCAGGGCACCCAAGAAAGACCAGCAAGAGCCAGGACCGTCTCTTAAAAGTGTTTCAGCTGCGGGATCGGGCTACCAGCAGTGCAGAGCTTGCTCAGGAATGGCAGCAGGCAGGTGTGAGTGCATCTGCACGCACTGTGAGGCGGAGACTCTTGGAGCAAGGCCTGGTCTCAAGGAGGGCAGCAAAGAAGCCACTTCTCTCCAGAAAAAACATCATGGACAGACTGATATTCTGCAAAAGGTACAGGCAGTGGACTGCTGAGGACTGGGGTAAAGTTATTTTCTCTGATGAATCCCATTTTCGATTGTTTGGGACATTAGGAAAACGCCTCATTCGGAGAAGACAAGGTGAGCGCTACCACCAGTCTTGTCTCATGCCAACTGTTAAGCATCCTGAAACCATTCATGTGTGGGGTTGCTTCTCAGCCAAGGGAATCGGCTGTAATGTATGTAGTACAGTTCATATAGCGTCTTGTGCTTGGGTGCGATGAACATACATGAGACACAGGTTTGATATAGAAAAGTCCTGTATTACTTCATACAAGTTGGCAGAAATAGTCACACAGTTTGCAGACACAGAAACGGGAGACACAGCAGGCCAGAGTAATCCAAGCTCAGCAATCACTCTCCAATACAGATTCAGGATCTTCTTCTCTGTTACCGTAAGTCCATGCAAACGTGGGTCTTTCAAAGAGCAGGTTTCAGAGTCCACAAGTGCTTCAGAGTTCCTCAGTAGGAATAGCTGGAGTACAAGGTCCAAGCCTTACAGGAGTCAAGTCACAGGTTCACTGCAGGCTAGATTCTGAAGCACTGATTGCTCAGCTGTGGCTGCTTAAGAAGCAAAGGAGAGAATCAGGGCGGGAACATGCAAGCTGGAAACTCCATTTTGACTGAGGGCAAGATATCTGCAGCAAGACAGAAAGTAAAATGGCTGACGAACAAACTGAGTTTCAGGAATATATACATAGAACCTTACATTACTCCCCCCTTAAGGACAACCTCCGGATGACCTCAGACCAGGCTTGTGTGGGTACCTCTGATGAAACTGACGGAGCAAGCGAGGAGCATTAACGTTATTGACCGGTTCCCATGAGTTGTCCTCCACTGGGTAGCCCTGCCATTTAATCAGATACTGTAACTGATTTCTATACAACCTGGAATCTAAAATCCTTTCCACCACAAATTCTTCCTGACCATCGACTAGCACTGGGTCAGGGCAAGGAGAGGAACGTCCAGGAAACGTATTGGGTGTCGCAGCCTTTAGTAGGGATACATGAAAGACAGGGTGGATTCTCATAGTTCTGGGCAGTTGAAGACGACAAGCAACGGCACTTATAATTTTACTGATTTTATAGGGTCCAATGTACTTATGTCCCAACTTAGACGATGGAATCCTTAACTTAAGATTTCTGGTTGACAGCCAGACCAAGTCTCCTACCTTGAAAGCTGGTGCAGGTTTACGAAATTTATCTGCTGCTTTCTTGTACCTTTCTTGAGCCGATTCCAGATTTTCCTTTAGAAGATCCATATTCTTCTGTAAAGACGTGATTCTTTCAGCCACTGCTGGTAAAGGCGTTTCTATGGGAAATCGTGGTAGAATGTTAGGATGATAACCTAGATTAGAGTAAAAAGGAGACTGTTTAGTGGAGGCACTCTGAGAGTTGTTATACGAGAACTCAGCTAATGGAAGTAGATCCACCCAATCATCCTGTAGGTGGCAGATAAAGCAGCGGAGATACTGCTCCAGGGTTTGATTGGTTCGTTCGGTCTGTCCACTAGTCTGGGGATGAAAAGCAGAAGAAAGGTTTACTTTAATGTCCAATGCTGCACAGAAATTTTGCCAAAACCTAGAAGTGAATTGCACCCCTCGATCCGAAATAACCTCATCCGGTACTCCATGTAAGCGAAACACATCTTTAATCATCAAATCTGATGTCTGTTTTGCAGTGGGTAAGCCGACACAAGGGATAAAATGAGCTGCCTTTGTTAGACGGTCAACCACCACTAGAATGGTGTTCTTCCCCTGAGAGGTTGGTAGCTCCACAATGAAGTCCATAGAAATGGATCCCCACGGGCGGGACGGGGTGGGAAGAGGCTGTAACAGACCAGTTGGTGAGGAGCGAGGTGTTTTGCATCTTGCACAGACCTCACATGAAGTGACATAATTCAAAACATCCTTCCTGCAAGTGGGCCACCAAAAGAAACGAGAAAGAAATTCCTGTGTCTTTAGAATTCCTCTATGCCCAGCTATCTTGGAATCGTGAATGAGTTGCAATACTCTCAATCTGACTGTTTCAGGAATATACAGGCGTTGTCCCTGAATCCACACACCATTCTTAAAGACAAGACTTACGTCCCTTGGGGGTTGTGCCAAAAAGGAATCCGCATGGTATGCTTCCTTGATGTCCTTAAGTAGGTCTTGATTATGAATTACTCCTAGGAATCTAGAGTCAGGAAGAATAGTCTTAGGAGGAGTAATTGGACGTGTCTCTGCTGAGTAAATCCTAGAGAGTGCATCAGCCTTTCCATTGCGCGATCCTGGTCTATAAGAGATGATAAAATTAAATTGGTTTAAGAAAAGATTCCAGCGAGCCTGGCGAGGAGTCAGGCACTTAGCCGACCTGATAAACTCAAGGTTACGATGGTCTGTCAGGACGACTATTTGCTGTGCAGCTCCCTGAAGAAGGTGTCTCCATTCTTTGAAGGCGGCAATAATGGCCAACAACTCTCTATTGCCCACATCGTAGTTCCTCTCAGCCGAAGACAACTGCTGGGAAAAGAAGGCACAGGGATGCAAGACATTCTTCTCACCTGTTCTCTGAGAGAGTATAGCTCCAACGGCACAGTCTGAAGCATCCACCTCTATTATGAAGGCAAGCTCGGGGTTGGGATGTACTAGGATAGGTGCAGTGGTAAATTTATCTTTTAGACGGAAAAATGCTTCCTGGGCTTGGGGAGTCCAGGAAAACCTAGACTCTTTCCGGGTAAGTTGAGTGATAGGTGACACTACCTCAGAGAAATTTCTAATGAAACGTCTATAGAAGTTGGCAAACCCGATGAAGCGCTGTACCTCCTTCACATTTCTAGGACTTGGCCAATCCTTGATGGCTTGGGTTTTGCTTCCATCCATACTAATTCCTTGTGTAGACAGTACATACCCCAGAAATTGAATTTCGGTCCTATGGAATTCACACTTTTCAAGTTTGATGTAAAGATGATTTTGTCTTAGACGTTCCAAGACCATTCTCACATGTCCATGATGTTCCTCTGTGGAGTTAGAAAAAATTAGAATATCATCCAAATAAATTACCACGAATGTATCTAGGAGATCCCTGAAGATGTCATTCACCAAGTGTTGGAAAGTGGCTGGGGCGGTACTCAGACCAAAAGGCATAACTAGATATTCAAAGTGTCCATAGCGTGACCTGAATGCAGTCTTCCATTCATCCCCAGGTCTAATACGGACTAAGTTATAGGCCCCACGAAGATCTAGTTTAGAAAAAATTTTGGCATGTCGCACTCTCTCCAATAACTCAGGGATTAAAGGCAATGGATAACGGTTTCTAATAGTAACCTTATTGAGTTCCCTATAGTCTACGCATGGTCTCAGAGATCCATCTTTCTTCTTTACAAAGAAGATGGGTGCACCTGCAGGAGATGAAGAGGGGCGTATGAAGCCCTTGGCTAGATTTTCATCTATGTAATCCTTTAAAGCCTTTAGCTCGGGCCCCGCCAGGGGGTAGATCTTACCAAAAGGTATCTCTGCTCCAGGCAATAATTCAATTGGACAATCATATGGACGGTGAGGAGGAAGCTGGTCAGCGTTCTTCTTGTCACATAAATCCACATAGTCCTGGTATACAGCTGGTAGTTCAGGGACTGACATGATTCCTTTAGGAACAGAGCAAGCTGAAACTTTTGGACTCATCTGTTTCTCTGGAAAGTGTAATTCCTTGGTCTCCCAGTTAATGGTAGGATTCTGAGCCTGCAGCCATGGTAGCCCTAGAATAATGGGAAAGTGGGGAGAAGAGATAAGCATAAAGGACAGTTTCTCTTGATGATCTTTACCCATAAGAACCCTCAAAGGCTCTGTTTCCTGATCCACTGGTCCAGAGGTCAGCAGGGAGCCATCCACAGTTTCCATCTGTACTGGAGTAGCCTTCTTCACTGAACGTATTCCCTGTTTCAGAGCAAAGGAGACATCCATAAAATTTCCACTTGCCCCTGAGTCGATCATAGCAGAGCTAGACACCCAAGCTGAGTCAACCCAGAGTTTGATGGAAAGAAAGCAATGAGAATTGTTTTTCTTACAACTCAGCTGGGACACCGCTGAGGAAACTTGAAAAATGGCAGCGTTTACACAGTCAACGTCCTCAGAGGTAACGGAGTTTAAGTCAGAGAAATCAAGATCTGTTGCTGCAGATCTCTCTGGAGCCTGAGGCTCGGACCTGACAGATCCCCTCTCGCAACACTCACAATGAATGAGTGCTGCAGTAGTCTTACGAGAACGGCTGGGGCAGTTTATAATGAAGTGCCCTGACTTACCACAATAGAAACATAGATTCTCCTTAAAACGATGTTCCTTGCGTGCATCACTAACCCGTCGTTGTAAAGAGTCTACCTGCATGGGTTCAGGTTCAGGTTCCCGTGTAATCCTACTCAAAGGTTCCTTAGCTGGAGAGGAAGGTAGGAAAAGGTTAGTACGATTGCTTTCGAACCATCTCTCTTGCCTGCGTTCAGTCAGACGAGTATCAATACGGATGCAGTAGTTAATAAAGTCACCTAACGCAGTGGGAGGGTCGGCACGAGCAAGTTCATCCTTAATCAGTGGAGATAACCCCTTTCGAAAAATAGATTTTTTGGCGGAACTGTCCCAGGTGGTATCAAGGGCCCATCTCCTGAAATCCAAGGCATATTCAGCTACCGAGTGCTTACCTTGGCGCAAAGCTAACATGGCTGCTTCAGCTGTTGCACCTCGATTGGGGTCATCAAACACCTGCCCCATGGCTGAAATAAAATTATCAAGGTGATTCAAACAATCATCCTCAGTCTCAATCAGAGGGTTTGCCCACATTAAAGCCTTGTTGGTAAGCAACATAATTATAGTAAGCACCTTAGATCGTTCAGTGGGAAATTGTGAAGCATGTGCAGAAAAAAAAAAGATTGCATTGATTAATAAATCCCCTGAATTTCTCACGTTCACCGCCAAAACGAAAAGGGGGCAACTTGGGAATCCCAGCACTCGGGGCTACGGCAGGAGCCTGGACTCGCCCCTCTAGAACCTCAATCCTGGCTCGCAAATCCTGGGTAGTCTGTCCAACCACTTGCAAATTGTGATTATTGAGGTCCTGTAGATTCGTAAAACGGGTCTTTATATTCTGCAAATCTGCAAGGATATTATCAGTCACTCCGCAAAGTTCCTTTATGCGGGCCTCCATTTTCCAGATCTTTTAAGACAGGATTACTGGAAGAAGAGGAGAGAAAAAAAAACAATAGTGTTCACCTGTGGCAACACTGCAGAGAGAGAAAAAAAAATTAAGGGAACTGCTCACCTGGAATGGTTGTGAGAAGTCACAACCACTATCATCACAGAAAGTTTCAACCAGACATCTGATATCCAGAGTTACAGCAGACAAAAAGAGAAAAGAAAGGAAAAAAAAAAACAATAGTGTTTACCTGTGGTAACACTGCAAAAAAGAAAAAACTTAAGGGAATTGCTCACCTGGAATGGTTGTGAGAAGTCACAACCACTGTCATCACAGAAAGTACAACCGGACGTCTGATATCCACAGTACAGCAGACACAGCCTTCCAGACCCAGCAGACACTAACGTTTTGGCTTCAGAATCTTGTAATGTATGTAGTACAGTTCATATAGCGTCTTGTGCTTGGGTGCGATGAACATACATGAGACACAGGTTTGATATAGAAAAGTCCTGTATTACTTCATACAAGTTGGCAGAAATAGTCACACAGTTTGCAGACACAGAAACAGGAGACACAGCAGGCCAGAGTAATCCAAGCTCAGCAATCACTCTCCAATACAGATTCAGGATCTTCTTCTCTGTTACCGTAAGTCCATGCAAACGTGGGTCTTTCAAAGAGCAGGGTTCAGAGTCCACAAGTGCTTCAGAGTTCCTCAGTAGGAATAGCTGGAGTACAAGGTCCAAGGCTTACAGGAGTCAAGTCACAGGTTCACTGCAGGCTAGATTCTGAAGCACTGATTGCTCAGCTGTGGCTGCTTAAGAAGCAAAGGAGAGAATCAGGGCGGGAACATGCAAGTGTTGTGAATGGGTTTGAGATGAGTTCTGAGCAGAGGCTCCCTCTGGTGGTTACAAGCGGTACTAGTGAGGATTGTGAGGACTGGGAATCAGGTGTTACTGATTGGTCTTTTATAAGGGAGTCATTTTCCCATCAGGGTTGCCGGTGATCAATTGTTCTGGTCTGAATCCTTCTTTCCAGTTTCCCTTGTAGCCTGCTGTGTCGTGTCTGCATCTCCTGCTATCAGATAAGACAATTTCTTATTTTGTGTTTTTGCTATATTTTTGCATTTTGTCCTGCACTTCTGTGGGGGCCTTCAGGATCCCCTCCGGGGGCTTTTGCCCTCTCAGTTTAGTCCAGCCACTGTGTTTTGTACTTTTGCTTTTTCCAGTTTTTTTTCAGTGGCTGCTGTTTTGTTTTTGTTACACCAGAGAACTAATTTAGGTGGTAGAGGTCGTGTGATCTCAGGTGATTTTGAAATTAGTAGGGTTGGTGTTTTTCAGGGTTTTCTGAGATTGCAGTAAGTACCCTTCCTATCCTTTTCTATTTAGATAGTTTGGGCCCCAGCGTTTGCTCATACTATTTTCTTTCTGTGTCAGTATTTCCTCTTGTCTAACCGCCATTACATGTTTGGGGGCTTTCTAATATCTTTGGGGTTCTGCTCCGGGGCAGATAGCTTTCCTATTTCTATCTTTAGGTGTAGTTAGTTTCTCAGGCTGTGACGAGGCGTCTAGGACCAACGTAGGAACGCTCCACGGCTGCCTCTAGTTGCGGTGGTTAGTCAGGGTACTGCAATCTCATATATTCCAACTGCTCTGGTGTATTTCCTTTTTTACCTGCACTCCTCAGCTACCGTAAGATAACAGTATCACCGGCCATAAAAATTGTATGGTTCTCACAGAAAGGAAAAAATATTAAGGAAGAAAAGTTGTCAGAGATATTTTTCTGTTTGTTGCATTTTTTTTTTTTCCTCTGTATCTCTGGGTGCTGGGGAGGATCTTTTCTCCCAATGGAGTTTGCACAGTTGTCTGGCCGTGTGGATCAGCTTGCCACTGAGGTTCGGAGTATTGCTATCTATCTTGCTAGGTTGCCTGTTGTGGAACCTAGGATTCCCATGCCAGATTTGTTTTTAGGGGATCGAGCTAAGTTTCAGAATTTCAAAAATAATTGTAAATTGTTTCTTGCCTTAAAATCTAAGTCCTCAGGAAACGCAGCGCAGCAGGTTCAAATTGTCATCTCTCTCCTGCGCGGCGATCCTCAGGATTGGGCTTTTTCCCTGATACCTGGGGATCCTGTTTTGAGTGATGTTGATGCATTTTTTCAGGCTTTGGGGTTATTGTACGATGAGCCTAATGTCACTGATCAAGCTGAAAAAGCCTTGTTGGCATTAAATCAGGGGCTTGATGACGCTGAGTTATACTGTCAGAGATTCCGTAGGTGGGCAGTCCTGACCAAATGGAATGACGACGCTTTGGCGGCCCTTTTCCGGAAGGGTCTGTCGGATAATGTAAAGGATGTTATGGTGGGATTCCCTGTCCCCTCTGGTCTCAATGATTCTATGTCATTAGCGATTCAAATTGACAGACGTTTGCGTGAGCGGAGAAGTATGCGTGGAGTGGTGTTGCCTTGTGAGCCAGCTGCTAAGCCCATGCAGTGTGATGGAGTGGTGTCTGGGGCACAGCGTCATGAGTTTCGAAAGCGCAATGGGTTATGTTTCTACTGTGGTGATGCCTCTCATGCTATTTCAGTCTGCCCTAAGCGGGGAAGACGTTTTGCACGCTCAGTTGTCTTGGGTAGTGTTCAGACTAAGTTTTTATTAACTGTCACTCTGATATGCTCTCTGTCCTCATTTTCTGCTCAGGCTTTCGTTGATTCTGGAGCAGCTATTAACCTGATGGATTATGATTTTGCTAAACGTTGTGGGTTTCCCTTGATACCCCTACAGAAGTCTATTCCTTTACTGGGGATCGATTCTACCCCTTTGGCTGAGAATAAACCCCAGTTTTCTACTCAGGTGATAATGAGGGTTGAACCTGATCACCAGGAGTGCTGCAAATTTTTGGTTCTATATAATCTGCATGACATTATAGTGCTGGGTTTCCCTTGGTTACAGTCTCATAATCCTGTTTTGGATTGGAAATCTGTGTCTGTAACCAGTTGGGGCTGCCAATGTGTTAATACCAACACTCCTGTTTTTTCTGCCTCCCCCCAGGCTGAGGATGTTCCTGACTTTTTGTTTGATTTTTCTGATGTGTTTAGCGAAAGTAAATCTGCATCCTTGCCTCCCCATAGGAGCTATGACTGCGCTATTGAATTAGTGCCAGGTAGTAAATTCCCTAAAGGTCGCCTTTTTAACTTGTCTGTACCTGAACATGACGCTATGCGGTCTTATATCAAGGAATCATTGGAGAAGGGTCATATCAGACCATCCTCTTCACCCTTAGGTGCCGGTTTTTTCTTTGTGGCCAAAAAAGATGGTTCATTAAGGCCGTGTATTGATTATCGTCTCTTGAACAATATTACTGTGAAATATCAATACCCGTTACCCTTGATTTCTGACCTGTTTTCCAGGGTGAAAAACGCTACTTGGTTTACCAAGCTTGACCTCAGGGGGGCGTATAACCTTATTCGCATTAAGCACAGGGATGAATGGAAGACAGCATTTAACACCCCTGAAGGGCATTTTGAGTACCTTGTGATGCCCTTTGGGCTCACTAATGCTCCTTCCGTCTTCCAGTCCTTCATGAATGACATTTTCAGGGATTTTGTGGACAAGTTTCTGATTGTTTATTTGGATGATATCTTGATTTTTTCTAATGACTGGGACTCTCATGTGAAACATGTTCAAACTGTATTCCAGATTTTGAGAGAGAATGCTCTGTATGTGAAGGGATCAAAGTGTCTTTTTGGCGTACAGAAGATCTCATTTCTGGGATTCATTTTGTCCCCATCTGTTATTGAAATGGACCCGGTCAAGGTTCAGGCCATCTGTGATTGGGTCCAACCTACTTCATTAAAGGCTCTTCAGAGATTTTTGGGTTTTGCCAATTTTTATCGTAAATTTATTGGTAATTTCTCGGTTATTGTTAAACCATTAACTGATTTGACCAGAAAGGGTTCTGATGTGGTGAATTGGCCTCCTGAGGCAGTCTCTGCGTTTCAGGAACTTAAGCAGAGATTCACTTCTGCTCCTGTTCTACGGCAGCCTGATGTTTCTCTGCCATTTCAGGTGGAGGTTGATGCCTCTGAAATTGGGGCAGGTGCCGTTTTGTCCCAAAAAGATCCAGAGACCTCTAAAAGTAACCCTTGTGCCTTTTTCTCTTGAAAATTTTCTCCTACTGAACGTAATTATGACGTGGGTAATCGGGAGTTATTGGCCATGAAGTGGGCTTTTGAAGAGTGGAGACATTGGCTGGAGGGAGCCAAACATCAGGTGGTGGTCCTTACGGACCATAAGAATCTGGTCTATCTGGAATCTGCCAAGCGACTCAATCCTAGACAGGCCAGGTGGGCCTTGTTTTTCACACGTTTTAATTTTGTGGTTTCCTTTCTTCCTGGCAATAAGAATGTTAAGGCGGATGCCCTCTCGAGGAGTTTCCTTGCGGACTCTCCTGAGCTATCTGATCCCTCTGTTATTTTGAAGAAGGGTGTAGTTCTTTCCGCCATCTCGCCCAATTTGAGACTTGCTCTGGAGGGGTGTCAGGAGGATAGGCCCGAGCGCTGCCCTGTTGGAAAATTGTTTGTCCCGGACCAATGGAAAAAGAGTGTGATGTCTGAGATTCATTGTTCCGCATTGGCTGGGCATCCCGGAATTTTTGGTACCAGAGACTTGGTTAGTCGGTCCTTTTGGTGGCCTACCTTGTCTCGTGATGTCAGGGAATTTGTGCAGTCCTGCGGGACTTGCTCTCGCTCCAAGCCTTGCTCTCGCTCTAGTGGTTTGTTGATGCCATTGCCTGTGCCCAAGAGACCATGGACCCATATCTCTATGGATTTCATTTCCGATCTTCCTGTTTCTCAGAGAATTACCACCATCTGGGTAATTTGTGATAGGTTTTCCAAAATGATACATCTTGTGCCATTACCTAAGTTGCCTTCCTCCTCTGAATTGGTGCCATTGTTCCTTCAGCACGTGGTTCGTTTACACGGCATTCCTGAGAACATTGTGTCTGACAGAGGAGTCCAGTTTGTTTCCAGATTTTGGAGGACTTTTTGTTCTAAACTGGGTGTTCAATTGTCTTTCTCCTCGGCATTTCATCCTCAGACCAATGGTCAAACTGAGAGAACAAACCAGACATTGGAGACTTATCTAAGATGCTTTGTGTCTGCTGATCAGGATGACTGGGTCTCTTTTTTGCCTTTGGCTGAGTTTGCTCTTAATAATAGGGCTAGCTCTGCCACTTTGATGTCTCCGTTTTTCTGTAATTCTGGGTTTCACCCTCGATTTTCTTCAGGACAGACGGAGGCTTCTGTCTGTCCAGGTGTTGACTCTGTTGTTGAGCGTATGCAGCAGATTTGGGACCAGGTAGTGGAGAGGTTGTCCCTCTCTCAGGAGAAGGCCCAGCGGTTTGCTAACCGGCATAGGACTGATGGTCCTCGGTTTAAAGTGGGGGACTTGGTCTGGTTGTCCTCAAAGAATATTCCTATGAGAGTAGCATCTCCTAAATTTAAACCTAGGTTCATTGGACCTTATAAGATCATGGAGATTATTAATCCTGTTTCTTTTCGTTTGCTTCTTCCAGGGACATTTAAGATCCATAACGTGTTCCACAAGTCCTTGTTGAAGAGGTTTGTTGAGCCAGTGGTTCCTGCTGCTGTGCCTCCTGACCCTGTTTTGGTTGAGGGCAATCTGGAGTATGTGGTTGAGAAAATATTGGATTCTCGTTTTTCTAGACGAAGACTCCAGTATTTGGTTAAATGGAGAGGTTATGGTCAGGAAGACAATTCTTGGGTGTTTGCTTCGGACATCCATGCTAGGAGACTTATCCGTGCGTATCATAGAACTCATCCTGACCGACCTGGTTGCTCAAATGAGGGTTCGGTGACCCCTCCTCAAGGGGGGGGTACTGTTGTGAATGGGTTTGAGATGAGTTCTGAGCAGAGGCTCCCTCTGGTGGTTACAAGCGGTACTAGTGAGGATTGTGAGGACTGGGAATCAGGTGTTACTGATTGGTCTTTTATAAGGGAGTCATTTTCCCATCAGGGTTGCCGGTGATCAATTGTTCTGGTCTGAATCCTTCTTTCCAGTTTCCCTTGTAGCCTGCTGTGTCGTGTCTGCATCTCCTGCTATCAGATAAGACAATTTCTTATTTTGTGTTTTTGCTATATTTTTGCATTTTGTCCTGCACTTCTGTGGGGGCCTTCAGGGTCCCCTCCGGGGGCTTTTGCCCTCTCAGTTTAGTCCAGCCACTGTGTTTTGTACTTTTGCTTTTTCCAGTTTTTTTTCAGTGGCTGCTGTTTTGTTTTTGTTACACCAGAGAACTAATTTAGGTGGTAGAGGTCGTGTGATCTCAGGTGATTTTGAAATTAGTAGGGTTGGTGTTTTTCAGGGTTTTCTGAGATTGCAGTAAGTACCCTTCCTATCCTTTTCTATTTAGATAGTTTGGGCCCCAGCGTTTGCTCATACTATTTTCTTTCTGTGTCAGTATTTCCTCTTGTCTAACCGCCATTACATGTTTGGGGGCTTTCTATTATCTTTGGGGTTCTGCTCCGGGGCAGATAGCTTTCCTATTTCTATCTTTAGGTGTAGTTAGTTTCTCAGGCTGTGACGAGGCGTCTAGGACCAACGTAGGAACGCTCCACGGCTGCCTCTAGTTGCGGTGGTTAGTCAGGGTACTGCAATCTCATAGATTCCAACTGCTCTGGTGTATTTCCTTTTTTACCTGCACTCCTCAGCTACCGTAACATAACATGCAAGCTGGAAACTCCATTTTGACTGAGGGCAAGATAGCTGCAGCAAGACAGAAAGTAAAATGGCTGACGAACAAACTGAGTTTCAGGAATATATACATAGAACCTTACATCGGCTCTCTCACAGTCTTGCCTAAAAACACAGCCATGAATAAAGAATGGTACCAGAATGTCCTCCAAGAGCAACTTCTCCCAACCCTCCAAGAGCAGTTTGGCGATCAACAATGCCTTTTCCAGCATGATGGAGCACCTTGCCATAAAGCAAAGGTGATAACTAAATGGCTCAGGGAACAAAACATAGAGATTTTGGGTCCATGGCCTGGAAACTCCCCAGATCTTAATCACATTGAGAACTTGTGGTCAATCATCAAGAGACAGGTGGACAAACAAAAACCTAAAAATTCTGACAAAATGAAAGCATTGATTGTGCAAGAATGGACTGCTATCAGTCAGGATTTGGTCCAGAAGTTGATTGAGAGCATGCCAGGGAGAATTGCAGAGGTCCTGAAGAAGAAGGGTCAACACTGCAAATATTGACTTGCTGCATTAACTCATTCTAACTGTCAATATAAGCTTTTGTTACTCATATGTTTGCAATTATTATATTTCTGTCTGTGATAAAAACATCTGTCAAACACACATAAAAACCAGAGGGCAGCAGATCATGTGAAAATATAATATTTGTGTCATTCTCAAAACTTTTGGCCATAACTGTACATAAACACCATGGGAACATGGACCAAGGACCGAAAAGGGGGGATTATACAAAAGCATAGATTAGGTCACAATGGGAACCAGTATTTCATAACCAATAATGGGAAAGTGCTACGTGCAAAAAAGTGCTACGTGCAATGCACACATCATGCTATACTCAATAGCTATAAACCATACTGTGATAAATGCTTTACTTAACAGGTGTTGATATTAACTGCTGCATCTAAACTGCTAGCCACCTGATCAAGAAAAACAATCCTCCACTTACATGTGTACCGGTCCTGGAGCAATCACCCACAGCCACCCCGACAGCGCCGTTTCGCCACACAGGCTTCCTCAAACAGGGGCATGTGTGTTTCCTTAGATGTGCGGCTATAAATATCCCTCTGCACAGCTGATGAAGATATCGGCGTCATTGGCTCGTATTTGCGCATGCGTCGGTCCATAGACTTCCCCTCTGTGTAAATAGTGACTTCCTGTACCTCGCGTTTGGAACGCAAGCGTGAAACGCTACGCGCCACCACAGGGAGAGAGGCAGGAAATCACGAGATTGTCATGACCAGCGCATGCGCTAAAGCCACGCACCAAGACTTCATTCATTCACACAGAGCTATCACAGGAGACCAAATAATATGGCCAATGAAAATTGAATCAAATAGCAACAAGATAAACATATAGTTATAAATAAACTTTCCTTAAGACATACTGTATATATATAGTGCAATGGTGTATGGTACTAGTGGAATATTCTTTTTGATATAACTACTTAGTGAAGTTAATAAGTAAAGTGCATCACATAAAAAGAAACAGTGCAAATACATTAATATAATCAATAATGAATAAAGTGAATACCGTATATACTCGAATATAAGCCGAGATTTTCAGCCCATTTTTTAGGGCTGAAAGTCCCCCTCTCGGCTTATATTCGAGTCATATACCAGGAGGTCGGCGGGGGAGGGGGAGCGCAGCTGTCCTATATACTCACCCCTCCACTGGCGCGGTCTCTGCAGCCCCCCTGCTTCTCCCATGGTCCCGGCGCCTGTGTTCAGCGGTCAGCTGGTACCGCTCATTAAAGTCATGAATATGCGCATATTCATGACTTTCATGAGCGGTAACACGTGACCGCTGAACA
The DNA here is from genome assembly GCA_033576555.1 of Oophaga sylvatica. NCBI lineage: Eukaryota > Metazoa > Chordata > Amphibia > Anura > Dendrobatidae > Oophaga > Oophaga sylvatica. Next base: position 558,584,813 of record JARQOD010000003.1, read on the forward strand.
CTGGCGCCGGGACCGTGGGAGAAGAGCAGGGCAGAGACCGCGCCGGCGGAAGGGTAAGTATAAGCGATATTTACCTGTCCCGTTCCGCTGTGTCCTTGGGTCCTCTTGCTGCGATGTTCAGGCAGAGGGCGCGATGACGTGGTTACTGTGCGCAGCGCCCTCTGCCTGATCATTGACTGCTGGAGGACCCGGAGCACTGCGGCGCTCAGCGGTGAACCCGGTGACAGGTAAATATCGCAGGTGCCGGGGCCCTGAGCGAGCGGTGACACCGGCATCTGTCCCCCATAGCACGCCGGTGTCCCCGCCTGCTCAGGACACCGGCACCTGGCCCCCAGCAATGAGAGGTGAGTATGTCTTTTTTTTTTCGGTTGCAGCAGCATGGATCATATATGGGGGCATAATCTATGGGGGCACAATTTATGGAGCATCAATGGGGTATAATCTATGGAGCATCTATGGGGGACAATCTATGGGGGCACAATCTATGGAGCATCAATGGGGGCACAATCTATGGAGCATCTATGGGGGCACAGTCTATGGAGCATCTATGGGGCACTATGAGCATCTATGGGCACAATTATGGATCATCTATGGGGGCACAATCTATGGAGCATCTATGGGGGCATGGGCAGCTGTCACGCTGTCACTGTATACAGGAGGTCCGGGGTCTATGCTGACCCTAAGCTGGGGCCCTGACTAATCCCTCTACCTGGAGGTACTGTTGATGGTACAGAGGTCCAGGCCACCAGCGTAACCCTATCTCCTGTGAATCCCTGACCCTCTGTAATCTAGTCCTGAGAAGGACCCTGATCACCACCACAGGGAACGGGAAGGTAAATGCTTACACACAGTATAAGACGAACGAGACAATACAAGGGGTAAAATAAAAGACCACCTTGCATACAAATACAGAGGGAACACCAACGGGTAAGGAGATAAATAATAAAGCGAGGAGGGGAGAAAACCACACCAGGTACTCTTCACTTCAGACTTCACAATACCACGATCCGCTCTGCTGGTCTGCATGAATGCTTTCACCGACACTTCCCTAGCAGACTGGCAGGTATTTGAAGGAATCTCATTAGTGCAGCATTAACTGCAGCTGGGCGAGGCTGGGCCTCGTCTAGCACAGAGAGAGGGAGAATTAACTCCCTCACTGCCGACAAACACCAAGCACCAAAAACTCAGCTGTGAGAAGTCAGGTTGTGTAATCGCGACGATCTTCGTGGCGACACACCCGTGACAGCAGCATATAGGGCATAATCTCATTTTCCACCCTAGGCTTATACTCGAGTCAGTAAGTTTTTCCCAGTTTATTGTGGCAAAATTAGGGGGTCGGCTTATATTCGGGTCGACTTATACTCGAGTATATACGGTATATTACATTATCTCACATATAATATTACAGACAAAAAATCTTGACACAATTGTAAAAACATCATAGTATACCTTATTTAATAGATGCAATATTTAATAGACCAAATGAAAAGAAAAACAATACAATAACTATCAAATTTAGAAAAAACATGAAAAAGATAAAAATGAGGGAAGAAGATATCTTGATAGTTGTGTACAGCAGACTTCCATATATAATGAACCTGCTCCCCTGGCATGTAGCATGAAGGTAAACAACTTGTGCAACTTCCCAAAGCTAAAATGAATGCACCTCTCGACAGGTATTTTGGCCCACTCCTCAAAAAACTGCTCCAGTTGTCTCGTGTTTGAAGGTTGCCTTTTCCAGACGGCATGTTTCAGCTCTTTCCAAAGATGCTCTTTAGGATTTAGGTCAGGGCTCATAGAAGGCCTCTTCAGAATAGTCCAATGTTTTCCTCTTAGCCATTCTTGGGTGTTTGTAGCTGTGTGTTTTGAGTCATTATCCTGTTGCAAGACCCATGACCTGCGACTGAGACCAAGCTTTCTGACACTGGGCAGCACATTTCTCTCTAGAATCCCTTGATACTCTTGAGCTTTCATTGTACCCTGCACAGATTCTAGACACCCTGTGCCAAATGCAGCAAAGCAACCCCAGAACATAACAAAGCCTCATCCATGTTTCACAGTAGGGACAGTGTTCTTTTCTTGATATGCTTCATTTTTCCGTCTGTGAACATAGAGCTCATGAGCCTTGCCAAAAAGTTCCACTGTTGTCTCATCTGTCCACAGGACATTCTCCCAGAAGCTTTGTGGCTTGTCAACATGTAGTTTGGCAAATTCCAGTCTGGCTTTTTTATGATTTTTTTTTTTCAACAATGGTGTCCTCTCCTTGGTCGTCTCCCATGAAGTCCACTTTGGCTCATACAACGACGGATGGTGCGATCTGACACTGATGTTCCTTGAGCTTGAAGTTCACTTTTAATCTGTTTGCAAGTTTTTCTGGGCTCTTATTACAGTTTACTCAGCATTATGATAGATTTTGTGTTTGCATATAAATTGGTCTCTACAGAGTGCTGCTGCGTTTCTCCTATTTGCAAATCACCATTTGAATGTAGCATTGATCATGCATGCACACGACTGCTTTATTAATTGTATATGGGTATGATGTAGGTACAAGGATTGACTATCTCTGTAAGTACTAAAAACTTTGGAGCGGTTGTGTCCATCTGTAACCACCATTCCATTTATATAATAGACCAAGGACCAGTTGTGGGACCTCTAGAAATTATTTTTTTATAACTTATTTATAGCCTATTTAAATGTTAATGGCTTATTTCTAGGACAAACTGTCAATCTTTGATCTGTGGTGGTCTAATTATTGAGACCCCTGACAATCAGAATGAAGGGGTGCTACTTACTAGAATGAGGCTAAACTACAGTACCGGGTACAGCTACCCGTATGGATGGGCATCTTAGACTGTGTAAACAATAAGGGAATTCGACACTTGGTGGCCTCTTCATTCGTCTCAGATTAAACTAGGAGTACTACAGCCAGTAATTATATATTATTATTATTATTTATCCTAACAATGGGCTGTTATGATTCGGTAGCTGAGGAGTGCAGGCAAAAAGGCAATACACCAGAGCAGTTGGAATCTATGAGATTGCAGTACCCTGACTAACCACCACAACTGGAGGCAGCCGTGGAGCGTTCCTACATTGGTCCTAGACGCCTCGTCACAGCCTGAGAAACTAACTACACCTAAAGATAGAAATAGGAAAGCTATCTGCCCCGGAGCAGAACCCCAAAGATAATAGCAAGCCCCCAAACATGTAATGGCGGTTAGACAAGACGAAATACTGACACAGACAGAAAATAGTATGAGCAAACGCTGGGGCCAAAACTAACTAAATAGAAAAGGATAGGAAGGGCACTTACTGCAATCCCAAAAAAACCCTGAAAGCACCAACTCTACTAATTTCAAAAACACCTGAGATCACACGACCTCTACCACCTAAATTAGTTCTCTGGTGTAACAAAATCAAAACAGCAGCCACTGAAAAAACTGGAAAAAGCAAAAGTACAAACATCAGTGGCTGAACTAAACTGAGAGGGCAAAAGCCCCCGGAGGGGACCCAGAAGGCCCCCACAGAAGTGCAGGACAAAATGCAAAAATCAAGCACAGAAACAAAAAGAAGAAAATGTCTTATCTGTTAGCAGGAGATGCAGACACGACACAGCAGGCTACAAGGGAAACAGGAATCAAGGATTGAGACCCGAACAATTGATCACCGGCAACCCTGATGGGAAGGTGACTCCCTTATATAAGACCAGTCAGTAACACCTGATTCCCAGTCCTCACAATCTTCACTGAACAGACCAGTACCGCTTGTAACCACCAGAGGGAGCCTCTGCTCAGAACTCATCTCAAGGCCATTCACAACAATGGGCTATACATGTTTAGGACTTGGAAAACACCATTAAGGATATCCTCAAGACTTATCTTGTTGTGGTTTCTTAATATAGCCATATTGGAAAGATCAACTTTCATGGGGATGAAGCATAAAGCCATCAGTGATGTCTTGTCAAATCTAATGATATGGCCGTGTTGCCCCAACTGTGTTACCCTAAGAAGGTAGGTTACCCTAAGAATGTGTGTATCAAAAAAAATCACTTTCTCATATATATAATATATATATATATATATATTTTTTTTTTTAAAGTTACAGGTTAAGATTGTAGTCACCAGGGTCAAGGAAGTAAGCAAGTGTCCACACAAGGTTCTCAGTGAAAACTATTCTGCTCTCACAGATAGCACTAAGACTTTTTCAGTAACATTTTATGTGTAATATTTACAACACGGAGTTGTCTTGCTCGGCAAAATGATGGCATTCCTTGCATGAGCGCAAAACCAGATGTTTTGAAAATTATGAATAAAATTTCATGTATTTAAAACATTTTGCTCCTATCGTGATGAGTTTCATTATTTACACCTTGCCGTTTTCAGACAGATATTTTTACATGTAAACTGATAAAAATAGGACTGTTTGTACAAGTTGACCTCCTTTAAGAGTTCATAAAATTGTCTTTCTTTCTTAAAAAAAAAAATCGTATTTTCATGTACTCCATTAAATTATAATAGAGGTGAGTTAGAGAAACTTGTCAGTTACTTAAAGCAGTTGTCTGAGCTATTAGCTAAGCCCAGAAAGATCGCTGGGTATGTCCACTTGGGACTGATAGGCTGTGGATTTTCCAACCCAAATTTTCAGGTGGAAAAGTCATAGTATATTACAGCAGCAGTCTTGTGGATGAGATTTTACTGAGGACTGCCAGACAGCTAAGCTGTTTCCAGAAATTCCTATAGAGAATGAACGAATGGGTGGTTAAGCATGTGCAGAACTGCTTGATAAAAGCGCCCGATCTTCCGATTGGTGAGGGTCCAAATGACTGGACCTCCACAGATCTAGAAGTTATCACCTATCCTGTACATTCTTTTCACCAGATCACCGCTTTAAGTTCAAGACCTGTGTTGCATTAGTAGTGCAAATAAACCATAAAGATACACATGATTAGATTATTTTGTAGGTAACTATTGATGGTAAATTAGGTTCTTCCTTAAATTTTGGTAAATGATGTTTCTCCTTGTGCTCTTGTGCTTATTAGGCAGAAGCGGAGGTAGCAGAGCTTCATTTATTGAGGGTGCAGAGGTTAGGATTTCATCAGGTCCATAGAAATTGAGTTAGTGCAACAGTTCTCTGCCTTATGTAGGAGACATGTCCTAAAAATTATGTGATAGTTGAAGGATCTTGTTACTAATTTCTCAATAGCGCCGAATCCTTTATTTTACTATGTGGTAAAAATGACTAAAAGGGATTCCAATAATTGAGGGTTTATTGTCTATCTTATGGAGAGGGGATAACTTTCAATGCTGGGAATGCTCATCCTATTGATAGGATCTAATGTACTGATCACTGGGGGGTCCAACTGCTGAGACCCCCAAATATCTTGAGAATAGGGCCCATCATAAGTGAAGCAGAGGTGCATATGCTCTCCTCCATTCAATATCTATAGGACAATATTGGAGAAAGCTCGGTAAAGCGCTTGGCTATTTCTGCAGGTCGTATAGACAATGAATGGAGCGGAAGTCAAGAACAGTATAAAATGTCAAGATTTCAAGATATCCTAGACCACGGATCACTTGCAGAAACCATTATTTATTGGAAAAATTTTGGAAAGTCAAAACATTTATTTGTGCAACTACTGTGGATACAGTGCTGTTGTTCATAGCACCTTGCATCAATTTTCTTAGACAAGTTGATAAATTAAAGAAATAACCTAATTGGTCTCTATGTGCAACTGATTAATGTGAGTAACTGCAAAGTAGACAAGACTGATAATCATCCAGACTGGAAAAAAACATTGTTCCCTGCACTACTTCTATGCCTTGTATGATGTGTGTCCTTAACACTTTGAGGACCAAGGGACATATCTGTCACATAGTTTTAAACCAAAACCAATTAGATTGAATGAACTTAATGTCTTTAAAGTGTTAATGTGACCTTATTTGAAGCAAACTACATTCCAAGACACGTCAGCCAATGTACTAACACCATCCTTCACGCACTTGCTTAATTTAGTCTATAAATGAGGCAAGCAGAATATTTAGCGGAAAACTGAACAGCTTCTCTTTACTCATTCTGGCATGTGCGTTTCTTGAATTCTCGGAGACCGTAAAACACATTTCATTAACGAATGTACTTTTTGTTGCCTGATTTCACGCATGATGTTACTTGCTTACTAGACTCTGTGATCATTTTCATCTATCCATTAAATAAGTGATTGGTTGGAGCTGTAAATCCCTCTATGTGAATGGATCAGTAGTTGAGCTTGCACACTACTGATTATTGTCTGAACACATGCCATTTTCATTGTATATGAAACTACCAAAGATGGCAGAGTGGTGTATGCACACTCCTGATAGGGACAAAAAATAGGCAGTGTGCATACTTGATCACTGATCCATTCACGCATGGTATTTAGGTCCACTGTTCTGCAGTTGGTGGGTGGCCCAATGTTAGGATCTCCTCAGATCTACCAGTGACCGCCTGTTAAGTGGATAGGTGAAAAATTGGTAATAATAACCTTTCCTGTCTGTAGTTCGGGAGTGAATTATCTTTGATTTGTAAATCAAAGTTGAGCAGCTCTGCTGTAAGCTTAGGATTGGGGTCCAGCACTCGGCTATGTGGAACAAATTAGACTGGATTTACATAGCGTTTGCCACTATGTTTAATGGCTCCATCAGGGATTATGTACGAAACCCCGCAAGATGGGATTTAGACGTATGCGCTGACAGGGCCATTGACTATAATGGTGCAAACGGAGTCAGTGTGCTTTGCCATGCATCATTTTCTGCCATATACACCTAGTTGTAGCGAGCAGCAAAACTTGGTCAACTACGTCCAGTTGCCTGCCGCGAATACTGCCGAAAATGATGCACGACAGAGCACACTGTGACTCCATCTGCATCATTATAATCAATGCCTGTATCAGCGCAGATCCTGAATCCCATTTTGTGGGGTTCTCATGTAAGGTCCCACGGAGCCACTGAATGTAGAGGCAAACGCTGTGTGAACCCTGCCTAGTGGGACACTTTGGCTGCTAATAGAGGCTAATAAGCTCAACAAACTTATCAAGAAGGCAAGCGCAGCTGTTGGCCTCCATCTTGACTCTTTTGGAAGGTATTGGAGGATAGAATTCAGAAGAAGTGTAGGGCTATAATGAACAATAATACACACCCCCTATACGAGCTGTTCTTGAAGCAGAAGAGCATATTCAGCAGCCGTCTAATCCTATTAAGGTGCAAGAAGGAGAAATTCAGGAAATCGTTTGTACCTACTGCTATGGGGCTGTATAATAATTTCCTAAGGGTGGTAGAAAATAATGACTGATGGCTGGTGTACTAATGTCAATTAACATTGACTTATATACACCTAAACTACCCACTTTTATTTATTATGTAATGTTGGTATACCTGTGCAAGATTTGTGTCCTAATATTTTATGTACTGCTGTTTGTATTGCTGCTGTTGTACTGTAATTTCCCCCCGGGATCAATAAAGTGTATCGTATCGTATATAGGAGGCCAGACAGAACTACATTGGAAATTAACCCGTATTAATAATCCTATAGTGAATACGATCTATAGATAGTCTGATGAACCAAAAAATAGTTGTTGCAGTGCAAAATGTAACAAGTGTGTTAATCATTATTATAAGATAGTGGGCAGTCACATGTAACTTGTTCCTTTCCGCCATCTACCAGAGTGGCCTACAGTAGAGGTCCACTTAGGATGGCCAATACTTATTTCCATAGGGTAAACACAGCACATATACTAAACATAGAAGGAGAAAACAGGACCTATAACCCTGCTATGAGGGTGACCACTAGTGTTCTGAGATGAAGATGTTATGGGATGACTTAACATGTAGATGGATGACCTATAATGCTTCTTTTTCTGTATAAACTGCTCAGTTGACTGCCAGATAATTTGTCTTTCCTTTAAAATGTAATTAAATTTAATATGGATTTTTTCGATATTTTGTCCCACTATAATAATTTTTGTAGTGCGCTGATGCCCACATGGACATACTGTAAATAAAGGGCTAAATAAAAAATAAAAAAATCTGTACAGTATTTCTGCATGGCAGAATCAGGACATGTGGTACCCGCAGTGAATTCTGTAAAAAGTTCTTTACTTTCCTGCCTTGAAACACATCCAAGATTTCCGTTCAGATCTTGTTCCATTTGAAATTAACACCTCCGACAAGTGCAGCCGTAGGAGTAATTCAAGGAGTCCTGAAATGTCTCAGTGCACTTTTTGAAAAAGAGAAGAGTCTCTGAAGAGAACTCACGGGCACTTAAACGAACCCAAGTAGTTTGTAAGTTGATCGTTCACTTCAGAATATTATTTTAGGTAGCCATGAACACAATGACGGCTCGGTGGGCCACTTGAGTCTATTCAGCGTGTGGTTTTATAACTCCTAAGTGTTATTTGTGCATCAAAAAACAACTTATCCACTCCAGCACCTGCCTGCTAAGAATACGGTTGGCAAGCAGCATGAACAGGCAGATGTAGATAACTGGCAATATACAAACCTCTATAGCTATTACATAAATATTGTGATGTAGCGATCACTAAGCGGGTTCGGGTACACTCACTTGGCAACGATATTTGAACGGCAACAATTTCTTCATTTAAATAAGTCCATTTCTGGTTTATTATACCACTATAAACCACTGTAGACCATGCAAACATCACATAAACGTCATACAGTCCATTCTCTTTAGCAGATACAACTGCACACTTTACAGTAATGTGTCTGACCTATTAGACCATTTCAACTGCGGTCATGTCCGCATAGTTCAATAACTGACACCCGTCAGTGCACACAGGTTCTCCATGCTCTGCGTTACCTGCTTAACAGATTTACAGGCTTCACCAGACTGGCTTCATATTGGTCCTGTCACTAGTCCAGGCCCTCATTAGCTTCCTGGACATTCAGGGCTTCAGCCAGCTCCAGACTCGCACCTGGCCTTTTCCTCTTCCCTCATGTGATGCAACCAGGAAGCATATAGGACCTCTCTGATATTACAGGAACACACCCCCTGGGAGGTATGTGGTTAACCAGCCCTCACTTTCTGGTTAAACCTTGAATCCAAAACTAATCATATATACAGGTTTGTGGGACAACAAGATCCAGTAAACTGTCCTGGATTTAGATCACAGGAGACCTCTGTCTGTGCGATACATACCTGTCTCTCACGATGCAACTAATCGGTACATCACAATCCACATGTGGCCAAATATGTCACATGCAGGGTATGAACTATTGAAGGTTCGGAGGGTGTGGATGCCCCAATAAGAGTCTCATAATGACTCTCAGACCAATATGGAGACCAGTAGAGTTAAGGTCGTTGTTACAGATTTGTCATTGGAACTCATGAGCTTCAAGATACATCTCTGGTCACAATAATATTGTATATGAAGTTATGGTTGAAAAAAGGCATGATTATAGGTGTTCTTTAATGGATCGAGAAGATACAATCAGATAATGTGCATGAGTATTGCCATCCTGTACAAGTAGCAGATCTGCTTCTATCTCGAGAATGGGACATTGATAAGTGGCGAGGTGGACAGAATTTTCATTCGTATGGGAATTGTGACCACTTCTCCATGGAAAGCAGTGCTGGACCAAGCCCCCGTTCTCGGGGTAGGTGATGGATCAATTGGTGGGACCCATATTTACTATAAGTTTATGGCATATCTTATGTATATGTATGAGATGGAAATACTCCTTTAATAAAGAGTAACTCTTCTTTGCAAAAAACTAAAGCCAAGCTATTTCTATATCTTCTGATCATTAAAATGGATAGTGGCCTCACATCTGAACAACCCTCTCTGCTACTAATAGAGTCCCAGTTCTTGAGAATGGTCCCAAAGATTAAACATTTATGACAGATATTAATGGTATTCAATAAATTTGTATTCTATTCTTTAATAGTGCAATGGACAGGACTTGATCAGTAAAAATATTATAAATATGAGAATCCACATGAAATATTGTAAAATAGCAAGTTAAAAAAAAGTAGACAAATTTCTCGAACATATGGTTATCGTATAAAATAAGAGAGGTCACTCAGATCACCTACAGGAAGACACAAATATCTAGAGTCTAATCACAGAAACTCCTGTTTCTTATATTACAGCACGTTACCATGTACAGCATGTGCTGTGTAATACCCATGGTGATATGTGGTGAGAACCTTTAACTATCTTCCACATTGTTTTTTTGTTATTTTAATATGATGTTATTATTCTGTATTCCCCCTCAAAAAAGATATTTCTTGCATAGTTTAACTTAAGTTCTTTCAGGACACCGGTGATCAGAATATCTGCACTATGCTGATATCTAAGATGACTTAAAGGAGATGCCTCATCGAAACACCTTCTTTTAAGACAAAAGTCAACATCTTGATCTGTTGGTAACTGCAGATCCGTAGGCGCTGGTCCACCTATTGAAATTCCCTGTGATTAGCTGGTATCTTGTAGACCAGAAGATGCAGCTATTTTGTGGATCAGGGTGTCTTAAGCGTAGTAACCCTATATTAGGGCCATACGCCCTAATAGAATTTACTGGGTGTTGTCTTTGTGAACTTACTAGAAGTTAAGATGTTTGCTTGTGGCATACCTAGAGTTCTAAGGACTCCAGAACAAACGTTGGACTAATATATCCAAAATATTATGCCTCTTCACACTTTCCCTAAGGTGATTAAAAAGTTTGTCTGGTGAACACAAGTTATCGCCTATCCTCTGGATAAGTCATAACTTATTGATTAGTGGGGGTCCAGCCGCTGGGACTCACGTTGATTGGCAACCTAAGGAACTTTATCCCTGTTTGATGTCCTTAAATTCACTCTGGCTGCTATAACAGTCTCATTATATGTTCTTATAACTTCTGACAAAGGGGTATAATATCGGTACTAGAGAAAGTCACTGTATTATCTCTTCTAACACAGGCCCTAGTGGGGGTCTCCCGTTCTTCCCTCTAGGCCACAAGTCCTCCTGACAAAGCCTAATAAGAAACACTGGGCTGCCCTCACTTCAGTCAGCCCCCACTAGTCCAGACTAACCATTGTATCATAAGTCTGTGCTGGAAGCAATGACCCGGCTCACTTGTGCCTCCCATTTATCACAGCGGGCGTCCACCCCTGAGCGGAGACTTCTCACTTATCTTTGGTGCTTGACCGACTGCGAATGTCTCTGGTACCTGATGGGATGAGGGCAGGACCTCGGCTCTTGGCTGGCATAGTCTGGACTTCAGGTGTTGACTGGCACAGGTTGGATTTTCTGGCTTTGAAATTCTGGAACTTGATTGGCGTGAATCGGGTCTTGACCGGCATTGTCTGGGTTCTGGAGCTCGCTTGATGTCGCCCAACCACAGCCCTCGGCCTGTCATCTGGTCTTCTATGATGCATGTGTTGCCCGTTCCTTCACTTGCTGTCAAACCTGTTTCTGTTTTGGCACACAGGCCTTTTACATACTACATCATTAAGGTCACCTGACTTGGAGCTCCATTCAAACTCTTCCTCCCTGAAACTCTCACTCTTCTGGATGGTTCTATAAGGTCTCATTTGGACAGTAGATGGCAGTCTTCTTGCACAAATGCCACAATCTGGGATTCTTGTGTCTTATGTCGCACCTTCTTACAGAATGACAGTGCAGATACTTTACCACTGCTCCATTCATTCCCTCTGGGGCTGCCAAGCTCAGTGTTCGACAGCCAAATAGAGAATGAATGTAACAACGGTTAGGCGTCCAACCTGCCACTCCATTTGTAACAGGTATAAAAGTTCCTTGTTGAAGATAAATATTCCCAGATTTGATGATTGATATGGATCCCAGTATATTTGACTCCCTGGAACTTTTCAACCTTTTCCCACATATCATGCTTTAAACATAAAGATACCAAATGTAAATTTTTGATGAAGACTCAACAACAAGTGGGATACAATTGTGAAGTTGAACGAAATGTATTGGTTATTTAAATTTTTTGTGGAAATACAAGAACTGAAAAGTTGGGCGCGCAATATTTTTCGGCCCCTTTAACTTAATACTTTGTTGTGCCACCTTTTGCTGCGATTACAGTTGCAAGTCGCTTGGGGTATGTCTCTATTAGTTTTCCACATCGAGAGACTGAAATTCTTGCCCATTCGCACATATTTGTAACGGAGGCACTTTTCTTAATCACCTGGTAATTCTAAAGATGACTCATGAACAGGCAGAGGCCCTCAGTAACGGAAGTACAGGCTGGGTATGTAAAGGTATGACTCGGCCTGTCTTTGCAAAAACTACATATGCATATAAAAAGTTTGGGAGCTAAAAATCCTGCTAACAAATTCCCTGAAAAATTCTAATAATAAAAATAATGTATCAGCGTAATGCCTCATTCAGATGTTAGTTTTTCATGTACGAGTTCTATCATATTTTTCAAGGATACAATTTGTACCTATTATAGTCTAAAGGACTATCCTCTTGTATTTTTGCAAATCAAAAAACATGTAGACAAGTCTGACTGATCCGAGTCACGGATCAAACTAGCCAATGCAAGTCTATGGGTCTGTGAAAAAGTATAATTGTGACTGTTTGCTAGGAGAAGCTGGTGAAATCTCCATCAGGTTTTTTTTGCATATGAAAACTGATGAAAATGTGTCACTTTTTTTGCAAATGAGAAAAACCACTGTCATCTGAATGAGCCCGAAGTGTGGGGTTCAAGGTAGACGTTTAGTGTGAATTTCCTCCTTTATACACTGGGGTTTGCATCTCAACCTCTTGTATAGTTTAATAGCTTTGTCCTTTCCCAGTGTTGGTCACCGCGGTCAGAAGCTATTACTCATAAATGCTTCTAGGTTTTATTATTAAAGTATACTTCTGTGCTATAAATGAGCAGAAAAAAAAAGAAATCAACAATCTTGGCAGTTTTTCATAAAAGGTATATTATCTCATTTGTCATCTGGCCATAAACAAATCCTGTAGTTACGCCATCTGTACCTTCTTGAACTGTTGGCAGTCTACAGACCAAACTAATCTAAGTCTGGCACATGGGAACAGCAAAGCTGACTCTACTGCATGTTCGGGAAAAATGAAAAATGGAGAACATTTGTAGACTATATTTACATCCTCTTGATATGTGAGCAGGTGGCAGAGTCTAGACCTATTAAACTGTTTGTATAAAGTCCTCCTTACAAAATACCTCAATAGGCTTTTTTTCTAATCACCGAAGCCTCTATCCAGAATTTCTGTGGATCGGTGCTAGTGTTTTCCAGCGTAATCGCTGTCGTGTCTACAGTACATCAGGTTGGATTCACACACAGCATTTTACAGCTTTTTATTTTCTTTTTTAATATTTTTAATTGCTGTTTTGGGGCTAAGAATAAGATAGATGAAATGTCAGTTTAATATCAATTCCGAATTGTGGAACAGTCAATTATGTACACATCACTTTTTTATTTTTTATGTTAAAACATAAAAAATCTTTGCAAAATCACATTAAAATTCATGACTTTTTTTTTCTTACAATTCTAAAAACAAAAGCATGTAAAGGAGTCCTAAGACTTTCTTAAGGCTACGTTCCCACGATGAGTTTTTGGTGAGTTTCTGATGTTGCAGATTTTTGGCACCATTTCTGCATCTATGAAGTAAAATAGGTTACTTATATTTTATCCGAAAATACACAGCACAAAAAAAACTCAGCAGAAACTCATATTGGTAACGTAGCCTAGCACTTAATTTTTTTAAGTGTCATTTTTTGTTTCTAATAAAAAATGCCATGAAGTTCAATTTTTTTTATTTCTTTTTTTAATCAGCTGTTTTGGATGCAGTTTTTTCATTTATTGTATTTCTAACATGCATTTTTCTGAAGTTTTTCATGTCCAACAGGGAATCTTATTAGGAAAAAAAAACACTAACTTAAATCCCCACCCCCCTAAAATAAAAAACACAGAAAAATCTCAAAGAAAACCACTTTGTTTGGTGCTTAATATATCATTGTGAGATTTCATTTAACATCTGGCTGCATAAAAAATGAATATTAAGATTTCAATACATATTTCAATAAGACTACATTTTGGGGTCATTTTCTCACCCGTCTGGTAATTTTTAGTTAAGTAGTAATCTCTGGATATGATACTTTTTTGTGCCTTTTCCTTCAGGCTTTTCAATAGGTAACATGCATGTGATGGGACCACAAGCTCAAGTTTCACCTACACTTATATGTTGTAGAAAACTATGATGGTAGGAAAGAAGTGAGTCAAAGGGAACCTTTCACGATGAACAGTCCAATCTTCGGGCATCATGTTATAGAGCAGGAAGAGCTGAGCAGATTGATATATAGTATTGTGGAACCTCTGCTCTTTCTGGGGATTTTGGATCTAGTGGGCGGTCCTATCAGTGACTGACAGCTCTCTCTGTATGCACATTTATAGGTAAAGGCTCTCAGTCACTGATAGGACCGCCCACTGGATCAAAAACCCCAGACAAAGCAGAGCAGAGTATCAAGACTGGCCAATTTTATTCTATAGTAATTACCTCCCTACACAAAACTATTTTTAATTAAACTTATTTAGGAATTTGTTTATTATGACATTTCTTTAAGTTTTTTTTTTTCTTTTCATGGAGAACCCCTTTAAGAAGAAAATACATTTCTACGAGTACAATAAAAAAAAGTGATTGCATGCACTTTACAACAGAAATGAATTAATGAATCTTGCCCTGAGTTCTAGTCCGGGCGGATATACAAGTTCTTCGTCTACACTGAACCACCCGATTAATCTCAGCCGGTGACTGGAGGACATTGCTGCTCAGCCTGTGGTTGTCTTCTTCGGCTGTGAATCAATTTAAACATATTATTTAAGTGAGCCCGGTAATACATAAAGGAGCAATAACAATGAAAATCCGTTCTGTTCATGAACACATTACACGTAGATTTGTCAGGAGAGCTGTAGTGATACATATCTGTTCCACATATTTTATTGTTTTATTCTCATCTTGAGACAATTTAACCAGACACCATAAATTGTCCTCTATCGCCGCATCCCTATACTTCTCACAAAAGAGGCCAAAATCAAGAAATAACCTTACCAAGCATTCCTCTCCAGATAGGATACGATCAAGTCATGTAAAACGAAGCGCTGCGATGATATAGGAGCTTAGTTTATAACCTCAAATGTTTCCTCTTTGTGTTTCAAACACCCCAGTAGGTATGTAGAGAGAAGATGAGATGTATGATCAGCCCGATGAAGAACATAAGAAATAAAAAGTGAGGCTTTAAATAAATGTCCTTAAATGAACCCTGTTCACAACATTTTTTAACCTATTGCCATATCTTAAGTAGGGTCTTCTCTTTGGAGGAATGGTTAATCCAGCATCCCCAAAAGTAGTCTATAAAACTTCACATTTATGAGAAAAAAATTTGAATATAAAAGCATGAAAAATGTCAGAGATACAACATGTCTACACGTTTCGAACCTGCGTTCTTTTCTAAATCATGATATTGAAGTAAGTAAGAATCAAGGTTTCCAAAGAAAAACTCCCCGAAAAAAGGTTGTGGTCAAATCTATGATGAATATTACCCTAGATGGAAAACAAATCAAAATAAGAACAAAAATACAACGGAAGTGAAAAAATAATAAGATTCAATCAATATGGATACATAAGATCATTTCTGAATTTAAGACCTTTAGGTGTCAAGGAGTTTAAGACCTTTAGGTGTCAAGGAGTAAAATCCAAAACATCTCATGGGCTAGCAGTGATTTCAACCAGTCTCCAACTCTAGTCGGGTCAGACACAAGTAAGTTTAAAGTATCTCCATGATGTTTCTCAAGAAAATGGTGTGAAACCCCACACAGGGAGCATTTTATATGCATCGCTAGTGGAGTAGAAGTGATAAGATATACTGAAATTCTTACATTTAGTGTAGTGTAAACTACATATCAAAGTTGACAATGTTTTCTAACCTATTGTCAAATTTTAAACAGGGTCTTCTCTGTTATTGGCATGATCTTGATTCAGCAGCTATCTAAAAAGAAAAAATGGTGGCAAATAAAACTTCCCTTCTTGCTGCTTGTATACAGAGATATATAGTGCACTACATCTCTTTAAAAAGTCCACCACTATGCTCTAATACATAGTAAATGAGCAGCATAAAAAACATAAGCGTGCTAAAACAATTAAGATAAGAAATACTTCACCACCAAAATATTTCTCAGTGCAGTAAGAAATTGGCATGACTCCCTGACTCCAAAGTGGCTTACATTTCTATCTGAAGGTCCCCAACCACATTAGACTAATGTTGGCAAAATCACTAATATCAACAGAATTAGCCAGCAGTCAAATGTGCATGGTGGCCTCCTGACTCTTCCCCAACATAATTTCTTATTGCTGGTCCTTTTGTCCTCTGGGAGATAAATCCCCAGCAGAGAAGTCTATCAGTGGCTCTCTCATGGAGAACACAGGTCGTATGGAGAAGTAATAAAAGATAGCTGTCAGGCAATCGTTCTGCCAACAGCTATCTATTCTGTATAGGGGCTTGAAGCACACACCATTGAAAATTTCAGAGGAAACTCACACAAACAATGGGGGAGAACATACAATGTCCATGCAGATGTTGGCCTTAGTTGGCTCTGAACCAAGGACCCTAGTGCTGTAAGGTAATAGGACTAACCACTGAGCCACCAATACAATGATGTTTAATGATTGGAGAATTAAACCACTCTATGTGGCTGTGTACGGCATGTTCTCCCACATCACCTATCTTACGTTAGATAGAATAAGGTGCCCTTGAATTGAGATAAGTTAGGTCCAGTGTGTTGCATTAGGCCAGTCTTGCGTACTTCTTCTTTTTGCCATCCCTAGTTGCATGCATGCTCTTCAGCCACTTCTCTCCAAAACAGGACTTCCAACACCACTAGATCTCTGGTATCTCTGCGCACCGTGCCAAGTAGACGTACGTCAGATGCCTAGCTGTGCTGGAACAGTTCTGGCCTAGAGTGAAGGGGGTGAAGAAGATGCCCATGACGAGGGAAGAGGAAAAGAAAAGGCGCACAGCACTAGATGATGGGATAGGTGAGCAGTGAAGTGAGTGTTAAGTCTTTTTTTTAAAAAATCTTACGATAATGACACTCGGTTCTAAAACGTAATAAGGGACATTCAATTCACAAAGAATAACATCATTGCAATTTGCAAAACAATTTTCTTGTAAAATACCTGCTATTTGCCAAATTTGAATGTCTCCAGATCTCCTAATCTCTACTGTTAACAACTCAGGCAACATGGCAGTCCCCACAGTTTCCCCATACTCGTCAACACAAAATGAAAGAAAACAAATGATAATCATAAATTAATAACATATTAGAAAAAATTAATATGTATTATTGTCTGGCTTTAATTAGTAAAAATAGGCCATCCATTCACTTTAAGAACCCTCTCTATTAGTCAACTATAATTACTCTTATGAGCAGCCTGCACAGATTCAGCTACAGGGGGTCTTGTAGGCAGAGAAGCCCATCATTAGTAGGGGCGTAACTATAGGATGTAGTAGGGTTAGATTCACACCTGGACTGTGGAGCCAAAAGGCTCATACTGCCCTATATAAGAAGACTAGTACTATTAAAGATGTGATAGTTGGTGGACCAGGTTGGAGATTTTCCTTTGGAGCCCATGAGCTTCAATTTCCACCATTGACCATTAAACCTCGCTATTGTCTGTTACATTTGATGTTTAGGACTGTCATAATGACTTCTATGGCTCATAATTACTGTAGAAATGCAGTCCACCGAAGAAAAATTGACTCGTAAGGTTGGTGTACTTGCTACGGAGCAATTGAGGGGTGCAGTATGTCATCGTCTCCATCTCTACACATTTTGACAGATATATACAAAGACTCAAATACCCTATAATAATCCCATCTAATATGAATCCCATGCTATTAATTACTAGCAACCCAGGGTTTGTCTCACACTACTCTTTCAGGCGCTAATCGCTCCCCAACCTTCTCCTTGATTGACTGTTAGGACCATCAGCATTGTTATACCACTTGCCTGAAATGTGTTCTCTCTGCAGCATTGGAAGAGCACAACAGAGCTGAAGTTGGCCGAATGGCGAACTAACAGTGTGCTTGAGCGATCCCGGCCAGCTTCAGAGTGTCTCTTACAATAGAAAAGTGCTTGTAAGGACTGTTCATGATCGTCCCCTACTGTTAGACCGCTGCAATGGCTGGTGAACTAGTCATCGTTCTGTAAGCAGTAAAAAGTAAAAGTGTAATTATCACGGGAGTGGTGCATAATTTTAAAAAGACATACATTGAAAAGTTGTTTGCTTTTTTACAACCTCAATCCAATTATACCCATCTTTCAAGGTCTGAGTAACAATTTGGCACCTATATACAGGAATCTACATTTTCTGGGACTCACATTGGGGTCCTGTGTGCATGTTTAAGCCGAGCAGTGTTTACGCATACACACTGCTGCAACATTCGCTGCCTATTGGATTGATGGAGATCTTAATTAATCCCAATGACAATGAATTCAGGAAACGTTTGTTCTATTAAAATGGAAGCACAGAACCTGCAGAGCCCTGAGCAGTCAGATATTTATGCTATGGATAAATGAAAAGTTTCAACTTTGGGACAACCCCATTTCAGTGAATACATTATGCGGCCAGTAGGGTGCTCACAATTTAATAGAAATGTCGTTTGATCCTGCCTTCATTTTTCTTTCTAATTTCCAACAGTCTTCACCTCGCAGGTTAATCTTTTACCATTAACGTTGAAGGGGAAGATGAAAGCATTTCCTGACCTCATTGCCTCATTTACATGGCATTGGAAGTTCAATTAGTGCTACTATTCCCATTAACCACATCACACCCTCTACAATAAAATCACTTTTCACTTAGAAAAAAAACTTCAGACATCAAAACTAGCTGAAATTTACAGAAGCAATCACATCCCAGACCTCCACTTACTACTAAACACAAGTAGAGAAAGAAACCAC
Organism: Oophaga sylvatica; assembly: GCA_033576555.1. NCBI lineage: Eukaryota > Metazoa > Chordata > Amphibia > Anura > Dendrobatidae > Oophaga > Oophaga sylvatica. Next base: position 558,603,791 of record JARQOD010000003.1, read on the forward strand.
ATCTTTTACACCCCTCAATGTCAACAGCCTTCCGAGAAGAGCTAAGTGTTAAGAACTATCAAGAATACAACTTTACACATAGTAGCAAAGTTTGGTGAGAAAAGCCATGTAAAGCCCAACACCTGGTAATTGAAGTGAGTACAAATGAACCATACAATATAGAAGTAGCTATTTAGCATCGACTGAAAATGACACCATGAGAGGCAATATCTGGTCTACAAAAAGTGTCCTTCAGGCAATAAGTGGTGGTCACTGATGGTTTATCACATGCTTGAGTGGATTTCCTCCTAGCGTCCAAAAACAATTATCTTCTAAAAAAATGTACCTCAATGTTTTTTGTGTAATAACGTGCAAACGTTCATCAACTAGGAGCAGATCCCTTTTATCTTGGCACACTAATATGTGGGGAATGTATGGTGGTATTATCAAGGAATGGTATTGTATACTTTTTTACTTTTTATAGTTGTGTAATTTTCAGCCTGGTTTACCACAAGTAGTTGTCTGTTCCATAAGAAAAAAGGGTGTCCTATATAATATTTTACCTAGATAACTCTACTGACTATATGGGCCCATAAGAAAAGTTGATGAAATCTGCTGATTTTGGTGATATTGACTTAGTTTCGGAAACTCCAAAGTTAGAAAGATGGATTTTGAATTTCATTGCCAAATCCTAAGGATTACCGATCTTTTGAAATTGGAATTATCTGAATTTTTGCCAAAAATTAGATTTGTGGCAAATAAATTTGTGCAAATATCAATACTGAAAAGTTCATAATTGCTTGGAAAATACGAGTGAGGGAAAGGAGAGAGAGTGAAAGAGGACCCCACTGATTATCAGAACTTACACACTATGGTAGAGAGAGAGGACCCTGCTGACCATAAAGGTACTGTCACTCTAAGCGAGATCGCTAATGAGATCACCAAAGCATCAGCGATTTTATTTTATCTCGTTAGCGACGTCGCTGTGTGTGACATGTAGCAGAGATGTGTCCCCCGCTGCGATGTCGTTGATCGCTCATGAACGTTCTGAGCCGTTTTTTTGGTCGTTGGTGTCCCACTGGTGAGCCTGAATCGCTGAGTGTGACACTCTTTATGAACGACTTTACCAGCGTCGCAGGCGGGACTAGGTTTTCCCAACGACCACAGAGGTCGTTATACAGATCGCTGATGAGATCTTTGTGTTTGGAAGCTAACTAGCGACCATATAGCAATCGCACCAACGATCTCGCCAGGTCATATCATTGTCGTGATCGCTGTTGCGATCGCTAAGTGTGACAGTGCCTTAAGAGCTTACACTCTACAGAAGAGAGAGAGGATCCAACTGACTATAAAAGCTTACACTCTACAGAAGAGAGAGAGGACCGTACTGACCATAAGAGCTTACACTCTACAGAAGAGAGAGAGGATCCGACTGACCATAAAAGCTTACACTCTACAGAAGAGAAAGAGGACCCTGCTGACCATAAGAGCTAACACTCTACAGGAGAGAAAGAGGACCTCACTGACCATAAGAGATTACACTCTACAGGAGGGAAAGAAGACCCCACTGACCATAAGAGCTTACACTCTACAGGAGGGAAAGAAGACCCCACTGACCATAAGAGCTTACACTCTACGGCAGAGAGAGATAACTCCACTGACCATTTGAGCTTACACTCCACAGGAGAGAAAGAGGACCTCACTGACCATAAGAGCGTACACTCTGCAGAAGAAAGACACTTATCCAGTGACTCTAGAGATGGAAAATGACTCTGCCGTACAAACTGTGCTCTGCTGGGAACCACTGATCTGAGATGTACCAGGTACTGACTGCCACTGTACAAGGTATGATAATTCAGCAAGTGTTTTTTTTGTGAACCATGAATCAAATCTCAAATAGGGATGAGCGAGTAGTGAAATACTTGGACTCGCTGTACTCGATACGAGTAGCTCCTAATACTCGGGTATTCGTAACAAATAGCGAGTCCAATGTAAGTCTATGGGAAATGCGAGTAATGGGCAGAGAATGTGTGTGGGCGGAGACTATGGGCATCGTCCGATAGGACTACTTGTCCCATCCGTCTATGCCTGCTACAGTGAAAGCATTAGAGGATGATGGGAAAGTAGTATTTCCATCATCCGGCTAATGTGGTGAATGTAAAAAAAAAGACATACAGAACATACAACATATAACATACAGTACATACACATAACATACAACACATAACATAGAGTACATACTCACCGCACACACCTAATTCCCCGAAAGTCCTCGTCTTCCCCGCAGAGCCTGCACAGGCCGGCACAGCCTGGCACAGGCCCAGAAGAGCCCACAGAGCCTGGCAGAGCCCGAGCAGGCAGAGCCCAACACAGGCCCCACACACACACAGCCTCACAGACCCCCGCACACATTCTCTGCACACATAGTCATAGCCTACGTCTCATTGGCCAGTCAATCACAGTAATGCCACAACAAAGAAGGCAGTGGCTTTTCTGTGATTGGCTAACACATGATGGGCGGGAGATCCGAATACCGCGAGTACCGCATTAGTCGCCGAGTACCAAATCCTAACGAGTATACTCACTCATGCCTAAACACAAAGTGTTTGAATTCATGCAAATTTGACTTGAACTCAATCCTCACAGATTGATCCTCTCATCTGTAGCAAATCCTTTTGTATGCAAGGGAGAAGTCAATGCCATATTTGTCTGGCAGCAATTTGCTCCTCGTTGAAAACTGATGCATGTACAGTCATGGACAAAAGTTTTGAGAATGACACAAATATAAATTTTTACAAAGTTTACTGCTTCACTTTTTCTAATGGCAATTTGCATATACTCCAGAATGTTATAAAGAGTGATCAGCTTAACAGCAATTACTTGCAAAGTCAATATTGGGCTAGAAAATGAACTTTATCCCCCAAAACACATTTCAACATCATTGCAGCCCTGCCTTAAAAGGACCAGCTAACCTCTTTTCAGTGATTGCTCCATTAACACAGGTGTGGGTGTTGATGAGGACATGGCTGGAGATCAATCTGTCATGATTAAGTAAGAATGACACCACTGGACACTTTAAAAGGAGGCTGGTGCTTGGCATCATTGTTTCTCTTCTGTTAACCATGGTTATCTCTAAAGAAACACGTGCAGTCATCATTGCAATGCACAAAAATGGCCTAACAGGGAAGAGTATCGCAGCTAGAAAGATTGCACCTCAGTCAACAATCTATCGCATCATCAAGAACTTCAAGGAGAGAGGTTCCATTGTTGCCAAAAAGGCTTCAGGGCGCCCAAGAAAGACCAGCAAGCGCCAGGACCGTCTCTTAAAAGTGTTTCAGCTGCGGGATCGGGCTACCAGCAGTGCAGAGCTTGCTCAGGAATGGCAGCAGGCAGGTGTGAGTGCATCTGCACGCACTGTGAGGTGGAGACTCTTGGAGCAAGGCCTGGTCTCAAGGAGAGCAGCAAAGAAGCCACTTCTCTCCAGAAAAAACATCATGGACAAACTGATATTCTGCATAAGGTACAGGCAGTGGACTTCTGAGGACTGGGGTAAAGTTATTTTCTCTGATGAATCCCCTTTTCGATTGTTTGGGACATCAGGAAAACGCCTCATTCGGAGAAGACAAGGTGAGCGCTACCACCAGTCTTGTCTCATGCCAACTGTTAAGCATCCTGAAACCATTCATGTGTGGGGTTGCTTCTCAGCCAAGGGAATCGGCTCTCTCACAGTCTTGCCTAAAAACACAGCCATGAATAAAGAATGTTACCAGAATGTCCTCCAAGAGCAACTTCTCCCAACCCACCAAGAGCAGTTTGGCGATCAACAATGCCTTTTCCAGCATGATGGAGCACCTTGCCATAAAACAAAGGTGATAACTAAATGGCTCAAGGAGAAAAACATAGAGATTTTGGGTCCATGGCCTGGAAACTCCCCAGATCTTAATCCCATTGAGAACTTGTGGTCAATCATCAAGAGACGGGTAGACAAACAAAAACCTAAAAATTCTGACAAAATAAAAGCATTGATTGTGCAAGAATGGACTGCTATCAGTCAGGATTTGGTCCAGAAGTTGATTGAGAGCATGCCAGGAAGAATTGCAGAGGTCCTGAAGAAGAAGGGTCAACACTGCAAATATTGACTTGCTGCATTAACTCATTCTAACTGTCAATATAAGCTTTTGTTACTCATATGTTTGCAATTATATTTCTGTCTGTGATAAAAAAAACATCTGTCAAACACACATAAAAACCAGAGGGCAGCAGATCATGTGAAAATATAATATTTGTGTCATTCTCAAAACTTATGGCCATTACTGTATAGCCGAACCCAGCGTGCATACTGTGTGTATGGAGAGGTATGGAGAAATCACTGTCAGTTGAATAACAATGCAGCAGACTGTTATGCTAGCGGTATAAATACCTTTGGTCCAGCCCTGAATATAGGGGAATCATATTTTGATCTCTATTGAGTATGGGAACTGATGGAGTGGAGAAATGCACCCAGCCCTGTAGAATATGCTCCATTATATACATGGCACACAATGCTACATTCATCTATGGAAGAATAATACATACACATTCCCTATGACTTCTACTATATAAACCCTAATAAGTTTGAGAATTTGAACGTTTATCCTTTTACCCTTTAAATTAAATTAAAACAGTACAAATTATTTGACACCTCGGCACTGATAACCCCTCTGGTACAGTACAGGTTAAATAAATGTTAGCCCCCTCATAATGCAATTTTACCCGCTGAGCGCAGCTCATTATGCTCAATGCACCAGTGAGCGCAGCTTGCATGAAAATGCATTAGTGACTGTTTTTTAATGATAAGACAGTTTTGGGCGAAAGTTACTACTCCATTGTACAGCTGCGTGGTATAGATCCTGATCTTATTCCAGTTTCTCACCTCCACAATCATTAATACCAACACCTACCTCCGTCATATTGTTATACGGTGCGGACTTCGCATTCCTGCATTCCTCTTCTCCAACTTTATTTCAATGTGCCATGTGTGCATTTCCTCAGCTACTACTGTATATGTCTTTCCAACATCACACTTCCTCTTAGGCCCAGAGGTTTTTTGATGTTATGCATAATCAGGTTTCATTTAGTACCAATTAGCAGCTACTGCCTAGCAAACATATCTGCTATCGTCCTTGTAGAAAGCAATTCAAAGGCAAATTATACTTCATTTACTGGTTACACAACTAAGACCTTCATAAGGTGTGAACATCTCCACATGCACTAGCTTTAATTAATGACATGCAAAGCAAAGTCCTCTGTGTATTTAGATTCAGGATCCTGAGAGCAAATACCCTGGACAAAGATAGAAGACTTTATAGTGATGGCTAGATTTTATATTAATTTTGTTGTATTAATTTTAATAGTAAAATTACTAGTAAGCAAAATAGTTGGGTGGAATTTTTGTAAGGACTTGTACATACTGGTTTTATTGTGTGGGAAGACCAAGACGGAAGTTCATGGGGGTGAGTAAAGGTCCATCATAGGCCAATGAAGAGTAGATACAGTGGCATGTAAAAGTTGGGTCACCCCTGGTCAAAATTACTGTTATTGTGAACAGTAAGCAAGTTGAAGACAAAATTATCTCTAAAAGGGCAAAAGTTAAAGATGACACATTTCCTTTGTATTTTAGGGGAAATACTGTGTGTGTTTATATATATATATAATATATATATATATATATATATATATATATATATATAATATATATGTATATATATGTATATATACATATATATATTGTATATATATATATATATATACATATATATATGTATACAATATATATATATGTATATATAAATATATTGTTTTTTTATAGTTTTAAAAATTACAAGAAGGAAAATGGGGCGATGTAAAAGCTTGGGCACCCTTGGAGATTTGTGTGCTCAGATAACTTTGATCAAGGCTTCTGACCTTAAGTAGCCAGTTAGGGTTATGGCTTGTTAATTAAGGTCTGAAACCTTGATCAAAGTTATCTGAGCACACAAATTTCCAAGGGTGCCCGGGCTTTTACATCGGCCCATTTTCCTTTTCGAAATTTTAAAAAATATAAAAAATGACTGTATATATATATATATATATAATATATATATATATATATATATTATTCTTTTTTGCCTAAAATACAAAGGAAATGTGTCATCTTTAACTTTAGCCGATAATTTCATCTTCAGTCTGCTTATCTGTTCACAATAACAGTAACCAGGAGTGCCCAAACTTTTACATCCCAAATGTACTCTTATACATAGTTGCATCCATATTACAATCATGAAACCCCAATAAACATTTTAGTTTGCCAGACCTGTCTATATTGGTGATGTGGCCTCCCTGCTAAAACTCTCGCACCTCTCCACGCCATCCTTAACTGTGCTGCAGGACTAATCCAGCTATAGCCTTGCTACTCCTCCAATTCTCGCCTCTGCAAATCTTTTCATTGGCTCCTAAATCCTCACTGTATCCAGTGTAAACTATTAACATTGACCTCCAAAGCCATCTATAATGTGTTTACTCCATATATCTCCAAACTAATCTCCCGTTACCGTCCAACATGCAATCTGTAGGGTATGCCACACTAAGCGAGATCGCTAGCGAGATCGCTAACGAGATCGCACCTGCGTCACCATTTATGACGCAGTAGCGATCTAGTTAGCGACTTAGCTGTGTGTGACATGTAGCAGTGATGTGGCCCCTGCTGAGATGTCGTTGATCGCTTATGAACGTTCTGAGCCGTTTTTTGGTCGTTGGTGTCCCGCTGGTGAGCCTGAATCGCTGAGTGTGACACCCTTTATGAACGACTTCACCAGCATTGCAGGTGGGACTAGGTTTTCCCAACGACCGCAGAGGTCGTTATACAGATCGCTGATGAGTTGTGTTTGGAATCACAGATCGCTGACGAGATGTGTTTGGAATCTAACAGCTAAGTCGCTAACGAGATCGCTACTGCGTCATAAATGGTGACGCAGGTGCGATCTTGTTAGCGATCTCGCTAGCGATCTCGCTTAGTGTGGCATACCCTTGTGCTCCTCTCAAGACTTCCTCTCTCCTCCACACTTATTTGTTCGTCATCTAATTGCCTCCAAGACTTCTCCTGAGCATCCACCACACTCTGGAATTCTTTGCCCCAACACGTCTGATTATCCACCAGCTTTGGAACTTTCAGACGGAACTTGAACCCATCTCTTTAAGAACATTTACAGCCTGCACTGACCCCGCTGCCACCTCACTATAACCTGCAATAACCCTCTGCCAACTCACCACCACCAGAGCTGTCACATCCCCCCTAGCCTACTGTATCTTTCCCCATTATCCGGTGGAATGTAAGTCCACACTGGCCAGCCCTCTCCCCCCTGTACCAGTCTGTCATTGTTAGTTTGTTCACTGTCATTTATGTGTATTTTGTATGAAACCCCTTCTCATGTACAGCATCATGGAATCAATGGTGCTCTACAAATAAATAATGATAATAATTTTGAACAACTATCTATCTAATTGTCCGATAAGGTTCTGCCGGTTTGTTCTTCAGAACTTGATAACCCGCCACCAGAGGTGTCTGGCGGCTACTTTCTTCTCTCTCCAAATTGGTTACACCACCCAAGCCAGACTTTCATGTGTATGGGAGAGTTGGGAGAGATAGCTGTTGGCAAAATGAGTGGAAGACAGGTGTATGACCAGCTTAAGACATTTGCCTTCAGAATATTCCTTTCAAATGCACAAGTCAAAATTATTGTTTAGACCATTTCACAGGCTCATCTCATATTTATTCCTTTCCAATCCAATTTTTTTTTCAGATTTTTTTAATATGCATACGCAAAGAATACAACCTGCATTATCTGCTGGATAAAGTCACTTCTAATCAGAATAAATGCTACAAAAAAATGTGCCAGAGAACTTCCGACATCAAAGCGGAACGGTAAAATTGTAATCTTGGAAGAGGGCAGACATTGGATCAGAAAGGGTTAAAGCATATTTACCTATTGAACCACTGCCAATGGGAGTTCACTTACCTATATTCCACCAGGCAAGTTGACTTGGCCATTTCTGTCACCCACGTGGACTTGAAGAATGGAGAAACGAACATACCAACATGTAGACAGCTCTGCTTTCTGTCTATGACAAGGTAAGGTCCTCTTGCAGCATGGACATTAAGGAAGCCATTGTTATGGTGAGTACAGAGGTAACGACTGCACCTATGCCCTGGTGCCTGAAGAGGCCTAATGGTTCCTCTACCACAAAGGAAGACACCAGTAATGTAAATGGCACTATGCCAGGCACAGTAGACCGGAAACAAGGTACCAACTAATTAGAAATTAGCAATGGAAAAAAACCTATTTTTTTTCCTCGTAAAGACCAAAAAATAGTTAGGTTGCTAGTTTGATGACCATATGCATATAGTTCACCCCTTTTTTGCTCTCTGATGGACTAGGTAGAGAAAGTAAGTTTTGAAGCACCACTAGACCGCTGGGCTAAAAACAGATGGTTAGCCTACCTGTTACTACCAATTATAGGTATCACAATATATTCTACTCTGGTAAAACGTTATGTTGGATAATTCAGGCAGTGTATCAGTTCATTAGACATACAGCATCTGTAGTTGCACTAAGCACATAGAAATTTTGAAGCTAAATGAATGTCCAAGTGAGACTGAATAGTTACAAATTCTGCGGTTTATAAGGCACACCAAGAATATTAAGTGTTGTCAATTCAGCACATTTAGGATAAACATGAACTTTTAAGAAAAAGCAACTTGCAGAGATGACTGAAGAGACTAATACTTTATTAGACTTTTTAACTAAAAGTGCATTAGATAAAGTTTTATGTAATCTCAATGATCAATTATAGCATTAATAATCATAACTACATTATATTTATTATGCATTTGTAAATTAGGGGTTTTACAGAACTTAAACATTAAAGGGATATTGACCGACAGACGATCATTGCTTGATTGAACACAGTCTCAAGGGATTGTCAGAATAAAGGTGCTAGGTATTAGACTTGTGGCTAGTCATACATTTTATAATCTTGTGCTAGTTTAATTGAAAGGAAAAAAAAATGACCAAATCTTTAGAAATTAAACTTCTCCAGCTTTGCCAAATTTTTCCCAAAAATTGGATTGGCAGATAATCCATTCACTGGAAATTAAAGGGGTGGCTGGTGCCTGCTGTGATGAATTTTTCATAGGCCGCATATACAACAGTAAATCATGGCTTTTTGACAAACAGTGGTTTAACATTTTCTTTGTTTTGAAAACAAAAAAGCAATATATCTTTAAAAAGCCTTCCAAAATGTCCAAAATGATGCATTTTTTGGTCACAGCAATAAGTTTGCTGTTTGGAAAATAAAGAAGCAATGTTTTTTTAACAAGCCATCCAGAAATTGTCCCTTTCTGGGGATCAGCAACAGGTCTGTGGTTTTGAAAATAATGAAGTGAGATATTTTTTTAAGTTGTTCAAAAATGTACCATTTTTTGTGATTAGAAATTTTGCTGTTTGGAAAATGTAGAAGCAATTGTTTTTTACAATAAATCTGAAAATGAACCTTCTTTGAGAGCAGCAACAGGTATGCTATTTTGGAAATAAAAGAAAGAGCCAGAAAGAGTTGAAAATCGCTCCTTGTTTGGATCTGTTTCAGGTTTATTTATCTGGTACAGGGTTGGGTTTCCAGCAGCAGTACAGTAAAACTAAACAACACAACGGACAGGCAAGAGATATGTGGCTGTCTATAGGCAGTGACAAAAACTGCAAAGTACAGAATATGATGAGACAAGCAAGAAGATATCCAGCTGTGTAGGACCAGAACTAGAAGCCTCGGGCCCACACAGTAGGGATATAACATGATCGACAGCCAGGAGATGTCGTCCTGCTCATCGCTATTGGCACCCCTTCATTTTTTTCAAAGACTGTACAATATCTTCAGAAATAAATGTAAATATACGATAGTTATATCCTTAGGATTTTTTAATTAGTGGTTCAAAGTAATGCAACAATGAAACATTTCTTTTCAACGTACATGTTGAAATTTCAAAGAAGAAACAGAATAAACAGCATGTGCAGTAGTAAAGGCACCCCTAATAAATACTTAGGTGCACACTCTTTGGCATTGATGATAGCCTCCAAACGTTGCTTGTAGCAATCTATAAGCTTCCTGCACTTCTCAGCTGGTATTTTCTCCCACTCTTCCTTTGCAGTTTGTTCAAGGTCTTGAATGTTTGTGGGGTTCTTTTTCCCAGTGGCAGATTTCAGCTCACCCCAAAGATTTTCAATGAGATTGAGGTCAGGACTAATTGCTGGCCATTTTAAACAGTCCATGTTCTTTTTTTCAACCATTCCTGTGTACTTTTGGATTTGTGCTTTGGGTCATTGTCTTGTTGGAGGACTCATGATCTTTGACTCCAACCAAGTTTTCTTACACTGAGTAGGATATTTTGCTCTAAAATCTCTTGATAATTGTCTGATTTCATGATTCCTGTGATGTGGTCAAGACCTCCAGTGCCAAGCAAAGCAATCCCACAGCATTATGGGTCCTCCACCATTCTTAACTATTGATAGGGTGTTCTTTTCTTCATAAGCTTCATTGCGCCATCTGTAAACAAACTATTGCTTTGCATTACCAAAAATCTCTATTTTTGTTTCATCTGTACACAGAACATTTTCCCTGAAGAATTTTGGTTTGTCAAGGTACTCTTTGGCAAAGATCAGTCATTTCTTTTTATGTAATTTCTTCAGCAATGGTTTCTTCCTTGGCCTTCTCCCATAAAGCTCTGCTTGGTTTAGTGTGCGGCGTATGGTACTTGTTGAAATCATGACCCAAGCCTGTTCCAGGTTGGCCTTCAGGTCCTCGGATGTTTTACAAGGTGTTTTTTTTCATCATTCGCACCAACCTTCAAAGACATCTCTTGTCAATTTTCCTCCTTACCCCACATCCAGGGAGGTTCTATAAGGTTCCATGCTTGGCAAACTTCTTAATAACAGTGCGCACTGTTGAAACTGTTATAGCAAGGTCTGTTGAGATAGCCTTATACGCTTTGGAAGTCTTGTGTTTGCTAATAATAACAGTTCTGATGTCCTCAGACAGCTCCTTTGTCTTCACCATTGTGACAAAGGAACAGGGCCTACCATGTGCCTTTTTAAAACATTGCAGTCATCATTCATTGGCTAATTCATGTCATATGGGCACCGACAAGCACAGGTGATTCTCATTTTTGATTTACCACAGGCGAGTCACAATGTGTTTCCGTAGTAATTTAATATAAAGAGTGGCAATACCAGTGTCACAGCAAGCTTTAGGTTTTTCTATTTTTCCATGCCATTGTTTTTTGTTTTAAATTATTGTTTATCATGTGCTCTTTGGTATACTGTTTCTTTTATTCAGGAGATATTCCACATTATTTACTTAAAATTTATGGGTGCCAATATCGATGAGAAGGACTGTATCTGGATGTGTGGAGGCATCAGCACTGGTGGCAGCAGAACAGTGCAAAACATGATGAACAGGCAGGCAGATGATATAACCAATCTTTTAATTCACATCAGGTATAGATAAATGAAAATCTGCACAGATCTCCATTCTTGATTATTTTGGCAAATGTAAGGTTTTTCACACTTGCAGAGGACAATTACTCACTTCAGCATGACAAAGCCACTTACCATGTTGCATACCCTTTCTGACAGTACACTGGAGGCTGGACAAGATAGTATTCCCATTGAAAACGTAGCCAGTTCTTGACACTAGAGATGAGCGACTTTGCCTTTTTTAGGGTCGAATCGGGTTTCGTGAAACCCGACTTTCTCAACAGTCGAGTCGAACGAAATCGGCCGACTTTCGGGAAAAGTCGGAGGTCCGACTGAAACACGAAACTCAATGCAAGTCAATGGGGAAGCAAAGTCGGCAGGGAGTGGAGGACAGTAAACACACCTACAGCGCCCATTTCAATGCCAACGACATCAATTCTTATTACTTAAGCTTGTCAACCTTAATTTACTTTATAATAATAGTTACGCATTGAAAACTAGGGGTTATTTGGCTAAAGTTGTGGGGGGGTAGGGCTGGCTCCAGGTTTTCATGTGCCCCGGGTGAAAGAGTCTCAGTGGGCCCCTGTAACACATACCACAATTCATGATGCTCCGATACGGCAGAGAAATATAGGTATAGTACAATGACAAATACTTCACTTCTTACATTACATGACTGATATCTATTTTAAATTCTACAATAGCTCAAAAACCGGACAGTATATTCCTCCATACAGTATTATGGCCACCACATAGTGCGTGACACAGAATAATGAGCCCCATATATTGCTCCATACATAATTGGTCCCATATAATGTTCCATACAGTATATGATGAGCTCCACATAATGCTCCAGTTATGATGGTCCCCATATAATGTGCCATACAGTATAGGACGGTCCCCATAGAGCAGAATGAGCCCCACATATTGCTCCATACAGTATAATGAGTCGCACATAAAGCTCCATACAGTATATGATGGGCCCCATATATTGCTCCATACAGAATGGGCTCCATATAATGCTCCATACAGAATAGGCCCCATGTGCTCCATATGATGCTCCATACCCTATATGATGCCCCATAAATAATGAACCCCATATGATGCTCCAGTATATGATGGGCCCCATGGATGATGCTCCAGTGTATGTTCGGCCTATATAATGCTCCATATATAATGGGCCGCATATGATGCTCCAGTATATGATGGGCCCCATGGATGATGCTCCAGTGTATGATGGGCCCCATTTATAATGCTCCAGTGTATGATGGGCCCCATGGATGATGCTCCAGTGTATGATGGGCCTAAATAATGCTCCATATATAATGGGCCCCATATGGTGCTACAGTATATGATGGGCCCATGGATGATGCTCCAGTGTATAATGGGCCCCATGCATGATGCTTCAGTGTATGATGGGCCTATATAATGCTCCATATACAATGGGCACCATTTATAATGATCGAGTGTATAATGAGCCCCGTATATGATGCTCCAGTGTATGATGGGCCACATTTATAATGCTCCAGTGTATGATGGGCCCCATGCATGATGCTCCAGTGTATGATGCGCCTATATAATGCTCCATATATAATAGGCCCCATTTATAATGCTCCAGTGTATAATGGGCCCCGTATATGATGCTCCAGTGTATGATGGGCCACATTTATAATGCTCCAGTGTATGATGGGCACTGTCTATGATGCTCAAGTGTATGCTGCGCCCCATATATAATTCTCCAGTGTATAATGCTCCCCATATATTGCTCCAAACATTAAAAAAAATGAAATGCCTCTCCTCGCTGTGCACTGCTCTACTCTGGACTTCTCAGCGTCGCCATCTTCCAGCTCTCTGCACTTGGACTGTTCAGGCAGAGGGCGTACAGACGTAACGTCATCGCGCTCTCTGACCTGAATGTCACTGTCAGGAAACGCGGAAGACGTCACAGCGGTGGAACAGGGAGAGGTAAGTATTGCAAGTGCTGGGGCCCTGAGCAAGCAGGGGGGCCCACTTGTGGGCGACGGCACTGGCACAGGGCCCCTCATAGTAAGTCGGAGTGTCAGACGACGACTGGGCCCCCCACCGTCAGAGGCACCGGCATACTATGAGGGGCCCTGTGCCAGTGTCGTCTCCCACGAGTGATGCCCCACCTGCTCATGGCACCGGCACTTGCCCGGGTGTGCCGGGTGCTGACGCCGGCCGAGGGGGGTGTACAGCCCAGTTAGGGAGGTGGAAAAACTGGCATATGTTGAGGTGTAGGCTGGACATTCAGCAGCTGCAAATGGAGGAATTGGAGAAGTTGGAGGAAGAGGAGGACAAAGCGAGACATGTTGCTGGCAACCTATGTGTCATCAGGGGAAGGTGGTACAAAATCCTTTGAAATCCAGGCATGGTTCATTTTAATGAAGGTGAGATCACCAACATTTTGGGTCGACAGCCGGGTCCTTCTTTCTGTCAGGATTGATCCAGCTGCACTGAAGACTCTTTCTGATAGCACACTACCAGCAGGGCAAGCGAGCTCCTTTAAGACATATTGTGCCAATTCAGGCCAGGTGTCCAATTTACAGCCCAGTAGTCAAAAGGGAATGAACTGTGAGGGAGAACATCGATAGGAGAGGTAATTTTGAACCATAGTTGATAACTGCTGTCTACTGTCTGTTGCAATCGATTCAGTATTACCAGTCGTGTGAGCGGTACTCGAGAAATCAGTCCACAACATGGTCATGAAACCCCTGTCTCCAATGCCACTTCGGCTGTGTGCACCATGAACACCTCTTCCGTTTGGCCCAGTATGGCTCGTGGTTAGTGTTGAGCATTCCGATACCGCAAGTATCGGGTATCGGCCGATATTCGCGTTATCGGAATTCCGATACTTAATTCCGATACTTTTTCCATATCGTATACCGGAATCGGAAGTTCCCATAATTCTTTGAGAGGCAATGTGATTTTAGTCAGCCAATGAGGAATCCTACGAAGTGTGGGCACATCCTGTAATGCTGCGGTCATCTTAACTAATGGCATGGCTGTGATTGGCTGCTGAAATGATGTCAGAATGCACTATAAAAGGCGCCGCCGCCATTTTAGCGTCACTGTGCTGTGAACTCAGTAAGGGACAGAACGCTACTCTGCTCACTCTGAGGGACAGTTAGATATAGCGATTTTGTGTACTACTGTGCTTGAGGCAGGCTAGTTTACCAACCGCTGTGTAAAGCTTCATTTTGCCAGTGTTGTTTTAACAGCTCTGTGCAAGGTGTGTGTGTGACAGTGCAGGTGACGCTGCAGTTTGCTCTGCATCCACCGCTGTTTGTAGGCATCTGCACGTGTCACTTTTTTTTTTTTTTTTTTTATTTTATTTAGTGGAATTGGTGCAGCTCCATTATATTAGAAAAAAATCAAATCTATTAGTGTGACGTGCTTCCATCCGTATACAATACATTGGTTGCAAACACTATAGAAGTACAGAAAGGAGCTTTTCACAGATTGTGGACAGTTGTGTTTCAGTGTTCACTTCAGTCTGTGTTTTTTACTTTTTTGAGTGCAGATCACGCTCCAGTTACTTGTTCAAGCACTGCTGCTTGTACTCTGCTGAGCGTGTCTCAGTGGCTCATCCTTTTCATTTATCTCCAATTGGTTCTGCTACATTCCATTTAAAATAAATCTAATCTATTAGTGTGACGCGCTTCCATCCGTATACAATACATTGGTTGCAAACACTATAGAAGTACAGAAAGGAGCTTTTCACAGATTGTGGACAGTTGTGTTTCAGTGTTCACTTCAGTCTGTGTTTTTTACTTTTTTGAGTGCAGATCACGCTCCAGTTACTTGTTCAAGCACTGCTGCTTGTACTCTGCTGAGCGTGTCTCAGTGGCTCATCCTTTTCATTTATCTCCAATTGGTTCTGCTACATTCCATTTAAAATAAATCTAATCTATTAGTGTGACGCGCTTCCATCCGTATACAATACATTGGTTGCAAACACTATAGAAGTACAGAAAGGAGCTTTTCACAGATTGTGGACAGTTGTGTTTCAGTGTTCACTTCAGTCTGTGTTTTTTACTTTTTTGAGTGCAGATCACGCTCCAGTTACTTGTTCAAGCACTGCTGCTTGTACTCTGCTGAGCGTGTCTCAGTGGCTCATCCTTTTCATTTATCTCCAATTGGTTCTGCTACATTCCATTTAAAATAAATCTAATCTATTAGTGTGACGCGCTTCCATCCGTATACAATACATTGGTTGCAAACACTATAGAAGTACAGAAAGGAGCTTTTCACAGATTGTGGACAGTTGTGTTTCAGTGTTCACTTCAGTCTGTGTTTTTTACTTTTTTGAGTGCAGATCACGCTCCAGTTACTTGTTCAAGCACTGCTGCTTGTACTCTGCTGAGCGTGTCTCAGTGGCTCATCCTTTTCATTTATCTCCAATTGGTTCTGCTACATTCCATTTAAAATAAATCTAATCTATTAGTGTGACGCGCTTCCATCCGTATACAATACATTGGTTGCAAACAATATAGAAGTACACAAACGGGCCTTTCACAGCTACTGAACATGGGTTTTTAATTTTTAACTAAAATATGTATTTTTTCAAATGACACAAATATAAGTAATGTTGAAGAGGAATAGTCCTACATCCATTGTTTGCACAATATTACAGGTGTACATCATGTCCCTTAATCAACAATGTATTATTATATTTACTTGTATGCTTTTATTTAAAAGCCAAGAACACAGAAGGATAACCTTCGCACTGCAGCTGTTGTCAAAGTTCAACCCACATTATGCACTTCCAACATTGCAGCATTTGAGGCATGATGTGAGTTGGATTGGTCAAAGTTATGGAGTGAGAAGGTTCACCATCAGTACCCTATAGCATAAGTATGCTTTTGTGTTAGCATTTGTGTTAGACATGTGGATATCTGCCATAATATGTCACAATTATTTAGTTACAGATTTGTTACCAACACTAATCATTGAATGGTTTTAAATTTGACGTTTCACTTGTTTACAGCTTAGAAATAAGGGTGTAGCCTGATATCTATGTGTAGCACTAGCCACTTTAACATGTCATGTTTTTTTAAACATGTGTAGCTAGGTAGCAGTAATTTTTGCCGGACACACAGCAGGGGAACAGCAGGCGTTACTGAACCCCACTATTACTATAGCTTGTGTATTGGTCTGTGGACACGACACTTCTGAGCAGCAACTGGCAGTGTTGTAGCCCAGGGAGTATAGCTCAGGTGGTAGAAAGATGAACATAACAGGAGACATGGAAAACGTTGCCAACCAGTTAGTTAATCTGAAACCGGACAGGCAAATTCAGGCGAGATCCATGCCTAGTTCATTTTCAGAAAAGTAAGCCGTTCTACATTATCGTAGGATAGTCGCATGCAACGGTCTGTTAGTACACCACCTGCAGCAGTAAAGACGCGCTCCGATAATACACTGGCAGCAGATCAAGCCAGCACCTCCAATGCATACTGGCTAAGCTCTGGCCATGTATCCAGCTTAGAGACACAAAACTTGAATGGGGAAGAGCCATCTGAGAGTACACTGAGAGGGCAAGACATGTAGTCTGTAACCATCTTACGGAAATGTTGCCTCCTGCTGACTGGAGCCGTCTCGGATGGTGTAGACATTGGTGGCGCTGCCACAAAACTTCGACACATTTGGAACATACTGTTCTTGCCCTGTGCAGAGGCGCTGCTTGTGCTCCCTCTTGTTGCAGAGCTGTCTCCACTGCCTCGACGCACAGAGCTGCTTTGTAAATCAGTAGCAGCAGCAGTGCTCTCGGCTGGAATGGAGAACATTATGGATTGCACCAGTGTGTCTTGGTACTTCCGCATTTTACGCTCCCGGTTCAACGGTGTGATGAGGCTTTGTAAGTTGTCCCGGTAGCGAGGGTCTAGGAGGGTGTACACCCAATAATCAGACGTGGTGTGAATGTGTTCGATGCGGCGGTCGTTTCTCAGCCACTGCAGCATGAAATCAACCATGTGCTGCAGACTCCCAACTGGCCAAGAAACGTTGTCCCCTGCAAGAGGCGTCATCTCCGCCTGCTGTGCATCACCCCACCCTTGGTCTACATACTGACTAGAGCATTGTCTACCTCCCTCTGGAGCGATGTCTTCCTCCTCCATTGACTCCTCCTCATCCTCCTCACAAAGTCCTTCAAATACATATAAATTTACAAAATTTAAAACTCAAAATTTAAAAACTTTGTATCATAATTCTGTAACATCAGTTTATGGAAACACAATAGCATTACAAAAGGATAGACAAAAACTGTACATTATGTGCTTTGTAAATACATTAAAAGTTTGTAATGGTTATGAAAATATAGACAGCGACTCTGGAGGTTCAATTGTTGATACAGCATGGTACTTTGAAAGTCCTCCAGCCCTTTGTGAGGAACCACGTTGCGCTGACTGTCCAGAAGGTGATGGAATTTGTGACTCCTCATCCTCCACCTCTTCCAAAACCTCATGCCTTAGTGCTTGCAGTGTTTTTTGAAGCAGGCAGATAAGGGGGACAGTCAGGCTGACTAGTGCATCATCTGCACTCGCCATCCGCGTTGACTCATCAAACGCACGCAAAACGTGGCAGATATCCTTCATAGAGTTATTCGCCACTCATTACACTGGCAGTGGCTGCCCATTCATTATAGGATCCAATTCTAATTACTGGTTCTCACCAACAAAGCTCTCCACAGCGCAGCACCCCCCTACATCTCCTCCCTTATTTATATTTATCGGCCTAACCGACTGCTGCACTCTGCAAACGACCTTCGACTAACCTCTGCACTAATCCGTACCTCCCACTCCCAACTCCAAGACTTCACCCGCGCTGCGCCAATCCTCTGGAATGCTCTACCCCAAGAAATTAGGACTATCCGCAATTTGGATGGTTTCAGGCGCTCCCTCAAAACACATTTGTTCACAGTGGCCTATCACATTCACTAATCAAAGTCATTCTATGTGTAATTCTGTGTGTGTAGCCCATTCACTATCTCCATGCATCCCTCACTTCCTTAAAATGGCTGGACCATCATTGTAAAAACACCATTGTATATAAACACCTGTACTTTGTATCTCCCACACCTCATTGTAGATTGTAAGCTTTCACCAGCAGGGGCGGCTGATTTTGCTTTAATTATTGTATTGTTAACGTTGTTACTTATGACTCGTGTTTTGAAACTGTTAAACTGTAAAGCACTGCGGAATATTATGGCGCTATATAAATAAATAATATTATTATTCTTATTATAGAGGCCCACTCAGTAGTGGTGAAGTGTGAACGGCGCAAATTGCGAGTTGACTGCGCCTGATGCAGCTGATACTCCATTACTGTTGGCTGCTGCTCACACAACCGCTCCAACATATGTAACGAGGAATTCCACCTGGTGGGTACGTCACATATGATGCGATGTTCATGAAGGTGAAATCTGCGTTGCAGAGCTGCAATCAGCGATCTGGCCATGCTGGAACGTCGCAAGTGAGCGCACTCTAGGCGGACCTTGTGCAGCAGTGCATCAAGATCCGGATAGTCCCTCAAAAAACTCTGCACGACCAAGTTGAGCACATATGACAGACATGGTATGTGAGTGAGGTTGCCAAGGCCCAGAGCTGACACCAGATTTCGGCCATTGTCACACACTACCAAGCCTGCCTGTAGATTCTCTTCCAAAAACCACACGTCGCTCTCCTGCTTTATGGCATTACAGAGCTCCTGCGCTGTGTGGCTAAGATTCCCCATGGAAATTAATTTCAGGATGGCCTGTTGACATTTGGACACGGCTGTGCTCATATCGGTCGCAACAGGTAAACGTTCACGGGTCCATGTGGAGGTAGACCGTGACGGCTCCTGCAGCGATGATTCTGAGGAACTGGAATAGGAGGAGGAATCAATGTGTACAGACTTGATTCCTGCAATCCTTGGAGTTGGCAGAACACGTACAGCGCCACTCGCAAGATCAGTACCTGGCTGCACAACATTGACCCAATGGGCAGTGAGGGAAAGGTATTGTCCCTGGCCATGGGTGTTAGAACCCTCTTGTTAGGTTTTGTTTCAGTTTGCTGGTCACATGACCTTTTTTCCCTATTTAGTCTGGCTCCGCCCTTCTGGCTTTGCTTGACTTCATTGTATTATCTACTGTTAAGCTAGCCGGGTGCTTAGGTGCCTTAATCTGTCAGTTTTGCTTGATGTTAGGATCACAAAGTATTTATTTTTCTGTTTAATTATCCATGCTACAATTTATGTTAGGAGGTGTCCACCTTTTCTCACAGTCCCTAGATCTTGTAGGGATTACTCCCTCGCAACTATAGGTCTTCGTTCACACTAGATGAGGACTTTAGCGGGTCTGGTCGCAGGATCAGGTTCCCCGTTACATCGTAGGGATTCAGCTTAGTTGTATTGTAGGGACAGAATTCCCTTCTTTCCTTACTGGTTGTAGCAGATCATAACAATGGGTACTGGTCCACGCATCGGTGGTCAGGTGGACCTTGCTACTGAGGGCTTTTAGTAGCGCATGTTTAATTTTTCCCTCAACATGCTTTTGCAGACCAGGGACGGCTTGCCTGCTGAAATGAAATCGGCTTGGCACATTGTATTGTGGGATTGACAATGATATTCAGTTACGGAAACTGTCTGTCTCCACCAGCCTGAATCACAGCATTTCAAGGGACAGGAGTTTTGCAATGCCAGCATTCAGAGCCTGTGCTCGTGCATGGTTTGCGGAGTATGGCCGTCTTTTATCCCATGCCTGTGCTACCGCTGGTGTTTGTGGCCTGGGAGTGTGAGGATGACGGGGAACTTGCTGCTGTGTGTGGAATAACAGTTTGTCTCTGGACAACAGTGGCCGAGGTTCTTCCATGGCGATCCTGTGAGGAAGCATAACCAGCTGTGTGTGAGCTCGATGAAGAGGCTTCAACACAACCTGAAGATGTAGGTGCTGCTCTAGGTTGGCCTACATCTCTAGTGTGTCTTTGTAACTCAACTACGTGCTTTGTCCGCACATGTTTCCACATATTTGTGGTATTGAGGTGACTGACACTTTTAGCTATTTTTAATTTTTAATTACACAGCTTGCATTTCACATAGCAAATATCATGTGCAAGTGTGTGAAAAAAGGACCACGCAGTGCAAGTCCTGGGAGCGCACGTTTTGACTTTTGGAAGACAACTGCTCCGAACAGGTGCCAAACTGGAGGCTACAGGCAACCGAGTCTGCAGCCTAACTCTCCCTCCTGTTTGTACCGTTGGGGCAATGTCTTCCTCTATCTTCCTTCTATCACTAACCATTTCTCTAGGCCTCTCCCAGCTTTCAACCAAAGTACTGGTTCTCACCCACAAAGCTCTCCACAGTGCAGCACCCCTCCTACATCTCCTCCCTCATTTCTATCTATCGGCCTAACCGACTGCTGCGCTCTGCAAACGACTTTCGACTAACCTCTGCACTAATACGTACCTCCCACTCCCGACTCCAAGACTTCTCCTGCTCTACGCCAATCCTCTGGAATGCTGTACCCCAAGAAATTAGGACTATCCACAATTTGCATGGTTTCAGGCGCTCCCTCAAAACACATTTGTTCAGAGCGGCCTATCACATTCACTAATCAAAGTCATTCTATGTATTCTGTGTAAGTGTGTGTGTGTCTCTAGCCCATTCACTATCTCCATCCCTCAGTCCCTTAAGATGGCTGGAACATCATTGTAAATGCACCATTGTATATAAACACCTATACTTTGTATCTCCCCCATCTCATTGTACATTGTAAGCTGTCACGAGCAGGGGCGACTTATTTAGCTTAAATTATTGTATTGTTAACGTTGTTACTTATGACTTGTGTTCTGAAACTGCTAAACTGTAAAGCGCTGCGGAATATGATGGCGCTATATAAATAAATATTATTAATATTCCTCTGAGCTGCTCCCACCACCTTCCTGTTCTTCATGCCATGTTGGGTCTTGGACCTCATCATCTCCACTACCCTCTTCCAACACCTGCTGTTGGGTGGTCTGGCCAGCACCATGCTCAACAGAAACTGGCACCTGGGTCTCATCATCATCATCAGATGCGTTCTGCGGTGTGCTGACCATCGGCACTGTCTCACCCGCCTCTTCAGATTCAGAGAGACACAGCTGTTGCGCATCACTGCATACTCCCTCTTCACATTACAGAATGCTGCTTGGCTGGGCCCCTGTTTGCAAGCCAATAGATTCTGAGAACAGAAGCAGACACTCAGCTGGCTCCTGTACAGAACTCTCTGACTGCCTGGGCAATTTGCCAGGCGGTGAAGAGACAGATGGTTGCCCAACAGTGCTGTGGTCCTGAGAGGAGGTGGAAGCAATTGAAGTCGATGCATTGGCTGACATCCAAACAACAACGGCTTCAATTTGTTCTTCCCGCAGCAGGGGGGTACTCCGAGCTCCTACAAAAGTGCGCATAAAGGAACGCTCACGGCCCGGGGAAAACTGGTGGATGCTGTGTCACTGGGGGCCGCAGCAGCCACAGAATCCCCACGTCCTCTCCCTGAAGAAACTCCACGACCACGTGCCTTACTCCCTGCCTTCTTCATCTTGGTAGATTGATAAAGAAAGTCTGAAAAGTTATAAGGTCTAAGTGTGGTTATTCCGCAGAGACTGCAGTGAACACTGCACACAACTGTTCACTACCCAATGCGTCTCAGCAGGAAGGCAGTCTGTGCGTCAAAACAAAGGCACAAGCATACATCCATGTACCCTGTTTATACAGCTATATAAAAAAAAATATGTAGTAGTGACGCACACTTTATTGAGGTACAGTATTACATTGCCATTCACCATCTGTGGCTATGCAGTGTCATCTATATATACCTTATCTATCTGTTGTCATGCTTCCAAGTCGACAGTCAGCCATAAATAGCAATTTTCACTATGCACTATGCACTTTTTAAAGGTTATGTTTGTTAATAAAAATGATTATTGCCACATATTATGAGTATTACATGATGGAAATTGTATAATTTTGTATAAAATATTTAGGGACATTATTCAGCAAATGGAACATTTTAGTAATATCACAGATAACTTGTAATGCTGATGATGTTTTGAAGTCAGACATTCATTGTCTATACAATAAAAATGGTGTACATACTGTTACTTATCCATCATTAATGGATTCAGATATGTACTTGTATGCTTTTATGTACAACCGTATAGCAGATTCCTTAACTAATTTATTTTGTGGTTTGCATTGCTGTTCAACATGTTAATGTATGTGTTTATGTTTGTCAATTCTTTATTTATCTAGATATTAGTTTAAATGAAATCATCATCTTATGGTAGTAAAGGTTATCTTTCTCTTGTTTGAAGTATAGACATTTAAAATTGACAGGTAACAAGGAAATTACTTGATCTAGTATTTAAACATCCTCCTTGACCCTGGGCTCCAACACCGCCAGTTGTTGCTCGGAAGTGCTGTTAGCACAGTCAACACTTGCTCCTGTGTTACTGGGGTTCAGTAACGTCAGCTGGTCCTCGGTTGTGCCATTGGTCTTTTTCCTTCTGCTGCCCCTCCGGGTTCCAGTACCGTCAGCTGGTTCTCCGCAGTGCCTTTGGCCTAGGTGCCTCCATGTCGGTATCCGAGTTCCAGCAACGTCTGCTGGTCCTTGGTAGTGCTTTGGAGCACAGGTACCTCCTGCTTAGTAACCGTGTCCCAGTAACGTCAGCTGGTCCTCGGTTGTGCCATTGGCTCTTTTCCTTCTGCTGCCCCTCCGGGTTCCAGTACTGTCAGCTGGTTCTCCACAGTGCCTTTGGCCTAGGTGCCTCCATCTCGGTATCCGAGTTCCAGCAACGTCTGCTGGTCCTTGGTAGTGCTTTGGAGCACAGGTACCTCCTGCTTAGTAACCGTGTCCCAGTAACATCAGCTGGTACAAGATTGTGCTACAAATACAAGATACGGAACAAGAGACACAAGAACAATAAGCAGAAGATCTAAAAGCAGAAGAACATGAAGTATAAGACCAAAATGAAGAGCAAAATATATGCTCTAAATTCTAAGCAGAAGAAGACTAAGCAGTGTATGGGGGTGAGTCCGTTCCTCCTCGTGGTGCCCCTGGAAAATGCCTGCTGCTGCAGGCTAAACTGAACACGGACAAATACTGTTGTAATTTAAATCTTTTGTGACAGCAAGAACGGAAGGATGAAAAATTCATACTTTGACAGATTACAAGTACAGGAATCTCTGTCACAAATAAGAATATGATGAAGAAGATGAAGCAGAATATGAATAAGAATAATAGTTTAATAAGAAGAATATGAGTAATGTTAACAAAGATGAATAGCAAGAAGTTTAAGAAGAAGATAAAGAAGGTGAAGATGAAGAATAATTTGATGAAAAAGATGATGCTGCAGAAGATTATGAAGGAGAAAGTGTGTGAAAAGTTAAAAAGTGAAGATGAAGAGCATGGAAGTTGTGTAATATACATATTTGCCAAAATATAAAAAACGTTAACATTGTCAATTTCTTCGTCAATCCGAACATCTTTAAAAAAAAAAATATTTATGCTATTCCATTTGATTGGGTTAAACATCTATGCCTTTAATGTCTCCTCAACCTTCCCCAATACATTCTACATTACTCTTTCTTGTTTTCCTTCATGTACAATTAACCAACAAGGTAAGAATGGTTTTTTTTTAATTTCGATATTTTGTTCCCATAGACTTACATGGGACTTCCGGTATCGGTATCGGGTATCGCCGATATTTTAGTGATATCGGCGATACCATTCCGATTCCGATACTTTAGGATATCGGAAAGTATCGCTCAACTCTACTCGTGGTAGAACCTACACCGCTGCTGTGTGCTGGGAATGCCTCTAACAAACGGTTTACCAGAGTTGCTTATTTGTTCGCCAATATTAGTTCTAGGTTCTCTTGTGGCATGATGTTCTGTAATTTGCCTTTATAGCGTGGGTTGAGGATGCTGGCCAACCAGTAGTCGTCATCCTTCATAATTTTGGCAATGCGGGGGTCCCTTTTTAGGATCAGCAAGACATAATTACACATGTGGGCCAATGTTCCAGGTGTCAATGATGCACTGACAGTGGTGTTGTGAATGTGCTAGAGATGGTTTCTGAGCAGAGGCTCCCTCTGGTGGTTACAGACAGTACTGAACCTTTCAGCGAGGAATGGCAATCTGGGATCATGGACTGGACTGATATAAGGGAGGTTCCCTCCCATGATGGTCGCCGGTAATCAATTGTTCTTGTCTCATTTGTGGTTCCTGGTTCATTTGAAAGTTGCTGGAGTCTTGCCTGCACCTGCTGCTTTCATATAAGATATTTTCTGCTTTTCTTTTTGTGCTTGCTTTTTTCATAGTTTTCTGCACTTTTGTGGAGGTCAGCCGGGTCCCCTCCTGGGTCCTGTGCTCCTCTCAATTTAGCTGTAGCCACTGTTATTTGTTCATTTGCTTTTTCCTGTTTTTTCAGTGGCTGCGGCTTTGTTTTGTTTCACCAGAGATCTGATTTAGGTGGTAGAGATCGTGTGATCTCAGGTTTTTTGGCAATCAGAAGTGCTGGTATTTTTTAGGGTTTTTGTTGGATTGCAGTCAGAATTCTTTCCAGTACTTTTCTGTCTTGACAGATTGGGCCCCAACGTTTGCTCATTCTATTTTCTGTCTGTGTCCGTGCTATCTTCTTGTCTAACCGCCATTATATGTTTGGGGGCTTCCTATTTTCTTTGGGGATCTGCTCTGGGGCAGATAGCTTTCATCTTTCTGCCTTTAGGTGTATTTATCTCTCAGGCTGTGACGAGGCGTCTAGGATCAATGTAGGAACGCTCCACGGCTACCTAAACGTAACAGTATCACCGGCCACCATCATGGAAGGGAACGTCCCTTATATAAGTCCAGTCCGTGATCCCAGATTGCCATTCCTCGCTGAAAGGTTCAGTGCTGTCTGTAACCACCAGAGGGAGCCTCTGTTTAGAAACCATCTCTAGCACATTCACAACAGTAGTAATTATATGGTACTCACAGAAGGGAAAAATAGTGTGGAAAGAAAAAAGTTGTCAGAGTTGTCAGAGATTTTTTTTTTTTTCTGTTTGTTGCATTTTTTCCCTCTTTCTCTCTGGGTGCTGAGGAGTATTTTTTTTCTCTCAATGGAGTTTGCACAGTTGTCTGGCCGTGTGGATCAGCTTGCCACTGAGGTTCGGAGTATTGCTTCCTATCTTGCTGGGTTGCCGGTTGTGGAACCTAGGATCCCCATGCCAGATTTGTTTTTGGGGGATCGGGCTAAATTTCTGAATTTCAAAAATAACTGTAAGTTGTTTTTTGCCTTGAAGCCTAAGTCCTCAGGGAACGCAGCACAGCAGGTTCAAATTGTCATCTCTCTCCTGCACGGCGACCCTCAGGATTGGGCTTTTTCCCTGACACCTGGGGATCCTGTTTTGAATGATGTTGATGTATTTTTTCAGGCTCTGGGGTTGTTGTACGATGAACCTAATGTCACTGATCAGGCTGAGAAGATCTTGTTGGCATTAAGTCAGGGCTGTGAAGCCGCTGAACTGTACTGTCAGAAATTTCGAAAGTGGGCAGTCCTGACCAAATGAACAAATAACAGTGGCTACAGCTAAATTGAGAGGAGCACAGGACCCAGGAGGGAACCCGGCTGACCTCCACAAAAGTGCAGAAAACTATGAAAAAAGCAAGCACAAAAAGAAAAGCAGAAAATATCTTATATGAAAGCAGCAGGTGCAGGCAAGACTCCAGCAACTTTCAAATGAACCAGGAACCACAATTGAGACAAGAACAATTGATCACCGGCGACCATCATGGGAGGGAACCTCCCTTATATCAGTCCAGTCCGTGATCCCAGATTGCCATTCCTCGCTGAAAGGTTCAGTACTGTCTGTAACCACCAGAGGGAGCCTCTGCTCAGAAACCATCTCTAGCGCATTCACAACAGTGGTGGGTAGAGGAGCACTTTATGCTAAATCCACATCCCTCCAGTCACGCACAAACCCTGTACCTGACCTTGGCAAGCCAAAATTTTCTCTTGCCCCCTGAGAATCATCCTCCTCCCCAAAATAATCATCCCCCTCATCTTCCTCCTCCTCTTCCTCTTCTTCCTCCACCTCGTCCAGGACAGTTCCCTGAGCAGACAATGGCTGACTGTCATCAAGGCTTCCCTCCTCCCACAAATGCATTACAGCCTGCCTCTGTTTTCACTGCCTCTCAACCATGTGCATAGTGGAGTTCCACCTTGTTGCAACATCTATGATTAGGCGGTGCTTGGGGAGGTGGAGTGATTGCAGCAGCCTCTGCATACGACTGGAGTCTATGGGCGAGCGACAGATGTGCGAGCACAGTCTTCGCACCTAATGGAGCAGAGCTGTTATCTCCGGATGATTATTATGGAAGCACTGCACCACCAGGTTCAAGGTGTGAGCCAGGCAAGGAATGTGTCTGAGTTTTGCCAGGGCTATGGCCGCCACAAAATTACGGCCGTTATCACTGAATACCTTGCATGGCACAAGATGTAGACTGGTCAGCCATGACTCAGTTTCTCGCTGCAAGTAGTCGTCCAGTACCTCCGCGGTGTGTCTGTTGTCGCCCAAAGACATCATCTTTAAAACAGCATGCTGATGCTTACCACAAGCTGTTTGATAGTGGGACACCTCGTGTGCAATACTGGCAGCTGCGGATGGAGTGCTTGTGTGACTGCACTCTGTCGACTAGCTTTCGCTTCTGGAGGAGGAGGGTCGAACGCCTACAGTCAACTGTTGCCTATACCGTGGGTCAGGCAGCACTGTCCTACTGCCGATGTCCCCTGTGGACCCAGCATCCACCACAGTCACCCATTGCGCAGTGATGGACACGTAATGGCCCTGGCCATGCCTACTGGCCCATTCATCTCTTGTGAGGTGCACCTTTCCACTCACTGATTGTTTGAGTGCATGGACAATGCGGTCTTTCACATGCAGGTGGAGGGCAGAGATGGCTTTTCTAGAAAAGAAGTACCGACTGGGTAGGTCATAGCTGGGACAGCATAGGCCATGAGCTCTCGGAACGCTGCGCTTTCAACCAAACGGAACGGCATCATCTATAATGAGATCAGTTTGGCAATGTAGGTGTTCAAAGCCTGTGTACGCGGATGAGAGGATGAATACTTTCTTGTCCTACTCAGAGTGTCTGCTAGGGTGAGCTGAACTTGAGAGCTGCATATGGGTGAACTAGCGGTGGACATAACGGACTGAGAGGAGGTTGGTGATGGTGGTGGTGGTGGTGATGGCCTAGATTCATCTTTCGTTGCAAAAACATTGTGATTCCCTGACTGCTTTGGCCTTGTGATGACACCTCATCATTTCTTGCTGGTGGTGTGCTAACCGGTGGGCTTACAGTGGGGGAAGCGATGGAGCGTTGCTGGCTACCTTCAATCAAAGCAGGTGCACATGTGCTACCTGAGGTTTTGTAGTCCGTCCATGCTTGCAAGTGCATGGTGATTAAATGTCGAAGCATGCAACTGGTATTCAAACTTTGGAGATTTTTCCCCCGGCTAAAGATCCTTCCACACTTCTTACAGATAACCTTTGCCTCATCAATAGGATTTTGGTCAAAAAATTGTAAACACTGCACTCTTCCTACTATAGTATAAATTTTCAGGGCTTGTACGCTGTGCTAATTTGACCGTCTGGCCAAGCTGTCCTGCAACTCCTTTTGTTTTTTTTTAACACGTTTTTGGACAGCTAAAGGCCTGCCAGATAACTGCTGCTGCGATGTCGATGCCTGCTGCGGATCCTTCTCCTCTTTTGAGCTATTGCCAGCGGCACCCTCTTCCCCAAATGGATACCAATCCGGGTCAACAACTGGGTCATCCATCACCTCCTCTTCAATTTCATGTGCACCTTCCTCTGTGTCACCGTGTAAGGTGGTATAGTATGCGGGAAGGGGCACCTGAGTTTCATCAGGGTCAGATTCTGGCTCAATAGACTGCGAGGGCAATGTAGTGCTCTGGGTGAATGTACCAGCAGAATCATATAGCACTGGTTGTGCATCAGTGCTCTCCATGTCATATTCATCTTGGACTGGGGAATTCAGGATTTGACTTGATAACCCAGGCATGGTATGTGAAAAGAGCTCCATGGAGTAATCTGAAGTGTGGCCTGCCGCATCCTTCACTTTTGGTGGGGGTGAAGGACACAAGGAAAGGTGTTGTTCATGACCAGGAGCCTGCACTGACGACTCAGTGCTTGCATTTTTTGAAACTTCTGAAGAGGAGGCGATAGAGCTGGAGGCTGTTTCGGCAATGTAAGCCAAAACCTGTTCCTGATGCTCCGGCTTTAAAAGCGTTTTACCTACTCCCAGAAAAGGGAGCCTTCCAGGCCTTCTGGAGCCAGACGATGACGCAGACTCAACACCTTCTGCCTTAAGTGCTATTGTGCTTTTGGCACTACCAGCAGATGGACCACCACCACCATCAGTACCAGCTGGCCCCCACGCCCACGTCCGCGGCCTCTTCCACCATACTTCCTCATGTTTGGGAAAATGTACCCAAAATACCAGCAGATATATGGTACTGTATCAGAAGCATACAGCTGTATACTGTGAAGGGGAATATTCTAAATCTCCGTCTATATTTCGAGAGTAACAAACAGACGCTCACAGGCTCAGTATGGATTAGACCAGAATATTAAAATCAGAAAAAGGGTAATGTATCAGAAGCGTACAGCTGTATACAGTCTAGGGATAATTGTAAATCTCCATATATTTCCAGAGTCAGACACAGACTCTCACAGGCTCAGTATGGATTACACCAGAATATAAAAAGCAGAAAAAGGGTAATGTATCTGAAGCGTACAGCTGTATACTGTCTAGGAATAATTGTAAATCTCTGTATATATTTCCAGAGTCAGACACAGACTCTCACAGGCTCAGTATGGATTAACCAGAATATAAAAAGCAAAAAGGGTACTGTATCAGAAGATACCAGTGTATATAGTGGGTAATTTTAAATCTCCGTATATATTTCCGAGTAGTAACATACAGACACTCACAGGATCAGTATGGATTAGACCAGAATATAAGAAGCAGAAAAGGGTACTGTATCAGAACGTACAGCTGTATACCAGTATATGGGGTAATATTAAATCTCCATATATATTTACGGAGTAACACACAGATGCTCACAGGCTCAGTATGGATTAGACCGAATATAAAAAGCAGAAAAAGGTAATGTATCAGAAGCGTACAGCTGTGTACACGTCTAGGGATAATTGTAAATCTCCGTATATATTTCCAGAGTCAACACAAACTCTCACAGGCTCAGTATGGATTACACCAGAATATAAAAAGCAGAAAAAGGGTACTGTATCAGAAGCATACAGCTGTATACTGTGAAGGGAAAAATTCTAAATCTCCGTATATTTCGAGAGTCAGACACAACGCTCACAGGCTCAGTATGGATTAGACCAGAATATTAAAATCAGAAAAAGGGTAATGTATCAGAAGCGATACAGCTGTATACAGTCTAAGGGAAATTGTAAATCTCCATATATTTCCCAGAGTAACACAGACCTCACAGGCTCAGTATGGATTAACCAGAATATTAAAACAGAGAAAAGGGTAATGTATCGAAGCGTACAGCTGTATACGTCTAGGATAATTGTAAATCTCATATATTTCCAGAGTCAGACACAGACTCTCACAGGCTCAGTATGGATTAGACCAGAATATAAAAAGCATAAAATGGGTACTGTTCAGAAGATACCAGGTGTATATAGTGGGGTAATTTTAAATCTCCGTATATATTTCCGGAGTAACATACAGACACTCACAGGCTCAGTATGGATTAGACCAGAATATAAGAAGCAGAAAAAGGGTACTGTATCAGAAGCGTACAGCTGTATACAGTATTGGGGTAATATTAAATCTCCATATATATTTACGGAGTAACACACAGATGCTCACAGGCTCAGTATGGATTAGACCTGAATATAAAAAGCAGAAAAAGCGTAATGTATCAGAAGCATACAGCTGTGTACAGTCTAGGGATAATTGTAAATCTCCGTATATATTTCCAGAGTCAGACACAAACTCTCACAGGCTCAGTATGGATTACACCAGAATATAAAAAGCAGAAAAAGGGTAATGTATCTGAAGCGTACAACTGTATACAGTCTAGTGATAATTGTAAATCTCCATATATTTCCAGAGTCAGACACAGACACTCACAAGCTCACTATGGATTACACCTGAATATAAAAAGCAGAAAAAGGGTAATGTATCAGAAGTGTACAGCTGTATACAGTCTAGGGATAATTGTAAATCTCTGTATATATTTCCAGAGTCAGACACAGACTCTCACAGGCTCAGTATGGATTACACCAGAATATAATACATAGTACAAGTACATGGAGTTAGGGCTCTGGGTATCTGCTGGAGAGGAGCACAGTCCAGGCAATGACTGAACCTAACTGTTTAAGGCAGTGCATCTCTGTTAGCTGATGTGAGTCAGATTGGTGCAATGGCAGAAAAAAACTCTAGTCCATCATGTCATATATATAGTATTCGCTGCTGCCCCTGCTACTTAATAAAGCCATTAAGTTTGTCACAGGCTGGGCAGCATTGGCTAAGTGTAGAAGTGTCTCCTGGTCAAATATGTGGTCAGCACGTATCTGCTCAGCAAAAAGCTTCAGCAAACTTACACTGGAAATGCACATACATTGACTTCTGGGGAAAAAAAACAACCATTTTGCTTTTATAGCATTGATCTAAAAGTTTGGCTATCCATTAGTCATCCCTTTGCTTGACAGTAATGATATGCCACAACCAATTGAACATGCAGCTTGCCATGCTTGCCAGCATGACTATGCGCCCAGTTGACTCATTTTCCACACCCCATTATGACGTTTGGTCATTTAGCCAGCATCCTCATCAATTTTCCACTGACTGTCAGCATCATCACTTACCTTTAATTCAATGATCCCTCCACATGCACCTGCTGCTTCTCCTCTTTTTTCCTCCTCTACATTTCTACATCCAGCTATATGTGACATTGTCCTTGAGAGCTCACAAAGCCCAAGGTGCAGATAAACATGTAGAAATTGCTATTCTTCCTCCATCCCTTGCTGTATCCTTGTGAGTGTTTTTCCAAAAGTACATATAAGGGTAATGATATTGTTGATGCCAAAATTGTTACTCGGGACAGTTGTCTGTACTGAAGGGGCTCAATAGGAAACATGGCTCCCTCATCTGCTGCCAATGGTGGATTCCAAGGTAACCCATGCTCCAGTTTCTCTGCTTCATGATACAATCAGTCACTAATTTATACTGCTCTTACAGATGTTCCAACATATACAGCACGGAATTCCCTTGCATTGCAATGTGGCAATTTAACACGTGCTCCGGCATATTATGGTTTTGCAAAGCCTGAAGGGTGTACTTCGCCACCTAAAAACAGTTGATATGCACTCAACAGTCGTCATCACTGTCCTCATTCAGGCTCTCAATCTAAGTTCCCTATCAGTATGTCTTTGGAGTGTAGGAGGAAACCGGAGAATACCCTCGTAAACATAGAAAGAACATGCAAATCTTTCCAGATATTGTCCTTGGTGAGATTTGAACCCAGGACCCCAGTACTGTAAAAGTTCTATCCCCTCAGCCACTATGCTGCCGATTGTTCACCAAATCCAATAAACCAACTAGAATAAGTTATTGTTATGAAATATCTTTCTTAACCACTGGAGTGCTGTTGCTTAGATAAATAAATAAAGATAAAGATGTAAATGATTAATTGTTACGGTGATGGAGTAAGTCTTTGCAGAACACTGACATTCATTTGCATCAATGACATCTCTATCTTTTCTGTCTCCTAAACCACGGCGTTCTGCTGTTCCAGTTAATTATTTTTTCAACGAGATGAACAACGTTTGCACTCTAGTGACATGGGGCAGAGGAGATGGAGAACATGATTCAAATTCCTAGCTGTGTTGGTGGTTCTGTCAGTTGGTGGTAGTGACCTAGCACTGGCATCCGGGTTGGCAGTGGCATTATGAGTCAGGGCAACTTTAGAATTGGGAATCAGGAGGTGTCGCTGTCAGAAGTAACATCATCCTGCTATGACTGAGACAAGTAATGTGCCATAAGTCCCTTCCCACCAATATCCATGCAGGAGGCAAAGAGACCAGTGTTTACTTGCAATTTCTAGTACCACTGCTCAGACAGCAGGTGTCAGTAGTGGTGGTGCTAGTGCTGATTGTGGCTCTCACATTTTTATTGGCAGATGCAATACCATGTGACATGAAAAGCAGCAAAAATTAACGGAAAGCCCCACCTCTCCCCGCCCTGATGTCATTGGAGCCTTTTTGACAGATATATTCTTCTGTATTGTGTAAAATGTTGGTGGACATTTTTTGGCAATTCTAATAAAGTGAATCGCAAATTTTTCAATTTCAGCAAATTTCCAAAAATTCAACACTAAATTGAGTTGCATCAGATTCTATCAATCTATCAAAAACAGAGGCAACACCTCCTTCATTAAAACTTAGAAAAATATTTATTCCAAGCCCAAGATTTGCAATGTATTTTGCTCTACACAAATTCTGTCTTTTGTCTATCTCTACTTTGTCAGCTGCTACACGTAGTATTTGATACACTGACGACTTTGCAAGTTTTCGCACCGACAAAGAATAGAGAGGTCTGTAATTTTTATTGTACATTTGAACTGTAAGAGACAGAATCTGAAAATAAAGACCAGAAAATCACATTGTATTATTTTTAAATTGCATTTTATTGCATGAAATAAGTATTTGATCACCTACCAACAAGCAAGAATTATGGCTCTCACAGACTTGTTAGTTTTTCTTAAAGATGCCCCCCTACTCTGCACTCATTACGTGTATTAATTCCACCTGTTAACTCATTACCTGTATAAAAGACACCTGTCCACACAATAAATCAGTCAAACTCTGACCTCTACACCATGGCCAAGACCAAAAAGATGTCTAAGGACATCAGGGACAAAGTTGTAGACCTACATAAGGCTGGATGAGCTACTTGACAATAGGCAAGCAACTTAGGCCTCTTTCACACATCCGTTGTGCGCCTAACGGCGCCCCCGGCATTTTGCCGCAGCGCCGCATCCGGCATCCAGTATGAAAACCGGATGCGCCGCATCCGTTTTTTTCTCCGGATCCGTTTTACGGATCCGTTCAAAAACTGGATCCGTCTCATCCGGTGTATCCGTTTTTGCATCCGTTGACGCCGTAATGCGTCGGATCCGGTTTTAAAAACGCCCTTTTTTGGGGTTCCAAACATGATTGGCTACTGTAATCCTATACATACATTGTTCCTACAGCCCATCTTTGACAGGTTGTAGAGGAGCAAGTGCAGGTTGGAGAGAAGAGCAAGTAGCAAGTGATTGGCGAACATGGATGTCATTATCGGCAATATCTTCAGGAATCTTGTTGATTTTACTGCGGAGATGAATCGATTGAGGTTTATCGTTCTGGAGAAGGAGCGAAAGTTTGAGGAGCAGCGCATTATGCTCAGCGCCAGCGAAGACGACGACGTATGTGGATCCACCCCATCATGGCACAGAGATTAACTCGTGGTGTCTATTCCACACTGAACATGGAGCTGCGACAAAATCCAGACAAGTTTTTTGCCTATCTGCGGATGAAGAAAGAAAACTTTGACGATTTGCTGGAGCGTGTTGGAAACCAAATTAAAAAATCGGACACCTACTGTCGGTTCTCGATATCTCCGGCGGAGCGTCTCATGGTCACTATAAGGTAAGCTATATGGATTGTATCTGTTTGCTTGAGCACACTTGTAATGTTATCATTAATTTAACATCACAACCCAACTAGGAAACCATATCAGTAGCCAAAATTTAGTTATAAAAGTGTTTTTCATTGATGTTATTATTTTTGGTATCTCCAATAGTTATAGCTGAGTTCTGGTATGTAATGCTGTGTTTCTGAAATAATTTTTTTTTTTCAGATTTCTGGCAACTGGCGAAACTCTGTCATCGCTCCATTTTCAATATCGGCTGGGAATCTCCACACTATCCGGGATAATAAAGTATACTTGTCGTGCTCTGTGGGATAGTTTGGTTGGAGAATTTATTCCAGAGCCAACTACAGAGCGGTGGCTTGAAATAGCGGACCAGTTTTTAGCCATCTGCCAGTTCCCCAATTGCCTGGGCGCCGTTGATGGAAAGCACATCCGCATTCAAAAGCCTTCAGGAACTGGATCAGAATTCTTTAACTATAAAAAATATTTCTCAGTCGTCCTGATGGCTATTGCAGATGCGGACTACAAGTTTATTGCAGTGGACATTGGGTCTTATGGACGGTCAAATGACTCCCAAGTCTTTAAACTATCTGCCATGGGCCGTAAACTGTATGGAAACAGTTTTCAGTTTCCCCCCCCCTAGGCCACTGCCTCAAACCTCAGGCCCACCGATGCCATTCGTGTGTGTAGGTGATGAGGCATTCCAGCTGTCCGAACACCTCTTGAAGCCGTACGCCAGCAGAGGATTGACACATACAAAGCGGATATTTAACTACCGCCTCACAAGAGCCAGACGGATGGTGGAGAGTGCTTTGGCATTATGACAGCTAAATGGCGTGTCCTTTTGACTGCAATTAACTTGAAGACCGAGACTGTTGATGATGTAGTTAAAGCGTGCGTGGTCCTACATAATTTTGTCCTAACGAAGGAACCAATTTCTATGGAGGACCACAATCAAGAAACAACTTTGCACGACTACAGCAACATTACCACTCGCAGTGCAGTCGCGGTTTCAAGAATGAGGGACCAGTTTGCTCAATACTTTGTGTCTCCAGAAGGTAGTGTTGACTGGCAGGATGACAGAGTGTGATAAATGTATTGTTTCTTTTAAAAATTTTCTTTACCCACAATAAACCTTTAAAAGTTTACTTGTCTACCTTTTTGTGTGTTTTCTACTGTAACCTTTTTGCCATTGTTGTGTCCATGGCTGTTTGTTTTAACAAAAGTATTTCACATTTTCTCCCAAAAAAGTGTACATGGTAGGGCATGGTTCCCCAAATCCAGTCCTCAAGGCCCACCAACAGGTCTTGTTTTCAGTATTTCCTTTGTATTGCTCAGGTGATAATTGCCTCACCTGTGCAATACAAAGGAAATCCTGAAAACCCCATATGTTGGTGGGCCATGAGTACTGGACTGGGTGAACTCAGGTCTACAATGTACACTTTTTTGGAGAAAAGGCGAAATTTTTTTAGCAAAAAAAATTTCACCTTTTGTCCAAAAAAACTGTACATTCTAGGCCATGGTTCCCCAAATCCAGTCCTCAAGGCCCACCAACATGTCTTGTTTTCAGTATTTCCTTTGTATTGCTCAGGTGATAATTGCCTCACCTGTGCAATACAAAGAAAATCCTGAAAACCCCATATGTTGGTGGGCCATGAGTACTGGAGTGGGTGAACCCAGGTCTACAATGTACACTTTTTTAGAGAAAAGGCGAAATTTTTTAACAAAAAATATTTCACCTTTTGTCCAAAAAACTGTACATTCTAGGCCATGGTTCCCCAAATCCAGTCCTCAAGGCCCACCAACAGGTCTTGTTTTCAGTATTTGTTTTGTATTGCTCAGGTGATAATTGCCTCACCTGAGCAATATAAAGGAAATTCTGAAAACATAATATGTTTTTAGTGGGCCTTGAGGACTGGAGTAGGGGAACTCTGTTGTAGGGGATAACCTAACAAAGTTCACAATTTTGTGTAAAATATAACATACTTTGCATACTACACAAACCGGGACAGAACTTTGGTTAAAAGGTTGCATTTATGAACCTTTTAGCCAAAGTTAGGTGTACCTGTATAAGAAAGGTAAAACTTAAAATCCCATAAATAAAAGACAGACAACAATGTTCCAAAAATTAACAATTTATTTAACCAATTTGTTATTTATATTAATACTATGAAATGAGGCATTTGTTGCCCAATTTTTCTCGATTTTTAATAAACTTTATTTATTGTAAAAATAATTTTTTTGTTAAATTTTTTTTTTTTTTCAAACTTTATTTTTTAAACAAAAACCTATGTACACACAACCTACAGGTCAGTGTAGTGTGGGTGGAAATAATGCTGGAGGGGCTGCGGGACACTTCGACCGTGGGAGTGTGGAGTGACGATCGGGATGGTGGTGTGGAAGGAACAGGAAGAGGTGAAGGGGTGGAAAGAGTAAAAGAATGGGAAGACAAGGCAGAAGAGGTGGGTGGTGGTGGAGTGGAGGGTTGGGCAGAAGGAGCAGGTGACATGGTAGGCAATTGGAAGGGGGAAGGAGATTGGTACGAGGTAGGAGTGTGGTAAGGGATAGGTGGCTGGTAGTGGGTAGGTTGCTGGTACTGGGGAGGTGACTGCAGTTGGGGAGGTGGTTGGTACTGGGGAGGTGGTTGGAATTGGGGAGGTTGATGGACCTGGGGAGGTGGGTGGTATTGAATAGGAGGTGGAGGAGGTATGGGAGGTGGAGGTGGGGGAAGATGTACGGCGGCTGTAGGGGGGGAGGTGGAGGAACGACTGGGGTGGATTGAGGATGGGAGGGAACCTGCACTAGAGCAGTGTGGCACGTGTGCATCACATACATCTGCTGGTCATAAGATAGCGGATCTATGCGCTCCACAACCGACCTAAAAAAGCTGTGGTTCGGGGGTGCTCTTACCTCTGAACGCACAGTTTCCAGAAGTGTCTTCACCTCACCAACTAGGGAGGTTATCTGACTAACGCCTGTGGCAACTTGTTCAGATAGCACCTTAAGACAGTTCTGGAAAGATGCATTCATATGTAAGAACTCGGGCGCATAGTTCTTTTCCTGACCCCTCTGACGCTGCCGCCCAGTACCCGCAGCTGTACTAGAGGTGGCAGGATCAGAAGGGTGGGGTAAAGGGAATGCTATATCCTGACAGCAGATTTATGTAATGCAGCCGGCCACTGTTGTGAATGTGCTAGAAATGAATTCTGAGCAGAAGCTCCCTCTGGTGGATACAAACAGTACTGAACTATCCAATGAAGATTGTGAAGATTGGCGATCAGGTGTTACTGACTGGACTTATATAAGGGAGGTTCCCTCCCATCAGGGTTGCCGGTGATCAATTGTTCTGGTCTCATCTTTGATTCCTGTTCACTTTGTAGCCTGCTGTTTCGTGCCTGCATCTTCTGCTAACAGATAAGACTTTTTCTTCTTTTTGTTTTTTGTGCTTGCTTTTTGCATTTTGTCCTGCACTTCTGTGGGGGTCTGCCGGGTCCCCTCCGGGGGCTTGTGCTCCTCTCAGTTTAGTTCAGCCACTGTTGTTTGTTCTTTTGCCTTTTCCAGTTTTTTCAGTGGCTGCTGTTTAGTTTTTGTTACACCAGAGAACTAATTTAGGTGGTAGAGGTCGTGTGATCTCAGGTGTTTTGTAATTAGTCGAGTTGGTACTTTTCAGGGTTTTTTTGGGGTTGCAGTCAGTGTCCTTCCTATCCTTTTCTATTTAGGAAGTTTGGGCCCCAACGTTTGCTCATACTATTTTCTATCTTTGTCTGTATTTCCTCTTGTCTAACCGCCATTACATGTTTGGGGGCTTTCTATGTTCTTTGGGGATCTGCTCTGGGGCAGATAGTTTTCCTCTTTCTGTCTTTAGGTGTAGTTAGCTTCTCAGGCTGTGACGAGGCATCTAGGACCAACGTAGGTACGCTCCACGGCTGACTTTAGTTGTGGTGGTTAGTCAGCGTACTGCAATCCCATCGATTCCAACCTCTCTGGTGTATTTCCTTTTTTGCTTGCTCTCCTCAGCTACCAAATCATAACAGGCCACGCTGCTCCAGCGCTGGTGGAGGGGACAGCGGGATCAAGTGTGTGAGAAGGTGCAGATGTGGAGGGTTGGTCAAAGTGTCCCTCGGTGTTGGTCTCCTGAGGGATCGCTCTAGAAGGCGCCAACTCTGCGGGCGCCTGAGTGCTGTTCACCGTGCTGTGGAAGAAAGAAAAACATAAAATTAATATACAGGAGGAATGGCCCTGGCTGCAAAAAAACCAAAAAAACAAAAAAACATTTGATGGTAATATTTACCTTCTGGTGACCATGGTTTCACGCAGGAACGCCAGAGCTTGTGCGTACTTGTACTTGCTCTGGCGTCCTGAAGAACCACTCGGGGCCCGCATCTCCTTGTTGAACTCCTTCTTAAAGCGATCCCTCACAGACCGCCACCGCTTCACAATTCTGTCCCCTGAAATGAGAAAGCACACATTGGTTATTATACAACATCAGTGTTTCCCAAACTTCATTCCTCGTGTCCCCCAGAGTTCATGTTTTCATTATTTACATAGTGTTTCACAAAAGGAAATCATGAAAACATGAACGGTGGCTAACAGTAGGACAGAAGTTTGGAAACACACCTTTACAGTGAGCAACATGAACTATACTTACGGAATTTAGTCTGGGACCTAGGATCGAGGTCCTCCCAGCGTTGCAACATTCCCGCTGCTACTTCCTCCCAGAGCCGTCGTGTAACAATTTGATCAGAATGCTGGCGGTCCCCCATGTTCCACAGCGGCTCCCTTTCTCGGACCAGATCGATCATGAGCTCGACATCAAGGCCCTCCTCCGAGTCCGAGTCGGGAGCACGCTGTGAAGCCTGTGAAATTAAAAAAGAAAAAAAAGAAAATTAGTATACACATTTTTGTAAAATGTCAAAATTATACATGTTAAAATGGAAAAATTAATTGCCCAAAATTTATAGATAACCCGTTTTGTTAAAATTTCAAATTATATAAAATGATACCAAAAAAGGTAGATAGTTCCAAAATTTTTTTTTGTTTTTAAAAATGTAAGAAATAACCAAAAAAAAAATTAAGTTTCCCAAAAAAAAAAAATGAAGTTAAATAAAAAAAGAAAAAAAAAAAACTTACACGTTGAGAACCGCCGACAGTCTCACGACGACTCTGAGAGGCGCTGGGAGGAACCCTCTGTTGGTTCCCAGATCCGAGAGACTAAAATGAAAAAAAAAATCAGGATATTGGCAGGTGTTGCCCGCTGTGTCAAGTCTGTATTACATGGTTTTCTATGTGTTGTGTGTAGTGTGATGTTGTGTTTCTGCGATTGATGCAGGATACTTACGAATTGTGAGCCCACTCTGGGTATCTCTCCACCCCGTCCTTCTTCCTCTGGGAGCTCCTCGTCATCTTGCGATTCCTGTTATTAAAAAAAGACAATCAAGACATCAAGCCCACAGATGGATTGTGGATAGAAAAAATATGTATATATATTTTTACCGGCAATTGCTGACGATGGCTAGGAGGTCTCCCAGAAGAAGACGTGTCACGCTCTGGCTCTGGCTGGGAGGGAGGAGATGGCGATGCTGCTGGTGCTGCCGCCGCTGCTGCTGCTTCTGCCGCTGCCTCTTCCGCCAACACCGCCATTGCGGCAGCTACAGCAGCTGTTTGACATTCTCTGCTGTGGAAGAAACAAAAAAGGGACAGTGAATATATTTCTATATTCCTTGTCCCTGGCTGAAAGAGAAAAACAAACATGTAATTTTTTAGTGAAATGGGGGATGTAATATTTACTTTCTGCTGCCTTCCCTCCTAGCCCGCCTCTCCGCCTCTCGTCTCTCTGCCGCCGCCTCCGCCTCTTGTTGACGTCTTCTGCTGTTGAGTAAAAAGGGACTGTGAATTTACTATTCCTTGTCCATGGCTGAAAGAAAAACAAACATGTAATTTAGAGCAAAATGGGGGATGTAATAGTTACTTTCTGCTGGCTATTCTCCTAGCTTGGAGGTCCTCTCCTCCCCTCTGTCGTACTGCTTCAGCCGCCGCCGCCTCTCGTTGACGTCTTCTGCTGTTGAATAAGGACACAAAAAGTGACAGTGAATATATGTGGATTCCTTGTCCCTGGCTGAAAGAGAAAAACAAACATGTAATTTTTAGGGAAATGGGGGATGTCATATTTACTTTCTACTGGCTTGCCTCCCAGCATCCAGGATCTCCTGCGCCCTTTCATCGGCAGCATCAATTCTTCTGCTGTGGAATTAACAGACAAAAAGGAATTGTGTTTATATGTATTGATTGTCCCTGTTTTAAAATATAAGATTGAAACATGGACATTATTGAGAATGATGTTTTACCGAACACAACATGCAGTCATTAATTGTAGCCATAAACAGTACCAGGGGGAAACCCTATCCCTGCCAAAAAAATAAAAAAAAAAACAGTACCAGAGGGAACCACATGATCCACCAAAAAAAAAAAAAAAAAGTAGATCAACAGTCTGATACTAAACACATGCACATTTCAGATAGCAGCATGAGTAGATAAAGCATCACAGGGACAAAGAAAAAAAGGTTTAAAAAACACCACTACATCAGCATTCTGATAACACAAAAATGCACATTTCACATAGCAGCATGATGAGAAAAAACAGTCACAGGCCCCAATCAAAAAATTTACAAACAATGAAAGAGTAGATCCACATTCTGATACTAAAAACATGCAAATTTCAGATAGCAGGATGAGTAGCAAAAGCATTACAGGGCCAACAATAAAAAGGTTTAAAAAAAAAACAAAAAACAAGCATTCTGATACTAAAAACATGCACATTTCAGATAGTAGCATGAGTAGAAAAAGCGTCACAGGCCCCAATCAAAAAATTTACAAAAAATGAAACAGTAGATCAACATTCTGATACTAAACACATGCACATTTCAGATAGCAGGATGAGTAGCAAAAGCATTACAGGGCCAAAAAAAATAAATAAAATAAAACAACATTATGATACACAAATACATCCACATTTCATATTGTCGCAAGGAGACCAAGCACATCACTGCAAAAAAAACAGTAGATCCACATTATCAATTTAACACATTCACAACAGTAGCAGGGGATACACAATATAAGTCACCAAACATACGTATTTTAAACACTACCAGGGGGACCCACCCCATCATCGGAAATTTAATTTCGTACAGTACCAGGGGAACCAATCCCCATCACAGAAAAAACATGAATTTGAAAATGTACCAGGGTGCCAAAAAAAAACAGTAGCTCACACAGCATTGGTGACATATGCATTGTAAATTTTGGGTTGGGGGGGCTCATATTTACCGTCTGTTTTGCTGGCGCTCCATGCTGCGGATCCTGGCTGCGAGTCTCTCAGGTGGCTGCGTCGGTGGCTGCATCGGTGGCTGCGTTGGTGGCTGCGGCTCTCGGTGGTTGTGGCTCTCTGTGGTTGTGGCTCTCGGTGGTTGTGGCTCTCGGTGGTTGTGGCTCTAACTCTTGTTCATGTGGATGTGTCTGATGTCCCACTGCATGTTTTTTTATATGTTTGCTGAGGGCTGGTATCTGTTTGCTGTGGGCTAGTATCTCAATTAAAAAACTGGATGCGGCGTCCATAGACTTTCATTGTAAAAAAAACCCGGAAGCGCAGCATCCGGCGCTTCCGGCTTTTTCGCCGCAGACAAAAAAACGTGACATGCAACGATTTTTCCAGACGCCGGACGGCGACCAGACACCGCATCCGGCACAAACCGGACGCGCCGCAGGGACATGCGGCACCATCCGGCACTAATGTTAGTCAATGGAAAAAAAAACGCATCCGGCATTACATTACGCCAGATGCGGTTGGACAAAAAAATGCCGGAGGGCGCCGTCAGGCGCACAACGGATGTGTGAAAGAGGCCTTAGGAGAAGGCAACAACTGTTGGCACAATTATTAGAAAATGGAAGAAACACAAGATGACTGTCAATGTTCCTCGGTCTGGAGCTTCATGCAAGATCTCGCCTCGTTGGGTAATGATTCTGAGAAAGGTTAGGAATCCCAATATAGAACTTTTTTGTATCAACTCGACTCTCTGTGTTTGGATGAAGAAGAAGGATGAGTACAACCCCATAAACACCATCCCAACCTTTAACCCCTCTCTGACATTAGACGTACTATCCCGTCCATAAAACCCGTGCCATTCTGCCCATGGACGGGATAGTACGTCATAGGCGATCAGCTGCGCTCCTGAGGGGAGCGCAGCTAATCGCCGCCGGGTGTCAGCTGATTATCACAGCTGACACCCGTGACTGTGTATCAGGAGTGGTCACGGACCGCTCCCGGCACATTAACCCCTAGCACACCGCGATCAAACATGATCGCGGTGTACTGGGGGCACAGGGGAGGATCGCGCAGGGTGGGGGCTCCCTGCGTGCCCCCCTGAGACCCTCAGACCAGCGCGATGTGATCGCGCTGTTCTGAGGGCTTCCTCCCTCCCAGGACCCGGATCCAAGATGGCGCCGGGGTCCTGGAGGGAGGCGGCTTCCTCAGTGCCTGCTGAGAGCAGGCACTGAGAAGCCTGCTGCACTGCCTGAGCGATCGCTGGTGTGACAGAGTGCTGTGCACACTGTCAGACCAGCGATCTGATAAAATATAGTGATGTCCCACCCTGGGACAAGTAAAAAAGTTAAAAAAATAAAAAATAAACATGTTAATAAAAAAAAATCCAAAATAAATAAAAAAAAAATAAATATTCCCCAATAAAATTCATTTCTTCCTGTAAATAAAAAAAAACAAAACAATAAAAGTACACATATTTGGTATAGCCGCGTCCGTAACGACCCCCCCTATAAAACTGTCCCACTAGTTAACCCCTTTAG
The DNA here is from genome assembly GCA_033576555.1 of Oophaga sylvatica. Lineage (NCBI taxonomy): Eukaryota > Metazoa > Chordata > Amphibia > Anura > Dendrobatidae > Oophaga > Oophaga sylvatica. The sequence continues at coordinate 558,646,936 of JARQOD010000003.1, forward strand.
TGAACCCCTTAAAAAAAAAAAAAAAACGAAGCAAAAAATCAATGCTTTATCATCATACCGCCGAACAAAAAGTGGAATAACGCGCGATCAAAAAGACCGATATAAATAAACATGGTACCGCTGAAAACGTCATCTTGTTCCGCAAAAAACGAGCTGCCATACAGCATCATCAGCGAAAAAATAAAAAAGTTATAGCTCGCAGAATAAAGCGATGCAAAAATAATTATTTTTTATATAAAATTGTTTTTATTCTATAAAAGCGCCAAAACATAAAAAAATTATATAAATGAGGTATCGCCATAATCATACTGACCCGAAGAATAAAACTGCTTTATCAATTTTACCACACGCGGAACAATAAAAACGCCTCCCCCAAAAAAAATTCATGAATTGCTAATTTTTGTTCATTCTAACCTCCCAAAAATCGAAATAAAAAGCGATCAAAAAATGTCACCTGCTCAAAAAGGGTACAAATAAAAACGTCAACTCGTACCGCAAAAAATAAGACCTCACATGACTCTGTGGGCCAAAATATGCAAAAATTATAGCTCTCAAAATGTGGCGATGCAAAAAACTATTTTTGCAATAAAAAGCGTCTTTTAGCGTGACAGCTGCCAATCATAAAAACCCGCTATAAATAGTAAATCAAACCCCCTTTATCACCCCCTTAGTTAGGGAAAAATAATAAAATTAAAAAAATGTATTTATTTCCATTTTCCCATTAGGGTTAGGGTTGCGGCTAAAGTTAGGGTTAGGGTTGGAGCTAAAGTTAGGGTTAGGGTTGGGATTAGGGGTGTGTTAGAGTTAGGTTTGTGGTTAGGGTTGGGACTAGGGTTAGGGGTGTGTTGGGGTTAGGGTTGGAGTTAGAATTGGGGGGTTTCCGCTGTTTAGGCACATCAGGGGCTCTCCAAATGTGACATGGCGTCTGATCTCAATTCCAGCCAATTCTGCGTTGAAAAAGTCAAACGGTGCTCCTTCACTTCTGAGCTCTGCATGCGTCCAAACAGTAGTTTATCCCCACATATGGGGTATCAGCGTACTCTGGACCCAAGAGTTATTGTGCAATTTGTCCTATTTCTTGTTACCCTTGGAAAATAAAAAACTGGGGGCGAAATATCATTTTTGTACAAAAAAAATTATTTTTTTGTTTTTTACGGCTGTACATTATAAACTTCTGTGAAGCACTTGGGGCTTCATAGCGCTCACCACATACCTAGATAAGTTCCTTGTGGGGTCTATTTCCAAAATGGGTCACTTGTTGGGGATTTCCACTGTTTGGCGCATCAGGGGCTCTCCAAATGCGACATGACGCCCCCAGACCATTCCATCAAAGTCTGAAAATCCAAAACGTCACTACTTCCCTTCCGAGCCCCAACGTGTACCCATACAGTAGTTTTATCCACATATTGGGTATCAGCGTACTCAGGACAAATTGGGCAACAACTTTTGGGGTCCAATTTCTCCTGTTACCCTTGTAAAAATAAAATTTGGGACGAAAAAATAATGTTTGCAAAAAAAAAAGATTTTTTTTTTACGGCTGTGCGTTATAAACTTCTGTGAAGCACTTCGGGGTTCAAAGTGCTCACCACACATCTAGATAAGTTCCTTGTGGGGTCTATTTTCCAAAATGGGGTCACTTGTGGGGGTTTCCACTGTTTAGGCGTTATCAGGGGCCTCCAAATGCGACATGACGCACCCAGACCATTCCATCAAAGTCTGCAATCCAAAACGTCACTACTTCCCTTCCGAGCCCTGACTTTGCGCCCATACAGTAGTTTTCTCCCACATATTGGGTATCAGCGAAACTCAGGACAAATTGGACAACAACTTTTGGGGTCCAATTTCCCCTGTTACCCTTGTGAAAATAAAATATTGGAGGCGAAAAATAATTTTTTGTAAAAAAAAAAAAAAAGATTTTTTATTTTACGGCTGTACGTTATAAACTTTAGTGAAACACCTGGGGGTTCAAAGTTCTCACCACACATCTAGATAAGTTCCTTGAGGGGTCTAGTTTCCAAAATGGTGTCATTTATGGGGGTTTCCACTGTTTAGGGCAGATCAGGAGCTCTCCAAACACGACATGGCGTCCAGCCAATTCTGCGTTGAAAAAGTCAGACGGCGCTCCTTCCCTTCCAAACTCTGCCATGCACCCAAACAGTGGTTTCCCCCCCCAATATGGGGTATCAGCGCACTCAGGACAAATTGCACAATAACTTTTGGAGTCTTGTTACCCTTGGAAAAATAAAAATTGGGGTGAAAAGATCATTTTTGTTTGGGAAAAAAATATGATTTTTAAATTTTACGGCTCTACGTTATAAACTTGTGTGAAGCACTTGGGGGGTTTAAATTGCTCATCAAAAATCTAGATAAGTTCCTTAGGGGGTCTAGTTTCCCAAATGGAGTAATTTGTGGGGGTTTCCACTGTTTAGACACATCAGGGGCTCTCCAAATGCAACATGGCATCCAAAACTCAATTCAGCCAATTTTGGTTGGAAAAAGTCAAATGGTGCTCCTTCCATTCCGAGCTCTGCCGTGCGCCCAAACAGTGGTTCCCCCCCTACATATGGGGTATCAGCGTACTCAGGACAAATTGTACAACAACTTATGTGGTCCAATTTTCCTGTTACCCTTGGGAAAAAAAAAATTAGTGACTAAAAGATAATTTTTGTGGGAAAAAAAAAGGATTTTTTATTTTCATGCCCGGGCATTATAAACTTGTGTGAAGCACTTGGGGGTTCAAAGTGCTCACCAAAGATCTAGATAAGTTTCTTAGGGGTCTAGTTTCCAAAATGGGGTCACTTGTGGGGGGTTTCCACTGTTTAGGCTCATCTGGGCACTGCAAACGGAACATGACCCCCATTAACGTCTGCATTCCAAAACTTTACTACTTCCTTTCCAAGCCCTGCCGTGCGCCCAAACAGTTCCCCCCCCACATATGGGTATCAGCGTACTCAGGACAAATTGGACAACAACTTTTGGGGTCCAATTTCCTTGGGAAAATTCAAAAATTTGGGACTAAAAAATCATTTTTGTGGAAAATTGATTTTTTTTTTTTTTACAACCCCCAGGCTTTATAAACTTTTGTGAAACACTTGAGGTTAAAAGTGCCAAAACAGATCAGATAAGTACCTTAGGGGGTCTAGTTTCCAAAATGGTGTCACTTGTGGGGGGTTTCCACTGTTTTAGCGCATCGGGGCTCTCCAAACGACAGGCACCAATCTAAATTCCAGCCAATTTTAGTTTTTAAAAAATCAAACTCGCTCCTTCCCTACGACTCTGCCGTGTCCCAAAAGGGGTTTTCCCCCCCAAAAAGGGGGATTGGCTACTCAGGAAAATTGCATAACAAACCCTTTTCTTCCCTTTTTTTCTTTTTAAAAACCCTTGTGAAAAAAAAAAAAATTTGTAAAAAAATTTTTTTTGGCAAAAAAAAAAAATATTCTTTTTTTTCCCTTTCCAGTTTTTTAGTTACGTAAAACACCTAATAAAAAACTTCTTGAATGGGTTTTAACCCCTTGGGGGTGCTTTTTTTAAAGGGGTTACTTTTGGGTTTTTCTGCCATAAAACCCCTCAAAGTGATTCAAATTGGGTGGCCCCAAAAAAAAGGGGGCTTTTAAATTTCTAAAAAATAAAATGCGGTCAATTTTTTAAACCCTTATTTTTTCCTAAAAAAAAAAAAATTTTTGGTTCCAAAATTGTGCTGATGTAAAAAAAACTTTGGGGGAAAGTTTTTTTTTAATTTTTTTGTGGAATTTTTCCCTTTTTTAAGGGAATAAAAATTAAAATTTTGAAAATTGCAAAATTTTAAAAATTTTCCCAATTTGATTTTTTTAAAAAAAACCCAAAGTTAATCGAAAAATTTTTTACCATAACAGAAGTACAATATTCACAAAAACATTCAAACCCCGCGAAGACCCTTTGAAGCTTCCAGAGTTAAAAACCCAAAAGAGCAGTGGTCAAATTGTAAAAATTGGGCCCCGGTCTTTAAACTGAAACCCCCCCTTTGGGGGGGTGAAGGGTTTAAACAGGTGGGAAACATCTTTTTGGGGTGCTTTTCTAAAGGGGGGACGGAAAATTTGCTCCATATAAAATTTCTGGGGCCCAGGCATCAATTGCTTGACCGACACTGCACTTATAAACTCAGTTTTTGGGGGGAAACGCCTTTTGGAAACATGCTGTTAACCCTTTTTCCCGGATTTTTTTTTTTTTATAGGTTTGGAAAAAGATTGTCAGGAATTTTTTTTGTCTCTTTTTTATGAAAAAATTTTGGAGTTTACTTTTTACAAAAAGGTTAAATATTTTTATTAAACCCGGTTAAGGTTATTTTTGATTCAATCTTGGGGCTGCCTTTTATATGGTGTTTAAGGGGGATCTAATTTACCCAACTAAGCGGGACTATATTCTTTTTGTGGCTCCCAACCCCCAGAAGTAGGGAAATTGGGATTAAAAGGGTTTTAAAAGGCCCCCCACCTCTTATATATCAGTTTTTGTAAAAACATTCTCGACCCTCATTTTTCCCTTTTTTAATTTTTGAATTGTTTTGAAAATTCCTTTTGCTTTTATGTATTTTTAACATTTGAAATAAAAGGAATTTTGGGGGGCTTTTTTTTCCGGGTGGTTTCCCCAATTTTAAGGGGGTGGATGGGGGGTGTTTTGCGAGTTTTTTAAAAAACCTTCTTCCCAGTAAGAGCATTGAAAGGGTGGGCTATGTTTCCCGATGACAAGCCCCCAAAACACCCAGGCAATAAGAAGGGCTGTAAAAAACCCCTTTCAACTCCTGAAGTGGCCTACGTTGAAAACTTGAACCCAAAAAAAATTTTGGAGGAGAGAAAATATGTTTCTCGGTAGCCCCAAACCTAAAAAACTGGAAAATAAAGAATAGTGTGCCAAAATTTCTGATGGGGAAAAATTGGTCAAAATACGGGGAAACAAATAAAAAAAAACCAAAAAAAATTTTTTTTTTTCAAAATTTTGGGGCGAACCCTTTTGGGGGGCAATCCCCCCCCTTTAAAAGGGGGAAACCCCGGGGGGACATCACCAACCCCTGGGTTCCTCCTTCTTAAGCTTTCCCGGGCCCTTTTAAACAGCCGCAGCCTCGGTTTTTGCTTGTTTGGGGGTTTTCCCCCCTCTTAATTTCGGTTTTGAAAAGTGAAATGCATCCCAAATTTGGGTTAAACTGGGATTGATTTGGCCATTGAAAAATGTTCACTTTTTTTGGGCACTCATGAACCCTTGACTTTGGCTTTATCCCTTGGGGTCTTTATCCTCTGTACTATAAAGGGCCGCCGCCCCAATCAAGTTTGCAGCATTTGGCTAATCGGGGGCTGAAAGACCCCCCCGGACACTTCAAAATTCATCCGGAAAACTTTCTGCTTTTATTCATCAATAAACACAATGACCCAGTGTTTTTGAAAGCCATGCATGGCCATCCATAAATTTCCCTCCACCATGTTTTACAGGGGTTTGGGGGTCCCCTTTGGATCATGTGCCGCCCTTTCTTCTCCAAACTTTTGGTTTTCCCATTCGGTACTTTTTGATCTTTGTCTCATCCCCCCCAAAAATTTTTTTTCCCCCAAACTGACCGCTTTCTGGAGGGTTTTTCAGAAATTTAACTCGGCCTGTCTTTTTTTGGGGAATTAAAAAAATGGTTTGCATCTAAGTGAACCCTTTTGGGGCATTTACTTTCATGGAGTCTTCTCTTTACTGTTACTTAGAGACAAAACCCTATTTTCACGAAGTGTTCGGGGATTTCATTTGATTTTTTGAATTTTTCCCCTTTTTCACCAAAAAAGTATGCGGCATCACCCCCCCTTTTGTTTTTCCGGGGCTCCCAGTTTTTTGGATTGATAGTTAAACCATGCTTTCTTTCATTCTAACCCCCAAAAATTGTAATTTTGCCACCTATGTTTGAGAATTTTTTTGGGGATGGGTTTTTTTCTGTTCTTGCTTTTTAAAAGGGAAAGGGCTTTTTTCACCTGCAGAGAGCTCCTGTGACCAAAATTTTTCCTTCACGCAAAACCTCCAAATGCAAACACCACACCCAAACAAGGGGGGCCCCTTTCATCTTTTAAATTTGGGGAGAATGAAAAAAAAAAAGGGGAAATTGCCCACACCTGTCCATGAAATACCCTTGGGGAGTTTTTCCCCCCAATTTAAACTTTTGGTCCCCCTTTAAAAACAGGGTGGCACATGTTAAGGAAAAACCCAAAAAACCCCCCTTAAATCCAATTTAATGTGGATACCCCAAAGGGAAAACTAAATTTTGGGGGAAATTTCAACGCATCGAATTGATTTTTTTAAAGCTCATTGGGTAATGTAAAACCCAAAAATTTTAGTTTAATGTTTTCTCTTTTCCAAATATTTTTACCTAATTTTTCTCCATTTCACAGTTACAAAATAAAAGATTCTGATCTTTTTTTTGTTTTTCCCCCTTTGAGTATAGAAATGAACACACTATTTATTATATGGATGCATCTTCGGCTTTACGCGGGCCCCCAAAAAAATTTTTTGGGGTACTTACCCCCTTTTTTTTGTCTGATCTGATGTTGAATTTTCTCCCTTTTTTGTTTGGGCCCAACAAAAAAGGGAAAACTGATTATTTTGTCATAAAAAACATTTTTTCTAACCTTCCTTCCAAAAACCATCTACAAATTTAAAAAAAGGGAAGTTATTCTTATGAATTAAATGCCCACACCCCAAATGAAAACAAAATCCTCCCCCCGGGTTCTCATCTGCTTAATTTTAAGGGGGCCCAATCCCCATCAAAAAAAACAAAACCGGGGTTGCCTCTCAGGTGCCCCCTGTACTCTTTGTCAAGAGGAAAGAAGGCAAAATCCCACAGCATTTAAAAGGGGTTTCTCAAATTTTTAAGCCACAGAGATGTCTTTTGTTAAAAAAATTCCCCTCATAAAAAAGAATCAAAATCATTTAGGATATCATTGGAAAAAAACAGCAAGGATCGTTTTTTTTAAATCATAAAACATTTTGGCCTTTGTATGTTACCATCGGGTTTAATGGGATTTTATGGGAAAAAATTTTTTTTCCCAAAAACAAAAAAATTTTCAAAAGCAATTGCCCTGCAAAAAATTTTTTGGGTTTGCGGGGAAAAAAAAATCGCATTTTGCATCTCATGACAGCAGGGGGTCACTAGGGGTCCTCTTTATTAAAAAAAAAACACAAATAATAAAAAAATATGTTTTTAAAAGGGCCCTTTTCACACTGGTTGAATTTTTAAATTTTTTTCAGTGAGATTTTCTTCTCAAAAATTTTTTCATCCCTTTTTCGTAACCCCGCCCTTTTTTTACAAACATTTTTTTACATAAGCTTTTGCAGCACAGCACTTTTTTTCCCGGATTTTGCATGGAATAGCTGGGGATTCCCCCCCTTTTGGGGGTTTTCCGCTGACACAAGTAAACTGCAATTTTTTAAATTTGGGTTTTTTAAAGATTAAAGGAAGTAAAATTTAACAAACCTTGGTTTAAACCCCTTAAAATTCCCCCCAAAAAAGCAATGGAAAATTTACTTTTTTTTTCCAAAAGGGGGGACATCATCATACCAAAAATTTTTGCCGATAACCAAACATCATAATTTTTGCAATGATGAAACGAAAAAAAAACAAAAAGGGGAAAAAACAGTTTTAAAGGCCCGGGGGGCCCCTCAAGGATCAAAAAGTTTAATCTAAGTTCTTAGAGGGAAAAAAAATTTTTTTTTTTTTTCCCCCAAAAAAGGGAAAAAAACTTACCGGTAAGAAAAAAAAAAAACCCCCAAAAAAATGTCAAAAAAAACAGTTCTATACCTTTTTAAACCCCACTTTAAAATTTTCCTTCATCATTTTGGGCCTTCCATCCCAAACCCAAAACATAACATACGCCCAACCTCTTATAACTCATCAACCTCAAATACTCTAGCTTCCCCTAGGGGTTTTTTCCCCGGGGGAGGGGGATACCGGGACCAGGGCCCCTTTTTTAAAGGGGGAGGTCAGGGGAGCAGTGACCCATTCCGGGGCCCTGGGCTCCAAAAAATGGGGGATGTTTTAAAAGGGGGAAATTTTTAAAATTTTTTTTAAAAAAGGGGTTTTTTCATTACCCACCTGTGTTACTCAACTATGTCCCGGGGCAGTTGGATATTTAATTTGATTTTGGAGGTGATGTGGGCGGGGCAGGGACACAGAATATTCAGGGGACACGGGGGGTGTTTTTTTCCAATGCTTTATTTAAAAATTCCTTATCGCAAATGCCCTTTGGGGTGCCGTGTCCCCCAGGTGGGGGGCCCAGAAAAACCCCCCAAGTATTTCGGAAAACCCCTTTTCCAGGACTCCTTTCATTTTTCCCTTTTCCTGGTCATCTCACTTTGCTAATTTCTCCCCTTCCTCCCAAAACACCTCACAGTCGGGGGCCCAACCAGCACCCGGGGGACCTTGTGGGGCAACGTTCTCTAACCCCCCTTGCCCCCTTAGGCCCCCCCTTTTTGGGAAAAATTTTAACTGGGCTTTAGCTAACCCCCCTCAGTAGGGGTCCCCTGGCCCCGGGTTTGGGCTAGCTGATCGGGATTTCCCCCTAATCTCGTGGCCGGGGTACCCCTTTTCAAACCGGGTCCCTCCATTTACTGGGGGGGTCCCAAGGGGGGATCTCCCCCCCCCCCCGGGCCCCCCTAGGACCGCCGCCTTTTCCGGGACCCCCTTTTTTCCCCCTTTTTACTTTCTTTTTCACAGCTTGAGCTCCCCCCTTTCTGTCAATTTCACTATCTCCTTCCCGCTCACTAAGCTCCACCCCTTTTCCTTTTCCCCTTCAAAATTATCCCCCCAACACTTTTTACGCCCGCCGGGGATAAAAACCCCCCCCTTTAGGGTACTTCGGGGTGCCCTCCCCATAGCCTGTTTGGGGTTGAAATTTGGGGTCCTGGGGGGGCTCCCTACCACCTAAAAAGGGGGGATCCACACCCCCGGAGAGGTGCAGTATCTCTGTGTGACGGGCCCCCGGGGGCACCACATCCCGGGTAACCCCCAAAAAAAAGGGGGGTTTTGGGCCTTGCCGCAAAACTCTAACACCAAAAAAATTTTTAGGACGGGTTTTCTCTTGGGGGGGTCAATTTTTCCCAGAAAATGACCCCCAAAGCAACCGGAACTGTTTATTTTTTCCATTTCTCAAAATGCCCATGAAAATGTTTAGTAGTGAATTTTTTTCAATGTAAAAAAAAATCCATAAACTCTAAAAAAGGGGCTGGAGACTTTAACAATCTACTAAAGATTTTACAAAAAATATTCACCCCAAAAAAGTTTCCCAAAAAAAAAATTTAGAAAAAAGTTTATGCAATTTTTGGGGACTACAGATTCACAATTTAGCACTTCTTGTAGGGGGCACAATAGTTCTTTTTTTCCCTTCCCCCCCAAAAATCTATTTGATATCTACTTTCCCAGATGAGCTTGCAGGGCTAAAAGGGTCTCAACGTCAATTTGGCAGCCTCCACAGGAAAAATTCCCTTTCCCCCTTTAAAAAATCACCTGAAAAAAGGCCTTCCAAACCGCCAAATCAATTCTTTTTTGCCCCCATGAGGGTCAAACACACGAAACACTTCCCTAAAAAATTTTTTCTGCTTTTTCCCTTTTTTCCTAAGTCATATAAAAAGGGGCCATAAAAAAAAGGGGGTCAATTTTTTTTTTTGGTTTTTTTTACTTCCAATAGGGGGCCTAAGGCAGTAACGCATTATTTTTTTTAGCTTTTTCTTAATTAAATTTCAGCGAAACCAAAAAGTACAGTACCAGAAAAGTCTGGGAATTCAAAACCATGCACGAGCTTGGTATATTTTCCTCATTATTGTGGGGAACCCCCTTTTGTTTTTTGCAAAAGGGCCAAGCATGTCTTTTTCTTTCCCACATTTTTTCACTTTTTTTTTTATTTTTTTCCCCCCCTTTAAAGCAATGTTGGCGAAAAAAATCACTGAAAAAACACAGGTATCAGTTTTATGCTGTTTTTTTGGGGCCCAAAAAAACCCTAAATGAAGTACAATCGATTTTTTTTTATCACTCAACTTTATCAGAATGCACAAGAGCAAATGACCCCCCAACAAAAAAGCGGGAAAAAAAAAACACCAAAAACGGCAAAAACGCAACAAAAACAAAGGGAAAAGTTGATTATTAAAGCCCAAATTTCTTATTGCAAATCGTCTATTGCTTTTTGCAAAAAAACTCTTAAAAACACTGTGGAACTTTTTTTAAAGGGTTCTGCCCACTAAACAAAACCCGCAACGAAAAAGGGTAACGACGCATACTAAAAGCGTTCAGGGGGATTTTTTCAAAACCTAAGTGCCGGGGGGGCCCCTTTTTTGCGATATATTAAAAGACGCTACGCCGTTAGCGATCTTTTTTAAAAAATTTAGGGGGACAAAAGTACCGCAAAAAACGCTAAAAAAGGGGCCCACTACGTATATACTTACCCCAGGGGGAGCGCCGACGAGAAAAAAAGGGTTTTGGGGAAAAATTCCAGCGACGAGCAGATCACAGCGGGGAAATCGTCGCTGGCCCCTTGCCGCCTGAACAACATCGCTTTAAGGGGGTCGCTAAATAGGACGTTTTTTAGCGATCCCGTTAGCGAATTTTTTATGGGCCCCCTTTAAAAAGTTTTAAGTCCTCCCCCCTGTGAAAGGCTATTTGCAAATTTTAAAATTTCCCCGAGGAGTTTCTGCGGGGGCCCATAAGTCCTTACCCAATTTTTTAAAATTTTACAAGAAAAAATTTTTTTTCCCCCCTTTTTGACCTTCTATTAAAGGGGCCTAGAAGTGGGCCAAAATTTTATTAGGGGGGGCACATCACTGAATAAAAATTTTAACGCCTTTTTTAAGTGGCATGATAATTTTTGTGTCCGCAACACCCCGTCCGGGGTTTTCCCCCAAAACCCTGCCCCCTTTTTGGTGCTAATTAAAAAGAAAAAAAACCAGACAAACAAAAAATTTTTTTGCAACTCAGTTTTGCTCAAAATTTTTTTTAAACCCCTTTTTGCCTTTTTTCGGGAAAAAATGATGAAAACCCCTTTCCCCAAAAATTTTTTCCCTAGTCTTACGGGGCGTATTTAAAGAAATGTACTCGGGGTTTTTTTTTAACGAGTTTTACAATAGAAAATCAAGACTTAAATTTCCCAGGCTAAAACACACTCATTTTTTCCGTACTTTCAGACCCCCTCCTTCCTTGGAAACAAAACAAAATACAAATATATAAATAAATATATATATATATATATATAATAATAAAAATAAATAAAATGGTTAAATCAAATAACAAAAAAAAAAAAAAAATTTTAAAAAAGCTAAAAATAAGACTTTTTTTTTTTTAAAGTGAACTTTAAAAAAAAACAACTAATTCTTTTAACAACTTTTTTTAAAAAATTTTGGAAACCAGTCCAAATTTTTTTGGACAAATTTTCTTCAATCTCGAACAAGTCCAAATATCATAATTGCATTCCAAAGTAAAAAAAAAAACACCCTTTTTCCCAGGGATCATGTCCTGGAAACTAAAAACTAAAAAAAAAATAACAAGTTTATTAGTAAAAGCTAAAAAAAAAAAATTTTTAAAAATTTCGGGAACCTTTAATAGTTGTGTTTTCCTCGGACATCGGGCGGGACCGCCGAAATAGCACTAAACCCCGGAAAAATTTTAAAAAACACTAAAAAGGGTCCGCCATCATTCAATTTTTGGCCTAAAAAAAGTACCAGAAAATATAAACCCGTTTGTTTTTTTTTTTTTGCATTCTCACTTTTCAGTTTTTTCCCCGGTCTTTTTAAAGAATAGTAAAAAAATTTCCCCTTGCCATCTATAAAAAAATTCACATCCCCCGTGCGCCTTCACTTATATCTTCACTTTAAAATTTTTTTTTCCAAAAAAAAAAAAATGAAAAATACTGGTATTCTGTTTGCACTCCCCAAAAAAAAATAGGGCGTTTTGAGGCCCAAAAAAAGACTCTTTTTCCTACATTAAGGTTGGGGTTTTTTCCTTTCAGACATTTTTGGGCCCCCCTTTCCATGCCACAATCGGCCACCTTTTTTTTAAAAGGGGGACCAAAAAAAAAAGTGTATTTTTAAACTTTTTATCTATTTAAACTTTTCATAAAAAACATCTTTGGGGAAAATGTGCGGGGCCTTTTTTTTTTTTTTTTCCTTTTTGAAAATTTCCCAAACCATGTATCCCGGCCCAGGCGCTACAGACCTGAGAACCCATGAATTTTGTACAGGCCACTGTTTTGTTTTTTTTTTTTTAACAAATATAATTCGTTTCACCCTTTGTTTTTTAGCACTTGGTAAAAAAAAGTTTAAAAATTTTTGGGTTTTAAAATGCTGGGGCCAAAACCACAAAAAATTAAAAAATTTAAAATTTTATGGTTTTTGTGGTTTTTCCCATTGTGGTTAATTTAAGAAAATAGGGCAACAGGTTTTCCAAAGTGGGGAATTTAAAAAAAAAAGCTATTGCATTTTGAAGAACCCCTTTAAATTTAAAGGGGGAACACAGGGGGGCACTGAACCCCTTTTTAAAATTTGGGGGTTTTGAAAAAGATGACAAATTTTTTAAATTTTTGGGCCCCAATTTTCCTGTTTTTTGCCAAAAGTCAAAAATTTTTCCATGCTGAATGTTTTTATAAACATTTCCCCAACATTTTGGGGAATTTCACTCCCATTGACTCTAATGACGTTCCGTGTCGACAAATTGCAAAAACAAAATTCGAATCCGATGTATTTTAAACCCGAATCCAACAAACCTCACGATTCCCAGGTGATCAACTCTGTTTTGGGATTTTTTTCTTCACTCTATATCCACTGGGGGAAAAGAATGAAATGACATTTTTGGAATAAAAAATTTTATTGGGGAACAGTAATTAAAAAAAATGATGTACTTCCCCCGGGTACACAGGAGGACTTACCATTGGGGCTCATTCCAACTTTTTGGTTATTACAACTGGGGGGTTTTTATCAATCCACATATTTTTGATCGGGGGGTCCCACTTTCGGGGAATTTTCCATAACGGGCTCTGAAATTTTAATGAATTTTTCCCCCCCCTTCGCACTATTCTCCATACATTGTCTAGGGGGTGCTGTACCTATTATCTCCTCAAACCCATAAAAAGAATGGGGAATGGAAAGCAGCGCCGGGGTTCACCCCGCCCCTTTTTAAGGGGCCCCCTTTTTTTTTGGAAAAAATGAAACTTAAAAAAAAGCATTCACACCATGAAACCCCCCCTACCAAGTACCTTTTTTTTTTTTTTTTTTTTGGACACTTACAAAAAAAACAAATTTTTTTCGGGCACTTGGGAAAAAGGGGGTAAATTTTATGATTTTTAAAAAGGAATTCAAGTCTGCAGTCCCTTTAAATTTTGATATGGGTCATCGGGTTCATTCCCGTAAACTCTAAAATGATTTTAATTACGTTAAAAAAAAAATGTAAAAAGAGAAATTTTTTTTTTTTTTAAAAAAGAAATTCGAATTTTTTTGCTTTTTAAATTTTTATTTTCATTTTACAGTTTAAAACTGCCCCAAAAAATTTTTTTTGTAGATCGAGCTATTAAATCTTTGATATTTATGATTCATTATGGTTTTCCATGATCCAAGCTAAAAGTTGCTGTCTGTATTTTTGGATGGCTGTACAAATAAAGAAAAAAAAATTTGGGTTTTGGGAAAAACCCCCCTCACCTCCCCTTGTCCACCACTTTTTCACAGCCGAAAAATTTATGATGGGGTCATTCCTACATTACTTTATGGGCCCCTTTTTTATTGCTCCCTTTTTTCCAAAATGTTTCCAATTTTAAAGGAAAAAAATGTAAAAGGGGCTTAACCTAATAAACTTATTGGAAAAAAAAAATTTTTAAAAAAAAAAAATTTTTTCATTTCAAAACGGGGGATTTTGATCTAACCCATAAATTGGCACACTGCCCCCCTTAAAAAAACCCCCCCAACCTGGATGCCACGTAGGCCAAAGAAAAAACTGGCCAATCCGACCTTGACGCCTATGTGGGGGTATGGGGGTACACTTCCTGCGGTCGGGACGGGGCACGAAAAAGGGGGCCCGACCCCAGGGACATTAGGCTTTCTTTCTTCAGCCCGGGGGGGATGGGTTTGGGCCCCCCGGGCTACATCTCTCTTTTTTTCTGTTAAAGTGAAACAGCCAATCAAAGGGAATTGTAAAGTTCCCAATGATACTTTGGGGGAAAAATACAGTCCAGCCCTGCCCCATTTCCCAAAAAATTTGGCCAAGGGGTGACCACATCCGCCCCCCCCCCCACCCGACGGGGCAAACTGCCGCCCCCGTCACCATTTCTTTTCCCCCCTCCTTCCCCCCCCCTCCCCCCGCCTTTTTCCCAAACACAACCCCCCCCCACCACCCCAAAACCTTACACCCCGGGGTCCCTCCTACTCCTGACGGCGCCGGGACTTCCCCAAAAATTTTCCGGGCCCGGGGATTCATTCAAATTTTTTTCCCGGACATTTTGATCACTGTGATAGACCCATCACAGTGGGCAAAATAAAAAAAATATAAATAAACCCCCTCTTTATACCCCCATAGGGAGGGAAAGAAAAAGAAATAAAGAAACATTTATTTTTTTTTTTTGATTATGTTTGGGTTAGGGTTAGAATTAGGGTTGGAATTTGGGGTTTGGGTTGAAATTAAGGTTAGGGGTTTGGGGAAATTTGGTTTAGGGGTTTGGGAAAATTTGGGGGTTTGGGGGTTTGGAAAAAGGGTTAGGGTTGCCATTTGGGGTTGGGGGTTGGGGGTTTTGGGTTTGGGGTTTTGGGTTAGGGTTTGGGTTTTGGAAAATTTTTGGGTTTGGTTGGGATTAGGGTTAAGATTTGGGGTTTTGGGGTTGGGGTTTTGGGTTGGGGGCGGGTAGCTTTGTTGGGGGTTTTTGGGTTTTGGATTTTGGGGGGGGGGGGGGGGGGGGGGGGGGGGTTGGGGGGGGGGGGGGGGGGGGGGGGGGGGTTTTTTTTTGGGGTTGGGGGGGTTTTGGGGGGGGTTTTGGGGGGTTTGGTTAGGGGTGTTTTTTTGGGAGGGTTGGGTTAGAATTTTTTGGGGGTTTTCCCCCCGTTTAGGGAAAACAAGGCTCCCCCAAAAAAGACATGGCGCCACATTTATTCCAAACCCCCCCCCTTTTTCGTTCAAAATTCAAATGGGGCCCCTCCCTGCCAAGCCCCGACTGGCCCAAAAAATGTTTACCCCAACAAAAGGGGTACCATTAAACCCGGAAAAATGCACAAAAAACCTTTTGGGGCTAAATTTTTTCCCGTTACCCTTTGGGGAAAAAAAAAAATTGGGGGCAAAAAATTATTTTTGTGAAAAAAAAATGATTTTTTTTTTTCAGGTCTGCGTTATAAACTTCTGTGAAGCCAAATTGGGGTTAAAGTGCCAAAACCCCACATCAGATAACTCTGAGGGGGCAGTTTTCCCCAAAAAGGGGGCACTTTTTGGGGGGTTCTCTGTTTAGGCAAATCAGGTGCTCTGCAAACTTTTTAAAAAGAGGGCCCCAAGCTTCCATCAAAGTTTTTCATTTCAAAAAACCCCCTACTTTTTCCCCTTTTTAGCCCCGGGCTGTGCCCAAACAAAGGTCCCCCCCCCCTATTGGGGGCCAAAGTACTCAGGAAAACTGGGCAACAACTTTTGGGGGGCCAATTTCTTTTGTTTTCCATTTTTGGGAAAAAAAAAAAACAGGGAAAAAAATCATTTTTTTTAGGAAAAAAAATGATTTTTTTTTTTTTTATGGCTCTGCTTTATTTAAAAAAACTTGAACACTTGGGGGGGTTTAAAATGGGCCCCACACACTGAAAATTTTTCCCTTTGGGGCTATTTTTCCAAAAAAAGGGGGCTTTGGGGCAAACCCCTGTTTAGGGGACAAACAGGGGGTCTGCAAAGTAACCTTTTCCACAGACCATCCCTCAAAGTCTGCTTTTTAAAACATCACTACTTCCCTTCTTGACCCCCCAAAAAGTGCCCAAAAAATGTTTTTTCCCCCCCCCCTATTGGGGACCCCAAAAAACTCAGGGGCAAACGGGGAAAAAACTTTTTGGGGGCCAATTTTTTCCCCCCGTTTTCCCTTTTAAAAATAAAAAATTTTGGGGGGAAAAAAAACATTTTTTGGGGGGAAAAAAAAAAGATTTTTTATTTTTTACGCTCTGCTTATAAACCTTTTGAAGCACTTTTGGGGGTTTAAATGCCACCACACCCCAAAAAAAGTTCCTTTGTGGGTTTCCATTTTTCCCAAAAGTGGTCACTTGTGGGGGTTTCCCACTTTTTAGGCACATCAGGGGGTCTCCAACGCAACATGAAACCTGCAGACCAATTTTCCTCAAAGTCTCATTACAAAATGCACTACTTCTCTTCCGACCCCACATGTGCCACACAGTATTTTTTTTCCCCCCAATGGGGTAAACCCTACTCAGGACAAAATTTTGGGGGAAAAAATTTTAGGCTAAAATTTTTTCCCCCTTTTCCCCTTGGGGAAAAAAAAAAAAATTTGGGGGCTAAAAATCAAAGTTTGTGGAAAAAAAAATTTATTTTTTTATTTCACCCCGGGCTTATAAACTTTTGTGAAACCCGGGGGGTTTTAAAGTTGCACCACACTCAATAAAATTTCCCCTTTGGGGTCTAGTTTCCAAAAAATTTTTTCTTTGTGAGGGGCCCCCTTTTAGGGGACATCAGGGGGGCCCCCCAAAACCCAAAAAGGCATCCCCAATTCGGGGTTGAAAAAAAAAAACCGCCCCTTTCCCCCTTCCCCAAAGGGGGGCCCTCACCCAAACAGTGGTTTAAACCCCCCCATATGATTAAAAGTTTAACAGCGACCAGGGGGAAAATTTTTCCCAAAAACTTTTGGGGGTTTTTTCCCTTGGGGAAAAAAAAAAAAAAGGGGGGAAAAAATCATTTTTGGGAAAAAAATGATTTTTAATTTTTCTGCTCTCGTTTTAAAAAGTGGAACACTTGGGGGTTCAAAGTCCACCACAGATTTTTAGAAATTCCTTAGGGGTCCCCCTTTTTAAAAGGGGTTTTCTTTGGGGGTTTCCACTGTTTTGGCCATCAGGGGGGGTCCAAAACAAAAAAATTTTGGGTTTCCCAAACTCGATTCCCGGCCCCAATTTTTTTGGGGTTTTTTAAAAATTTAAAAGGGGCCCCTTCCCCCTTTTTTGCTTGGGGCCCTTGCCAAACAGGTGGTTTTTCCCCCCCCCCATATGGGGGGTTTTTCTTTCTCAGACTAATTGGGCCAACCTTTTGTGGTCCAATTTTTTCCTGTTAGCCTTGGGAAAAAAAAGTAATTGGTGACAAAAGATCACTTTTTGGGGGAAAAAAAAGATTTTAAAATTTTTTTTTTTTTCCCGGGGAAATTTTAAACTTGTGTAAGCACTTGGAGGTTTTAAAAAGGCTCCCCTAATTTCTTAAAGGGGTTTTTTTTTTTCCCCAAAAGGGGGGCCATTTTGGGGGTTTTTCCATTGTTTAGGCACATCGAGGCTCGAAAACGAACAGACGCCCAAAAAAATCTGAAACCAAAATGCATTACTTCCTTTCCGAGCCCTGCCATGCCCCGGGTTTTTCCCCCCAAAAAATTGGGTTTACACGACTCGGGGAAAAATTTTACAACAACGTTTTCGGGCAAAAAATTTAGTGAAACACTTGGTTTTTCAAATTCTACAAAAGATCTAGAAAATTTTTTCCGGGGGGTTTTTTTCCCAAAAAAGGTGTTTTTTGGGGGGGGGTTTTTCCCCTGTTTAGGCACATAGGGTTCTCCAAAAACAAAATGGCTTTTAATCTCAATTAAAACCAAATTTTTTTTGGGTTTTTTAAAAAATCAAATGGCCTCCTCCCCCTTCCCCAACCCTCCGTCCCCCAAACAGGGGGTTTTCCCCCCCCATAGGGGGTATCATTTTACTCAGGAGAAATTGCACAAAAACTTTTTCGCCCCCTTTTCCCTTTTTAAAAACCCTTTTAAAAAAAAAAAATTTTTTTAAAAAAATCATTTTTGTGACTAAAAAGTTAAATGTTCTTTTTTTTTTCCTTTTCCCCGTTGCTTCAGCCGTTGAAGCATCTAAAGGGGGTTAAATAATCTTCTTAAAATTTGGGGTTTTTGGGGTCAGTTTTAGGGTGCAGTTTTTAAAAAGGAAAAACTTTTGGTTTTTCCTCCCTATAGACCCCTCAAACGGGACTTAAAAAGTGAGGGGCCCCAAAAAAAAAAGGTTTTTTTAAATTTTGTTGAAAAAAAGAGAAATTGCTGGTAAAATTTAAAAACCCCTTTAAAAATTCGTAAAAAAAAAAATTTGTTTCCAAAATTTTTGCGGGATTAAAGTAGACATGGGGGAAAAATTTTTTTTTTTTAACTTTTTTTAAACACAAATTCTCTGGTTTAACAGAATAAGATTCAAAATTTTTTAAATTTTTGAAATTTTTTAAAATTTTCGCCAAATTTCCGATTTTTTTTTCCAAAAAAAACCCAAAAAAAAATTTACCCAAAATTTACCATGACATGAAGCCCCCAAAAATTTAGAAAAAAAATTCTCAGAATCGCTAGGGCAAATTGAAGCGCCTGAGTTAATTAAACCCCATAAAGGGGCACGGGGGGAACTGCAAAAAATGGGGCCCCCTATTTTAAAGGGGGAAAAAAGGCTGGGGCTGAAGGGGTTTTAAAACCCCTTTAGCTTCAAAAATTTCTTAGTCAAAGAGTGTGTAATGCCCCTTTTTTCCCTTTGGGAAGGGGGGATTTTTTAATTTTACAGGAATTTTCTCAATAACTGCTTTGACCTTTTCTCCCAGCCTTGAGTAGTTTTTCCAAACCTTCCGGGGTTTGTCTCCAAACAAAGTAACCTCCTAATAAATTTAAACACGTAAATTTGCTTTTTCAGTTTTTTTTTGGGTTTTTTATTCCCTAAATTTTGAGCACAACAGTTCCCCTCCTTTTTAACCTTGGGAATTTTTGGCCTTAACCACTTGTAGCGCCCCTTAAATAATCAAAGAAAAGTCCAATTCCTTAAATGAGAAAAAAAAGGGAAAACCTTTTTAAAAAAATTTTTTCCCCCTACTTTGCAACCCCTTCTAAATCCCCATGCAGCACCTCCACTTCTTCGGAGCATTTATTTTCCCAACGGGAGAGAAGCAAGGGGTTTAAAATTTCTTTAGTATCGGGGGTGAAAAAAAAATGCAATCCCAAATTTGGGGCCATATGACACCCCTTGGTGAGTATGTTTGTTTATTTTCAAGGGGGGAAAAAAGGGATTGAGAAGGGGGAAACCCGTAAACGGATAACCCCTGAAACGTCCCAAAAAAGTCCCCCTTTGATAGCAACCAGTTTTAAACGCTTTTCTTTTTCTCGAACTTTCTCAGCACAAAATTTTGGGGGTTTTTAAATTAATACGCATTATCACATTTTAAACTTTTCCCTTTGGGAAATAAAACATCTGATCGCACAGTTCAATCACCTACGGCCTTCCACCAAGCTGGGTTACACTTTTTGTTTCGCCCAAAACCCCGGGAAACTGCCTGCTGAGGCCAAACCCCAGGGGGGTATACAAAATTTGTTTTCAATGTATTTAGCCTGGGTAACCTTACACAGAGATAGGGGGGTCTAAAGAGATTCAATTCCCCAAAATTGTCTGATTTTGCTAGAAATTCAATTACACTAATTTCTTCTCTGCAGATTTAATGCACCATACTATTTAATGGGGTCTGGAGAGACCCCTGGGATTAAACCCAAAAAAAAAACTAAAAAAACAAAACAAAAAATGAATTTCCCCCCGTTAAAACCCCCCTTTTCTTGCTTTTTTCCCCCATCTATCGACCCCATCTCTTTCACCTCTGCACCTGCTTTTTCCAAGCTAGGGGCCCTACCCCACATGTCATTTTCCCCCAGGCCCCAGTTGCGGCTGGGGAAAAACCCGGCAGAAGGGTGCGTTGTTTAATTGCATGACAAACGTGACTTTCAGCCACATGCCCAAAACATTCCCGGGGCCCAGTCCACACTCAGGGGCCCCCACTTCCGTCGAACTTGGGGCCCGGATTTTCTGTGCATGTGTATTTTTGAAGGTTAAAGGCATCTTGACGTTTTTAAATTGCGCCCCAAAACCTTACAACAAACACGCAAGATGTCCGAGGTCAAAAACAGCCCTAAGTGTAGGCCCAAATGCAAAACTAATCTTTGGGGGTAGTTGCGCCTAAAGTCCTGGCTTTGCATTAATATAAAAAAAATTAAAAAAATTTTCTTTCCTGTTTTTCCCCTGCAAAAAAAATTCGAAAACTTTTTTTCAGGGGAAAACAAAACCAACTTTTCCGCAAAATAGGTAGTAAAATTAGTTTTTTTTAAACCTTTTTCCCTTACGGGAAAAAATTTCCTCGGCTTCCCTGTTGTGTTGAAAAGGTTTTTGGCCAATTTAAGTAAGAAAACGTTTTTTTAAAATTTTAAAAACCCAAAACAAAATGACAAAAACATTTTCCGGGGGTTAAAGGAAAGTTCCCCCTTTAAAAAAATTTCAATTTTTGGGCCGGGGAAGGGGTTTTTGGGATGCTCATCTTTGCGGTCACGTTGGCTGTTTGCTCTCCCTCGCACAGTCTTCAGCAGATCTTTTTTATGCAGTGTGCTGTATATTAATGCAAAGCCAGGACTTTAGGCTGCAACTAGGTCCAGTATTAGTCATGCATTTAAGGCCTACACTTACGGCTGTAACTTGACCTCGGACATCTCTGCGTGTGTGTGTTGTAAGGTTGCGGCGCAAGTTGTAACGTCAAGATGACGCTATAACCTTACACAATACACATGCACAGAGACATCCCGGGCCAAGTTACAGACGGAAGTCCAGGCCATGAGTGTGCGACTAGGCCGGGAATGTTTCTGGGCATGTGCGCTGTAAGATCACGATGTCACTGCAACTTCACAACGCACACTCTAGACCAGGACTTCCAGCCGCAACTAGGCCTGGAGAAAACCTGCACATGTAGGCTAGTGGCCTAGCATGAAGATGCAGTGTGCAGAGGTGATAAGAGATGTGTCGACTAGATAGAGGAAAGCAAGAAAGAGAGGTTAACGGTGAAATATCAGTTTTGTTTTGTTTTTTCTAGATCTTACATTGATAATGCCCAGGGGTCTCTCCAGACCCCATTGAATAGTATGGTGCATTCAATCTGCAGAGAAGAAATTAGCTGTAAATTGAATTTACTAGCAAAATCAGCACAATATGGGGAATCTGAATCTCATTAGATCCGCTCATCTCTGTGTAAAGGTTAGTCCAGGCTAAATACAATGATAACTAAATCTGCTATACTCGCCTGCGGTGGCCCTCAGCACTGGCAGCTTCGTGGTC
Source organism: Oophaga sylvatica (assembly GCA_033576555.1). Lineage (NCBI taxonomy): Eukaryota > Metazoa > Chordata > Amphibia > Anura > Dendrobatidae > Oophaga > Oophaga sylvatica. The sequence goes on from JARQOD010000003.1 coordinate 558,668,233, forward strand.
TGTGGCGACACTGCAAGTGATAACAGCATTGGCTGGAGCCGTCAGGTGACTTGAACTGTGCGATCAGATGTTTATATTTACAAAGTAAAGTATTATAATGTGATAATGCGTCATTAAGTAGAATAACCCCAAACATTGTGCTGAGTAAGTTCGAGAAAAAGATAAGCGTTAGAACTGGTTGCTATCTAAGGGAGACTTGTTTGACTGTTTACAGGGGTTATCCGCTACTGGGATAACCCCTTCTCAATCCCTATGTTTCCCCCTTGTAAAATAACAACACATACTCACCAATGGTGTCACTACTGGCTCCAATAGGGATTGCATTGTTATTTCACGCGATACCTGAAGCCAATCAGCCCTTGCTTCACTCTTCCCATGTTCAGACAAATCACATGCATCCCGAAGAAGTGAGAGGTGCTGCATAGGGATTTAGAAGGGGTTGTCAAAGTAGTGGACAAACCCTTTTAAGTTTTCCCTTCATCTTCATCATTACAGATGAATATGGACTTTTCTTTGATTACTTTAAGAGGCAGCTACAAGTGGTATAAGGCCACCAATATCACCAAAGTCATAAAGGAGAGGAACATGTTAGTGCTCAAAATTTAGAGTTCATAAGAAACCAAAAAATCCTGAACAAGCAACATTTACGTGATTCATTATATTAGGAGGTTACATCTGTTACTGGAGACTAAGCCGGCAGGTGGTGAACTACTCAATGACTAGGAGACAAGAGTCAAAGCAGCTATATTGAGAGACTACCTGTAAAATCTATAAATCTCTCCTTCACCTAAGTACAAAGGCATTACACACTCTTTGACATAAGCTAATTTTTGAAGCTCAAGGGTCTTAACCCCTTCATGACCCAGCCTATTTTGACCTTAATGACCTGGCCATTTTTTGCAGTTCTGACCAGTGTCCCTTTATGAGGTAATAACTCAGGAACGCTTCAACGTGTCCTAGCGATTCTGAGAATGTTTTTTCATGACATATTGGGCTTCATGTCAGTGGTAAATGTAGGTCAATAATTTTTGCGTTTATTTGTGAAAAAATCAGAAATTTGGCGAAAATTTAGAAAATTTCACAATTTTCAAATTTTGAATACTTATTCTGTTAAACCAGAGAATTATGTGATTCAAAATAGTTAAAAAATAACATTTTCCACATGTCTACTTTACATCAGCACAATTTTGGAAACAAATTTTTTTGTTACGAAGTTATAAGGGTTAAAATTTGACCAGCAATTTCTCATTTTTACAACAAAATTTACAAAACCATTTTTTTTAGGGACCACCTCACATTTGAAGTCAGTTTGAGGGGTCTATATGGCAGGCAATACCCAAAAGTTATACCATTCTAAAAACTGCACCCCTCAATCTGATCAAAACCACATTCAAGAAGATTATTAACCCTTCAGATGCTTCACACGAGCTGAAGCAACGTGGAAGGAAAAAATGAACATTTAACTTTTTAGTCACAAAAATGATCTTTTACAAACAATTTTTTTATTTTTACAAGGGTAAAAGGAGAAAATGGACAGATAACGTTGTTGTGCAATTTCTCCTGAGTACACTGATACCCCATATGTGGGGGAAAACCACTGTCTAGGTGCACGGCAGGGCTTGGAAGGGTAGGAGCGCCATTTGACTTTTTCAAACCAAAATTGGCTTGAATTGAGATTGAACGCCATGTTGTGTTTGGAGAACCCCTGATGTGCCTAAACAGTGGAAACCCCCCACAAGTGACACCATTTTGGAAACAAGATCCCCTAAGGAACTTATCTAGATCTGTTGTCAGCACTTTGAACCACCAAGTGTTTCACTAAAGTTTATGCCTGATAACGTTGTTGTCCAATTTGTCCTGAGTACGCTGATACCCAATATGTTGGGGGGAAAAACTGGGCGCATGGCAGGGCTCGGAAAGGAAGTAATGACATTTTGGAATTCAGACTTTGATGGGCGTCATGTTCAGTTTGCAGAGCCTCTGATGTGCCTAAACAATGGAAACCCCCACAAGTGACCCCACTTTGGAAACTAGAACCCCTAAGAAACTTAGGGTGAGCACTTTGAACCTCCAAGTGCTTCACACAAGTTTATAATGCCCGGGCATAAAAATATAAAATCTTATTTTTCCCACAAAAGTGATCTTTTAGTCACCAATTACTTATTTTCCCAAGGCTAACAGGAGAAATTGGACCACAAAAGTTGTTGTCCAATTAGTCATGAGTACGCTGATACCCCATATGTGGAGGGGAACCACTGTTTAGGCACACGGCAGAGCTCGAAAGGGAAGGAGCGCCATTTGACTTTTTCAAACCAAAATTGGCTGGAATCGAGATTGGACGCCATGTCGTGTTTGGAGAGCCCCTGATGGCCTAAACAGTGGAAACCCCCTACAAGTAACCCCATTTTAGAAACTAGACCCCCTAAGGAACTTATCTAGATCTGTGGTGAGCACTTTGAACCCCAAGTGCTTCACACAAGTTTATAACGTAGAGCAGTAAAATTAAAAAATCATATTTTTTCCACAAAAATGATCTTTTCACCCCAATTTTTATTTTCCCAAGGGTAAAAAGACCCCAAAAGTTATTGTGAAATTTGTCCTGAGTACGCTGATAACTCATAACTCATATGTGGGGGTAAACCACTGTTTGGGTGATTGGCAGACCTTGGAAGGGAAGGAGCGCCGTTTTTCTTTTTCAACGCCGAATTGGCTGGATGCCTTGTTGCGTTTGGAGAGCCCCTGATGTGCCTAAACAATGGGAACCCCTCACAAATGACACAATTTTGGAAACTAGACCCTCAAGGAACTTATCTAGATGTGTGGTGACAACTTTGAACCCCAGGTGTTTCACTAAAGTTTATAACGCCCGAGCATGAAAATAAAAAAAATCATATTTTTTCCACAAACATGATTTTTAGTCCCCAATTTTTTATTTTCCCAAGGGAAACAGGAGAAATTAGACCTCAAAAGTTGTTGTCCAATTTGTCCTGAGTACGCTGATACCCATATGTGGGAGAAAACTACTGTGTGAGCACATGTCGGGGCTCGGAAGAGAAGTAGTGACATTTTGTAATGCAGACTTTGATGGAATGGTCTGCAGGTGTCATGTTGCGATTGGAGAGCCCCTGATGTGCCTAAACAGTAGAAACCCCCCACAAGTGACCACATTTTGGAAACTAGACCACAAAGGAACTTATCTTGATGTGTGGTGAGCACTTTGAACTCCAAGTGCTTCACAAGAGTTTATAACGCAGAGCCGTGAAAATAAAAAATCATTGTTTTTCCTCAAAAAATGATTTTTTTAGCCCACAATTTTTTATTTTTACAAGGGTAACAGGAGAAATTGGACCCCAAAAGTTGTTGTCCAGTTTGTCCTGAGTACGTTGGTACCCAATATGTGGGGGGGAACCACTGTTTGGGCACACGTTGGGGCTCAGAAGGGAAGTAGTGATGTTTTGAAATGCAGACTTTGATGGAATGGTCTGTGGCATCAGGTTACGTTTGCAGAGCCCCTGATGTGCCTAAACAGTGGTTGCCCCACAAGTGACCCCATTTTGGAAACTAGAGCCCCAAAGGAACTTATCTAGATGTGTGGTGAGCACTTTGAACCCCAAGTGCTTCACAGAAGTTTATAACGCAGAGCCATGAAAATAAAAAAATCATTGTTTTTCCTCAAAAAATGATTTTTTAGCCTGCATTTTTTTATTTTCACAATGGTAACAGAGAAATTGGACCCAAAAGTTGTTGTCCAGTTTGTCCTGAGTACGTTGGTACCCAATATGTGGGGGGGACCACTGTTTGGGCACACGTCGGGGCTCAGAAGGGAAGTAGTGACGTTTTGAAATGCAAACTTTGATGGAAAGCTCTGCGGGCATCATGTTAAGTTTGCAGAGCACCTGATGTGCCTAAACAGTAGAATCCCACCAAAAGTGACCCCATTTTGGAAACTAGACCCCCTCAAGGAGCTTATCTAGATGTGTGGTGAGCACTTTGAACCCCCAAGTGCTTCACAGAAGTTTATAACGCAGAGCCATGAAAATAAAAAATCATTTGTTTTCCACAAAAATAATTTTTTAGCCCCCAATTTTTTTATTTTCCCAAGGGTAACAGGAGAAATTAGACCCCAAAGGTTGTTGTGCAATTTTTCCTGAGTACACTGGTACCCATATGTTGGGGTAAACCACTGTTTGGGCACACGTCGGGGCTTGGCAGGGAGGAGCACCATTTGAATTTTTGAACGTAAAATTGGCTGGAATCAATGGTGGCGCCATGTCGCGTTTGGGAGCTCTTGATGTCCCTAAACAGTGGAAACCCATCAATTCTAACTCCAACCCTAACCCTAACACACCCCTAACCATAACCCTAACCCCAACACACCCAAAACCAAACCCTAACGCCAACACACCCCTAACCCTAATCCCAACCCTAACCATAACCCTAACCACAAGCCTATCCGTAATCCCAACCTAACCCCAACACACCCCTAACCCTAATCTTCTAACCCAACCCTAACCCTAACAACCCTAACCCTAATTCCAACCACCCTAACCCAACCTACCCAACAACCCTAACCCTAATCCAACCCTAACCCTAATCCACCAACACCCTAACCTAATCTAATCAACCAACCCTATTCACTAACCTAACCCAACCTAATCCAACCCTAAACCTAATTCAACCCTAACCTTTAATTTCAACCCTAACCTAATTCCAATCCTTTAATTCTAACCCTAATTCTATTCTAACACTATATGCAAAAATAAAAATAAATGTTTTTTTATTTCATTACTATTCCCTACCTATGGGGGTGATAAAGAGGGGGTTTATTTACTATTTTTTTTATTTTGATCACTGTGATAGGGTCTATCACAGTGATCAAAATGTACCTGGAATGAATGAATGAATCTGCCGGCCGGCAAATTTGGAAGATCGCGGCGCCCGTGCAGGAGCTAGGAGGGACACCGGGAGTCGTAAGGTCTTTGGGGTGGTGAGGGGGTGTGATTGGAAGGCAGGGGGGAGTGGAGGGAAGGAGAGGGGGAGCAGATGGTGACGGCGGCGGCAGTTTGCCGCCGTCAGTCGGTGTGGGGGGGCAGATCGTGGTCACCAGCCATGGCCGATGGTATTGCAGCATCGGCCATGGCTGGACTGTAATATTTCACCAAGTATCATTGGTGAACTATTACAATTGCTCTGATTGGCTGTTTCACTTTCAACAGCCAATAAGAGAGATCGTAGCCACGGGGGGGCAAAGCCATCCCCCCTGGGCTGAAGCAGAAAGCCTAATGTACCTGCGGGTCGGGTGACCTTTCAGTGACGCCAGTCACCCGACCCGCAGGAACGTGATATCCCCATGACGCCACATAGGCGTCACAGGTCGGATTGGCACAGATTTTCATGACGCCTACGTGGCATCACAGGTTGGGAAGGGTTTAAGGGGCAGATGTGCCAATTTATTGGGTAGATCAAAATCCACCAGTAATTGCAATGAGAAACTTATTTTTTATTAACATTTTTTCCTACATACAGTTTATTAGAGTTAAAGCACTTTTACATTTTCTTCCCATACACATTGGAAACATTTTGGCCAAAAGAGCAATGAAGAAGAGGACACATAAAGTAATGTAGGAATGACTCCATCATCAACATATTCGAGCATGTGAAAACAAGCTGGTGGACAAGGAGAGCAGGATGAGAGCGGGGTTGCCAACCTAATTTTTTCTTTATTCTGTACAGCCTATCCAAAAATCACAGACAGCCAACGTTAGCTATGGATACATAGGAAAACCATAATGAATCATAAATATCATAAGAGATACATAGCTCAGATACTACTATGAATGTATTGGCAGTATTAACTGTAAAATGATAATAATAAGTTACACAAGCTTAAAAAATCTCAGAATTTCTTTTTTACAGACAGTGAAAAAAGTCTCTTATTTACACTTATTTTAACTGTAATTATCATCATTTTAGAGTTTACAGTGAATGAAGCCGATGACTCCATATCAGAATTATGGACTGCAGACTTGAATTCCTTATAATCATAACAATTTATTACCGTTTTCCAATGTGTCCGTAAAAATATTGTATTTTTTGATAAGCTGTCCAGAAAAAAAAAAAGGTCAACTTGGCTATCATGGATCATGGTGTGAATGCAGCATTTTAAGTTTCACTGATCTCAAGAACAGGGCTCTGAAATGCGCTGTGTGAATGCCGCGCATGCATGCCACTTCTCCATTCTCTGTCTATGGGACTGCAGGAGATAACTAGGTACAGCACTCCCATAGACAATGTATGGAGAAGTAGTGCGAATGGATGGAAATCACTTACATTTCAGAGCCCCGTTATCGGTAAACGTTCCGCAGTAGGACCCCCAGCGATCAGTAAATATGTGGATTGATGAAAACTTGCTCAGCTTGTAATAACCCTCTAACGTTGGAATGAGCACACATGGTAAGTCCTCCTGTGTATCCTGGGCAAGTACATCAGTTTTGATTATTACAATGCTTCCAATAGAAGCTTTATTACCAAAAATGTCATTTCACTTCTAGTTCCCAGTGGACTCATAGAGTGAAGAAAAAAATGCAAACAGATGTTGATCACCTCGAATCGTGAGCGAATTTGTTCGGATTCAGTTCTGAATACCATCGGATTCGAATATTGTTTTTGCAATATTCGTCGAACACAGCCGAACGTCATTAGAGTCAATGGGAGTAGAAATTACCGAATATGTTCGGAACTGATCATAAGACAGACATTCAGCATGAATATTATTCGACTATGGCAAAATCAGATTCGGGCCAAAATCTGAACAAATTTGCTCATCTCTATTCTAAACCCAATTCTGAAAGGTGTTCAGTGCTATCCCTGTGTTACCCTATAATATAATGGAGATATCTTCACAATGCAAAATGCATTTTTTTTAACTTCACCCACTTTGGAAAACCCTGTTGACCTATCTCTTAAATCATAACCACAATGGGAAGAACCACAAATCCATAATATACCATTCATTAATTTCTTGTGGTTTTGGCCACCAGCACTTTAAACCAAATTAAAGCGTTTCATTACCAAGCTGCTGAACACACAAGGATGAAACGAATTATATTTGTTATAAAACACAAACTAATCAGTGGCCTGTACAAAATTCATGGGTTCTCAGAGTCTCGTAGCAGCCATGCGCCCAGTGACTACATGGTGGAATTTGCAATAAGAGAAAAAGAAAAAAAAGGTCCTGCACATTTTGCCAGTAAAGTATGAATACTTTTATGAAAAGATTTAAATAGCATACAAAGATTAATGTGACACTTTTTCTTTTTGGTCCACACATTAAAAGTAAGGCTGAGCCGATTGTGGCATGGAAGTGGGCCAAATAATGATCTAGAGGAAAACACACAACCTTAATGTAAGGAACAGAGCTCATTACTTGGCCTCAAAACGCATATTTATATTTTGAGAGTGCAGCAGAATACCAGATCATTTTTCATTTTTTTTTTATTGGAAATAAAACTTAATGTGTAAGATATAAGATGAAGGCGCACAGGTGCTATTGTGAATTTATTTTATAGATGGCAAGACATTTTTCTTACTATTCTTTAAAAAGACCGAAAGAACTCGAAGAGCTGAGAATGCCAAAAAGAAGACAAACGGACTCTGATATTATCTGGTACTTATTTAGGCAAAGATTGAATGACTGCGGACCATTCTTAGCTGTTTATTAAACTTTGCCGGGTCTAGTGCTATTTCGGCGGTCCCGCACCGATGCTCCGCAGGAAAACACAACATATTACCTGCTTCCTGAAATTTTTAAGATTATTTTTTTTTAGACTTTGACCTAATAAACTTGATATTTTTTTTTTAGTTTTTAGTTTCCAGGCACATGATCCCTGAAAATGTGGTGTTTTATTTTTTACTTTGGAATGCAATTATAGATATTTGGACTTGTCTCAGAGCATAGAAGAAGTTTGTCCAAAAATTGGCTACTGGTTTCCAAAATTTGTAAAATCAGTTGTTAAAAGACATTAGTTGTTTTTTTTAAATGTTCACTTTAAAAAAAATAAAGTCTATATTTTTAGACTTTTTTAATTTATTTTTTTATATTTTTGTTATTTGATTTATACCCATTTTATTTATATATATATATATATATATATATATATATATATATATATATATATATTTGATATTATTGCTTTGATTTACCAAGAGATAGGATGGGATCTGAAAGTACGGTAAACTGAGATGTGTTTCTAGCCATGGGCAACATTTAAGTCTTGAGTTCTATATGTAAAACTCAGTTAAATAAAAACCAAGAGTGACATTTCATTTCAATACAGTCCAGCTAAGACTATGGCAAGACATTTTGGGAGCAGTTTCATCACTTTTACGCCAGAAAAAATGGCATAAAGGCTTTGAAAAAATTTTGAGCAACACTGAGTTGCACAAAAATTTTGTGATGTCTGGTGTTTTCGTTTGAATTAGCACCACCAAAATGGGCAGAGGTAGGGAGAAGCCAGGACAGGGAGTGATCATGCAGGTACACTAAATTCATCATGCCACTTCAAAGAGGCGTTAAATTCATTCAGTGATGTGCTCCTCCTAATGAATTTGGCACCTTCTAGGTCACTTTAACTAGAAGGTCTAAGAGGTAAAAATTTCTTCTTGTGAATTGTCAAATTGGCGTAAGTAGACTTATAGGCCATGCAGCACTCCTCTGGGAATTTAAATATGCAAATAGCCTCTTCACAGAGGAGGAGGACTTGAACTCTTAAGGGTATGCCACACTAAACAATATCGCTAACGGGATCGCTAAAAAACGTCACTATTTAGCGATCCCGTTAGCGATGTTGTTCAGTGCGGCAGCTGCCAGCGACGAGCTTCCTGCTGTGATCTCGCTCGTCGCTGGAATCGTTCCAGACCCTATTTTCTCGTCGGCGCTCCCGCTGGGTAAGTATATATCGCTAGTGTGGCACCTTTTCTTAGCGATTTAGCGGTACTTTTGTACCGCTAAAGTCGTTAAGAAGATCGCTAACGGCGATAGCGTCGTTAACTATATCGCTAAATGTGGCCGCACTTAGCGATATAGAAACAATCCCGCTAGCAATCGCATTAGTATGCGTCGTTATCGTGATCGCTAGCGGGATTGTTTAGTGTGGCAGTACCTTTAGTCAATGTTCACACAGTGTTTTTAATGAGTTTTTCTGCAGAAGCAATACCTGATCGATTTGCAATAAGAAACTTGCTTTAAATAATCAACTTTTGCTTAGTTTTTGTTGCGTTTTTTGCTGCGTTTTTGGTGCATTTTTTTCCTGCGTTTTTTGTGAGGGTACATTTGTCTCTTGTGCATTCTGATAAAGTTGAGTGTATAAAAAATAATCTGATTGTACTTCATCAGGTTTTGGCACCAAAAACACAGCATAAGCTGATACCTGTGTTTTTTCAGTGATTTTTGCGCCACACATTGCTTTCAATGGATGAAAAACACTAAAAAAAACAGCTGAAAAAATGCTGAATGAAATGACATGCTGCATTTTGCAAAAAACAAGGTATTGCACACAATAATGAGGACAAATATACCAAGCTCTGTGCATGAGATTTCTGACATCTCCTAGACTTTACTGGTACTGTACTTTGCTGGTACAGCTGAAAATTTGAATTAAGAAATGCTCAAAAAATGTAATGCGTTAACATAGCCTTAGGCCACCTATTGGAAGTAGCAATCCTAAAAGTCAACATTGACCCTTTATGTCATATGGCCTTGCCATATGACTTAGGATAAGAGTATAAGCAGAAACTTCTTTTGTAGACACGTGTTTCAGTGTGTTTGACCCTCATGAGTGCAAAGCAAGATATCTGATTTGGCGGTTTGGAAGGCCTCTTACAGGTGATTTAAGGGAGAAGAATTTCTCCTCGTGGAGGCTGCCAAGTTGACGTATAGAGACTTCTACGCCATGCAAGCTCATCTGGGAATGTAGATATCCAAATAGCATCTTTATGGAGGTAAGAAAACAAGAACTATTGTGCCACCTACAAGAAGTAGCAATATTGTGACATCTGTAGTCCACAAGATTGCATAAACTTTTTTCTAAATTTTTTCTTTGAAGCCTTTGGAGTGAATATTTATTAGTAAAATCTATTAGTAGCATTGTTAAAAGTCTCCAGCCTTATTGAGAGCTGATGGATTTTTTGCTATACATTGAAAATTACACTACTATCAATATCATGGGCATTTTGAGAAAACTGGAAGAAATAAGCAGTTCCTAGGTTGCTCTGGCACCAATCATCACTGGGAAATCATTGACCTCCACAAGAGAAATCCTGTCCTAAATTTCTTTAGGTGTTAGAGTTTTGTCCGGCAGGTCCCATACCCATTAAATTTTCAGTGGTCTACCATCGCTACTGTGGTGCCACGGAGAGTCCAGTCACCACAGAGATACTGCACCTCATCCAGAGGTGTGGTATCCCACTATCAGGTAAGGTAGGGAGCACCACCCAGGACTCTAACACCTGCACCCAACACAGACTATAGCAGCAGGGCACCCTGAACGTACCCTAAGGGAGGATTGTCTCATCCCAGGCTGGGCAGTAAAGAGTGTTGGGAGAGTAGATGTAGAAGGTAGAAGGAAGGGGATGGAGCTTAGTGAGCGGGAAGGAGACTAGTGAGTTAGACAGAACAGGAGGGGAGCTCAAGCTGTGAAGAGAATAGTAAGAGAGAGAAAGAAGGAAGCTCCGGAAGGACAGAAGCGGTCCTAGGGGCACGGACAGTGAGAGATCCATTCTTGGGACCCGATCCAGTAGTGGAGGGACCAGGTCGCAATGGGGTACCGGACCACCGAGATTAGTGGAGAAATCACCAGACTCAGCTAGCAAGCCGGAGGCAGGGGCACCTCTACTGTAGGTGCTTCAGCTACAGCCACAGTTATCTTCTCCAAAAAGGCAGCCATAAGGGAGCAAGGGGACTTAGAGAACGTTGCCCGACAAGGTCCGTGGCTGCTGGCTTGGGACACTGACTGTGAGGTGTTGGACAGGAAGGGCAGAAAGTCAGCACAGTGAGATGACCAGGAAAGGAACATACTGAAAGGAGTCCTGGAAAGGTGTATCCTGAACTACTTGGGAGTTTGCTGGACCCCTCACCTGGAGGACACGGCACCAAACGGGCATTTGCGCATAAGAGAACTGTGAGTAAAGCATTGGAAACTGCACCCCGCTGTGTCCTCTGAATCATTCCTGTGTCACCTGCCCTGCACCACACTCACCTCCAACATCACCTTAAATATCCTAACTGCCCTGGGACATAGCTCTGAGTAACACAGGTGGCGTAATGAACACTTTATTACAAACTCTTTATAATTTACCCCCTTTTCATCATCATCCCCATTTATTGGACGCCCAGGGCCACGGAATGGGTCACTGCTGCCGTGACACTGCCCCTTTAAAAAGTGGCCTGGTACCGCGTATCCCCACTGCCCTGGCGGGCAATCCTCTACTGAGAAGCATCAGAGTATTTGAGGCTTGATGAGTATATAAGAGGTTGGACTGTATGTTATGATTTGACGTGGATGGAACGGACAATGTGATGAAGAGTAACATTTAAATGTCAGGCCATTAAAGGTATAGAACTGTTTGCTTTTGACACTTCTTGGTGTTTACTTTTTTACTTACCGGTAAGCCTTTTTTACCTCTTGGGTGAAAAAGAAGATAATTATTGTCCTCCTAAGAACTTCAGATTAAACTTTTCTGATCCTTGATGGGCCCTGGGCCATTAACCTGTTATTCTCCTTTACTTTTTTTTTCGATTTCATCATTGCAAAAAATTATAGATGCATCAGAGTATACTCGGCTAAATTTTTAGGTATGATGATGTCCTCCTATCTGGCAAAAAAATGTGATTGCTACCATCATGCAGTTTGGAGGAATTACATGGCTATGAAACCAAGGTCTGTTGAGTTACTTGCCTGAGATCTTTACAAAACCAATTAAAATTGCAGTATTACTATGTGATCAGCGGAGAACCCCAGTGGGGCAAGTCCTCAGCTATTCCATGCAAAATCCGCTGAAATAAGCTGCATGTGCTGCAAAAGCTTATGTGAAAATGTTCTGTAGAAAGGGAACGCTGTTACAGAAATAAGGGATGCAAATTGTTGAGAAGCAAAATCTCCACTGAAATCAATATAACATTCAACCAGTGTGAACAAGGCCTTAGAACATATTATTTATATATTTGTGATACTTTTTAATAAATGAGGAGCATAGCTGACCCTCTGCTGTCATGAGATGCAATAGCGCATTTTTCTTCTACCTGCTAACACAAATATTTGCAGGGCAATCTGACTTATGCATATTATTGATTTTGGCAAAATCTTTATCACCATAACAATCCCCATAAACCCGATGGTAACATACAAAGGCCAAAATGTTATATGATTTAAAACAAGCGATACCTCTGCTGTTTTAATATCCATATGCATATAGCTCACATGATATGATTCATTTTATGAGAATTTCGTAACAATCGACCATCTCTGTGGCTTAAAACTTTGCAGACCACTGTGTAAATGCTGTGTAGATTGCTGCACTTCTTTCCCTCTTGACAATGAGCTACAGGGGCACCTGAGAGGCACTCCCTGTGTTTTGTTTCTTTATTGACTGGGGATCTGGCCACATTAGGATTAAGCAGATGAGAACCCCGGTGTGCAGGATATTTGTGTCATTTGACGATGTGACATTTCAATTCACTAAGAATAACTCTCCTTTTTTGACTTAGTAAGATGGTGTTGGAAGGAAGGTTCAGAAATAGTGTATTCATGACAAGTAATCAGTTTTCCTTATTTGTTGGAGCAAGCAAAATAGGAGAGAAAATTCAACAGTCAGATCAGACAAAAAAGGATATAATGTACCCGAATAATACTGGTGCCAGCGTAATGCCGAAGATGCATCCATATAATAAATAGTGTGTTCATGCTATACTCAGAATGGACAAATGACAAATAAGATCAGAATCTTATATATGTAACTGTGAAATGGAGATACAGTTAGGTCCATAAATATTTGGACAGAGACAACATTTATCTAATTTTGGTTCTAGACATTACCACAATGAACTTTAAACAAAACAATTCAGATGCAGTTGAAGTTCAGACTTTCAGCTTTCATTTGAGGGTATCCACATTAAAATTGGATGAAGGGTTTAGGAGTTTCAGCTCCTTAACATGTGCCACCCTGTTTTTAAAGGGACCAAAAGTAATTGGACAAATGACTCCAAGGCTATTTCATGGACAGGTGTGGGCAATCCCTTTGTTATGTCATTCTCAATTAAGCAGATGAAAGGGCCGGAGTTGATTTGAGGTGTGGTGTTTGCATTTGGAAGGTTTTGCTGTGAAGGAAACATGTGGTCACAGGAGCTCTCCATGCAGGTGAAACAAGCCATCCTTAAGCTGCAAGAACAGAAAAAAACCCATCCAAGAAATTGCTACAACATTAGAAGTGGCAAAATCTACAATTTGGTACATCCTGAGAATGAAAGAAAGCACTGGTGAACTCATCAATCCAAAAAGACCTGGGAGCCCACGGAAGACAACAGTGGTGGATGATCGCCGCATACTTTCTTTGGTGAAGAAGAACCCGTTCACAACATCAACTGAAGTCCAGAACACTCTCAGTGAAGTAGGTGTATCTGTCTCTAAGTCAACAGTAAAGAGAAGACTCCATGAAAGTAAATGCAAAGGGTTCACATCTAGATGCAAACCATTCATCAATTCCAAAAATAGACAGGCCAGAGTTAAATTTGCTGAAAAACACCTCCAGAAGCCAGCTCAGTTCTGGAAAAGTATTCTATGGACAGATGAGACAAAGATCAACCTGTACCAGAATGATGGGAAGCCAAAAGTTTGGAGAAGAAAGGGAACGGCACATGATCCAAGGCACACCACATCCTCTGTAAAACATGGTGGAGGCAACGTGATGGCATGGCCATGCATGGCTTTCAATGGCACTGGGTCACTTGTGTTTATTGATGACATAACAGCAGACAAGAGTAGCCGGATGAATTCTGAAGTGTACCGGGATATACTTTCAGCCCAGATTCAGCCAAATGCTGCAAACTTGAGTGGACGGCGCTTCATAGTACAGATGGATAATGACCCCAAGCATACAGCCAAAGCTACACAGGAGTTCATGAGTGCAAAAAAGTGGAACATTCTTCAATGGCCAAGTCAATCACCAGATCTTAACCCAATTGAGCATGCATTTCACTTGCTCAAATCCAGACTTAAGAGGGAAAGACCCACAAACAAGCAAGACCTGAAGGCTGCGGCTGTAAAGGCCTGGCAAAGCATTAAGAAGGAGGAAACCCAGCGTTTGGTGATGTCCATGGGTTCCAGACTTAAGGCAGTGATTGCCTCCAAAGGATTCGCCACAAAATTTTGAAAATAAAAATATTTTGTTTGGGTTATGTTTATTTGTCCAATTACTTTTGACCTCCTAAAATGTGGAGTGTTTGTAAAGAAATGTGTACAATTCCTACATTTTCTAACACATATTTTTGTTCAACCCTTCAAATTAAACGTTACAATCTGCACTTGAATTCTGTTGTAGAGGTTTCATTTCAAATCCAATGTGGTGGCATGCAGAGCCCAACTCGCGAAAATTGTGTCACTGTCCAAATATTTCTGGCCCTGACTGTATGTAGAGAGATAGATAGATAGATACAGTAGGGAAAATAAGTATTTGATACGCTGACGATTTTGCAAGTTTTCCCACCTACAAAGAATGGAGAGATCTGTAATTTTTATCGTAGGTACACTTCACCTGTGAGAGACAGAATCTAAAAATAAAAACCAGAAAATCACATTGTATGATTTTTACATAATTCATTTGCATTTTATTGAGTGAAATAAATGTTTGATACAATAGAAAAACAGAACTTAATATTTGGTGCAGAAACCTTTGTTTGCAATTACAGGGTCAAATGTTTCCTGTAGTTCTTGACCAAGTTTGCACACACTGCAGCAGGGATTTTGGCCACCACTATTGCATATAGATCTTCTCCAGATCTTTCAGGTTTCGGGGCTGACGCAGAGCAACATTGAGTTTCATCTCCCTCCAAAGATTTTCTATTGGGTTCAAGTCTTCAGACTGGCTAGGCCACTTCAGGAGCTTGAAATGTTTATTACGGAGCCACTTCTTAGTTGCCCTGGCTGTGTATTTCGGGTCATTGTCATGCTGGAAGACATAGCCACGACCCATCTTCAATGCTCTTACTGAAGGAAGAAGGTTGTTGGTCAAAATCTCGCGATACACGACCCCATCCATCCTCCCTTCAATATGGAAACCACCCGAGCAAAATAGACCCCTAAAATATACCTTTTATTTCAATATAGTTAAAAATACATCAAGAAGCAAAAGGAATATCTTCAAAACAATTGTCAAAAGATCTAAAAGAGGAACAATGAGGGTCCGTAGAATGTTTCACAAAAAACAGTGTATATATATAGAGGTAGGGGGCCTGTTAAACCTTAGTAATCCCTAGATTACCCCTATCTATCAGTGGAGGTTGGCAGCCTACAATATGCAATATGGCGTCCCCGCTTCTAGTTGGCTAACCCTTAGATCCTTATTAAACACCTATCATAAAGTGCAGCACAGGTATTGAATCAAATAATAACCATTAGACCTGGTTAAGTACCAATATTAACCATATATCTGCTAAATAGTAAACATCCAATAATGTTTGCATATAGAAAAGAGACAAAAAAGAATTCCTGACAATCTTATTCACAAACCCGTATAATAGAGAAAAAAATCAGGAAAAATGGGTTAACAGCATGTTTCCAAAAATGACGCGTTTCCTCCCAGAGAACTGTAGTTCATCATAAGTGCAGCGTGCGGTCAATGCAACTTGATAGCCTGGCCACAGAAAATGATGTGATATGGAGCAATTGTCCTGTCCCCTTTGCAGAAAAGCACCCCTAAAGTATGATGTTTCCACCACCATGTTTAACCCCTTCACCCCCAAGGGTGGTTTGCACGTTAATGACCGGGCCAATTTTTACAATTCTGACCACTGTCTCTTTATGAGGTTATAACTCTGGAACGCTTCAACGGATCTTCGCGATTCTGAGATTGTTTTCTCGTGACATATTGTACTTCATGTTAGTGGTAAAATTTCTTCGATATAACTTGCGTTTATTTTTGAAAAAAAACGCAAATATGGCGAAAATTTTTAAAATTTTGCAATTTTCAAACTTTGAATTTTTATTCCCTTAAAACAGAGAAATATATCACACAAAATAGTTAAGAAATAACATTTCCCACATGTCTACTTTACATCAGCACAATTTTGGAACCAAAATTTTTTTTTGTTAGGAAATTATAAGGGTTAAAAGTTGACCAGCGATTTCTCATTTTTACAGCAAAATTTACAAAGCCATTTTTTTTAGGGACCACCTCACATTTGAAGTCACTTTGAGGGGTCTATATGGCAGAAAATACCCAAAAGTGACACCATTCTAAAAACTGCACCCCTCAAGGTACTCAAAACCACATTCAAGAAGTTTATTCACCCTTCAGGTGCTTCACAGTAACTAAAGCAACGTGGAAGGAAAAAATGAATATTTTACTTTTTAGCCACAAAAATTATCTTTTACAAACTTTTTTTTTATTTTCACAAGGGTAAAAGGAGAAAATGGACAGATAAGGTTGTTATGCAATTTCTCCTGAGTACGCCAATACCCCATATGTGGGGGAAAACCACTGTTTGGGTACACGGCAGAGCTCGTAAGGGAAGGAGCAACGTTTGACTTTTTCAAACTAAAATTGGCTGGAATTTAGATTGGATGCCATGTCGCGTTTGGAGAGCCCCTGATGCGCCTAAACAGTGGAAACCCCCCACAAGTGACACCATTTTGGAAACTAGACCCCCTAAGGTACTTATCTAGATCTGTTGTGAGCACTTTGAACCCTCAAGTGTTTCACAAAAGTTTATAAAGCCTGGGTGTGAAAAAAAAAAAAAATCAATTTTCCACAAAAATGATTTTTTAGTCCCAAATTTTTGAATTTTCCCAAGGAAATTGGACCCCAAAGTTGTTGTCCAATTTGTCCTGAGTACGCTGATACCCCATATGTGGGGGGGGAACTGTTTGGGCGCACGGCAGGGCTTGGAAAGGAAGTAGTAAAGTTTTGGAATGCAGACGTTAATGGGGGTCATGTTCCGTTTGCAGTGCCCCAGATGAGCCTAAACAGTGGAAACCCCCCACAAGTGACCCCATTTTGGAAACTAGACCCCCTAAGAAACTTATCTAGATCTTTGGTGAGCACTTTGAACCCCAAGTGCTTCACACAAGTTTATAATGCCCGGGCATGAAAATAAAAAATCCTATTTTTTTCCCACAAAAATTATCTTTTAGTCACTAATTTTTTATTTTCCCAAGGGTAACAGGAGAAATTGGACCACATAAGTTGTTGTACAATTTGTCCTGAGTACGCTGATACCCCATATGTGGGGGGAACCACTGTTTGGGCGCACGGCAGAGCTCGGAATGGAAGGAGCACCATTTGACTTTTTCCAACCAAAATTGGCTGGAATTGAGTTTGGATGCCATGTTGCATTTGGAGAGCCCCTGATGTGCCTAAACAGTGGAAACCCCCACAAATTACCCCATTTCGGAAACTAGACCCCCTAAGGAACTTATCTAGATTTTTGATGAGCAATTTGACAACCCCCAAGTGCTTCACACAAGTTTATAACGTAGAGCCGTAAAATTTAAAAATCATATTTTTTCCACAAAAATGATCTTTTCACCCCAATTTTTATTTTTCCAAGGGTAACAAGACTCCAAAAGTTATTGTGCAATTTGTCCTGAGTGCGCTGATACCCCATATGTGGGGGTAAACCACTGTTTGGGTGCATGGCAGAGTTTGGAAGGGAAGGAGCGCCGTCTGACTTTTTCAACGCAGAATTGGCTGGACGCCATGTCGTGTTTGGAGAGCTCCTGATCTGCCTAAACAGTGGAAACCCCCATAAATGACACCATTTTGGAAACTAGACCCCTCAAGGAACTTATCTAGATGTGTGGTGAGAACTTTGAACCCCCAGGTGTTTCACTAAAGTTTATAACGTACAGCCGTAAAATAAAAAATCTTTTTTTTTTTTTTTTTTACAAAAATTATTTTTTCGCCACCAATATTTTATTTTCACAAGGGTAACAGGAGAAATTGGACCCCAAAAGTTGTTGTCCAATTTGTCCTGAGTACGCTGATACCCAATATGTGGGAGAAAACTACTGTATGGGCGCACGTCAGGGCTCGGAAGGGAAGTAGTGACGTTTTGGATTGCAGACTTTGATGGAATGGTCTGGGTGCGTCATGTCACATTTGGAGAGCCCTGATGCGCCTAAACAGTGGAAACCCCCACAAGTGACCCCATTTTGGAAAATAGACCCCACAAGGAACTTATCTAGATGTGTGGTGAGCACTTTGAACCCCAAAGTGCTTCACAGAAGTTTATAACGCACAGCCGTAAAAATAAAAAATCTTTTTTTTTTTACAAAAATGATTTTTTCGCCCCCAATATTTTATTTTCACAAGGGTAACAGGAGAAATTGGACCCCAAAAGTTGTTGTCCAATTTGTCCTGAGTACGCTGATACCCAATATGTGGGAGAAAACTACTGTATGGGCGCACGTCAGGGCTCGGAAGGGAAGTAGTGACGTTTTGGATTGCAGACTTTGATGGAATGGTCTGGGTGCGTCATGTCGCATTTGGAGAGCCCCTGATACGCCTAAACAGTGGAAACCCCCCACAAGTGACCCCATTTTGGAAAATAGACCCCACAAGGAACTTATCTAGATGTGTGGTGAGCACTTTGAACCCCGAAGTGCTTCACAGAAGTTTATAACGCACAGCCGTAAAAATAAAAAATCTTTTTTTTTTTGCAAACATTATTTTTTCGCCCCAATATTTTATTTTTACAAGGGTAACAGGAGAAATTGGACCCCAAAAGTTGTTGCCCAATTTGTCCTGAGTACGCTGATACCCAATATGTGGGAGAAAACTACTGTATGGGTACACGTTGGGGCTCGGAAGGGAAGTAGTGACGTTTTGGATTGCAGACTTTGATGGAATGGTCTGGGGGCGTCATGTCGCATTTGGAGAGCCCCTGATGCGCCTAAACAGTGGAAATCCCCAACAAGTGACCCCATTTTGGAAAATAGACCCCACAAGGAACTTATCTAGGTGTGTGGTGAGCGCTATGAAGCCCCAAGTGCTTCACAGAAGTTTATAATGTACAGCCGTAAAAACAAAAAAATATTTTTTTTTGTACAAAAATGATATTTTCGCCCCCAGTTTTTTATTTTCCCAAGGGTAACAGAAGAAATAGGACAAATTGCACAATAACTCTTGGGGTCCAGAGTACGCTGATACCCCATATGTGGGGATAAACTACTGTTTGGACGCATGGCAGAGCTCAGAAGTGAAGGAGCACCGTTTGACTTTTTCAACGCAGAATTGGCTGGAATTGAGATCAGACGCCATTTCACATTTGGAGAGCCCCTGATGTGCCTAAACAGCGGAAACCCCCCAATTCTAACTCCAACCCTAACCCCAACACACCCCTAACCCTAGTCCCAACCCTAACCACAAACCTAACTCTAACACACCCCTAATCCCAACCCTAACCCTAACTTTAGCGCCAACCCTAACTTTAGCCGCAACCCTAACCCTAATGGGAAAATGGAAATAAATACATTTTTTTAATTTTATTATTTTTCCCTAACTAAGGGGGTGATAAAGGGGGTTTGATTTACTATTTATAGCGGGTTTTTATGATTGGCAGCTGTCACGCTAAAAGACGCTTTTTATTGCAAAAATAGTTTTTTGCATCGCCACATTTTGAGAGCTATAATTTTTGCATATTTTGGCCCACAGAGTCATGTGAGGTCTTATTTTTTGCGGTACGAGTTGACGTTTTTATTTGTACCCTTTTTGAGCAGGTGACATTTTTTGATCGCTTTTTATTTCGATTTTTGGGAGGTTGAATGAACAAAAATTAGCAATTCATGAATTTCTTTTGGGGGAGGCGTTTTTATTGTTCCGCGTGTGGTAAAATTGATAAAGCAGTTTTATTCTTCGGGTCAGTACGATTATGGCGATACCTCATTTATATAATTTTTTTATGTTTTGGCGCTTTTATAGAATAAAAACAATTTTATATAAAAAATAATTATTTTTGCATCGCTTTATTCTGCGAGCTATAACTTTTTTATTTTTTCGCTGATGATGCTGTATGGTGGCTCGTTTTTTGCAAGACAAGATGACGTTTTCAGCGGTACCATGTTTATTTATATCGGTCTTTTTGATCGCGCGTTATTCCACTTTTTGTTCGGCGGTATGATGATAAAGCATTGATTTTTTGCTTCGTTTTTTTTTTTTTTTTAAGGGGTTCACTAAAGGGGTTAACTAGTGGGACAGTTTTATAGGGGGGTCGTTACGGACGTGGCGATACCAAATATGTGTACTTTTATTGTTTTGGTTTTTTTATTTACAGGAAGAAATGAATTTATTGGGGAATATTTTTTTTTTTTTTATTTATTTTGGATTTTTTTTTATAACATTTTTATTTTTTTAACTTTTTTACTTTGTCCCAGGGTGGGACATCACTATATTTTATCAGATCGCTGGTCTGACAGTGTGCACAGCACTCTGTCACACCAGCGATCGCTCAGGCAGTGCAGCAGGCTTCTCAGTGCCTGCTCTCAGCAGGCACTGAGGAAGCCGCCTCCCTCCAGGACCCCGGCGCCATCTTGGATCCGGGTCCTGGGAGGGAGGAAGCCCTCAGAACAGCGCGATCACATCGCGCTGGTCTGAGGGTCTCAGGGGGGCGCGCAGGGAGCCCCCACCCTGCGCGATCCTCCCCTGTGCCCCCAGTACACCGCGATCATGTTTGATCGCGGTGTGCTAGGGGTTAATGTGCCGGGAGCGGTCCGTGACCACTCCTGACACACAGTCACGGGTGTCAGCTGTGATAATCAGCTGACACCCGGCGGCGATTAGCTGCGCTCCCCTCAGGAGCGCAGCTGATCGCCTATGACGTACTATCCCGTCCATGGGCAGAATGGCACGGGTTTTATGGACGGGATAGTACGTCTAATGTCAGAGAGGGGTTAAAGGTTGGGATGGTGTTTATGGGGTTGTACTCATCCTTCTTCTTCATCCAAACACAGAGAGTGGAGTTGATACAAAAAAGTTCTATATTGGGATTCCTAACCTTTCTCAGAATCATTACCCAACGAGGCGAGATCTTGCATGAAGCTCCAGACCGAGGAACATTGACAGTCATCTTGTGTTTCTTCCATTTTCTAATAATTGTGCCAACAGTTGTTGCCTTCTCCCTAAGGCCTCTTTCACACATCCGTTGTGCGCCTGACGGCGCCCTCCGGCATTTTTTTGTCCAACCGCATCTGGCGTAATGTAATGCCGGATGCGTTTTTTTTTTCCATTGACTAACATTAGTGCCGGATGGTGCCGCATGTCCCTGCGGCGCGTCCGGTTTGTGCCGGATGCGGTGTCTGGTCGCCGTCCGGCGTCTGGAAAAATCGTTGCATGTCACGTTTTTTTGTCTGCGGCGAAAAAGCCGGAAGCGCCGGATGCGGCGCTTCCGGGTTTTTTTACAATGAAAGTCTATGGACGCCGCATCCAGTTTTTTAATTGAGATACTAGCCCACAGCAAACAGATACCAGCCCTCAGCAAACATATAAAAAAACATGCAGTGGGACATCAGACACATCCACATGAACAAGAGTTAGAGCCACAACCATCGAGAGCCACAACCACCGAGAGCCACAACCACAGAGAGCCACAACCACCGAGAGCCGCAGCCACCAACGCAGCCACCGACGCAGCCACCGACGCAGCCACCTGAGAGACTCGCAGCCAGGATCCGCAGCATGGAGCGCCAGCAAAACAGACGGTAAATATGAGCCCCCCCAACCCAAAATTTACAATGCATATGTCACCAATGCTGTGTGAGCTACTGTTTTTTTTTGGCACCCTGGTACATTTTCAAATTCATGTTTTTTCTGTGATGGGGATTGGTTCCCCTGGTACTGTACGAAATTAATTTCCGATGATGGGGTGGGTCCCCCTGGTAGTGTTTAAAATACGTATGTTTGGTGACTTATATTGTGTATCCCCTGCTACTGTTGTGAATGTGTTAAATTGATAATGTGGATCTACTGTTTTTTTTTGCAGTGATGTGCTTGGTCTCCTTGCGACAATATGAAATGTGGATGTATTTGTGTATCATAATGTTGTTTTATTTTATTTATTTTTTTTGGCCCTGTAATGCTTTTGCTACTCATCCTGCTATCTGAAATGTGCATGTGTTTAGTATCAGAATGTTGATCTACTGTTTCATTTTTTGTAAATTTTTTGATTGGGGCCTGTGACGCTTTTTCTACTCATGCTACTATCTGAAATGTGCATGTTTTTAGTATCAGAATGCTTGTTTTTTTGTTTTTTTTTTAAACCTTTTTATTGTTGGCCCTGTAATGCTTTTGCTACTCATCCTGCTATCTGAAATTTGCATGTTTTTAGTATCAGAATGTTGATCTACTGTTTCATTGTTTGTAAATTTTTTGATTGGGGCCTGTGACTGTTTTTTCTCATCATGCTGCTATGTGAAATGTGCATTTTTGTGTTATCAGAATGCTGATGTAGTGGTGTTTTTTAAACCTTTTTTTCTTTGTCCCTGTGATGCTTTATCTACTCATGCTGCTATCTGAAATGTGCATGTGTTTAGTATCAGAATGTTGATCTACTTTTTTTTTTTTTTTTGGTGGATCATGTGGTTCCCTCTGGTACTGTTTTTTTTTATTTATTTTTTTGGCAGGGATAGGGTTTCCCCCTGGTACTGTTTATGGCTACAATTAATGACTGCATGTTGTGTTCGGTAAAACATCATTCTCAATAATGTCCATGTTTCAATCTTATATTTTAAAACAGGGACAATCAATACATATAAACACAATTCCTTTTTGTCTGTTAATTCCACAGCAGAAGAATTGATGCTGCCGATGAAAGGGCGCAGGAGATCCTGGATGCTAGGAGGCAAGCCAGTAGAAAGTAAATATGACATCCCCCATTTCCCTAAAAATTACATGTTTGTTTTTCTCTTTCAGCCAGGGACAAGGAATCCACATATATTCACTGTCACTTTTTGTGTCCTTATTCAACAGCAGAAGACGTCAACGAGAGGCGGCGGCGGCTGAAGCAGTACGACAGAGGGGAGGAGAGGACCTCCAAGCTAGGAGAATAGCCAGCAGAAAGTAACTATTACATCCCCCATTTTGCTCTAAATTACATGTTTGTTTTTCTTTCAGCCATGGACAAGGAATAGTAAATTCACAGTCCCTTTTTACTCAACAGCAGAAGACGTCAACAAGAGGCGGAGGCGACGGCAGAGAGACGAGAGGCGGAGAGGCGGGCTAGGAGGGAAGGCAGCAGAAAGTAAATATTACATCCCCCATTTCACTAAAAAATTACATGTTTGTTTTTCTCTTTCAGCCAGGGACAAGGAATATAAAAATATATTCACTGTCCCTTTTTGTTTCTTCCACAGCAGAGAATGTCAAACAGCTGCTGTAGCTGCCGCAATGGCGGTGTTGGCGGAAGAGGCAGCGGCAGAAGCAGCAGCAGCGGCGGCAGCACCAGCAGCATCGCCATCTCCTCCCTCCCAGCCAGAGCCAGAGCGTGACACGTCTTCTTCTGGGAGACCTCCTAGCCATCGTCAGCAATTGCCGGTAAAAATATATATACATATTTTTTCTATCCACAATCCATCTGTGGGCTTGATGTCTTGATTGTCTTTTTTTAATAACAGGAATCGCAAGATGATGAGGAGCTCCCAGAGGAAGAAGGACTGGGTGGAGAGATACCCAGAGTGGGCTCACAATTCGTAAGTATCCTGCATCAATCGCAGAAACACAACATCACACTACACACAACACATAGAAAACCATGTAATACAGACTTGACACAGCGGGCAACACCTGCCAATATCCTGATTTTTTTTTTCATTTTAGTCTCTCGGATCTGGGAACCAACAGAGGGTTCCTCCCAGCGCCTCTCAGAGTCGTCGTGAGACTGTCGGCGGTTCTCAACGTGTAAGTTTTTTTTTTTTCTTTTTTTATTTAACTTCATTTTTTTTTTTTGGGAAACTTAATTTTTTTTTTGGTTATTTCTTACATTTTTAAAAACAAAAAAAAATTTTGGAACTATCTACCTTTTTTGGTATCATTTTATATAATTTGAAATTTTAACAAAACGGGTTATCTATAAATTTTGGGCAATTAATTTTTCCATTTTAACATGTATAATTTTGACATTTTACAAAAATGTGTATACTAATTTTCTTTTTTTTCTTTTTTAATTTCACAGGCTTCACAGCGTGCTCCCGACTCGGACTCGGAGGAGGGCCTTGATGTCGAGCTCATGATCGATCTGGTCCGAGAAAGGGAGCCGCTGTGGAACATGGGGGACCGCCAGCATTCTGATCAAATTGTTACACGACGGCTCTGGGAGGAAGTAGCAGCGGGAATGTTGCAACGCTGGGAGGACCTCGATCCTAGGTCCCAGACTAAATTCCGTAAGTATAGTTCATGTTGCTCACTGTAAAGGTGTGTTTCCAAAACTTCTGTCCTACTGTTAGCCACCGTTCATGTTTTCATGATTTCCTTTTGTGAAACACTATGTAAATAATGAAAACATGAACTCTGGGGGACACGAGGAATGAAGTTTGGGAAACACTGATGTTGTATAATAACCAATGTGTGCTTTCTCATTTCAGGGGACAGAATTGTGAAGCGGTGGCGGTCTGTGAGGGATCGCTTTAAGAAGGAGTTCAACAAGGAGATGCGGGCCCCGAGTGGTTCTTCAGGACGCCAGAGCAAGTACAAGTACGCACGAGCTCTGGCGTTCCTGCGTGAAACCATGGTCACCAGAAGGTAAATAATACCATCAAATGTTTTTTTGTTTTTTTGGGTTTTTTTGCAGCCAGGGCCATTCCTCCTGTATATTAATTTTATGTTTTTCTTTCTTCCACAGCACGGTGAACAGCACTCGGGCGCCCGCAGAGTTGGCGCCTTCTAGAGCGATCCCTCAGGAGACTGACACCGAGGGACACTTTGACCAACCCTCCACAT
The DNA here is from genome assembly GCA_033576555.1 of Oophaga sylvatica. Classification (NCBI taxonomy): domain Eukaryota; kingdom Metazoa; phylum Chordata; class Amphibia; order Anura; family Dendrobatidae; genus Oophaga; species Oophaga sylvatica. Next base: position 558,693,430 of record JARQOD010000003.1, read on the forward strand.
CTGCACCTTCTCACACACTTGATACCGCTGTCCCCTCCACCAGCGCTGGAGCAGCGTGGCCTGTTATGATTTGGTAGCTGAGGAGAGCAAGCAAAAAAGGAAATACACCAGAGAGGTTGGAATCTATGGGATTGCAGTACGCTGACTAACCACCACAACTAAAGGCAGCCGTGGAGCGTACCTATGTTGGTCCTAGATGCATCGTCACAGCCTGAGAAGCTAACTACACCTAAAGACAGAAAGAGGAAAACTATCTGCCCTGGAGCAGATCCCCAAAGAACATAGAAAGCCCCCAAACATGTAATGGCGGTTAGACAAGAGGAAATACAGACACAGATAGAAAATAGTATGAGCAAACGTTGGGGCCCAAACTTCCTAAATAGAAAAGGATAGGAAGGACACTGACTGCAACCCCAAAAAAACCCTGAAAAGTACCAACTCGACTAATTACAAAAACACCTGAGATCACACGACCTCTACCACCTAAATTAGTTCTCTGGTGTAACAAAAACTAAACAGCAGCCACTGAAAAAACTGGAAAA
>JARQOD010000003.1:558694071-558755120 GCA_033576555.1 Oophaga sylvatica
GTTGCAAGCTACAAGAGTGGGCAAGAGATTGTATATAGGGGTAAAGAAAAGATTAGTGTCAAGCATAACACCCAGACAGCGCGCAGACAACCCAGACAATCTAAATTTCCGACCAGTATATCTTTGGAGTGTGGGAGGAAACTGAAAGAACCCCGGAAGAAACCCATGCAAACAGGGAGAGAACATACAAACTCCTTGCAGATGTTGTCCTTGGTGGATTTTAGACCCAGGCCGCCAGCACTGCTAGACAACAATAATATCCAGTGAGCAAATCAAAACAACACTAAGCTTAGAAATAAATTTTCAGTCTTATCCCAACTGATTCTTAAGTTGGCCATACACCTTAGACTTATGTCGGCCCAACCCTCCGATATCGATGGGTTCGGCCAATGATCTTACATGTACAGGGACACCGGCCAAATGATGATCAGGGCAATGTTAATCAGGCATGTCTAATTTTGGAATGCCGATCACATTGTTATCCCCGAGATAAGCCAACAGCTAGTGTGTCAGTGAATTGTCGTAGTGAACATAGGTGCACTTGGCCGAGCGAGCGCTCCTGTGTATGGGAGAATCAGCTGAGATGGCCATCTAATGTCTACAGCCGTTTTAGTCTGAAGCACTTTTGCCTGATCCTGAAATTGAAATTCTGTGACAAACACAGGGTTTAAAAGGAACCTGTCATGTCCTCAAACATTATTAAACTGCAGCTAAGGGGTTAATCTGTATGTCTACAGCGTTCTGACACCATCTGGCCAGCACACTGGAAGCCTGGCTGCCTGGAGAAAATAAACTTTTTTCCTCCCATGAGCCTCCAGCATTAAGTCCTAGAGAGGTTCGGTGTGGCTCCAGTCACCGCGCAGTACACTGTGAGCGGCGGCTGTAACCTGGAACTGACTGACAGCCAGCTCAGTAGTGCATCAATGCTGAGCCGGCTGTTAGTCAGTGCTGGTGTGATTACTATGTACTGAGCAGTGGCAGAATGCCTCACTGGACCACCCCATGATTGAAAGCCAGAGGCTGCAGGGAGGAATAAAGTTCATTTTCTCCCGAGAGCCGGCTTTTATACTGTGGTGGTCACATGGTGTCAGAACGCTATTTACATGCAAATTAACCTCATAGCTACAGGTTAAAATAATTTTTTGACATGACAGTTTCCCTTTAATCTACTGCTGGTCAGCTCCATCTTCTGCTGGTGACCAAATGTGACCACAACCATTAAGTCAAGGAGGCATGGCTCAGAAATATGTTGTCCTATTGCAGACAGAGCACAGCAGTGAGGGTTCTGCAGCAGCCAGTTGTCTTACTGCCACACGCAGGACAATGAGGAGGAGAAGGAAGAAGAGGATGAGGAGAATGAAGAGGAGGAAAAGGAAGAGGAGGAGAAAGAAGAGGATGAGGAGAATGAAGAGGAGGAAAAGAAAGAGGAGGAGGAGGAAGAAGAGGAGAAAAAGAGGAGAGGAGAAAGAAGAGGAGGAGTAAGAGAAGGAGGGTCATGGCTGAACTCATGAGACACTAATTAAACATTTCATAATTTTATATTGCTCAGTTTTAATAGTAATATCAGACAAGAAAGGAACAAATAAAATGAAAAGAACGAGGATGATTTCTGGGATAATTTTAATGTTTGTTTACAATAGGGTTTTCCTCCTATTTCTCCATATTAGCTGTTTTTCAGCCCAGTGAAGTTTAATGGGTTATTCAGTTAGGCCGGCGTCACACTGGCGAGTTTGATGCGAGTAAGTCGCACGATTTTCTCGCATCAACACCCGGCACGGCCGCCCGCTCTCGGACCCGAGTGTGCGGCTGCATAGAAATACATGCAGCCGCACACTCAGGTCCGAGAGCGGGCGGCCTTGCCGGGTGTTGATGCGAGAAAGTCGTGCGACTTACTCGCATCAAACTCGCCAGTGTGACGCCGGCCTTATAGTTGATAACTTAGTGATGAGTAAGGGTTTTATCACTGGGACCCACACCTATTGGCAGAACAAGAGATTTTAATACCAGTCTATCTATCTATCTATCTATCTATCTATCTATCTATCTATCTATCTATCTATCTATCTATCTATCTATCTATCTCTCTATCTATCACGACATATAAGTTGGCTGCATTGATTTCTGAACTAGTATTTGAAAATTGACTGCTATAACCTGGATAATTGCTATGATTATCCCCTCCTCTTTTAGTCTTTACACTAGTTTAAATACTATAGTAGTATATAAACTTTATTTTTATTCTGATATCCTTCGTTTTTCTTGAATTTTTTTGTCTTTTTGTGTTTAAATTACGTAATTCAGCATCGGGGAGCGTTTCAGGCTTTGTGCAGCAGCTTCTGACAATTAACATTGAACATTCAAGCACCCAGACCCCAGGAGGCTGCCAAAATATAAGACCTGCACAGAATACGGCTTCCTTTTTAAAATTAGCTGGTGTCACAAACCAGTATTCTTGGACATAATGATAAAAGGCTTCTGTGATAATGGAGAGGCCGAAGCTGCCAAAAAACAAACGCTGAACTGATCAAATGCATTTGGTGCATATTTTATATCTAGGAATCTTGTTGCTTCTTACACTGATTTCCCAGAAGTCTTCTCATGATGTAGAACAGGGAGGATATATGGTATTATAACCTACTGCTACCTAATCAAATGGTCCTGCTATGTGCATACTCAAAGGGGAGACAATAGGGAACATCCAGAGGAGGAGGAAATACCACTCACATCACTGCTCACTACACTGATCTTCCAGACACTGGCAGAATTGCATTAATATCTATTTATTATCTATCTACTGTTGTGCTTTCTTTCTTGGCCTTTTTTTTTTTAGAGAATATGAATGATAACACCAAAACTTTTTCTCCACTCATGCTTAGTGGTTGGGTGAAGCCATTTATTGTCAAACTGCTGTGTTTTCTCTTTTTAAATCATAATGACAACCCAAAACATCCAAATGACCCTGATCAAAAGTTCACATACCCTGGTGATTTTGGCCTGATAATATGCACAGACATTGACACAAATGGATTTGAATGGCTACTAAAGGTAACATCCTCACCTGTGACCTGTTTGCTTGTAATCAGTGTGTGTGTATAAAAGCTGAGTGAGTTTCTGGGATCCAGACAGACTCTTGCAACTTTCATCCAGCCACTGACGTTTCTGGATTGTGAGTCATGGGGAAAGCAAAAGAATTGTCAACAGATCTACAGGAAAAAGTAGTTGAACTGTATAAAATAGGAAAGGGACACAAAAAGATATCCAAGGAATTGATGACAGTCATCAGCATTCAAACTGTGATTAACAAATAGAAAATCAGGGCTCTATAAAAATAAAACCACGGTCAGGTAGAGCAACAAAAGTTTCGTCCACAACAGCCAGGAAAATTGTTCGGAATGCAAAGGAAAACTCACAAATAAACATCAGCTGAAATACTGGACTCTCTGAAAACTATTGATGCGGCTGTTTCAAGATGCACAATAAGGAGGCACTTAAAGAAAAATGGGCTGCATGGTCGAGTCGCCAGAAGAAAGCCATTACTGCGCAAATGCCACAAAATATAAAAAACAGCACAGAGACAAGCCTCAAAACTTCTGGAACAAGGTAATTAGGAGTGATGAGACCAAAATTTAACTTTTTGTCCACAACCATAAATGTTACATTTGGAGAGAGGTCAACAAGGCCTATGATGAAAGAAACACCATTCCTACTGTAAAGCACGGAGGTGGATCGCTGATGTTTTGGGATGTGTGAGCTACAAAGGCACAGGAAACTTGGTCAAAGTTGAAGGAAAGATGAATGCAGCACGTTATCAGCAAATACTGGAGGCAAATTAGCAATCATCTGCCCAGAAGCTGCGTATGGGACGTACTTGGACGTTCCAACATGACAATGATCCAAACACATGGCCAAGTCGACCTGTCACAAAGTGAAGGTTCTGGAGTGGCCATTTCAGTCTCCTGACCTCAATATCATTGAGCCACTCTGGGGAGATCTCAAGTGCGCAGTTCATACAAGACAGCCCAGAAATTCACAGGAATTGGAGGCTTTTTGCCAAGAAGAGTGGGCAGCTTTACCATCTGAGAAAATAAATACCCTCATCCACAACTACCACAAAAGACTTCAAGCTGTCATTGATGTTAGAGGGGGCCATACACGGTATTAAGAAATTAGGTATGTAAAGTTTTGATCAGGGTCATTTGGATGTTTTGGGTTGTAATTATGATTTAAAAAGAGAAAACATAGTAGTTTGACAATAAATGGCTCCACCTCACTACTAACCATGAGTGGAGAAAAAGGTTTGGTGATATCATTCATATTCTCTGAAAAAAGGCCAAGAAAGCAAAAATTCTGCTGGGGTAAACTTTTGAGCCCTACTGTATCTATCTATTATCTATTATTTATCTATCTATCTATCTATCTATCTATCTATCTATCTATCTATCTATCTATCTATCTATCTATCTATCTATCTATCTATCGACAAAAATAAGGACCAGCACATCTAAGCTAGTGTGAATAGGCGCCAACCAAAGAAAGCATATAAGTCAAAAAGATTAAGGTTTGCACCATAACGTACCAAGAATGATTACTCTAGAGCATGGGAACTGCATTGCTGCCATAGAAAATAGGAGAAAAAAATTGAAAAAAGTGCTATATAGTTATATATGAAATATGCATCTGCAAAAATTGCTATGAAAAATAGGAAGGTTCTTAGCGCACAGATTGGCCAATACATGTATGCCAAATTACCACGTCAAGGTGTCCTTCGTAAATTGGGTCCCTGTCCTGTAATGTCACCTCTCTTGGGCAAAAAAGTCTACAATTCATGGGCAGGAATGGACCAGCTAATCTGCTTAAAATCACCTGTGGCTAATGGGAGTGGGAGTGCACATGTCCAAAAGGCTTTGATAAAAATAGACAAAAAGAAGGACCAACTGTCATGTGTGCATCGCCACGAAGATCGTCGCGGTTGCACATTCTGACTTCTCACAGCTGAGTTGCTGTTTCTTTGTGTTTGGCAGTTAGGAGTTAATTCTGTCTGTGCTCAGTTCTGGGACTGGGTGCAGTTTCTCCCGGCTGCAATTAATTATTTGTTGATTGGTTTCCTTAAATCTCTGGTTGTCTGTGTTGGGAGTTGCCAGTGAAATTCTTCATGCAGACCACAGATAGGATTGTATCTGTATAGACTTAAGTTAAAGAGCTCCTTAGTTGTTTTAAGCTCACCTTGCTTAGAGTTTAATATCCCAGATCATTTATGTTCCTTCTGTGTTTGAGTGTGTATGCAAGTCTGTGTTTTCTCCAGTCTGTCTTATATGTCTAAACTGTGTATTTAGCAGAGATCAGCCCATATCCCTTTGGTGGTAATCAGTATCCTTCTTAGGACTGATTACAGGGTTCAGGGACTGATAGGAGACAGGGTTAGGCTGGAGACTTGGACCTCTGAACCATTATCAGTACCTCCAAGGTGAGGGATTAGTTAGGACCCCAGTTTAGGGTCAGGTTAGACCCCCGGTCCTCCTCTTTCCTGTGACAGTGTATCAAGTCCTCAAGATTAACCCTGAGTTCAACGGATATCATGTCAGGTAAATCTATTCTATATTTACATGCTGATGTTGCTAATCTATATGTTGTATAGAGTGTTGTTCTTTTAAGAATAGTTTACTGACATCGTACACATATCATAAGACCGCGTGACATTTTCACTGGCCCATAAAATTATTCCCAGTTGCCATGGATCCAGTAGCCCAGCTGGCTCTGCAGTTGCAGGGATTATCCATGGAGCTGAGGACATTAAGTCAAAGTTTTGTCTCCCTCGGAGCAAACCAGATTTGAACCTAAAGTAGCTCTCCCGGACAGGTTCACTGGTGGCGAGACAAATTTTTTACCTTCAGGGAAGCATGTAAATTGTATTTTCGGCTTCGGCCTCGATCATCAGGGAGTGAAGAGCAGAGAGTGGGAATTGTTATCTCCTCCTACAAGGGGACCCTCAATCCTGGGCCTTCTCCCTTCCTCCGGGATCCCCGGCTCTACAGTCAGTAGATCGATTTTTTACTGCCCTGGGTTTGGTATATGATGACCCAGATCGGGTCTCTCTTGCTGAGACAAAATTACGTAAGATACAGCAGGGAGATCGTCCGGCGGAGGAATTTGCTTCTGAGTTCCGTAGATGGGCCACAGATACTCAGTGGAATGACCCAGCTCTTAGAAGCCAGTTTTGTCATGGGCTTTCTGACAAATTAAAGGACGTTTTGGCTCAGTATGATTCTCCTCCATCACTGGAGGCTGCTATGGCCCTAGCTATCCGTACTGATAGACGGCTCCGGGAGAGGTGCGAGGTAACTCCGCCCCCTGTTGTTACTCCACCTACTACTAAAGTCCCTTATGTTGAGGTTCCCCTTGTCTGTTCGAGGAGCCTATGCAGTTGGGAGGGACATCATTTCGTAGTAGGGGATTGGCGGTGCGCCGCAAGACTAGAAGGTGTTTCTTCTGCGGGAAAGAGGGACATTTTGTTGGGGGATGTCCATCCCGTGCCTTGTTGATCAAAAAGTCGCCGGAAAACTGTTAATCCCAGGTTGTGTGGTGGACGACAACCTGGGAGTATGTATTTCGTCCGCTAGTTCTTCTCAGTTCCTTGTACCAGTGGAGGTGGGGGTTGGTACGAGAGTGGAGAGATTTTCTGTTCTTCTTGATAGTGGGTCCGGGGCTAATCTGGTTGACGCTCAGTTTGCTCAGGCTCAAGGTATGCATCTGAGTGTATTGGTCAAACCGATCCCTATATTCTCCATTGACGCCAGGCCTCTCGGCCAAGGTAGCTTTGTTCATGAGGTTCATAACATTGACCTTCGGGTAGGGGCAATACATAGGGAACTATTATCTTGTTATGTGTTGGAGGGTCTACCTACTCCTATTGTGTTAGGACTTCCTTGGTTGGTTAAACATAACCCTGTGATTAATTGGCAGTCCAGAGATATAAGCCAATGGGGGGAGTTTTGCAAAAGTAACTGCATGAACACAGTCATCAGTGCGGTCGTGCCTAGTACTTTGCCTCCTTTTTTGGAGGACTTTGGGGATGTGTTCTCTGAGGAGGGGTGTCAGGAGTTGCCTCCTCATCGCGTGTATGACTGCTCTATTAATTTACTTCCTGATGCTAAGTTACCTAAAGCTAGGTTATATAACCTTTCTGGTCCTGAGAGGCAGGCTATGAAAGATTATATTTCGGAAAGTCTGGCCAAAGGGCATATTAGACCTTCATCTTCCCCAGTGGCCGCGGGTTCTTCTTTGTGAAGAAAAAAGATGGAGGCCTACGCCCTTGCTTGGATTTCCGCGAACTTAATCGGATTACTGTTCGAGATCCGTATCCACTCCCTCTGATTCCTGATCTCTTCAATCAAATTGTTGGCGCCAAATGGTTCTCTAAATTGGATCTCAGGGGGGCGTATAATCTGATTAGGATAAAAGAGGGGGATGAGTGGAAAACGGCGTTTAACACGCCGGAGGGACATTATGAGAACCTTGTCATGCCTTTTGGTCTGACTACTGCACCAGCAGTATTCCAACATTTTGTTAATGACATTTTTCGTCATCTGGTGGGGCTGTTTGTGGTCGTATATTTGGATGACATTTTAATTTACTCACCAGATCTTGTGTCTCACCAGGAGCATGTGAGACAGGTGTTGCAGATCTTGCAGACAATAAACTATACGCCAAACTGGAAAAGTGTGTATTCGCCGTACAGGAACTTCAGTTTTTGGGTTTCTTGGTGTCAGCCTCCGGTTTCCGTATGGACCCTGAAAAGGTGAGAGCAGTGCTTGAATGGGATCAGCCAGAGGATCTTAAGGCTCTGCAGCGTTTTCTGGGGTTTGCTAACTACTACCGGAAATTTATTTGTAATTTCTCATCTGTTGTCAAACCTCTCACTGATATGACAAGAAAAGGGACGGATTTTTCTAAATGGTCGGACAAAGCTTGCCAAGCTTTTTCCTCTTTGAAAAAATGTTTTGCTTCGGCACCCGTTCTCATCCAACCAGATGCATCACAGCCGTTCGTTGTGGAGGTGGACGCGTCTGACTAAAGGGGGGGGTGCAATATTGTCCCAGGGTCCGTCCCCTGGTAAATGGCATCCGTGCGCTTTCTTTTCTAAAAAATTGTCGTCCGCCGAAAGGAATTATGATATCGGCAATAGGGAACTTTTGGCCATTAAGTTGGCTTTTGAAGAATGGCGTCACTTTTTGGAGGGGGCAGTCCACCCGGTCACCGTCATTACTGATCACAAGAACCTGCTGTATTTGGAATCTGCTAAGCGTCTGAATTCCAGACAAGCTCGATGGTCGTTGTTTTTTACCAGGTTTAATTTTGTTGTCACTTATCGCCCTGGATCTAAGAATGTTAAGGCGGATGCCTTGTCTCGCAGTTTCCCAGGGGCCGGGAAAATGGATGACCCGATTCCTATCCTTCAGGAGGGGGTGGTAGTGTCGGCTGTATGTTCTGAGCTTGAGGAGGAGGTGTTAGAGGCTCAGGGGGACGCCCCTGCAGGACCTCCAGGGAGACTGTTTGTCCCAAATCAGTTGAGACAAAAGGTTATTGAGGCACATCATAATTCTGCTTTAGCAGGACATCCAGGGAGTAAGGCTACTTTAGATCTCCTTTCTCGCCGTTTTGGTGGCCTAACGTTAATAAAGATGTTTTAACTTTTGTCGCGTCCTGTGGGGTTTGTGCTCGCTCTAAGACCCCTCATACCCGTCCGTCTGGGACCCTCTTACCCTTGAAACTTCCGGAGCGTCCATGGACTCATTTGTCTATGGACTTCATCACGGACCTTCCTCAGTCGTCAGGGAAGACGGTCATACTGGTGGTTGTTGACAGGTTCAGTAAGATGGCACATTTCATTGCTCTTCCTGCCCTCCCTAATGCTAAAACTCTGGCGCAGGTGTTCATTGGGGAGATTGTGAGACTTCATGGGTTGCCTTCTGATGTGGTGTCAGATAGGGGTCTCAGTTTGTGTCCAAGTTTTGGAGGGCATTTTGTTTACGTCGGGGGATGCAATTGTCATTTTCCTCGGCTTTTCATCTGCAGACCAATGGTCAGACAGAGCGTCTGAATCAAAGCCTAGAGACTTATCTTCGGTGTTTTGTCTCAGAGAACCAGGAGGACTGGTCTTCTTTCTTGCCTCTGGCAGAGTTCGCTCTTAACAACAGGCGGAGCGAGTCCACTGGTAAGTCCCCGTTTTTTGGGGCATATGGTTTTCATCCCCAGTTTTGTACATTCAATGGGGGGGGCCCTTCTGGGGTTCCTGAGGAGGAGCGTTTCTCGTCGTCACTTGCTTCAGTGTGGAGAGGTGTATTGAATAATCTGAGTGCTATGGGGAACCGTTATAAACGTATGGCTGATAGGAGGAGAGTTTCTGGTCCAGATCTTAATGTGAACGATCTGGTATGGTTGTCTACCAGGAATATAAAACTTAAAGTTCCCTCCTGGAAGCTGGGTCCCAGATTCATCGGGCCGTACAGGATCAGTTCCATAATTAATCCTGTGGCATTTCGTCTGGACCTCCCTCCTACGTTTAAAATCCACAATGTGTTCCACAAGTCATTACTTAAGAGGTACGTGGCACCAGTCATACCATCACCTCTACCTCCTCCTCCAGTGGTGGTCAATGGTAACTTGGAGTTTCAAGTGTCAAAGATCATTGACTCACGTCTGAATCGCCGGTCCCTTCAGTACTTGGTGCATTGGAAGGGTATGGTCCAGAGGAGAGGACGTGGGTTCCTGCGTCTGACATTAACGCAGATCGTTTGGTGCGGACCTTCCACAGAACTCACCCGGGCAAACCTGGCCCTGAGGGTCCGGAGGCCCCTCGTAGAAGGGGGGGTACTGTCATGTGTGCATCGCCACGAAGATCGTCGTGGTTGCACATTCTGACTTCTCACAGCTGAGTTGCTGTTTCTTTGTGTTTGGCAGTTAGGGAGTTAATTCTGTCTGTGCTCAGTTCTGGGACTGGGTGCAGTTTCTCCCGGCTGCAATTAATTATTTGTTGATTGGTTTCCTTAAATCTCTGGTTGTCTGTGTTGGGAGTTGCCAGTGAAATTCTTCATGCAGACCACAGATAGGATTGTATCTGTATAGACTTAAGTTAAAGAGCTCCTTAGTTGTTTTAAGCTCACCTTGCTTAGAGTTTAATATCCCAGATCATTTATGTTCCTTCTGTGTTTGAGTGTGTATGCAAGTCTGTGTTTTCTCCAGTCTGTCTTATATGTCTAAACTGTGTATTTAGCAGAGATCAGCCCATATCCCTTTGGTGGTAATCAGTATCCTTCTTAGGACTGATTACAGGGTTCAGGGACTGATAGGAGACAGGGTTAGGCTGGAGACTTGGACCTCTGAACCATTATCAGTACCTCCAAGGTGAGGGATTAGTTAGGACCCCAGTTTAGGGTCAGGTTAGACCCTCGGTCCTCCTCTTTCCTGTGACAGTGTATCAAGTCCTCAAGATTAACCCTGAGTTCAACGGATATCGTGTCAGGTAAATCTATTCTATATTTACATGCTGATGTTGCTAATCTATATGTTGTATAGAGTGTTGTTCTTTTAAGAATAGTTTACTGACATCGTACACATATCATAAGACCGCGTGACACCAGCACATCTAAGCTAGTTTGAATAGGCGCCAACCAAAGAAAGCATATAAGTCAAAAAGATTAAGGTTTGCACCATAACTTACCAAGAATGATTACTCTAGAGCATAGTAACTGCATTGCTGCCATAGAAAATAGGAGAAAAATTTGAAAAAAGCGCTACATAGTGTATATATGAAATATTTGATTTATATACTTTCTTTTGTTGGTCGCCTTGCTCTCACCGGCCTTTTCAGCTTTGTCCATAAATTTTTAATAGGATTGAGATCGGGGCTTTGTGATGGCCACTCCAAAACATTGTCTTTGTTATCCTTAAGCCACTTTGTTACCATTTTCGCAGTATGCTTCGGGTAATTGTCCATTTGGAAGACCCATTTCAAGCCAAGCTTTAATTTCCTGGCTGATGTCTTGAGATGTTACTTCAGTATTGCCACATAATCTTCTTTTCTCATGATGCCATCTATTTTGTGAAGTGCGCCAGTCCCTCCTGCAGCAAAGAAATCCCACAACATGATGATGCCACCACCGTGTTTCGCAGTTGGGATGATGTTCTTAGGCTTCCAAGCTTCTCCCTTTTTCATCCAAACCTAATGATGGTCATTATGCCCAAAAAGTTCAATTTTAGTTTCATCAGACCACAGGACATGTCTCCAAAAATGAAGGTCTTTGTTCCTGTGTGCATTTGCAAACATTAATCTGGCTTTTGTTTCTTTTGGAGTAATGGCTTCTTCCTGGCAGATTTGCCTTTCAGCCCATGTTGATACAGTAGTCATTTCACTGTGGATATTGACACAATCTTACTAGCTTCCACCATCATCTTCACAAGGTCTTTTGCTTTTGTCCTTGGGTTGATATGCACATGTCAGACCAAAGCACGTTTATCTCTGGGACACAGAATTCATCTCCTTCCTGAGCGGTATGATGACTGGACATTCCCATCTTGTTTGTGTGTAGCCCAGCTGTGTCTGGAGCCACATGTTACCCTGGAGGATGCAACCAAGGTAAACCCACAAAGACCGATTTGCACACAACACACCTGCACTAGTTCCCAGATCCACCAGAGGGAGCTCTTCTGCAACATATAAGACAGTGCAGACACGTGAGACAGTCAGATTAGTCTGAGATGAGATCACGTCGGGACTTGAGAGAGAGAGATCACGTCAGAAGTGTAGTTACCTCAGAACATGTCAGAACGTCTGAGAGAGCAGTCAGAGTAGGACGAAAGGCAAGTGGAAGATTTGAGAGAGCGTCAGAGGTTAAAACAGCATTGATCGCTTACCTCTGCTCTGCACTACCGGACACCGGGTCCGAGCTTGCTAGCTACTTCACGACTAGTAGGAGAAACCGGAGACCCTGTGGGACTTCAAGTCGCAGGGGCCCATCAGAGCTGATACGTAACTGGGGTCAGGAAGACGGAGTCAAGCAGGACGCTGCATATAGAGACATTGTTCTATCCCAGAGAAGGCCTAACCACAAAGTCAGCCGGGTGTAGCTGAGAAGACAGAGTTAGACTTTGTTCTATGCAAGTCAGAAACTCACACAGATAAAGGAGTACGGAGGCCCTACACCTACTCAGTGGGATTACTGGAAGTGCATCCTTCACCCTGACAGCTTCCCGGGACGTGCCTGCATCTACCATCAGTAAAGGTACAGAAAGAGACTTTCTTGTGTGTGTCTGCCTTATTGATCCTGCACCCCTACACCGCCATATACCCTGAGGGATCAGTCTTGCCTGTGGGAGACTTAACACCTTGCTGCCCAGTAACAACCCCTCAGAGGATTCACCCTGCAGCGCTGGTCATCCTGACCAGGAACCACAGGTGGCGTCACGAACATTTCTACAAACCTATAATCCCCTGTAAATATCCCCCTTTTCAGTGAGTGCCCAGGGCCACGGACCGAGCTGCACTACCCGTGACATCCCCCATTGAAGTGAACGGCCTCGGTGCCGAGTACCCCACAAGCCCTGGCCGTACGACTCATTTGTACTTGCGTATAATTGTTTGTACAGATGAACAACGCAACTTCAGGCATCTTGAAATTGTACCCAAGGATGAGCCAGACTTGTGCAAGTCCACAATTCTCTTCCTGATACTTGGCTGATTCCTTGAGACTTTCCTAAGATGCTACACAAAGAAGCAGTGTGTTTCAGGTGTGCATTAAAATACATCCATAGGTGTGTCTCTGATTAACTCAGATGTTGCCAAAAATATCAGATGCTTCCAAACACTTGACATCATATGGGCAGACCAGAATTGTTTAAAGGCATAGTAATCTTAGTGTATGTAAACTTTTGACTTTGCAGTAAGTAATAAAAAAGCCTTAAAACATTCTCTCTCTCATTATTCTGGCATTTGGCAAATATTAATAATTATGGTAATCCTAAATGACCTAAAACGGGAAAGGTTTATTTTGATTTCATGTCAGATATTGAAAAAAACATGCAGATGTGTCTTTTTATATAGTGTATGTAAACTTCTGGTTTCAACTGTATGTACACATATATATAGTGAAGTATCATGGTGGTGTGTATGAAGCACTTCTTTCCCTTAGACAAACAGGTTAATCATCAGAGTCTCATACCACCATTGCACTACATCCAGGGAAGTGTAAAAGAACTCATTAAATGCATGTACACACAGCACCAAAACAGCTTGACAAGAGATCAATAGGTCAGGTCAGCCTTTGCTCACAATTGCAGAAAGTTGGCACTAAAAAAAAACAAGACGCTATCATGCTCATATAACATTCCATTAACATGGAAAATTGGTAGCTCCAGTTTATAAAGAATTCACATTCTTTCCGGCTATAGTAATATTACCGTAATCTAGATTTGTTCAATACTAAGGACAATACTTTGCAGACAATACTATGTTCAGCCACTAGACGGCGATAACAGTTCTCAGCAGATGACAGTCCAGTAATGTAAATTTACCATTATGTCTACAATTCTGTGTTTTCCCCAGAACATTGAATAAAATTATTATTATTATTAGAAAGGCTTGTGAAATTTCTGCTCTGTGAGCATATCCTAAGGGTAGGTCAAAGACATGGTGGGAAAATCCTCCGCAAATCAACCTGTAAAATCACATCCATTGCAAAACTGCAGCAAAATCCATGTTCCACTTGTAGTTCAGCTGCGTAAATACGTGAATACGTGATCAATCCTCTGCAACTCTGCCTGGAATCTGTAGCAAAATCCATGTCAGTAACATGCAGATTTTGCTGCTTTTTTTTCCTGAAACTTCATATCAATTTCCTGGCGTGAAAATTCTGCACCGTGCCAATGAAATCTGCAGTGTAAACTCACCCAAAAACTCAGCAGTATTTACATCCCAGTGTCCAACACTGCGATCTACCACAGTCATTGGCAGCAATTTGCTGCGAGAACATGGTAGCGATGATTTAGTTTCCCTACAGTGCCACCACTGGAGAAATGAGGAATTACACAGCTGTCAATTAAATCAATACGCTATCTGAGAAATGCATGGATTTGCTGGTTTCTCTACAGACGCTCTTGCAGCTAGGCGTGATTTGGGTATAATATGAATTGGGTATATTTGGTAAGTTAAGAAATTATGGTTAAAGATTATAAATACCATATTGAGAGATAATGTTGTCCAGTCCCTGTCACCACTTCTTTCGCCAGTGACCACACTTTAAAGCCTCATTTCTTTTTAATTTATTGAAATAAAAGTTTTGCAATTTTTATTGAGCTTTTCTGAACTCCTCTTTTTCTTGTTTTTCAAATTATATGATGGAGTGGCCTAGCTAAGAAACACTAGTCTAGTGATGAGCGAGCATGCTCGGATAAGGTGTTATCTGAGCATGCTCATGTGCTAATAGAGTGACTTTGAGTCACTCTATGTTTGAGTCTCCATGGCTGCATGTCTTGCGGCTGTTCGATAGCTGCAAGACATGCAAGTATTCTCTGTTTGTTACTGAATCCCTGCATGTGTTGGGCCTATTGAACAGCCGCGAGGCATGCAGCCGCGGGACCTTGAATATATTGTTCGAGCACGCCAAAGTCACTTGGTTAGCACCCGAGCATGCTCAGATAACACCTTATCCGAGCATGCTCGCTCATCACTAGAGACTACGGCTCACCTGATACACTGGTTCAAAGCTGATACTGACGCTAAGGTCTCGCTCACACTGTATAACATGGCAGCATGCGCTCTGATGTTTTCTCAGACAGCACTTGGCCCAGTGTTATTCTATGGGGCAGTGCAAATCTGCAACTATTTTCTCGAATCACATGCTGCGAGTTGCTCCAATATTCCGATATACAAGTCTATGGGTGTATGTGAAATATCCGACTGCACTCACATATCATCTCAGTTCAGTCCGATGTACGCTCACAAAGACCACGGAGAAGAGGAGACATTAAGTTCTTCATCTTCTCCACACCTGTGCAGCGATTTTCTCATGCGAGAGAGTTTGGTCACACTCAGACGACGCTCTGACAGAGTTTGAGCCTAGTGTCATTAGCATAATCGGCCCATTCTCTCGCATGAGAGAAGATTTGTCCTATGGCCAGGTTTAGCTAAGCGAATGAAAAATCAACAGTTTTTCATCCAGAAAAAACTCACAATTTTTATCCGTGTGCCATCCGTTTGTCTGTTTTTTACATTTGTATGACATCCTTGTGGCATTTGTTTTTATTCAACAATTAAAAAAAAATCATAAAATGAAAAATACAATTTTCTATGTCATTACTACAGGGTATCTGTAAAACAACGCATGCAATACAGGTGATCCGTATAGGACTTAATTTTTTTGCACACTCATAGACTTGGATAGGCGAGGGTTATCCGAAAAATGGGAGAGACTAGTACATGCTGTGAATCAACTGACCTGCCCTACGGAATTACATTGCTCAGTGTTGGCCTGATTATTACATTGGCAACAAACGTCCGTATAATACTTTTGGACTGTGCAAACTAAGGCTCATTTTAGATGAGCGCTGAACTTTGTGGACCAGTCGTGTTCTGAAATTGTGGAGATGCCTGGTTCTGTGTGCTCATCCGCATAGTGAACCGTTGCAGGCACTGTCTGCTACTTACATGAACTAACGCACATGGCCACATTCACGCGCTCAGTATTTGGTCAGTATTTTATCTCAGTATTTGTAAGCCAAAACCAGGAGCGGGTGATAAATGCAGAAACGTCACGTGTTTCTATTATACATTTCCTCAGATTGTTCCACTCCTGGTTTTGGCTTACAAATACTGAGGTAAAAAAACTAACTAAATACTAAACATGTGGACATGGCCTTCAGCATACTGTCATTTTTTCCATGTGGTTGTGAGGTCCATGTGGAAAACAGTGCACGAACACATAGGCTAACATTGGTCCATGTGATGTCCGTGTGTGGTCCATTGCGCACACGTACCAAAAATAGATCTGTCTGAACTTAACTTTAGACTAGACAGTCTGAAAATGCTCCAAATTTTTCAAGGTGTCTCTAGCTTGTCAACAATTCTGATGTATCTTTACACTGCCTAGAATCTTAGAATCATAGAATGCTAGGGTTGAAAGGGACCTCCAGGGTCATTGTGTCCAACTCCCTGCTCAATGCAGGAGTCACTAAACCATCTCAGACAGATGTCTGTCCAGCCTCTGAAGACTTCCATTGAAGGAGAACTCACCACCTCTCGTGGCAACCTGTTCCACTCATTGATCATCCTCACTGTCAAAAAATTTAGTCTAATATCTAATCTGTATCTTCTCCCTTTCCGCTTAGTCTTCTTTTTTGCAAGCTAAACATTCTGTAAGGTTCTGTGTACATGTTCCTGAAACTCAGTTTGTTCGTCAGCCATTTTACTTTCTGTCTTGCTGCAGCTATCTTGCCCTCAGTCAAAATGGAGTTTCCAGCTTGCATGTTCCCGCCCTGATTCTCTCCTTTTGCTTCTTAAGCAGCCACAGCTGAGAAATCAGTGCTTCAGAATCTAGCCTGCAGTGAACCTGTGACCTGACTCCTAAAGCCTTGGACCTTGTACTCCAGCTATTCCTACTGAGGAACTCTGAAGCACTTGTGGACTCTGAACCCTGCTCTTTGAAAGACCCACGTTTGCATGGACTTACGGTAACAGAGAAGAAGATCCTGAACCTGTTGTGGAGAGTGATTGCTGAGCTTAGATTACTCTGGCCTGCTGTGTCTCCTGCTTCTGTGTCTGCAAACTGTGTGACTATTTTTGCCAACTTGTATGAAGTAATAAAATTAACAAGACTTTCTATATCAAACCTGTGTCTCATGTATTTTCATCGCACCCAAGCACAAGACGCTATATGAACTGTACTACATACATTACAAGATTCTGAAGCCAAAACGTTAGTGTCTGCTGGGTCTGGAAAGGCTGTGTCTGCTGTAACTGTGGATATCGGATGTCCGGTTGTACTTTCTGTGATGACAGTGGTTGTGACTTCTCACAACCATTCCAGGTGAGCAATTCCCTTAATGTGTTTTTTTTTCTGCAGTGTTACCACAGGTAAACACTATTGTTTTTTTTTTTTTTTTCTTTCTCTTTTTTGTCTGCTGTAACTGTGGATATCAGATGTCCGGGTGAACTTTCTGTGATGATAGTGGTTGTGACTTCTCACAACCATTCCAGGTGAGCAGTTCCCTTAATTTTTTTCTCTCTGCAGTGTTACCACAGGTAAACACTATTGTTTTTTTTTTCTCCTCTCCTCTTCTTCCAGTACTCCTGTCTTAAAAGATCTGGAAAATGGAGGCCCGCATAAAGGAACTTTGCGGAGTGACTGATAATATCCTTGCAGATTTGCAGAATATAAAGACCCGTTTTTCAAGCCTACAGGACCTCACTAATCACAATTTGCAAGTGTTTGGACAGACTGCCCAGGATTTGCGAGCCAGGATTGAGGTTCTAGAAGAGCGAGTCCAGGCTCCTGCCGTAGCCCCGAGTTCTGGGATTCCCAAGTTGCCCCCTTTTCGTTTTGGCGGTGAACGTGAGAAATTCAGGGGATTTATTAATCAATGCAATCTTTTTTTTTCTGCACATGCTTCACAATTTCCCACTGAACGATCTAAGGTGCTTACTATAATTATGTTGCTTACCAACAAGGCTTTGATGTGGGCAAACCCTCTGATTGAGACTAAGGATGATTGTTTGAATCACCTTGATGCTTTTATTTCAGCCATGGGGCAGGTGTTTGATGACCCCAATCGAGGTGCAACAGCTGAAGCACCATGTTAGCTTTGCGCCAAGGTAAGCACTCGGTAGCTGAATATGCCTTGGATTTCAGGAGATGGGCCCTTGATACCACCTGGGACAGTTCCGCCAAAAAATCTATTTTTCGAAAGGGTTATCTCCACTGATTAAGGATGAACTTGCTCTGCCGACCCTCCCACTGCGTTAGGTGACTTTATTAACTACTGCATCCGTATTGATACTCGTCTGACTGAACGCAGGCAAGAGAGATGGTTCGAAAGCAATCGCACTAACCTTTTCCTACCTTCCTCTCCAGCTAAGGAACCTTTGAGTAGGATTACACGGGAACCTGAACCTGAACCCATGCAGGTAGACTCTTTACAACGACGGGTTAGTGATGCACGCAAGGAACATCGTTTTAAGGAGAATCTATGTTTCTATTGTGGTAAGTCAGGGCACTTCATTATAAACTGCCCCAGCCGTTCTCGTAAGACTACTGCAGCACTCATTCATTGTGAGTGTTGCGAGAGGGGATCTGTCAGGTCCGAGCCTCAGGCTCCAGAGAGATCTGCAGCAACAGATCTTGATTTCTCGGACTTAAACTCCGTTACCTCTGAGGACGTTGACTGTGTAAACGCTGCCATTTTTCAAGTTTCCTCAGCGGTGTCCCAGCTGAGTTGTAAGAAAAACAATTCTCATTGCTTTCTTTCCATCAAACTCTGGGTTGACTCAGCTTGGGTGTCTAGCTCTGCTATGATCGACTCAGGGGCAAGTGGAAATTTTATGGATGTCTCCTTTGCTCTGAAACAGGGATACGTTCAGTGAAGAAGGCTACTCCAGTACAGATGGAAACTGTGGATGGCTCCCTGCTGACCTCTGGACCAGTGGATCAGGAAACAGAGCCTTTGAGGGTTCTTATGGGTAAAGATCATCAAGAGAAACTGTCCTTTATGCTAACTCTTCTCCCCACTTTCCCATTATTCTAGGGCTACCATGGCTGCAGGCTCAGAATCCTACCATTAACTGGGAGACCAAGGAATTACACTTTCCAGAGAAACAGATGAGTCCAAAAGTTTCAGCTTGCTCTGTTCCTAAAGGAACCATGTCAGTCCCTGAACTACCAGCTGTATACCAGGACTATGTGGATTTATGTGACAAGAAGAACGCTGACCAGCTTCCTCCTCACCGTCCATATGATTGTCCAATTGAATTATTGCCTGGAGCAGAGATACCTTTTGGTAAGATCTACCCCCTGGCGGGGCCCGAGCTAAAGGCTTTAAAGGATTACATAGACGAAAATCTAGCCAAGGGCTTCATACGCCCCTCTTCATCTCCTGCAGGTGCACCCATCTTCTTTGTAAAGAAGAAAGATGGATCTCTGAGACCATGCGTAGACTATAGGGAACTCAATAAGGTTACTATTAGAAACCGTTATCCATTGCCTTTAATCCCTGAGTTATTGGAGAGAGTGCGACATGCCAAAATTTTCTCTAAACTAGATCTTCGTGGGGCCTATAACTTAGTCCGTATTAGACCTGGGGATGAATGGAAGACTGCATTCAGGTCACGCTATGGACACTTTGAATATCTAGTTATGCCTTTTGGTCTGAGTACCGCCCCAGCCACTTTCCAACACTTGGTGAATGACATCTTCAGGGATCTCCTAGATACATTCGTGGTAATTTATTTGGATGATATTCTAATTTTTTCTAACTCCACAGAGGAACATCATGGACATGTGAGAATGGTCTTGGAACGTCTAAGACAAAATCATCTTTACATCAAACTTGAAAAGTGTGAATTCTATAGGACCGAAATTCAATTTCTGGGGTATGTACTGTCTACACAAGGAATTAGTATGGATGGAAGCAAAACCCAAGCCATCAAGGATTGGCCAAGTCCTAGAAATGTGAAGGAGGTACAGCGCTTCATCGGGTTTGCCAACTTCTATAGACGTTTCATTAGAAATTTCTCTGAGGTAGTGTCACCTATCACCCAACTTACCCGGAAAGAGTCTAGGTTCTCCTGGACTCCCCAAGCCCAGGAAGCATTTTCCCGTCTAAAAGATAAATTTACCACCGCACCTATCTTAGTACATCCCAACCCCGAGCTTGCCTTCATAATAGAGGTGGATGCTTCAGACTGTGCCGTTGGAGCTATACTCTCTCAGAGAACAGGTGAGAAGAATGTCTTGCATCCCTGTGCCTTCTTTTCCCAGCAGTTGTCTTCGGCTGAGAGGAACTACGATGTGGGCAATAGAGAGTTGTTGGCCATTATTGCCGCCTTCAAAGAATGGAGACACCTTCTTCAGGGAGCTGCACAGCAAATAGTCGTCCTGACAGACCATCGTAACCTTGAGTTTACCAGGTCGGCTAAGTGCCTGACTCCTCGCCAGGCTCGCTGGAATCTTTTCTTAAACCAATTTAATTTTATCATTTCTTATAGACCAGGATCGCGCAATGGAAAGGCTGATGCACTCTCTAGGATTTACTCAGCAGAGACACGTCCAATTACTCCTCCTAAGACTATTCTTCCTGACTCTAGATTCCTAGGAGTAATTCATAATCAAGACCTACTTAAGGACATCAAGGAAGCATACCATGCGGATTCCTTTTTGGCACAACCCCCAAGGGACGTAAGTCTTGTCTTTAAGAATGGTGTGTGGATTCAGGGACAACGCCTGTATATTCCTGAAACAGTCAGATTGAGAGTATTGCAACTCATTCACGATTCCAAGATAGCTGGGCATAGAGGAATTCTAAAGACACAGGAATTTCTCTCTCGTTTCTTTTGGTGGCCCACTTGCAGGAAGGATGTTTTAAACTATGTCACTTCATGTGAAGTCTGTGCAAGATGCAAAACACCTCGCTCCTCACCAACTGGTCTGTTACAGCCTCTTCCCACCCCGTCCCGCCCGTGGGGATCCATTTCTATGGACTTCATTGTGGAGTTACCAACCTCTCAAGGGAAGAACACCATTCTAGTGGTGGTTGACCGTCTAACAAAGGCAGCTCATTTTATCCCTTGTGTCGGCTTACCCACTGCAAAACAGACATCAGATTTGATGATTAAAGATGTGTTTCGCTTACATGGAGTACCGGATGAGGTTATTTTGGATCGAGGGGTGCAATTCACTTCTAGGTTTTGGCAAAATTTCTGTGCAGCATTGGACATTAAAGTAAACCTTTCTTCTGCTTTTCATCCCCAGACTAATGGACAGACCGAACGAACCAATCAAACCCTGGAGCAGTATCTCCGCTGCTTTATCTGCCACCTACAGGATGATTGGGTGGATCTACTTCCATTAGCTGAGTTCTCGTATAACAACTCTCAGAGTGCCTCCACTAAGCAGTCTCCTTTTTACTCTAATCTAGGTTATCATCCTAACATTCTACCACGATTTCCCATAGAAACGCCTTTACCAGCAGTGGCTGAAAGAATCACGTCTTTACAGAAGAATATGGATCTTCTAAAGGAGAATCTGGAATCGGCTCAGGAAAGGTACAAGAAAGCAGCAGATAAATTTCGTAAACCTGCACCAGTTTTCAAGGTAGGAGACTTGGTCTGGCTGTCAACCAGAAATCTTAAGTTAAGGATTCCATCGTCTAAGTTGGGACATAAGTACATTGGACCCTATAAAATCAGTAAAATTATAAGTGCCGTTGCTTGTCGTCTTCAACTGCCCAGAACTATGAGAATTCACCCTGTCTTTCATGTATCCCTACTAAAGGCTGCGACACCCAATACGTTTCCTGGACGTTCTTCTCCTTGCCCTGACCCAGTGCTAGTCGATGGTCAGGAAGAATTTGTGGTGGAAAGGATTTTAGATTCCAGGTTGTATAGAAATCAGTTACAATATCTGATTAAATGGCAGGGCTACCCAGTGGAGGACAACTCATGGAACCAGTCAATAACGTTAATGCTCCTCGCTTGCTCCGTCAGTTTCATCAGAGGTACCCACACAAGCCTGGCCTGAGGTCATCCGGAGGTTGTCCCTAAGGGGGGAGTAATGTAAGGTTCTGTGTACATGTTCCTGAAACTCAGTTTGTTCGTCAGCCATTTTACTTTCTGTCTTGCTGCAGCTATCTTGCCCTCAGTCAAAATGGAGTTTCCAGCTTGCATGTTCCCGCCCTGATTCTCTCCTTTTGCTTCTTAAGCAGCCACAGCTGAGCAATCAGTGCTTCAGAATCTAGCCTGCAGTGAACCTGTGACCTGACTCCTAAAGCCTTGGACCTTGTACTCCAGCTATTCCTACTGAGGAACTCTGAAGCACTTGTGGACTCTGAACCCTGCTCTTTGAAAGACCCACGTTTGCATGGACTTACGGTAACAGAGAAGAAGATCCTGAACCTGTTGTGGAGAGTGATTGCTGAGCTTAGATTACTCTGGCCTGCTGTGTCTCCTGCTTCTGTGTCTGCAAACTGTGTGACTATTTTTGCCAACTTGTATGAAGTAATACAAGACTTTCTATATCAAACCTGTGTCTCATGTATTTTCATCGCACCCAAGCACAAGACGCTATATGAACTGTACTACATACATTACACATTCCCAGGTCCTGTAACCGTTCCTCGTAGGACATACTTTGCAGTATGCTCACCATCCTGTTAACTCTTCTCTGAACTTGCTTCAGTTTTTCAATGTCTTTTTAATAGATTATTTATGCAAATCTTCATCCCCCATGATTAATTTTGTAGGCTAATAAGTCTAGTCTAGGTTTATACCATTTATGTGTCAGGTTACTTTGGTTCACCAATTTATGATCAATTTTGGAACAGAAAAGGCATCACGATTTAGGTCACAGTATTTTACTGCCCACCTTCTGATAGTCCATGCCTCTTGGCACGGATGTTAAAAAAAATCCAATGTGCCGAAAAGCATGATCTGGCACAAATGAAGGCAAATTTCGGATAAAGGTGTCTCAGTAAGGCTACGTTCACACGATGAGATTTTGATGTTGTTTTTCAAAAATACACAGCACACAAAACTCACCAAAACTCACGCCTGTATGGCATCAGGGTGTGTCGAGGTTATAAGGCCACGTGCACACGTTGAATATTTGGTCAGTATTTTACCAAAACCAGGAGTGGCACAATCAGAGGAAAAGTGTACTAGAAACCCTTCACCACTTCTGTATTTATCACCCACTCCTGGTTTAGGCTTCCAAATATTCAGGTAAAAAACTCACGAAATACTGAAAGTGTGCACGTGGCCTTAGTGTCCTAAACCACAAGATTTCAGAGGACCATCATGCCCACCGTAACATGTCCTATCCAGACCTTTCCATAGATTATTTGTGCAAATCTCCCCGTCCCCCATTATTAATTTTGGAGACTAATTAGTTTGTCGGCTATAAAGTATATATTTATTAGATTAAATACATAAAAAACGATATATTTTATATAAAATAAATCATGCCAACTAATTATATTAACTAAGCGCAAGCATACATTAACCTCCGCATTAGATGCATCTTTAAAACGGCAAAATATCACCAATCCTGGAATATATCACCTCCCAAGCAGAAGGGAAGACGTTGCTTTGAGTGACATTTTGACGTTACTCCAATTTCAACCCTATAAACTGACTTAATGTGTTTAGAAAACATAATGATTCCTCGGCTGGGCCTCCCCTGTAGTGGGCAGTGGCAGCGACGACGACGTAGTCACATAACTTGTTTGCATGACCTTCTCATGCACATTGCTGCCAAAGGACTTCTCATAACAACTGTGTTTCTTTTGATGTAGCACTTTATGGCAGAGAGAAAATCACCTCCTGTCCTAAATTGGCTATAACGAACAGCTGAAAGAATAAACACTGTATATCCTCTGCTCCTCCACATATTAACTTCTGCTTTATATCCACTGTGCAGCGTACAAATGTGTGACTTATTGTCCGACAATCACCCCTCCACACTGTGCACACCCAGAACATTTGGTTGTTGTAGCTAATTTGCTGTCACACGCAGAAGCTGGGTGGCATTCAGCCCCTACCGCCAGTGCCATGGCAGATCCCTCCTCCAAAATTTTCATTATTTTTTTATGACCATGGCATGGGTCAACCTTGGAGGCAACTATGGCAGTCATATATAGATTCATGCCATCCAATTAATTGAAATCTGTTAAAATTAATGGAGTTGTCTTATCCTTAGGGCGGGTGCAGACGAGCATATTTTCAGTCCAAGTGGTTTTCTCCCGCCTTTGGTCAGTGGATGATTTCACAAACTCCCCTCTCCCGCTCTCTGACCACAACCTTCTTTCATTCTCTATCAAGAACTGCCATCCCGCTCAGGTCACCCCGACTTTCCACACATATAGAAACATACAGGCCATTAACACCCAGAAACTTATGAAGAACCTGCAGTCATCATTGGCCCCTATCTCCTCCTTCTCATGTCCAGATTCTGCACTGAAGCATTACAACAAAACCCTGCATAGTGCCCTGGATGAAATTGCACCTCTTATACTTAGAACAATACGACAAAAACGGCGACAACCGTGGCACACACTGTAAACACGTTTCCTGCAGCGGTGCTCCAGGTGCGCCGAACGTCAGTGGAGAAAATCTAATCTACCCGAAGATCTCATACATTACAAGTTTATGCTTAAAACATACAACTCTGCCCTTCACCTCTCCAAACAAACCTATTTCAACACCCTCATCACCTCACTATCCAATAACCCTAAACGTCTCTTTGACACTTTTCACTCTCTACTAAACTCAAAAGTGCAGGCTCCAACCACGGATCTCCACGCTGACGATCTGGCCAATTATTTTAAAGAAAAAATTGACCACATCCGACAGGAAATTATCTCTCAATCCCCTCATTCCATGCACTGTGCTCCCTCCCCCACTGCATCCAGCTCACTCTCTGATTTGGACCAGTCACAGAAGAAGAAGTAATCAGGCTCCTTGCATCTTCTCGCCCTACCACTTGCATCAGTGACCCCATTCTGTCACATCTCCTCCAGTCCCTTTCCCCTGCTGTCACCTCTCACCTAACAAAAATATTCAACCTCTCTCTCTCTTCCGGTATCTTTCCCTCCTCATTATGCTTGCCATCAAACATCCATTACTTAAAAACCCGTTCCTCGACCAAAACTGTGCCGCTAACTATAGACCTGTCTCTAATCTTCCCTTCATCTCTAAACTCCTGGAACGCCTGGTCCACACCGGTCTTATTCGCTATCTCTCAGATAACTCTCTTCTCGACCCTCTTCAATCTAGTTTCTGCTCTTTACATTCTACTGAAACTGCCCTCACTAAAGTCTCTAATGATCTACTAACAGCTAAATCTAATGGTCACTACTCCATGCTAATTCTCTTGGATTTCT
Source organism: Oophaga sylvatica (assembly GCA_033576555.1). Classification (NCBI taxonomy): domain Eukaryota; kingdom Metazoa; phylum Chordata; class Amphibia; order Anura; family Dendrobatidae; genus Oophaga; species Oophaga sylvatica. Next base: position 558,719,209 of record JARQOD010000003.1, read on the forward strand.
CTGCAGCATACTACACTGTGGACCATCAGCTCCTCGTCACTATGCTCTGCTCCATCAGCCTCAAGGACACCGTTCTCTCCTGGGTCTCCTCCTATCTCTCTGACTGCTACTTCACTGTATCTTTTGCTGGCTCCTCCTCCTCTCATCTTCCCCTTACTGTTAGGGTTCCTCAAGGATCGGTTCTAGGCCCCCTCCTCTTCTCTTTGTATACTGCCCCTAATGGACAAACAATTAGTAGATTTGGTTTCCAGTACCATCTCTATGGTGATGACACCCAATTACCGTATATACTCATGTATAAGCCGACCCGCGTATAAGCCGACCCCCCTAATTTTGCCACAAAAAACTGGGAAAACTTATTGACTCTTGTATAAGCCTAGGGTGAAAAATGATTATGCCCCCATATGATGCTCCACAGATTATGCCCCCATATGCTCCACAGATTATGCCCAATATGCTCCACAGATTATGCCCCCATATGCTCCAGATTATGCCCCCATATATTCCACAGATTTATGCCCCCGTATGATCCACAGATTATTCCCCCATATGCTCCATATTATGCCCCCATATGCTCCAGATTATGCCCCATATGTTCCACAGCTTGTGCCCCCATATGCTCCAGATTATGCCCCATATGTTCCACAGCTTATGCCCCCATATGCTCCATATTATGCCCCCATATGCTCCAGATTATGCCCCATATGTTCCACAGCTTTTGCCCCCATATGCTCCATATTATGCCCCCATATGCTCCATATTATGCCCCCATATGCTCCAGATTATGCCCCATATGTTCCACAGCTTTTGCCCCCATATGCTCCATATTATGCCCCCATATGCTCCAGATTATGCCCCCATATGCTCCATATTATGCCCCATATTCTGCACAATTATGCTCTATAGTATAGGCCTCATATGCTGCTGCTGCAAAAGAAAAAAAAAAATGACATACTCACCTCTCGTCGCTGGGGGCCAGGTGCCGGTGTCCTGAGCAGGCGGGGGTGTCACCGCTCGCTCAGGACCCCAGCACCTGAGATATTTACCTGTCCGTCGGTCCACAGCAGCGCACTGCTCCCTCGGTCCGACTCCTCTGTGTGTAAATGATCTGGCAGGGGGCGGGGCGCGCACTAACGACGTCATCGCGCCCTCTGCCTGATCATTTACACACAGAGGAGTCGGACCAAGGATTAGTGCGCAGCGGTGGACCGACGGACAGGTAAATATAACTATACTCACCCCTCCGCCGCGCGTCCCTGCAGTGTCTCCTCTTCTCCCGGTGCTCTCCGCAGCGCTTCAGTCCTGCAGCGGTCACGTGCTACCGCTCATTAAAGTCATGAATATGTGCATATTCATGACTTTAATGAGCGGTGCCATGTGACAGCTGCAGGAAGGAGTCGGAGATCGTGGGAGAAGCAGGGGGGCTGCAGAGACCGCGCCGGCGGAGGGGTAAGTATGATCCGACACCCCCCGCTTCCCCTCCCCCGCCGACCCCCGTATATGACCCACGTATAAGCCGAGAGGGGGACTTTCAGCCCTAAAAAATGGGCTGAAAATCTCGGCTTATACATGGGTATATACGGTATACACTTCTCCTGATATCACGCCTGCCTATTTAGAAAACACCAGTGATTGTCTTACCGCTGTCTCTAACAGCATGTCCTCCCTCTATCTGAAACTGAACCTGTCAAAAACGGAACTCCTCGTGTTTCCTCCCTCTACTAACCTACCTTTGCCTGACATTGCCATCTCCGTGTGTGGTTCCACCATTACTCCCCAGCAACATGCCCGCTGTCTTGGTGTCATACTTGATTCCAAGCTTTCACTCACCCCCCACATCCGATCACTGGCTCGCTCCTGTTATCTCCACCTCAAAAACATCTCTACAATTCGACCGTTTCTTACTTTCGACTCTGTAAAATCTCTTACTGTTTCTCTTATTCATTCTCGTCTGGACTATTGTAACTCTCTACTAATCGATCTCCCTCTTACCAAACTCTCCCCTCTCCAATCTGTCTTGAATGCTGCAGCCAGAATCATATTCCTCACCAATTGTTATACCGATGCCTCTACTTTGTGCCAGTCATTACACTGGTTACCCATCCATTCCAGAATCCAGTACAAACTTATTACCCTCGCCCACAAAACACTCCATTGCTCAGCACCACCCTACATCTTCTCCCTTGTCTCAGCCTACCATCCTACCCGTGCCCTCTGTTCTGCTAATGACATGAGGTTAGCATCCTCAATAATCAGAACGTCCCACTCCCGTCTCCAAGACTTTTCACGTACTGCGCCAATTCTTTGGAATGCACTACCCAGGTTAATATGATTAATCCCCAATCTCCACAGTTTTAAGCGTGCCCTAAAAACGCATTTGTTCACACTGGCCTACCGCCTCAACGCATTAACCTAACTATCCCTGTTGGCCCATTCAAAAATTTTCTACCATAATCAGGTACCTCGTATTATGTTCTCACCCGCTTTATGCATTAATAGTCCTCTGTGTCTGTACTGTTACATACTTTGGCTGTTAACTGGTTCATGCAGAATTACATGAACACCCGATTCTTAAGGGTATGCCACACTAAATGAGATCGCTAACGAGATTGCTAACGAGATCACTAAAACGTCACTATTTAGCGATCTCGTTAGCGACCTCGTTGTGTGTGGCATGTAGCAACGATGTGGCCCCTGCTGTGATGTCGCTGATCGTTCACTAGCGTTCTGGACCGTTTTTTGATCGTTGGTGTCCTGCTGGTGAGCCTATATCACTGTGTTTGGCACCTTTTGCGAACGACGAGCGACCTCGTTTGTGACGCATATGACTGTTTTAAGCGTCACGGAGTGGATCGCAATATCTATAAGTTCTCTTTTGCGTCACAGAGAGGATCGCAGAAGTTGCAAAGCAGGCTAGCAGGACGCAGAGAGCAGGAGCGATGCTGGAAATTCCTATGAATCAGAAGCACTCAGTACATGCTAATGACATCCTAACGACCGCCAAAGTCGTTAAAGAGATCGCTGACCGCTGATGAGTCGTTTATGAGATCTCCTGTTTGGCAGCTACTAGCGACCTAAAAGAGATCACACCAACGATCTCGTTAGATTGCGTCGTTATCGAGATCGCTAACGAGATCGCTAAGTGTGGCAGTACCTTTACACTATGGCTGGTCCGAGCAATGAAAGCAATTGTTACCATCTACCTTTTGTGTCTCCCCTTTTTCCTCATAGATTGTAAGCTTGCGAGCAGGGCCCTCATTCCTCTTGGTATCTACTTTGATCTGTGTTTATTGTTATGCTGTAATGTCTATTGTCTGTACAAGTCCCCTCTATAATGTAAAGTGCTGCGGAATATGTTGGCGCTATAGAAATAAAATTATTATTATTATTATTATTATTAAGTGCGATTTACAAAGCATCCAGACTAATGTTATACTATGCACACGATCGATTTTTTCCTCGGACAGTGCCTGCCTGAGGAAAAACGCTACATTCTGAGTTAGATTTGATATTCGTACTTAGCCATACAAGTCAATGAAGCATCGGACTGCACTCAGATGACATCTGAGTACAGTCTGATTTTCCCGGGCCTCACAAAATGGAGAAGGAGATTTTTTTTTGTATCCATCTTCTCCTCATCCAAGAGAATCGTATCAGACTATGCTGATCAGAGTTGACCCTCTCGAATTGTCTTGATGCTGATCAGAGTTTGATCAGAGTGTCATTTGCATAATCGGCCCCATTCTCTCAGATGAGAGAATCTACAGCTATCTGCACCTGCCCTAAGTCTATGTACTGTAGTCAAAATCAGGTCGGTGGAGTTCTGACACCCGGCACTCTCACACATCAGCTGTTGATGACGCGCACATGGTACCAGGGTTATGGGGTACTCGGCACCGAGCCCATGGAAGTCTACGGGGATGTCACTGGCAGCAGAGCTCGGTCCGTGGCCCTGGGCGGTCATACAAAGGGGGATATTTACAGGGGATTGTTAATTGTTCGTGACGCCACCTGTGGTTTCTGATCAATTTGACCAGCGCTGCAAGATGAATCTTCTGAGGGATGTTATGGGGCAGCTGGGTGTTAAGTCTCCCACAGGCGAGACTGTTCCCTCAAAGTCAATGGTGTTGCAAGGTGCAGATAAGAAGTCAGTCACACACAGTTCAGTCTCTTTCCATACCTTTACTGGTAGATGTTGCAGGTATGTCCCGGGAAGCTGGTCTGGTTGGAGAATGCACATTCAGGGAATTGCTGAGCAGGTTTAAGGCCTCCTTTACCTTTGATGTGTATGTGGGTCCTAACTTGCATGAAGTCAAGTTTAACTCTTTCTATAGCAGCTACGCCCGGCTCACATTGTGGTGGAGCCTTTTCTGTCTCTGGTACCCAGATGTTGGAAAGAACTAAGCCGTTGTGGCTGATCAGACCGACTCCGTCCCGTTCTCCCTGACTCCAGTTACGTATCAACACTTAGGGCTACCTTCTGCGACTTGAAGTCCAGCAAGGCCTCCGGATTTTCTATCACTAGTCGTGAAGTACTAGCAATGCTTCGGACCCGGTGTCCGGTCAATTTAGTGAAGGTGATCTGTCACCTGAGTCACTTGTCCTTCTTTCACCACTCGCCTGTCGCCCTGCTCTTACCCTTAACATAAGCACGGGTAGCAGTAGGTGTAGTTGTCAACTTTCCTTCCAAAGCTCACTGACCTGTTCTCAGTTGACTCGATGTTATAACTGCTGTAGTCCCCTTCCTTCTTTCCTTTCTAAACTCTGTCCAGAGCAGCTCACAGGACGTTCCGTCAGACTGTATACACGCTGTAGCTCCGAGAGTCACTTTCCACGTTCTTAGGGAACACAGGCAGCTTGTTCTGAGATAACGGCTTCAGATGTAGCTCTGACTAGGCTAGAGTAATTCCTTCTACTCATACTAGCCTCCACTTCGGCTCAAGATGAACTACCTGAGCTCTGTCAGGAATCAGTCTTCTCTCCTCTACCTCCAAGACCAGAACTTGAACTAACTCACTCTAGCTCAGACTGAGCTCTGACAGGAATCCTCTCACTCTGGTGTCCTGAGGAGAACTAACTTGTCTGAGGTACAACCAACAACTAGAATAGCTGTCTGGCTAGAATGCCTACTGCTGCATTTCTCCACGCCCCTAAATACCTGAATCTAAGGGGCTCCCTCTGGTGGCTCCTGGGAAGTGTGAGATATGAATGAATATCAGGTTTTCACAATTACCTTCCTGTGCACTCTCCAGGAAACATGTGTACCAAGCGCAGCTGGGCCACACATCCCCCCCTGGTTAAACTCAGCACTCCCGGGCTGAAATAGAAAAGAAAAACATTTTTGTTTTGCATATAACATAAACATTTTAACTCATCCCTTGCGGGAGGTAAGGACTCTTTAACGTTACAATGTATACATGGGCAAGTAGAAAAATATCAAAACATTTTTCACATAAATATATATAAGACAAGATTCTTGTGGAGGACCCACCAAAACCCCACGTGGGTCCTGGGTGGGCTGCAGGACTTCTGAGCTGCAGACCTCACTCTAGGCCACACCATACGGGTTTTTCTTCAGAGGTAGTAAGGCTTTATGTAAAACCAAGATGGGGCACCGAAGTGCGAACTATTTACAAATAAAGTTTTTGGGCTGGCAAAGTCCTCAGCCACGCAGTCCTTGCATAGAAACATTTCAAGTTTAGAAAATCACATTTGAAACTTCACATTAATACTATATCTTATTACCTATTACCCAACTGGGGTATTCTACTTAGATTTATGCAACTAACATTATCAAAATATTAATAAAGTGCAAATCTTCTTCATCAACTTCTTCAAACTTTATACAGGTGCAGTAAACCCTGTCTGGGTCCTACTGTTCTTCTTCTTTCTTGCAGATATTAAGGACGTCTTCCATACCTATGGCTGGAACGACGCAGTGCGCTCTTGAATGCATACAAACAAGTCATGGCCTGCAATCTGCGTTTGCGTTGCCACAGTTCTTGTCGCATTTGAGCGATCTTCTTGGGACCCCACGGGTGCCTCGTTCAGGTATTGGTCTTCCATTGAGGACGCAGACTTGTGCTGTGATCTAACCATCCTGGTTGCATTGCAGTATAAGATGCTTTTGCATATAATGGCTCAGTTGGAGTCGCACAATGCTGTTGTGATGCAGAAGAGGGCACAGTATGCAATGCAGGGCACGATGCAGGTGCGTGCAGTGGCTCAATTGGGGACGCACTAACCTGCTGCTGTCGCTGCTCCATCTCTTCCCAGTCGATCTCCATCACGGACGGCTGGGTCCCCTCCGGTGTCCCTACCGGGGGACTGCATTCCGCTGCGGCCTCCAGGCCTGGCTGGTACTCCGGAACGGGCAGGGCCTCCTCAGCCTCCTTCTCTCCGCCGCTTCATCGGTGGAGTCGGGATCAGCACTTTTGGAGGCGGCCTCCGGTTTCTCCTCAGCCGCTGGCACTGGTGACACAGGTAATGGTTGCGCTCCTGGAGGGGAGAGCGTTGCGTCCCACAGCAGCTGCTGTTTCCAGGCACGCCATCTTTGTTCTATCTCCTTCATTTCTTCACGGTGTCGGGCCAGGTCCCTTAACACCACATCCACCTCCTCCAGTTTCTTCATGGTTTGGTCGGTCTCCCGACCTGGGGACGGCTCAGGCACAGGCAGTAGCTCTTCTGGGGAACAGGGTCTGCGCACCGCCGCTCCTCCACACAGCGTCTCCTGTCCTTCCGCCATCTCACTCCAGGCCAGACTGTGTTTTCCATCAGGGACAATCTGGTCTCTTCCGTGGAGGTGGGACTTGCACTTCCTCTTCTTGGCATAGAGGATGAAGAGGAGGCGGATCTCCCTTGCAGTGGGGCAGGCACGGACATTATAGTAGCATTTTGACAGGGCGCCCATCACTTTCGCGCCACAGGGGGGGTATGCCCACGAAGGCACGCCCACCTTCTTCACCAGCGCCTCAGGGCGCGAATATGGCGGCAAAATGGCGGAAAATGGCACCAAAAATCACAAAAATGCTACACAGTCTTTTTGCACAAAAACAGTCCAATAAGCAACACAGGACTCACAAATTGTAAGCTTCGTATCCTGTTCGTGACGCCAAAGATGACGCGCACATGGTACCAGGGTTATGGGGTACTCACACCGAGCCCATGGAAGTCTATGGGGGATGTCACTGGCAGCAGAGCTCGGTCCGTGGCCCTGGGCGGTCATACAAAGGGGGATATTTACAGGGGATTGTTAATTGTTCGTGATGCCACCTGTGGTTTCTGATCAATTTGACCAGCGCTGCAAGATGAATCTTCTGTGGGGATGTTATGGGGCAGCTGGATGTTAAGTCTCCCACAGGCGAGACTGTTCCCTCAAAGTCAATGGTGTTGCAAGGTGCAGATAAGAAGTCAGTCACACACAGTTCAGTCTCTTTCCATACCTTTACTGGTAGATGTTGCAGGTATGTCCCAGGAAGCTGGTCAGGTTGGAGAATGCACATTCAGGGAATTGCTGAGCAGGTTTAAGGCCTCCTTTACCTTTGATGTGTATGTGGGTCCTAACTTGCATGAAGTCAAGTTTAACTCTTTCTATAGCAGCTACACCCGGCTGACATTGTGGTAGAGTCTTTTCTGTCTCTGATGCTCAGATGTTGGAAAGAACTAAGCCGTTGTGGCTGATCAGACTGACTCCGTCCCGTTCTCCCTGACTCCAGTTACGTATCAACACTTAGGGCTACCTTCTGCGACTTGAAGTCCAGCAAGGCCTCCGGATTTTCTATCACTAGTAGTGTTGAGCGATACGATACTGCAAATATCGGGTATCGGCCGATATTAGCTGTATCGGCCTTTCGATTCCGAATACCGATATTTTCGTCATATCGAATACCGGAATCGGATTTGTCACTGTCACTGTGAGTGTCCGTCGGTCGGGTCTGTCAGGAGTCAGCGGCACTTACCTGGCAGAAGATCTCCGGCGGTCACGTCCTGGACTGCTTGATGGCCGCCATTATCTTCTCCCTGGCGGTCACATGCAGTTTTTCGCGATAACTGCAGTGACTGCAGGGTAATCCCGGCCGTAAACCAGTCCGATGACGTCACCGCCGGGGAAGCAGGTAATCAGCTGTGCTGCGCCGGGATGACAGGCTCTGCCTGTCATTCTGATGTAGCAGAGCTGGATCGTCGTGGGACACTCGTTACTATGGACTGCGTCGGTCAGGTGGTATACTTTTTTTTTTTTTTTTTCATTTTTTTACAGGAGATCGATGGCGTCGCAGGATGAGACTGTAATAAAATTAATGAAAACTGTGTTTTTTTTTTTTTTTATTAAATTAAAAAACTTTTTTATGAACATTCACCCGTCCGGGTACATCAACAATTTAACTATTTACATACAGGGACCCTGTCCGGGTTATTTATAATTCTTTGGCAGGGGTGTTCCAGGTACCACCTGGTACTCTTCTGATGCTTGCCAAACATCCGAGGCACCAAGGACCACCAGGACCTGATGACGTCGTGTGGCCTGTACAGTCAAGTCGTGACCCGCTATCTGGGTCTGTGTGGCCACCTCTTTCATCTCCCTCCGGGTCTGGAACCCTATGTCCCGGACTGAACAACCCCAGGGGGCCTAACAGGCGCCGGGTACGGGCCAGCTATACTTATCATGTCCATAGCTGGGGCTGCTGAGGAGACCACTGAGGGAGGCTGGGGAGATTTACGGCGTGGGGTGGGCACTTTTGCAGAGGCCTGGATGTGGGAGGCTGAAGGCTCCGAGGGTCTCACAGGTTCCTGACACTCTGGGGAGTAGGGGTCGCACCTGGTAACATTTAGGTCGTACCATCCATTGTAACCCCAGTGTCGGGTGTAAGTCACCAAGTCTCCTGGCAACAGGTCCCTCCCCGGGTGTCCTTCTGGGAGGTGAGTCTCCACGTCCCGCCGGGTCACAAAGACTTCTAAATAAAGTCCAGGCTCCTGGATGAAGCCCCAACCACCTTTCAATTTAAAGCTCCGTACTGCACCCTTACGCCGCGGCTCCCACAGGGTTCCTTTATCTTTTCTCATCCGTCCTTATCTGCCCGGTCCTTCTCCAGCTGACGTTGGCGAAGCTTTTGGGTTTCTTGCTGCTCCCTTTGTCGCTCTGCTTCCCGCTCCCAACGTCTCCACTCTTCCTCCTGACGCCGGTTGAAATTCTCCTCCACCAGCAGCTCCATGTCTCCACCATCAAACTGCAGCTTACAGTGTCCGGTTTGCGGCAGCTCTCCTGGCGCCCCCCAGTCCTGGCGGCGCTCACCTGCGGAGGAAGCAGCCGGCTCTGGAACAGATGACAGTCGGGGCTCCGATACAGGCAGGTAGACCTCTGGTGCCTGCGCGGCCTCCTCCATGAGGACGGGTGTCGCTTCTTCTGTCTCAGCGACGGGGGCAGACAGCGGGATCTGGGGTGCTGCCGGTGCAAAGTTTTTTCCAGGAACGGGTGCCTCCACTGTGACAACGTCAACTGGATCACATTGCAAGGGCTCCTCTACTAGAACGGGTGCCTCACCTTCCGGTACCGACACTTCAGGTAAGAGGGATTGGCGCCGCTCCAAGTTTAGTTTTAGGGCACGCCAGCTGGCTTCCATCCTGGCGACCTCCTCCCGGTGCCGGGCCAGGCCTCTTAGGGTATCCTCCGCTTCTTGCAGCGTAGGAGGGTTTCCAGGCCGGGTGCCCAACGGTGGTTCCGTGGCGATCGGGTCGCTTCCGTGGGGGGAGAGCTCTGACTGCTCCATCCTTTCACACTTCTGCTCGTGTCCATTAGCCATCTCTGCCAAGTCACATGTGTCATTAGCATCTGGAGAGGGCCCCTCTTTTGTAGGGAGGCGGGACCTTCGTGTTAGTTTCCGCACACTGAGGAGGATGAGGAGGCGGAACTGAAGAGCTGTGGGGCACGATGTTACATTGCAGTACCATTTACAGTGGTCGGCCATCGTTTTCGCACCACTGAGTGAGTGTACACCCACGAAGAGCACGCCCTTCTTCTTCACCAGTGCCTTGTCGTGACGCAGATATGGCTGAAAAATGGCAAATACATTCTCTGATGATTTTAGCAATTCTCAAGCACAAAACCAGTTCAATTCAGGCACACAGGACTCGCTTATAGCGAGCTACAGAATCCTGTTTGTGACGCCCAAGTTGAGTCGCACAGAGCCAGAGGTTTTGGGGGTACTCGGCACCGAGCCCGTCGACTTCTATGGGTATGTCACGGCTTTACCCGGCAATTGAATCAGAGTCTATTTTACTATGTAGAAGTGTATAAACTATAAATATATGTATATATATGTCACAATGACATGTATATATATATATATATATATGTATTCTATGTGTGTATATTTTGTGTTTACAACGAAAGAAAGGGTTTTTTTTTGTTGCGATATTTTGTTCCCATAGACTTACATGGGACTTCCGGTATCAGAATCGGATATCGACGATATTTAGTGATATCGGCGATACCATTTCGATACGATATTTTTAGATATCGAGCAGTATCGCTCAACACTAATCACTAGTCATGAAGTACTAGCAATGCTTCGGACCCGGTGTCCGGTCAATTTAGTGAAGGTGATCTGTCACCTGAGTCACTTGTCCTTCTTTCACCACTCGCCTGTCGCCCTGCTCTTACCCTTAACATAAGCACGGGTAGCAGTAGGTGTAGTTGTCAACTTTCCTTCCAAAGCTCACTGACCTGTTCTCAGTTGACTCGATGTTATAACTGCTGTAGTCCCCTTCCTTCTTTCCTTTCTAAACTCTGTCCAGAGCAGCTCACAGGACGTTCCGTCAGACTGTATACACGCTGTAGCTCCGAGAGTCACTTTCCACGTTCTTAGGGAACACAGGCAGCTTGTTCTGAGATAACGGCTTCAGATGTAGCTCTGACTAGGCTAGAGTAATTCCTTCTACTCATACTAGCCTCCACTTCGGCTCAAGATGAACTACCTGAGCTCTGTCAGGAATCAGTCTTCTCTCCTCTACCTCCAAGACCAGAACTTGAACTAACTCACTCTAGCTCAGACTGAGCTCTGACAGGAATCCTCTCACTCTGGTGTCCTGAGGAGAACTAACTTGTCTGAGGTACAACCAACAACTAGAATAGCTGTCTGGCTAGAATGCCTACTGCTGCATTTCTCCACGCCCCTAAATACCTGAATCTAAGGGGCTCCCTCTGGTGGCTCCTGGGAAGTGTGAGATATGAATGAATATCAGGTTTTCACAATTACCTTCCTGTGCACTCTCCAGGAAACATGTGTACCAAGCGCAGCTGGGCCACACATCCCCCCCTGGTTAAACTCAGCACTCCCGGGCTGAAATAGAAAAGAAAAACATTTTTGTTTTGCATATAACATAAACATTTTAACTCATCCCTTGCGGGAGGTAAGGACTCTTTAACGTTACAATGTATACATGGGCAAGTAGAAAAATATCAAAACATTTTTCACATAAATATATATAAGACAAGATTCTTGTGGAGGACCCGCACCAAAAACCTCCCACGTGGGTCCTGGGTGGGCTGCAGGACTTCTGAGCTGCAGACCTCACTCTAGGCCACACCATACGGGTTTTTCTTCAGAGGTAGTAAGGCTTTATGTAAAACCAAGATGGGGCACCGAAGTGCGAACTATTTACAAATAAAGTTTTTGGGCTGGCAAAGTCCTCAGCCACGCAGTCCTTGCATAGAAACATTTCAAGTTTAGAAAATCACATTTGAAACTTCACATTAATACTATATCTTATTACCTATTACCCAACTGGGGTATTCTACTTAGATTTATGCAACTAACATTATCAAAATATTAATAAAGTGCAAATCTTCTTCATCAACTTCTTCAAACTTTATACAGGTGCAGTAAACCCTGTCTGGGTCCTACTGTTCTTCTTCTTTCTTGCAGATATTAAGGACGTCTTCCATACCTATGGCTGGAACGACGCAGTGCGCTCTTGAATGCATAACAAACAAGTCATGGCCTGCAATCTGCGTTTGCGTTGCCACAGTTCTTGTCGCATTTGAGCGATCTTCTTGGGACCCCACGGGTGCCTCGTTCAGGTATTGGTCTTCCATTGAGGACGCAGACTTGTGCTGTGATCTAACTGAGGACGCACCATCCGGTTGCGTTGCAGTATAAGATGCTTTTGCATATAATGGCTCAGTTGGAGTCGCACAATGCTGTTGTGATGCAGAAGAGGGCACAGTATGCAATGCAGGGCACGATGCAGGTGCGTGCAGTGGCTCAATTGGGGACGCACTAACCTGCTGCTGTCGCTGCTCCATCTCTTCCCAGTCGATCTCCATCACGGACGGCTGGGTCCCCTCCGGTGTCCCTACCGGGGGACTGCATTCCGCTGCGGCCTCCAGGCCTGGCTGGTACTCCGGAACGGGCAGGGCCTCCTCAGCCTCCTTCTCTCCCGCCGCTTCATCGTGGAGTCGGGATCAGCACTTTTGGAGGCGGCCTCCGGTTTCTCCTCAGCCGCTGGCACTGGTGACACAGGTAATGGTTGCGCTCCTGGAGGGGAGAGCGTTGCGTCCCACAGCAGCTGCTGTTTCCAGGCACGCCATCTTTGTTCTATCTCCTTCATTTCTTCACGGTGTCGGGCCAGGTCCCTTAACACCACATCCACCTCCTCCAGTTTCTTCATGGTTTGGTCGGTCTCCCGACCTGGGGACGGCTCAGGCACAGGCAGTAGCTCTTCTGGGGAACAGGGTCTGCGCACCGCCGCTCCTCCACACAGCGTCTCCTGTCCTTCCGCCATCTCACTCCAGGCCAGACTGTGTTTTCCATCAGGGACAATCTGGTCTCTTCCGTGGAGGTGGGACTTGCACTTCCTCTTCTTGGCATAGAGGATGAAGAGGAGGCGGATCTCCCTTGCAGTGGGGCAGGCACGGACATTATAGTAGCATTTTGACAGGGCGCCCATCACTTTCGCGCCACAGGGGGGGGTACGCCCATGAAGGCACGCCCACCTTCTTCACCAGCGCCTCAGGGCGCGAATATGGCGGCAAAATGGCGGAAAATGGCACCAAAAATCACAAAAATGCTACACAGTCTTTTTGCACAAAAACAGTCCAATAAGCAACACAGGACTCACAAATTGTAAGCTTCGTATCCTGTTCGTGACGCCAAAGATGACGCGCACATGGTACCAGGGTTATGGGGTACTCACACCGAGCCCATGGAAGTCTATGGGGGATGTCACTGGCAGCAGAGCTCAGTCCGTGGCCCTGGGCGGTCATACAAAGGGGGATATTTACAGGGGATTGTTAATTGTTCGTGATGCCACCTGTGGTTTCTGATCAATTTGACCAGCGCTGCAAGATGAATCTTCTGTGGGGATGTTATGGGGCAGCTGGATGTTAAGTCTCCCACAGGCGAGACTGTTCCCTCAAAGTCAATGGTGTTGCAAGGTGCAGATAAGAAGTCAGTCACACACAGTTCAGTCTCTTTCCATACCTTTAGGCTAAGTGCACACGTTTGCAGAATGTTTGCAGAATTTTCCTGAGCAAAACCGGACTTTTTTGCGCGGCAAAAACGCGCGTTTTTTTGCGCGGATTTTGCGCGTTTTTGGTGCGTTTTTTGCGCGGTTTTGACGCGTTTTTACCGCGATTTTTTCCTGAACTTTCTAGGTCAATAATAAAGAGGGAAAAACGCTAGAAATCCGCAAAATTAATGGACAAACTGCTAGATTTTCCGCGATGCGTTTTTTTTGCGGAAAAAACGCACCATGTGCACAAAATTTGCGGAATTCATTCTAAGGCTAAGTGCACACGTTCAGGAATATTTGCGTTTTTTTAGCGTTTTTTCGCGGGAAAAAACGCGTCAAAAACGCATGTATTAAGCATCCTATCATTTAGAATGAATTCCGCAAATTTTGTGCACATGGTGCGTTTTTTTCCGCAAAAAAAACGCATCGCGGAAAATCTAGCAGTTTGTCCATTAATTTTGCGGATTTCTAGCGTTTTTCCCTCTTTATTATTGACCTAGAAAGTTCAGGAAAAAATCGCGGTAAAAACGCGTCAAAACCGCGCAAAAAACGCACCAAAAACGCGCAAAATCCGCGCAAAAAAACGCGCGTTTTTGCCGCGCAAAAAAGTCCGGTTTTGCTCAGGAAAATTCTGCAAACATTCTGCAAACGTGTGCACTTAGCCTAAATGATAGGATGCTTAATACATGCGTTTTTGACGCGTTTTTTCCCGCGAAAAAACGCGAAAAAAACGCAAATATTCCTGAACGTGTGCACTTAGCCTTACTGGTAGATGTTGCAGGTATGTCCCGGGAAGCTGGTCAGGTTGGAGAATGCACATTCAGGGAATTGCTGAGCAGGTTTAAGGCCTCCTTTACCTTTGATGTGTATGTGGGTCCTAACTTGCATGAAGTCAAGTTTAACTCTTTCTATAGCAGCTACACCCGGCTGACATTGTGGTAGAGTCTTTTCTGTCTCTGATGCTCAGATGTTGGAAAGAACTAAGCCGTTGTGGCTGATCAGACTGACTCCGTCCCGTTCTCCCTGACTCCAGTTACGTATCAACACTTAGGGCTACCTTCTGCGACTTGAAGTCCAGCAAGGCCTCCGGATTTTCTATCACTAGTAGTGTTGAGCGATACGATACTGCAAATATCGGGTATCGGCAGATATTAGCTGTATCGGCCTTTCGATTCCGAATACCAATATTTTCGTCATATCGAATACCGGAATCGGATTTGTCACTGTCACTGTGAGTGTCCGTCGGTCGGGTCTGTCAGGAGTCAGCGGCACTTACCTGGCAGAAGATCTCCGGCGGTCACGTCCTGGACTGCTTGATGGCCGCCATTATCTTCTCCCTGGCGGTCACATGCAGTTTTTCGCGATAACTGCAGTGACTGCAGGGTAATCCCGGCCGTAAACCAGTCCGATGACGTCACCGCCGGGGAAGCAGGTAATCAGCTGTGCTGCGCCGGGATGACAGGCTCTGCCTGTCATTCTGATGTAGCAGAGCTGGATCGTCGTGGGACACTCGTTACTATGGACTGCGTCGGTCAGGTGGTATACTTTTTTTTTTTTCATTTTTTTACAGGAGATCGATGGCGTCGCAGGATGAGACTGTAATAAAAGTAATGAAAACTGTGTTTTTTTTTTTTTTTATTAAATTAAAAAACTTTTTTATGAACATTCACCCGTCCGGGTACATCAACAATTTAACTATTTACATACAGGGACCCTGTCCGGGTTATTTATAATTCTTTGGCAGGGGTGTTCCAGGTACCACCTGGTACTCTTCTGATGCTTGCCAAACATCCGAGGCACCAAGGACCACCAGGACCTGATGACGTCGTGTGGCCTGTACAGTCAAGTCGTGACCCGCTATCTGGGTCTGTGTGGCCACCTCTTTCATCTCCCTCCGGGTCTGGAACCTTATGTCCCGGACTGAACCAACCCCAGGGGCCTAACAGGCACCGGGTACGGGCCAGCTATACTTATCATGTCCATAGCTGAGGCTGCTGAGGAGACCACTGAGGGAGGCTGGGGAGATTTACGGCGTGGGGTGGGCACTTTTGCAGAGGCCTGGATGTGGGAGGCTGAAGGCTCCGAGGGTCTCACAGGTTCCTGACACTCTGGGGAGTAGGGGTCGCACCTGGTAACATTTAGGTCGTACCATCCATTGTAACCCCAGTGTCGGGTGTAAGTCACCAAGTCTCCTGGCAACAGGTCCCTCCCCGGGTGTCCTTCTGGGAGGTGAGTCTCCACGTCCCGCCGGGTCACAAAGACTTCTAAATAAAGTCCAGGCTCCTGGATGAAGCCCCAACCACCTTTCAATTTAAAGCTCCGTACTGCACCCTTACGCCGCGGCTCCCACAGGGTTCCTTTATCTTTTCTCATCCGGTCCTTATCTGCCCGGTCCTTCTCCAGCTGACGTTGGCGAAGCTTTTGGTTTCTTGCTGCTCCCTTTGTCGCTCTGCTTCCCGCTCCCAACGTCTCCACTCTTCCTCCTGACGCCGGTTGAAATTCTCCTCCACCAGCAGCTCCATGTCTCCACCATCAAACTGCAGCTTACAGTGTCCGGTTTGCGGCAGCTCTCCTGGCGCCCCCCAGTCCTGGCGGCGCTCACCTGCGGAGGAAGCAGCCGGCTCTGGAACAGATGACAGTCGGGGCTCCGATACAGGCAGGTAGACCTCTGGTGCCTGCGCGGCCTCCTCCATGAGGACGGGTGTCGCTTCTTCTGTCTCAGCGACGGGGGCAGACAGCGGATCTGGGGTGCTGCCGGTGCAAAGTTTTTTCCAGGAACGGGTGCCTCCACTGCGACAACGTCAACTGGATCACATTGCAAGGGCTCCTCTACTAGAACGGGTGCCTCACCTTCCGGTACAGACACTTCAGGTAAGAGGGATTGGCGCCGCTCTAAGTTTAGTTTTAGGGCACGCCAGCTGGCTTCCATCCTGGCGACCTCCTCCCGGTGCCGGGCCAGGCCTCTTAGGGTATCCTCCGCTTCTTGCAGCGTAGGAGGGTTTCCAGGCCGGGTGCCCAACGGTGGTTCCGTGGCGATCGGGTCGCTTCCGTGGGGGGAGAGCTCTGACTGCTCCATCCCTTCACACTTCTGCTCGTGTCCATTAGCCATCTCTGCCAAGTCACATGTGTCATTAGCATCTGGAGAGGGCCCCTCTTTTGTAGGGAGGCGGGACCTTCGTGTTAGTTTCCGCACACTGAGGAGGATGAGGAGGCGGAACTGAAGAGCTGTAGGGTACGATGTTACATTGCAGTACCATTTGCAGTGGTCGGCCATCGTTTTCGCACCACTGAGTGAGTGTACACCCACGAAGAGCACGCCCTTCTTCTTCACCAGTGCCTCGTCGTGACGCAGATATGGCTGAAAAATGGCAAATACATTCTCTGATGATTTTAGCAATTCTCAAGCACAAAACCAGTTCAATTCAGGCACACAGGACTCGCTTATAGCGAGCTACAGAATCCTGTTTGTGACGCCCAAGTTGAGTCGCACAGAGCCAGAGGTTTTGGGGTACTCGGCACCGAGCCCGTCGACTTCTATGGGGTATGTCACGGCTTTACCCGGCAATTGAATCAGAGTCTATTTTACTATGTAGAAGTGTATAAACTATAAATATATGTATACATATATGTCACAATGACATGTATATATATATATATGTATTCTATGTGTGTATATTTTGTGTTTACAACGAAAGAAAGGGTTTTTTTTGTTGCGATATTTTGTTCCCATAGACTTACATGGGACTTCCGGTATCAGAATCGGATATCGACGATATTTAGTGATATCGGCGATACCATTTCGATACAATATTTTTAGATATCGAGCAGTATCGCTCAACACTAATCACTAGTCGTGAAGTACTAGCAATGCTTCGGACCCGGTGTCCGGTCAATTTAGTGAAGGTGATCTGTCACCTGAGTCACTTGTCCTTCTTTCACCACTCGCCTGTCGCCCTGCTCTTACCCTTAACATAAGCACGGGTAGCAGTAGGTGTAGTTGTCAACTTTACTTCCAAAGCTCACTGACCTGTTCTCAGTTGACTCGATGTTATAACTGCTGTAGTCCCCTTCCTTCTTTCCTTTCTAAACTCTGTCCAGAGCAGCTCACAGGACGTTCCGTCAGACTGTATACACGCTGTAGCTCCGAGAGTCACTTTCCACGTTCTTAGGGAACACAGGCAGCTTGTTCTGAGATAACGGCTTCAGATGTAGCTCTGACTAGGCTAGAGTAATTCCTTCTACTCATACTAGCCTCCACTTCGGCTCAAGATGAACTACCTGAGCTCTGTCAGGAATCAGTCTTCTCTCCTCTACCTCCAAGACCAGAACTTGAACTAACTCACTCTAGCT
The DNA here is from genome assembly GCA_033576555.1 of Oophaga sylvatica. Lineage (NCBI taxonomy): Eukaryota > Metazoa > Chordata > Amphibia > Anura > Dendrobatidae > Oophaga > Oophaga sylvatica. The sequence continues at coordinate 558,737,068 of JARQOD010000003.1, forward strand.
CAGACTGAGCTCTGACAGGAATCCTCTCACTCTGGTGTCCTGAGGAGAACTAACTTGTCTGAGGTACAACCAACAACTAGAATAGCTGTCTGGCTAGAATGCCTACTGCTGCATTTCTCCACGCCCCTAAATACCTGAATCTAAGGGGCTCCCTCTGGTGGCTCCTGGGAAGTGTGAGATATGAATGAATATCAGGTTTTCACAATTACCTTCCTGTGCACTCTCCAGGAAACATGTGTACCAAGCGCAGCTGGGCCACACATTTACCGCTCCAACACCAGCTGAACTTAATCAGTGTGCGGAACCGAGACAGCAAGGAACAGTGGTCATCCTCAGCTCCTCAAGTAAGTAGGAGCTGATCTGCAGGAGCAGAGAATGGCCACTACAGATTGTTTGTAGCCATGCTGTTCTGGCTTCATACAGTATTCTAATCAGCAACAACCGGAGCTGCAACAAGCTGATCAGCAGTGGTGCCATATGTCGGAAACCCACCGACCAGATATTCATGATCTTTCCTAAGTCTAGTCCATCAATATCCAAAAATGGACAACCCCATTAAGAAAAGCGATCAGAAAAGTTTTAAATAAATTATTATATAGGTTACTTTTGTATCGAGTAAGTGGACAAGTTCAGAACAGCAACACCTGGAATTTCTCAAAAGCTTATGTTATAGAGAGGCTTAAAGGGGATTTGTCACCAGGTTTTTGCCACTATATCTGAGCAGCATGATGTAGAAGCAGAGACCCTGATTCCAGCGATGTGTCACTTACTAGTCTGCTTGCTGTAGCTTTTATAAAAGTTGCCATGTAGTCCTCAATATTCATATGCGGTGTATAACCCCACACCCACCACTGATTGGCAGTTTTCTGTGTACACTGCGCATAGGCAGCAAGCTGCCAATCAGTGGTGTGAGGTGATTCACAGCTCATATTCCAAAGAAATATTTATCATCTGTTCGCAAGATGGAAGATTTTGTGTCCCTTGTGTAAATGGACCAGTAGTGCGCATGTATGACCATCACTCCATTCATCTGATTCATGCTTGCCAAAGACCTACGTGTAGGTGGAGTAATTTTAATTCTCTGATATTGATGGAGTAATAAACATTTTTTTCTTTACAACACTTAATGGGATACAGTCACCTAATTTTTCACTGCTTTATTCACTGCCAATGGAATATGGCCGTCTTTCATGTGCTCTACTGCTCCCATAGACCTAAGGAAGTGAACAGAGTGGGGCTGAAGCATGATCACTACTTCTCCATTCTGAAGCGGGTCATGACATGAGATCCCCATTCTCAGGATCTGTAAATGTGTCGTTACTGCGCATTCACAACCACCTCTCTATCCTGTAGATGGCTGATACATTTTACTGGTGGGGTCACCACCAATTTTACAATTATTTTTTCTTTTGATATATTTTTGGTACCTGGAACAACTGAGAACGTTTTCCATATCAGTGCTGGCAAGCTGTTTTGCAATGTAAGCAGACCATGGGACAGTAACGGGGCATTTAATGGAATGATTATTGTATTTCTGGTCAGTCCAATTTTGACCTTGAGAACCAGGAGAATTGAGTTACAGTGGTATATTATAGCCATTGCCCCGCTGCTGATGTGCATGTGATCAACAGGATCATGTTCCGCATTATCAACTTGCTTCAGATTTTCTCAACTGGGAATGATCTCCCCTGTGATCTGCGGACTGCTGTGGTCTCAGCTTCTCCTACTGGTCTGAATTGTAGATGGACATCCCAAATAGAGGACCTCACTGTATTGTGTCGTGCTTAGGTCCTAATGGGGTTTTAAAAAGGGGTGGAAAAATTACAAGATGTTGTGAGCAATGATGAACATCTCTAATCATCTGATGCATTTACTGGTCTCCTTCATGACCTATTCATCCCGATCATCAAATCGGGAAGTATCAAGACAAATTTGATTAGCTTTTGCTCTACACTGGTGGCAGTTACATACTTACAGGGGTTGTCTTGTGAAAACAAGATATGACCTATCTACAGGATGAATGATAATGTGATGATTGGTTGGTGTCCAACTTTGGGACCTGCACCCATCAGCAGAATTGGGGACTTTGATACCTTTTCCAAAATGTTGCAGCAGGTCGGACGTCTGACTTGCACTCCATTCATTCTCTAAGTTGCCGCCGGAAAAAGCTCAGTGCAGCAGCGCTCAGTAGGTCCATAAGGAATGAATGTAGTGCTGCTTAATAAGGAATGAATGTAGTGCTGGTCCATAAGGAATGAATTTAGTGCTAGTCCAACACACATACTGCTACTTTATTCTAACAGGGATAACAATTCCCCATTCTGCTGATAGGGTCCCAGAGATGTAACGCTCACCGATCAGGCATTTACCAATCATACTGTGGAAAGGAGATGACTTTTTATTACTAGTCCCTAATAGGCAGTGCAAGTCAGATCAAGGTCCACTCATGGTGAGGTTCTTTCTACTTTATGGACTCTTTTAAGTAGTTAAAGGGAATCTGTCACCCCATTATTGCCCTATAAGCTGCGACCACCGCTATCAGGGTCTTATCTACAGCATTCTGGAATGCTGTTGATAAGCCCCCGATGTCACCTGAAAGTGAAGAAAAACGAGTTAGATTATACTCACCCAGGGGCGGTCCACCGTCCGGTCCGGAGGGAGTCGCGATCCGATTAGGTGCCTCCCATCTTGTAGCGAAGCCGGCCTCTTCTTTCCGTCCCGTCGCAGCTCCTTCGCAGGCGCACTGCTCTGCCCTGGCGAGGGCAGAGCAGAGTACTGCAGTGCGCAGGCGCCGGACCTCTCTGACCTTTCCCGGTGCCTCCTCCTCCCATCAAAGTTTTTATCCTCTTAATATATTGCAGTCATCATATTATACAGCACTGTGTACTTACAATTGCTCATTTTGCCTTTCTACCCAGCTACTTATTCTATTTTCCATTAGGTCTCTGATGTCATGTGTTTAAAAACAGACTAGCTGACACCTTCTAAGCTCTATGTAGAAATGTGAGCAGGTTGGCAGATGCAGTGACAGTCAGGAGGCAGATCAAGGATTAACAAGTTTTTACTTAACAGGGTATTACTCTACGCAGGTAGATAGGGAAAACGTGAGGTAAAATGCAAGTAGTATAGGGAACACAGGGAATTGGTTGGGGAAAAATCAACACAGTAATAACAAATAAAGTCGTTCTCAAAGAAGTCACTTATCAATTGGACGTCTTCCTGACAGAAAAGTTTCCGGAGTAGATGATGGCGCCAACAGCCGTTGGCATGACGTAGTTCCAGTGTGGTCCTGAAGGAGGCGACGTTACATTCCCGGTCAGCAATGTTGAGTCTTTGAAGCGTCCTGTGGAGTCCTCAATCCGGAGACTCCTGTGACCTGGCGAGGCTCAACGATTATTCACCGAGGGTTCAAGAAAAAGTCACAGTCTCTATCAGGCGTCACGAAAGCATCGCTGACTGTAGCAGAGCAGTTGGCACCTCGGTGGGTTGGAGTCAACCTGCACACATCGGGCTTCTGGTCAGAGTCTCTGCAGTAAGTTTCTGTCACGGCCGGGTACAAATCTGCGTCACTAAGGTCCATGAAGCAGGAGTTCTCACTCTCCTCAGATGCGCACTGCGCCTTCCTGCCAAGTCTGTCAGTGTCCGCGCGCTGCCCCTGGTCATGCTTAGCCATGCCCCCGTCAACAAGCGTAAAGATCGGTCCTTTGCTTAAACTTTCCCCCGGACAACAGAGGAGACAGCCCTGACAGTTCCGGACCTGGCACAAGAAAGGCACCCCCAATCCAGTTTCTCTTCTTACAGAAACAGCAAATAGTAAGATGTCATCAGGGGGCTGGGATTGTGCTCATTGCTGCAGCTGCCGTCAGCATCCTGAAATGAATCATCATCAGTGACATCTGTTTCAGGAGCTGAGCTAATCCCTGCTCTACTGAGCATGCACCCAGGTATCAATTCCAACATATGTAGCTCAGTATGTGCTTTACTCTATAATCCCTTTGCACACTGACAGTGCACTCCCTTTCTAACTCCAAAGAGAAGTGACGAGGTAGTAAAGAAGCACACTTCATTCAGTGCGGTTTGAAAAAGAGAGAACATGGAAAGCAGAGACCAGCCCAGCCCCCTAAACAAATGTCACTGATGATGCCCGATTTCACGGGGGGTGGCATCTGTTTTGGGGGACTGGACAGGTCTCTTTTCTTAGGCTGGGTTCACATTGCGTTATGGCCCTGCATTTAACTCATCCGTTACATTAACGCTAACGCTATGAAACACTAACGCTATGTAACGGATGCGTTAACGCACCCATTGGCCGCCATTATAGTAACGCATCCTAACGCATGCCAAATTCGGCATGCATTAGCGATGATGCGTTACTTTGTGATGCACACTCGAACGCAGTCTGCAGCGTTTTAGGGTGCGTTAGGTCTAACGCACAGTGAACGGACGCGTTCGTTGAGTATAGACCTGTATGGCTAACTCATGGTAACGCATGGTAACAAAATACTACCATGTGTTAGCGCATACGTTAGCGCTAGGGGTTTAAAAGATGTCAAAAATGATATCAGCGTTAGCGCATCCGTTTAATGGATGCGTTAAACGGATGCCCCTAACGCAATGTGAACCTAGCCTTACTACTTGCCATGTTCTATCCTTTTCAATACACAGTGACAGTGCACTCTCTTGCCAGGTTGTCACTTCTCTTTAGAATTAGTGAGGGAGCGCAATATCATTACACATTCAAATGGATATAGAGCAAGGAACACATACTGAACATATATCAGAATTGGCAACCGAAGCATGTAGAGTAGGGACTAGCTCAGCAACTGAAATGAACTACTTTGATGATTCATTTCAGGCTGGGGACAACAGCAGCGCCAGTGACCGCAGTCCTGGCCCCCTGATGACATACTGTTGAGTATCTCAGCATCCACTGGGGATTTTTAAACAAAATATCATCAGAATTAAAAAAAGCAGACAGGAAGTTAGAGTAGATTGGGAACAGAAGTAGATTTTTAATCAAAGTATATTAGAAAACTGACTAGATTATTACATTAAATTGAAAAATATTTAGTATAAAAAACACCTTTGGTTTTGACCACTCCTTTAAGAGTATACACTTCACTAGAACAACCCAACCTTATTGCTCAGCCGTGCTCTGCAGTAGGACAGATCACTTATCCAAAGGAAATTTAAGGAAATTATTTACCTTGAATAGCTAAATTTTTAATACATGAAACAAACATTTAAGGACCTTTATCCGTAGCATTGGCCAAAGGAAAACTTGAAGACTTTACTTGAAAGACAACATTGAAAGCGCCCATACTCCTTAGATACAGTAGCTGTTGGTCAACTCTCGTTCTGCCATCAGTTATTTCTCCCAACCTCTCCCACATACATGCTTGCTCAGTTTTGCCAAGAAATACATGAATTTTCAGTAGCATAGAGTAAGATAGCTCTGATGCTGTTTTATAACCCAAAAGAACAAAAGGATCAGGCGTTGAAATTAAACCTGCTTGATCCACCGATCTATGACATCATATTTAAGGGAATAGCCGGATGGGCCAAATACACCCAGGGTAATGGCCATCAGGAATGTGCTGTGGGAGTCTAAGAGGTTTAAGTTAATATGTAAGATGTAATAATGAAGTTCTTACTAATTCTAAAATCCAGAGACAATGAGTCTGTGTCATATGGAGGATGTCGGAGATCTCTTGCAATTGTTCTCATCCAACGCTGAAGTAGAGTTGTTGCTAGAAATAGCCAAACATATGTCAGTACATGATTTCACTTGTGCCCTGTCATCAGAAAATCAAGAATTTTTTATCTGTCTCTACACAGATATAAGTAAATCTAAGGTTATATAAAGGTTAGAAAATCCATTTTAATATAATCTCATAGGGAGTGGCTAAGCTAATAGACATTGGTCATCAAGGAATTGAACACCAGGTTTCCCTACAGATTACAGCTGACTGAAGGGATTCCTAGCATGGGGATTCTTTGTAATCAGTTTACTGTCAAGAGCTCCTTCTAAAGGTCATCTAAATGTTCCTAGGAACGCTTGCTGATGATAATCTTGCAGTGTAATCAGGCTGCTAATCACCTGATGAACGATTAAAATGTTCGTTAGTAGGGTGAAATGATTTTTTGGTTTGAACAAAAGATCATCATTCTCGGCAGCACAACATCTTGTTTAAGAAAAAGACTTGTGCTGCTGAGAACAATAGCACGTTGAACGATCTATTGCTGATTGTTCAGTTTGTATGTGGTTCTAAGTGTGGTTTACCTGTTTAAACAGGATGTCAAACCACCAACGATCGGTAAGTAGCTGATTGGCGGTCCATGTAAATGGACTGATCAAGTGGAGATTATCCAAATTAGAGAACCAATTCTGTTAGGTAAAAACCACTGGTCACTGCTACTTGTAAATACCGTGTGGATCCTTTAAATATAATATTTGATCAGCAGAATTGAATTGTCAGCCTGTGTACCAAGCTATCTGCTTTGGTGTCTGATTTTAGATGTTCTTACATTCTGTACTTACTGGCAATGTTCATTTGTATATTCGGAAAATCAAATTCAAAACATACTTATGATGATTAAAATTATTGATGCATGTCCAATCCGAGAAGTTGAAATATATCATATCCAGTCTGATTTATCAAATGTTTTCAACAATCAAAACAGTCAGGTGCTTTACTAAAAACAATGAATTTGATCAGTCCATTGAACCATGGCTACAATGCTTCTGTCCTAATGATTTGTTATTTAGCTTTCAGTTTTCCTGAAATATCCCTTTAAATCCCTAGGAACTCTTCTATATCTGCATTGTTTTCCCGTGAAGTTTATAGTTCTCTATAGGAGTCCTTTATAGACCGTCTCATGATGCTAACTTTTTAAATGGGATCTAATATCCATGATAATCTGGCATATGCCCTTTGGATTGAAAAGTAGACCAGTCATTTTGGACTGACTTTAAAGGGAATCTATCACCCCATTTTTCGAGTCTAAGATGCGGCCTCCGCCATCAGGGGCTTATCTACAGCATTCTGTAATGCTGTAGATAAGCCCCCGATGTCACCTGAAAGAGAAGAAAAACGAGTTATATTATACTCACCTAGAGGCGGTCCGGCGTCCCGTCCGGTCCGATGGGCGTCGCGGTCCGGTCCGGCGCCTCCCACCTTGTAGCGAAAGGCGCAGGCGCTGGGAAAGGTCAGCGAGGTCCTAGCACCTGCGCACTGCAGTACTCTCAATAGGGCAGAGCAGTGCGCCTGCGCAGGAGCGGCGACGGGAAGCAAAGAAAAGGACGTCTTCGCTACAAGATTGGAGGCGGGGGCAGCGGCGCCCATCGGACCGGATCTTGGACCGCCCCGGGTGAGTATAATATAACTTGTTTTTCTTCTCTTTCATGTGACATCGGGGGCTTATCTACAGCATTACAGAATGCTGTAGATAAGCCCGAATCTGTCACAGAAACAGACTGCTTAAAATTAGCAAGTTATCGTTTAGTTCATGTCCCACCAAGATAAACATCTGCAGAGAGTTTGTATGTCCTCCCTGTGTTTGTGTGGGTTCCCTATGGATACTCCAGTTTCCTTCCACACTCCAAAAATATACTGATAGGGAAATTAAACGAGTAAAGTTGCAAAAAAAATAAAACACTATGCGACAACATTGGACAGAAACGGAAGATAAATAATCCAAGTAGTCAGTTCAGTAGAAAATCCGTAGTGCAAACAACCCCAGAAGAAGCCTCCATTTGTAGGGTGAAACCCTGGGTTGTGCTACACATATGGCGTCTGCCAACAACCTGATTCTTGTCTGGCTGAACTAATCGGGGAAGAATTTGGAAGCCTCCATAATAATATGTACAAAGTCCTTTAGATTGATATTCCGATGAGTGGGTGTACTACACTTATCAGACTTTTAGAGCATATATATTCACCATGCTGAAGGCAACAGGACACATTAAAGTTGTCCATATACTTTAGATTGTTGTGGGCTGAATTCTCATTTGGTCGCAAGCTATTACTTCTGAAACCCCTCATACACGTGCTGTTAGAACTCTCCTGTTAGGTTTTTTCTATCTTGCTGGTCACATGACCTTTGTTGCCTATTTAATCCTGCTCCGCCCTTCTGGCTTTGCTGGACTTCATTGTAATTTCTACTCTTAAGCTAGCCGGGTGCTTTGTTACCTTTCTATATTAGTTTTGCCTGTTTTTTGACCTCTATGTTCTATGTTGTTTGTTTTTTTTTTACTGCTACAACTTCTTTGAGGAGGTGTCCATCTTTTCTCCCAGTCCTTAGTTCTTGTAGGGATCCCTCCCTCGCATCTATAGGTCTTCGTACAGACTAGCTGAGGACTTTAGCGGGTCTGATCGCAGGATCAGGTTCCTCGTTACATCGTAGGGATCGAGCTTAGTTCTATCGTAGGGACAGATATCCCTTTCTTTCCTTAGTGCTTGTAGCAGAACATAATAGTAAGTCCAGCCCAAGAAAAATATCTCTAAGGAAATATTTCCAGTTTCCATCATGGTGTCGGTTCAGGACTTGGCTCAACGCCTGCAGGGACTCTCTCTGGAGGTGTCCGAGCTTCAGCAACACGTGAGTAGCTGTTCTGGAGCACATTTCGTGGAGCCAAAGGTACATTTGCCTGATTTATTTTTTGGTGAACAACAAGATTTTTTTTCTTTTAAAAATGCTTGCTTGTTGTATTTTCGTTTGAGACCCAGATCCTCTTGTGATGAATCGCAGCGCATAGGGTTCATAATGTCACTTTTGCGCAAAGAACCTCAGGAGTGGGCCTTTTCTCTGCAACCTAGTGATCCATGCTTTAGATCAGTGGATAGTTTTTTTCTGCTTTGGGGTTATTGTATGATGATCCTGATCGTGTCTCATCAGCTGAGACAGAATTGAGATGTTTGAGGCAGGGATCAGGTAATGTGGAAAAATATTGTACTCACTTCAGACGGTGGTCTACTTAGGTGGGGTGGAACGATTCAGCTTTGAAAAGTTTGTTTCCTGCAGGGCTAAGTGAAAGGGTTAAAGATTTGCTGATTGCTTATCCCATACCTGGTAACTTGCAAGAGGCTATGCAATTAGCTATACGGGTGGATAGGAGACTGCGTGCAAGGGTTAATGAGAGTAAATCCTCTGCCATGTCAGCTCCAAGTCTTGAGAGGGTCTGTACTGACATTGGAGAGCTGATGGAGATTGGAGCGATGGCACCTCGCTCTCAGGAAAAAAACCGCAGGTTTTCTGAAGGTTTGTGCTTTTATTGCGGCAAATCTGACCATTTCATTAAGAACTGTGTGCTTGGTATGAACAAAGAGAAAAAAAAGGTCAGTTCCGCCCATATAGCCTTTTTAAATACTAAGGGCGTCTTTTTTTCTGCCACTACTACTGCTGCTCAGGAAGAATTAATGGATTTTAGGGTATTTGTCGATTGTGGTTCTACTCTGAATGTGATTGATGGAGGATTCTTGGAAAAACTTAAATTAAAACCCAAACCTTTGTCATCCCCTATTGCCGTGGTTTCTGTTGATGGCTCTCCCTTGAAGAATGTTACTCACAAGCTCTGTGAATTTCCCCTTTACTATTAATGGTGTTCATCAAGAAAATTTGGATTTGGTAGTACTGAATAATTTGCCGTCTCCGGTGATTTTGGGGTTACCCTGGTTAAAATTGCACAATCCTGTTCTGGATTGGTCTACCAATGAAATTAAGTCCTGGAGCTCTAAGTGTTATGACAAGTGTTGTAACGGGCGTATTGCTGCTGTGGATAAAGGGGAACTACCTGTACCTATTCAGGATTTTTGGAAAGTTTTTCTGAGAAGGAATCGCAGATTTTACCTCCCCATAGAGACTATGATTGTACTATTGAATTTGTCCCTGGAGCGACTCTTCCTAAAAGTCGTTTATTTAATCTTACTATTCCTGAGAGAAAGGCTTTGGAGGAATACATACAGACAAGCTTGGCCGCCGGTCACATTAGGCCTTCCAAGTCTCCTGTGGCTGTTGTATTTTTTTTGTTAAAAAAAGGACGGCGGTTTACGTCCTTGTCTGGACTTTCGTGAGATTAATAAAATTACTGTACGCAATCCTTACCCACTGCCATTGATTCCTGATTTGTTTAACCAGTTAGCGGGGGCCAAGTGGTTCTCTAAAATTGATCTTCGGGGGGCATACAATTTGTTGCGCATGAAGGAGGGTGACGAATGGAAGACTGCGTTTAACACTCCTGTGGGTCATTTTGAGAATCTGGTTATGCCTTTTGGCCTTACCAATGCTCCTGCATTTTTTCAGAATCTTATTAATGACATCCTCAGACCATTGATCGGCAAAAATGTGGTTGTGTATTTGGATGACATTTTAATTTATTCGCGGATCTGGAGTCTCATTAGCGGAGCGTTCGTGAGGTATTACAGTTATTGAGTGACAATTTGCTTTTTGCTAAGCTGGAGAAATGTGAGTTCGCTGTACAGAGAATTAGTTTTTTGGGCTACATTATCTCCAGCGAAGGTTTTGAGATGGACCCGGTGAAAGTTCAAGCTGTGCAGGAATGGCCTAGGCCTATTGGTTTGAAATCGTTACAGAGGTTTTGGGGTTTCGCCAATTATTATAGAAAATTCATTAAAAATGTTTCTATTATTGTCAAACCACTGACCGATCTCACCAGGAAAGGTGCTAATGCAGTTCAGCGGACTACTGAGGCCATTGAAGCTTTTGTGTTTTTAAAGGAGAGGTTCAGCTCTGCTCCCATCCTTATGCAGCCTGATGTGACTAAACCGTTTTTGGTTGAGGTTGATGCTTCTTCTGTGGGGGTTGGCGCGGTGTTGTCTCAGGAAAACACGGATGGAGTACATCCTTGTGCTTTTTTTTCAAAAAAATTTTCTGAGACTGAACTGAATTATGATATTGGTAATCGGGAATTGTTGGCCATTAAACTCGCATTTGAACACTGGCGGCATCTCTTGGAAGGTGCTGAATTTCCCGTTCAGGTTCTCACTGATCATAAAAATCTGATCTATCTTGATGCTGCCAAACACTTGAATGCCCGTCAGGCTAGGTGGGCACTGTTTTTCTCGCGGTTTAATTCTTCCATTACTTACATCCCAGGTACTAAGAATGTGAAAGCCGATGCTTTGTCTCGCAGCTTTTCTCCCATGGTTGGTGCTGAGGAGGAGGAGAAAATTTTACAAGAAGGGGTTGTGATTGCTGCTTTGGACTCTATTTTGGAAGATGAGATTCTTAAAGCACAGGAGAATGCCCCATCTAACACTCCCCATGGGAGGTTGTTTGTGCCTGGGACCTTTAGGAGAGATTTGTTTGTTGAGTGTCATGAGTCTCGGTTGGCAGGTTATCCCCGGAATCTCTGAGACCAAGAGACTTGTGGGTCACAGTTTTTGTTGGCCAGGATGGCAGAAGGAAGTCATTAAGTGGGTGCGTCAATGTACTGTGTGTGCTAGATCTAAGTCTTCACATACTCCTGCTGCGGGGTTGCTTTGCCCTCTGGAGTTTCCTAGTGCTCCTTGGACACATTTGGCTATGGACTTTATTACAGACCTTCCCCCTCTGAGGGTATCACTGTCATCTGGGTGGTCGTGGACCGTTTTAGCAAGATGTGTCACTTGGTTCCTTTCATCAAACTGCCCTGCGCTAAGACTCTCGCTAAGGCCTTTGTCAAGGAAATTGTCAGACTACATGGCGTTCCTACTGACATTGTTTCTGATAGGGGACCTCAGTTCGTGGCTCGTTTTTGGCGCGCCTTTTGTGACAGGTTGGAAGTTCATTTTCATTTTCATCCGGATATCATCCTGAGTCTAATGGCCAGACAGAAAGGAAAAATCAGGATGTTGAGAAGTTCTTGCGTTGTTTTGTGGCAGACAATCAAGAGGGGTGGTCTGAGTTTCTGCCACTTGCTGAATTTGCTCTTAACAACCATACATCCTCTTCTGCTGGTTGTTCGCCTTTTTTTTGTTGTACTGGGAGACATCCGTCGTTTGGGTCATTCTCCAAACTGGTATCGGCCGTGCCTGAAGAGGAGAATTTTTCTGGTGATTTGGAGAGAGTTTGGACAGATGTGCGTGGTAATCTTCAGGAGGCTAACAGAAAATCTAAAAGGTACTTTGATAGGAAATGGCAAGAGGTTTTGTTTGTTATTGGTGACATGGTTTGGTTATCCTCTAAGAATCTGAGGTTGAGGATTCCTTCTAAAAAATTGGGTCCCAAGTTTGTAGGGCCCTTTAAGGTGCTTCAGGTTGTTAACCAATCGGCTGTTAGGTTGGAGGTTCCTACCTCCTGGAAGATTAATCCGGTGTTTCATGTTTCTCTGTTGAAAAGAGCTGTTGTGTCGGATGGAGACGCCTCTGCCACTGTTCCCCCGATGGTGGAGGACGGGGAATATGAAATTTCCCGCATTCTAAATTCTAGACGGTATAGAGGGAGTTTGCAGTATCTCATGCTTGGAAGGGTTTTGGACCCAAGGATAACTCATGGGTGAGGGGGATGATGTTTCTGCGTCCAGACTTGTCAGAGCGTTTCACAAGAGGTTTCCGGATAAGCCTGGGCCTAGGGATTTGGAGGATCCTCTTAGAAGGGGGGGTACTGTTAGAACTCTCCTGTTAGGTTTTTCTATCTTGCTGATCACATGACCTTTGTTGCCTATTTAATCCTGCTCCGCCCTTCTGGCTTTGCTGGACTTCATTGTAATTTCTACTCTTAAGCTAGCCGGGTGCTTTGTTACCTTTCTATATTAGTTTTGCCTGGTCTTTTGACCTCTATGTTCTATGTTGTTTGTTTTTCTTTTTACTGCTACAACTTCTGTTAGGAGGTGTCCATCTTTTCTCCCAGTCCCTAGTTCTTGTAGGGATCCCTCCCTCGCATCTATAGGTATTCGTACAGACTAGCTTAGGACTTTAGCGGTCTTATCGCAGGATCAGGTTCCCCGTTACATCGTAGGGATCGAGCTTAGTTCTATCGTAGGGACAGATATCCCTTTCTTTACTTAGTGCTTGTAGCAGAACATAACACGTGCATGATTGGCGTGGATGTCTTCTACGTAGCGGGAGGGAGGTAAGCTTCTACCAGATACCTCTGATGAAAGCTTATCTCTCTAAGGCCGGTGTCACACTTGCTTGTGTGATACGAGAAACTCGCAGGAGTCTCTCTCATCAATACCCGGCACTGCCGCCGACACTCAGACCGGAGTGTGTGGCTGCATAGAAATAAAATAGAAGTGGCCACGTTGGACTCAGACAGTGACTTCAGAACTTCGTCAGACAAGCACCGTGCCAGCCGTTGTTGGTGCCATCACCTTCTCTGCAACATCCACGGCCTGAGAAGCGACTGTCAGGATAAGTTGACCCAACCAGAACTGCCATTACGCTATCTACTGTTCTTTAACTTTGCATCCTATTTTCATTTGAACTGCTTATTCCCCATTTAACTGTTTACCTCCCTGCGTGGAGTATCTCCTTGTTAATTAAAACTTGCTAACCCTTGCTCTGTCTCCTGTCTGTCACTGCATCCCCCAACCTGCTCACACTCACAATCTAGAATCCCTATCAGTATGTCTTTGGAATGTGGGAGGAAACAGGAGAACCCGGAGGAAACCCACACAAACACAGGGTGAACATGCAAACTCCTTTGCAGATGTTGTCCTTGGTGGAATTCGAACCCAGGACCCCAGCGCTGCAAGGCAGCAGTGCTAACCACTGATCCTTTTTATTTTTAAGACCAGCCAGCTGAAAACCTATTTGAAAATTGTCTATACACCTTTAGGGCGCAGTCAGATGGCCGTATACCATAGACAACGATCGCATTCCAGGTGCCGGAATTGCCGGCTGCTCTCCCGACCGGAGTGTGACAGCTACAAAGAAATACATGCTGCCATTCTCGGTTTAGAAGAGCCACCGGTAAGACCGATCATCATCCGTGTTATATGGCTGTCTGACTGCGCTCTTAAAGTAGTAGTTGCCCGAACAAGCTTTTTTCCTGAGCACCCTGTGCGCATGCATGCTAATTGTGGCACCTAGTCCTGCTGAAATCGCTGGTCCGGCCATCTTTGCTCTGATGTGTAAGAACATCTTTACCCCTTAAAGGCCCCATCACACATAACAAAATCGCTAGCGAGATCGTTGATACGTCACGGGTTTTGTGACGCAATAACGATTTCGCTAGCGATCTCGTTACGTCTGACTTGTAGCAACGATCAGGTCCCTGCTGTGATATCGCTGATCGTTACAAAGCTTCCTGGACCATTTCTGGGTCGTTGCGCTCCCGCTGGGCAGTGTGCATCGCTGTATTTGACACCTAACAAACGACCTCGTTAGCGATTCAGAACTGAAACACGTAGGCGTGCATAAATTGGACTTTCTGCACCCCTCGTCCCCGATTGGTGGTCACTACAGCGATCTCATTTCCCGCCGTGCATAAAGAAAGCAACAGAATAGCGATTCCATCCTTTGTTTCTGACCTCATGCTGGATTGCAGATCTTAGCAGAATTCTCCGGGCTGTGTGGAGTCAGAGCCGAAGAACACTACAATCCACAAACCAGAACGCTTGTCAGAAACAAAGCCCAGATGAATGGATACAGAGTCACAGCCGAAGAACACTGCTACGATCCGAACCAGAACGCAAACAGGAACAAAGGGACGGAACTGCTACAACGTGGTTTTATTTTAAACCTGCCGCCCAATCAGAACACAGTAGTGTCCACCAATCGGAGATAATTGGTGACACAGTACAGACCCTATCAAGGTATGGATCGTTGAAATAGCTGCTGTGTGAAAGCGTCCCAACGAGCAATGAGATCGTTAGTTAGATCGCTGGGGCGGCCGAAATCGTTGGGAAGTTCTGCATGTTTGACAGCTCTCCAGCGATCTCAAAACTGTGACGTAATAACGATCTCGCTAGCGATCTCGTTATGTGTGACGGGGCCTTAAGATTGGAGGATCCTATTGTTTGTAGAGTTCTGACTCCCTATAGACAAATAATGTTCTCTTTATTTCCTGTAGGTACATTACTTTTTCTATTTGTGAAGTGTAGCAGAATTTTATATCCTAACTGGCCAGCGGGAGACCAGCGATCAAAAAATGGTCCAGGACATTCAGCGACGATCAGAGATTCACAGCAGGGGGGCTGATCGGCGCTGAGTGTCACGCTAAGCGAGATCGCTGGCTAGGTTGCTGCTACGTCACAAAATTGGTGGCATTTCAGCGATCTCACTAGCAATATCGCTTAGTGTAACGGGGCCTTTAGTCTTACTATTCTTAATTAGCCCCTGAGAACATTCATAGAACAGTTGCCCTCCTTTAGGGTCATGACCCATAGCCTCAGAACCACTTATGATGGGACACTGTCTCAACTCTTGCAATGTAGACTGGCCGGATTAATGATATAATATAAAGAAATAGAAGAAAAACGTTGTGTAATCCAAACGTGGAAAAATGTTACTCGTCAATTTGTATTTTATCATTTATTTCTTGGATGTGAACATATACTTTAACTAACCGGAGGACAAGATTTTTTTTTTCTACTCTGTATTTTGCCCATGCTGTTCTCCCTTCTTCTCACACACCAGGAAACCTCATAAAACACACTAGAAGTTCATTGAAGTTGGGCATTTGGGAATTTTATGGTGCTGGCTGCACAAGGCTTTTGTAAGTCATTTGGGCAATGTTGTGAGTCTCTCTTAAAACAAACAAAATCACAAGGTGGATGGTTAAAGTCACATACTTTTCACACAGAAAAAAAAAATAAATCTCTTTAGCTGGCCAGCTTCTGATGGGAAGACCCTTGTCCTTAGCCTGTCGCCTTTTTCTAGACGGGCATGGCATTAACAGCCCTCTGAAAAGTCAACACCGGCTTCTCCATGGCTGAGCAGAGCTAGATGGCTACAGGCACATTGGCTGCTCTTCATTAACTTGAAAACGATGAAAAGTTCTTAACAAATTCACTAAGATGTGTTACATGGGAATGAGCATGTCGTTTTTACCCACAGCACAAAAGATGCCTTAAGGCGAAAGAAAGGAAAGAGGTTGATGCTGATATTAGTCTTGACTAATAGATCTCCTTTATAGATTCAATTACGAGAAAAACCACAGCAGTGCCACCCGTGAGAGCAGAACTTCAGTCTCTTATAAATATTGCAGCCATATATTTCACACGGACCCTATATTTAAGGGGTTGTCCTCCAGTGATAAGTTGTCCTGCACTAAAACCCCAGTCGTAATCAATGTCCGTACATCACCACCAATCCGCTGCCTATGTAAGCATTGTTGGACTGGAGGGCCAAGTAACCAATGCCAAGGCCCCACTTTTCAACTAAATACAAATGTGACATTATCCTCAATCATAAATTTATCTAACAGCAAATTGGGTAAATTGTTAAATGAATAAGATGCTGCCTTTGTCTGTACATAGTGATTCCATTATATTGTACCAAATACTGCTCATAAAAGGGTGGCGGCCCAGTCTTGCACAGGGGCCCACCGGAGGATTCTCCTGTTCTCCCGTTAGCCAGTACAAGCCTGCATGCAAGTATCCTGCAGAGAGAGAGAGACGTGTTTTGTAGGTGCAGTCTATTATATTTATATGATTGCGACACTGAGCAAAAGGAACTTAAAGGGAATCTGTCACTTTGAAAAATGTTATTTACCTGCAGATATAGGGTTAATTTGCAGGTATATAGTGTTACAACTGCATTACTAAAAGTGTGGCTATCTGAATAAAATAATCTTATTTCCTCCTGGGAACCACTTGGCTTTCAATCATGGGGTGCACAAGGAACTCCTACAGTCACTGCTCACAGCACAGCTCACCCTACTGTAAGGACGTCCCAGCACTTTTAACAGCTCTCTCAGTTTCACCTGTCAATCAAAGAATTGTCACAGAATAGTGAGCAGTGATTGTAGCCCCTATGACTGAAATTCGGCAGCTAATGGGAGGAAATGAGTTCATTTTCTCCCTGTAGCTGCACTTCCAGTAAGGCAGGTACACAGCATCGTAACACTATTTATCTGCATATTAGCCCTAATTGTGCAGATTAATAGCCTTATCCGATGTGACAGGTTCCCTTTAACGCTCATTGTTATTGAAAATGGATTTTCGAAGCCAGACAATATCTGTAACATTCTTGGTGTGCTAACTCTACTCTCAGCCCCATTAAATCTATTGCACTCTTTTTGCCCCATGGCAGGGGCGTACATAGAAATCATGGGGCCCCATAGCAAAAGTCGAATGGGCCCCCCCCCAAAAAAAAAACCCAGAGCCATTGTAAATGTAAAGTGCCAGCACAGTGAGGGGACACATTAAACAAAAAAATGTATTATGCCCCCATAGATTGTGCCCCCATAGATGCTCCATAGATCATGCCCCCATAGATTGTGCCCCCATAGATTGTGCCCCCATAGATGCTCCATAGTATAGGCCCTTATGCTGCCGCAGCTGCTGCAACCAAAAAAAAAAAAAAGACATACTCACCTCTCGTCGCTGGGGCCAGGTGCCGGTGTCCTGAGCAGGGGGTGACACCAGGTGCCGATGTCACCGCTCGCTCAGGGCCCCGGCACCTGAGATATTTACCTGTCCTCTCTCCACTGCTGAGCGCCGCTGTCTTCGGGGTCCTCCAGCAGTGAATGATCAGGCAGAGGGCGCGGCGCGCACTAACGACGTCATCGCGCCCTCTGACCTGAACATTGCAGCAAGAAGACGCGAGCAACGGTGGAACGGGACAGGTAAATATCCCTTATACTCACCCTTCCGCCGGCGCGGTCTCTGCAGCCCCTGCTCTTCTCCCGCGGTCTCCGCCGCCAGTGTTCAGCGGTCACGCGGGACAGCTCATTAAAGTCATGAATATGTGCATATTCATGACTGTAATGAGCTGTACCACCTGACCGCTGAACACAGGTGTCGGAGACCGTGGGAGAAGAGCAGGGGCTGCAGAGACCGCGCCGGCGGAAGGGTGAGTATATAGAAGAGCTGCGCTCCCCCTCCCCCGCCGACCCCCTGGTAGTACTGTGTCAGCACAGCTACCCGACCGTCGCGGGCCCCTCAC
>JARQOD010000003.1:558755220-558790486 GCA_033576555.1 Oophaga sylvatica
ATACAACGAGCTTCAGCGCCGTTTTTGCCCCGGTCACCCTTGGCCCCCTGGGCACCAACCCCGGAGGTCACAGTTTGCTAAGTCTTTATTCCTTTATTTTGAACTATCGTACCCTTACCTTGCCTACCCGTCCTCACCCTGTTCGCTCCTTTCCCTGCAGCTTCCTGCAATCCTGTCTCCCCCTGCATGGAGATTTTGTTTGTTCCAATAAATGTTAATCTTGATCTGCTTCCGCCGTGGAATCCCGTGTTCCTGCATTATTACAATAAAGTTTTTCCCACGCATCCCCCTCCTCTGGAACTCTCACCCCAAATATCATTCTCTTTCTTCATGTGGAAACCCTGAAAAGAACCTAAAGAATTATTTTACGACAAGCCTACAACCTACAGTAACCCATCGTTCCACCATACAGTGCACAAACCTCTACCCTCACCTATGTACCTCCCCCCTTTTAGAGTGAGGCTTCACGGATAGGGTATCTCTTATGTACCATTCAGTGATCGTTTTTATTAGGTAACCCTCCTCACATGTAAACACCATGGAATAAAGGTGCCATAAAATAAAAAAATAAAAATAGTTGTCCCATGCTTTAAATAAAGAGTGTTTTGGCAAAATACAAAGAAAAAGCAAGATCACTATTTTTAAAGTAATTGTTTAAATTGAGAAGAAATTGCACTATGCGTACCCTTAGAGTCTATCCTCCACCACTTCAAGTTGTAAACCCCAACCCTATGCTACATATCCATGACAGGGGCCGGAAAAGAACACTGCGAGATTGAAAGTTTCCTGCTTGTTTGGTTACACTTTGACATCAATACAGTAAACCTCCCCATGAGGCTCCAGTCTGGCCTCCAGCATTGATCTCACAGACTTACCGGCAGGTTGCTTTCTACAGGTTGCACAATGTAACCTAAGAGTACACTTACCAGCAATTTATAGAAGTAATGGTGGCCAAGATTTAGCGTTAAATTCAGTCCATTTTTTCTTCATTTCTGTAGGAGATTCAAAAACCATACTTCAAAAACTAAAAAAAAAAATTGGACCATATTATCAAATATTTTTACTAAAATTTAATAAAACTTTTTTCTGATTTTGTCCTTTTTTTTACATCATCCTCCCCAACCAACTTTGGTCCCCAACCTGGATAACCCTTTTAAGGCCAGATTCCATCACCCCAACCGATGGTGTTAAAAACCACTAACAAACAAATGTTTGCCAATCAGTAGTCGCTAATTGCCGGTTAGAAAAGTCAAAACATTTTAGTATGCACAAAGATTTGTGATAGATGTTCTCTGTTAGAGTTCCTTGTTCTCGGCAGCCGTCTTGCTTCATAGAGTTGGCTGCCAATACAATTTTTCCCCCTTTTCTCTTAAGCTGCAATTTTAAGAAGCCAAAAGATCATTTCCCAAAAGAATGAGAGCGCCTGTTTCATGCCGATTATGGAAACCAATGTTCTAAATTTACATTCTGGAATCTCATTTTAGACCTGCCATAAGTTTTGTTGTGCAAAATGCCATTTGATGAATTGAACCTATAAATTTTAAATTGTAATATTACTATTATCTATCTTCTTTATCAAAAGAAAGAATTTGATTAAAGATTTTTCTTTGGGCATATTTTATTGTGAAAAATTGTTAAAAATGTTTTAATCTTTTTTATAAACAAATTGTTAAGGATTTTTTTAAAATTATTATTTTCAGTATATACTAAAAAGTGAGCTACCTTTTTAGAATTCCTTAATAAAAAACGAATTGGTTTGCTTCTTTCCTTCCTCCTTTTTCTCGAAGGAACACAAGACAACCTCCGGGACATGATGATCTTTTCGCCGCAAAGATAATTGAGTTTGGCCTTGCCGAGCTGAGAAGTCAGCGGTATCATAAATAAACATTTGGCGGCTGTTAGGAATTGCAGGGACAGGAGGTCCATATGACACCTAATGCAATATTCAGTGGCAAATTTTTTCATGGCTTCACAAACATGACTGGGCCTGGGCCCAGGGATAAGAAAAAATTTGTGCAGCCCGTTTCCGGCAAAGAGCTTGAACTTGGACCATGGACTAGAGTTGTGGCAAAGGGATCTGCTTCTCTAGTTGTGTTTAATATTGCAAAACCAAACTGAAGTGAATTGACCCACTGCGTACCAAATAAACCCGGGTCTTGGGGACTGTTTGAAAGCAGCATTTTTTATAATTTAGGAAATAAGGGTTTTTTTTATGTTCTCTTTTAGGAGCTCATGGTTTTCACCCTTTTCTGGTGTCACGGATGTCAGTGACTGCGACCATTGCACGACTGGGGCAGAGGGTCTCAACAGTTTGCTTTGCAGACTTCTGCCTGGTTTTCTTTCGCTAGGGACCCAGTGCCACCTCCCCGGTTCTTAATTACACACCTGGATTGGGTGTTTATAACTCCCAACTTCCTGTTGGGAGTTGTGGGGGTATTTCCCCTTTTCATTTCTTGTTGAGTCTTGAGCGTGCTCTGCTAGCGTCCTCTTTGGAGTTTGGAGTTTCTGTCTAGTCTACTAAGCTAAGTGTCTCCTTTGGTTTTTATCTAGCTGTTTTAGGTTTGGGGGTTCGACCAACTTCACTCCTTCCTTCGAAGCGGGGCTTGCCGCTAGAGTCTGGCGGGATTTCGGTATCCTGCTCGGGATAGGGCGGAACCTATCAGGTCTCTTAGGGCAGCAGGGTACATTAGATCTGCTTAGGGTCTCCGCTCCTTACGGTCTCCCTCTTCCCTAGGTTGGGCTCCCCCTTCCCCTTATCCCTTTGTGTTGCACTTAGTCCTGCCTACACTGTGCATGACACCTGGTGCGGATGGGCACTTTTACTTCCTTTGGTGTTTTTGATTAGTCCGAAGTAGGGGAGAATGAAGACAGTGCTGATTGGCTGCAAGGATTGAATTTTTGTAACAATGCCACGCAATCCTGGGAAAGCCAGTACCAATACCGCTGGAACAGTGCCAGCAATGTGGTGAGTATAAGTGTTTTTTTATTTTATGAAGGGGGGAAACATAAGATTGAGAAAGGGCTGTCCGAGTAGTGCACATAACCTTTATGTATAGAGCCTACAAGAGACTAGTTAGTAGTGTTGAGCGTACTGTCGATATCTAAAAATATCGTATCAAAATGGTTCGCCGATATCACTAAAATCGTCGATATCCGATTACGATACCGAAGTCCCAATGTAAGTCTATGGGAACAAAATATCGCAACAAAAAAAAAACTTTATTTCCTTGTAAACACAAATATACACACATAGAATACATATATATATATATATATATATATATATATATATATATTATATATATAATGTCATTGTGCATATATATATACATTATGTATAGTTTATACACTTCTACATAGTAAAATATCCTCTGATTCAATTGCCGGGGTAAAGCCGGCTTCTGTGAATAGAGAGAAGACCCCGACATGAAATGACACTTGGTGTACATAGGGTTAACATGTCTTTTCATGTCGTTTGCAATCTGATTTGCACAAACAATTACATCATCTATGTGTGCAAATTTCACACCTGTAGGGGTTAATTAAAGGTGTAAATTCGTGTAAAAAAAACAGACTTTTTTGCTACGAATTTACACCTTTAATTAACACCCTACAGTGTGAAATTTTGCACACTTACCTCATGAAATTGTTTGTGCAAATCAGATATCAAACTACATGAAAAGACTGGTTAACCCTATGTAAACCAAGGTCATTTCATGTCGGGTTCTGCATTTCACAAAAGCCGGCAATTGAATTAGCGGCTATTATACTATGTAGAAGTGTATGAACTATAAATATAAATATATATATATATGTTCACAAATTTAATGACAGTAAATATTATATATGGGTGTAAAATTGCTGAAAAAAAATGCGTGGGCTCCCGCCCTATTTTCGCAACCAGACAGACAAAGCAGTGATGGGGGCAGATAATAATACCCAGAGAGGGACCATTATTTTTGGCCCCCCTCGGCTACTAACATCTGCCCCCAGACACCCCAGAAAGGGCAATCCTAATTAGATTTTGCCTTTCTGGCACTTTGCCCGTTATTCCCATTGCCGTAGCGGTGGCGAATGGGTAATAAGGGGTTAAATGACCTTGCAATTGAAAGGTCACTTTTAAGACAGTGTTAAATAAATTGAGAGCTGTCAATTAGACAACTATCAATTATTATTCCTATTGTATGAAAGAAAAATCAAACACACACACTTTAAAAAAAGAAGTTTAATGAAATAATCCACAGTTTTTGACCATATTTTATTCCTGCTAAAAACCTTTTCCCCTGTAATAAAAATAAAATAATAAAGCAAAATTATTCTTACCATCTGATGTACAGTCAGGTCCCATGGTGTAATCCTTCAGAAAGGGTTAATGTTACAGCAGGGACCGCAGCTAATGCTGCAGCCTCACAGTAAACCCCCAAAATGAATGAGTTCCTCTCCTGGCTGACAGGAGAGGAAGTGGAAACTTAATTGATTGCTTTCCACTTTCACTTCAGGTCAGCCAGGGACACAATCAGTGACGTCAGAGGGGAATGGTTAACAAAAATAGGGGATCCCCTCGAAAAAAATTGGCGTGGGTCCCCCTATTTTTGTTAACCAGCCAGATGAAGCAGACCGCTGAGGCCTGGATTTTCAGCGTTAAGGAGCAAGATCCATGTGACCTTGCCAGCCTGATAATACCAGGCCACAGCAGTCTGCATATCTTGTGATTAACAAAAATAGGGGATCCCCTCGAAAAAAATTGGCGGGGGTCCCCCCTTATTTTTGTTTAACCAGCCAATGAAGCAGACCGCTGAGGCCTGGTTTTTCAGGCTGGTAGGATCCAATATCCATGACCTTGCAAGCCTGATAATACCAGGCACAGCAGTCTGCTTAGCTTGGCTGGTTAACAAAATAGGGGATCCCCCGAAAAAAAAACGGCGTAGGGGTCCCCCTATTTTTGTTAACCAGCCAAGTAAAATGCAGACTGCTGCGGCCTGGTATTAAAAGACTGTCAGGCCCATGGATTTTGGCCCTCAACAGGCCTGATAATACCAGGCTACAGCAGCCCCACATTTGGCGCATCAAAAGATGTGCCAATTGTGGCACTTTACCCTGCTCTTCCCACTTGCCCTGTAGCGGTGGCAAGCGGGGGTAATAAGGGGTTAATGTCACCGTTGATTGCACGGTGACAATAACCCGGTTAATAATGGAGAGGCGTCAATAAGACACGATCCTTATTAATCCCAAAGTTATTAAATGCATAAAAAAAAGACAAAGCAAGAAAAAAGTATTTTAATGAAATAAAAGAGACAACACAGTTTTCATTTCTTTTATTGTACTCTCATTCCTGCGACGCCATCGATCTCCTGTAAAAAAAGAAAAAAAACAAAACCAACAGTATACCACCTGTCCGACGCAGTCCATAGTAACGACTGTCCCACGACATCCGCTCTGCTAATCGGAATGACAGGCAGAGGCTGTCATCCCGGCGCAGCACAGCGATTACCTGCTTCCCCGGCGGTGCGTCATCGACTGACTGCTTTACGGCCGGGATAACCAGCAGTCACTGCAGTTATCGCGAGAAACTGCATGTGACCGCCCGGGGGAGAAGAGGATGGCGGCCCATGAAGCAGTCCAGGCCGTGACCGCCGGAGATCTTCTGCCAGGTAAGTGCCGCTGACTCCTGACAGACCCGACCGACGGACCTGACAGTGACAGACCCGACCGGACGGAACCAGACAATGACAGTGACAATCCGATTCCGGTATTCGATAAGACGAAAATATCGAAACGAATTATCGAAAGGCCGATAGAGCTAATATCGGCCGATATCCGATATTTGCAGTAATCGTATCGCTCAACATACTAGTTAGCTGATATTCTTAGCTATGATTTGTACACTAAAAAATTAAAAATCTTTCATACTGAGAATATTTGAGAATATTTTTAAATAGAAGTAGCTTGCAAAGTTGCTTGTTTTTTCAAATATTTTGCGATTTTACCAATTTAAGAACATGAGGCAACCCCTTAACAAGACATAACCATATATGAGTTTAATTTTGGAAACTGGCACATGAGATGTTAAATGTTTCATTTGTTCTCTAGATATGCTTTTTGTTTTCTCATATTACAGAAAATATCCTTTAGCCCAGCAAAAAAAATGTTTGGAAAATTCTTAAATTCAACTTGATTTTGGAATTGATTGGATTGTGTGGAAAAATGTTCTCTGAAAGTCTTTGAGCAGCAGGAAGAAACAGAAAAAAGCATAAACGCTGTTTTGGAACACCTGGAGATTCTCAACTAAAGCAGATTGATATTAAATTATCCATATCTAAACAGTATAATTTTTCTGACAAAACTGTAATGGTTATTCCCAACATTGAAAGTTAGCACCTATTCACCTAACCATCTAAACAGTGGGGTTTGAACACTGGAAGCCCCACTAATCAATCCCAAGCTCTGAAAAATTTCATAGACAATGAACTGAGAAAATATGAATTCCAAAAATACTGGCTTACAGCATTTGGCTTTTACTGTAAATTCCCGTAAACAATGAATGGGAAGGCGGTATGCATGTGCAGGCACCTCTCCATTCCAATAGGGCACTCAAAAACCCTAATCTCCGTATATATAGAGGGCCCAAAGGTTGGCCCAAACTTTCAATGATAGAGATTATTATACATTTTTTGTAAAATGATTGATCACAATTGTATGTCCAATATTTGGTTAATTTAAATTGTACTATTATTGGTTACGTGATTGTAGATTTATGATCATTTAGTGAATTCCCTTCCGTTCCCACTCTAGTTTCTCTAACTGCTTTATTTTTTACCAATTTCCTGTTGCATGACATTTCGTTTGAGAATCCCCAGTGTGTGCTTGGATAATTAAATGTCTATTCTCCTGTCCTCACCCTGGAATCATCACCAGTGATGTCCGTTTCAGGGGCTGGGCTAGTCCTTGCTCTACTGAGCAAGCGACAGTTGTCGATTCTGATGTAGGTTTTTGTCATTGTGCAATGTTATTTTTCATGCACAGTGACAGTGCACTCCCGCACCAGCTCTGATGAGCAAGAATGAGCCGTTACGAGAGTGCACTGTCAGTGTGCATTGTAAGGACATAGCACAGTGGGCTGGAAAAGTAGAAACCAGCCCCAACTCTGAAAGTGATGTCTGTTATGTTTCGGTAGCTGAGGAGTGCAGGTAAAAAAGGCAATACACCAGAGCAGTTGGAATCTATGGGATTGCAGTACCCTGACTAACCACCACAACTAGAGGCAGCCGTGGAGCGTTCCTATGTTGGTCCTAGACGCCTCGTCACAGCCTGAGAAACTAACTACACCTAAAGATAGAAATAGGAAAGCTATCTGCCCCGGAGCAGAACCCCAAAGATAATAGAAAGCCCCCAAACATGTAATGGCGGTTAGACAAGAGGAAATACTGACACAGAAAGAAAATAGAATGAGCAAACGCTGGGGCCCAAACTATCTAAATAGAAAAGGACAGGAAGGGTACTTACTGCAATCCCAGAAAACCCTGAAAAGCACCAACTCTACTAATTTCAAAATCACCTGAGATCACACGACCTCTACCACCTAAATTAGTTCTCTGGTGTAACAAAATCAAAACAGCAGCCACTGAAAAAACTGGAAAAAGCAAAAGAACAAAACTCAGTGGCTGAACTAAACTGAGAAGGCAGAAGCCCCCGGAGGGGACCCAGAAGGCCCCCAAAGAAGTGCAGGACAAAATGCAAAAATATAGCAACAACACAAAAGAAGAAAAATTCTTATCTGGTAGCAGGAGATGCAGACACGACACAGCAGGCTACAAGGGAAACTGGAATGAAGGATTCAGACCAGAACAATTGATCACCGGCAACCCTGATGGGAAAATGACTCCCTTATATAAGACCAGTCAGTAACACCTGATTCCCAGTCCTCACAATCTTCACTAGTACCGCTTGTAACCACCAGAGGGAGCCTCTGCTCAGAACTCATCTCAAACCCATTCACAACAGATGTCAGGTTTGGGGACGGGGCTAGTCTCTGTTCTCGCTGCTCCCCAGGATCTCTCCTTACAATGCGCACTGACAGTGCTGGCTCGTCACTTCTCATCAGAAGGGGCCGAGTGAGCACACTATCACTTTACATTAAAAAGAATATTGTACAGTGACAAGATCCTACTTAGTGTATGTCGGAATTGACAACCAAAGCATGCTCAGTAGAGCAGGGACTAGCCCAGGTTCTGATACATTGTCCAAACCAGATCTCCGCTTTGCACTGATGAGGGGCTGAACCCCGAAACACAGTGTCTGCAAATTGAGATTCTGGTTTGGCTATTATCCTAGGTCATGTGATAAGGCTCGTTAAAGGGTCGACATTGACTTGTAGGATTGCTACCTTCCAAAAGGTGGCACTAGAGTTCTAGCTCTCTTCCTCTCTGAAGAGACAATTTGCATAATTAGCATATTTCCCAGAGGAGCATTGCGGCTTTAAGTCTCCTCATCTGCATGCTTAGCATGTTGATCTCCGCAAGGAGTGACGATATTTCTTGGACAATGGTCTGACGCCTCTCACACAGCCAAACCAGATCTCCGCTTTGCACTGATGAGGGGCTGAACCCCGAAACACAGTGTCTGCAAATTGAGATTCTGGTTTGGCTATTATCCTAGGTCATGTGATAAGGCTCGTTAAAGGGTCGACATTGACTTGTAGGATTGCTACCTTCCAAAAGGTGGCACTAGAGTTCTAGCTCTCTTCCTCTCTGAAGAGACAATTTGCATAATTAGCATATTTCCCAGAGGAGCATTGCGGCTTTAAGTCTCCTCATCTGCATGCTTAGCATGTTGATCTCCGCAAGGAGTGACGATATTTCTTGGACAATGACCATACAGGAACATGGTCTGATCATAAAACATCTCCTGGTCAGAGGAGGAAGCAAAAGAGAGCACTCAGACAGGACAACATGGGATCACAGATGATTCTTTATGTGAGGTAAAGTATGTTTTAAACAGGCATGGAAATGTTTTACCTTACAGAAAGCAACAGCTGTCATCCTGTGCTGTCCTGTCTGTATCCTCTCTTTTGCTTCCTCCCCTGTACAGGAGCTGTGGTATGATCGGACCATGTTCCTGTACGGTCAGACACAGCCATTACACAGTACACAGCAGGGGCACATGTATAAGATTATCTCAGCATAGGAACATTTTAGTTTAACACATTCAATTATGGAAATTATTATTATTGATTAAAATGTACTTTGTTTTTGCGGCAACTTCTTTAAGATCTTACCATACAGCACTACAACCCATTTTTAGCCTCTTGTCAAAACTATATATTGGCTGAGCAAACATATCACTATCTAAGATGGATGACTACATAGAGAGCAGAGTAAAAACAAGCACTTGCTAGAAAGGTGACAAAGAGGTGAACAATGCATTAGTGATGAACCAGACTCTGTTTCACTAGAGGAGCATGTCACAATGTGGGTTTACTGAGCATACATGTAGTTTTCAATCAGGAGAGGGGATAAGCAGCTGCCAGACATATTTGATAACAACCTTTTTTTTTACTTAAGCCAAAAGGAACAGTAATAGAAACCCAACATACCTGATCTTTCTCCCCACCCCATCACCTGTCACGGCAAAATTAGCCGATTTGGTCAACTTTGCCAATTATGTATAGGCAACCTCAAAAAAAGGCAACTGCAATTTTATGGATATTGTGAGCACTATAAGCCAGTGTTAATTGCCACTACATACAATTATGGATATTTTAAATTGGTTGGGTGTCAGTGGTGTAACTTGAAGCTCATGGGCCCCAATGGAATATCTCAAACATTATAGTATTATACATGAGAGCTCAGTACATAAACATACACACACCACACACACACACCACACACACACACACACACCACACACACCACACACACACACACACATACACACACACACATACCACACACACACCACACACACACATATATACACACACCACACACACACCACACACACACACACACACCACACACACACACCACACACACACCACACATACACACCACACACACATACACACACCACACACACACACACATACATACACACACCACACACACACACACACACACACACACACACACACCACACACACGCATACATACACACACCCAACACACACACACACACATATATACACACACATACATATACACATCACACACCCACACTACACACCACACACACACACACACACACCACACACACACCCACACACACACATACACACACACCACACACACCACACACACACAACACACCAGACACACACCACACACACACACAGAGACACACACCACACACACACCACACACCCACACACACCAGACACACACACACACCAGACACACACACAGACACACACACCACACACCAGACACACACACACACCAGACACACACCACACACACACACACCACACACACACACACACACACACAACACACACACATACCACACACACACCACACACACACATATATACACACACCACACACACACCACACACACACACACACACACACCACACACACACACCACACACACACCACACATACACACCACACACACACATACACACACCACACACACACACATACATACACACACCACACACACACACACACACAACACCACACACACGCATACATACACACACCCAACACACACACACACACATATATACACACACATACATATACACATCACACACCCACACTACACACCACACACACCACACACACACCACACACACACCACACACACACACATACACACACACCACACACACAACACACACACCAGAACACACCACACACACACACAGAGACACCACACACACACACACACCACACACACACCAGACACACACACACACACCAGACACACACCAGACACACACACCACACACACCAGACACACACACAACACCAGACACACACCACACACACACACCACACACACACACACACACACCAGACACACACCAGACACACACACACACACACACCAGACACACACACACCAGACACACACCAACACACACACCACACACACACATATCTTGAGCTCTTGAAAGTAGTGTATGAATATATTAGACAAATACTGGTACACAGGTGTAAAGCCTGGGAGCATAAAGTGATGTAAAAATTTGCAGTAAGTAGCCTAATTTTCCCTATGTGATATAAAGCACACACTGATATATATTTCTTGTTTATGGGACAATTCATAGTATTCTCGTTACTGGAATTAGTCAAGTCACTTTCTTTCTCTTCTGAAGTTACCACAGCGGCAAACTCTCTCTGATCACTCTGAGCGTTCAGCACTTAACACCAAACTGTCTGATGAAGATTGACAGCATCTGCGTGTTAGGTGCAGCTTCTGCTGGAAAATATGCAGACGGCACTTGTAATATTAGAAGGGAGAGAAGTTGAACAAAATGGTGATTTCCAGGACCCAGAATCCATTCACAAATATAGACAGAGGAAATGAAAAACAACATATGCAGTGCAATTATATAACATGATTGGGGCCAAAATGTCAAGAAAACTCTGTAAAGCAGCGTACAACCTTACAACATCATCAATACACCCCTTTGCTTCCAATAATTTTTTTTCTTTATTTTAATTAGTTCATAGCATCGGACAAATATTCTCAATATAATATTTTTCCATAAATATCCACAATGGTATCTTCAGTGCCAAATATGCCATTATTATTGTATTCGATTTTACCGGGGAAAGTTGCCATTATCTGCTCATTTACCCTGTAGTGGCCACTACAGAGAACGCATAGTATTACATTTGGCCATTCAAATCAGTGGCTATCCCTGTATGGATAGTCTGTGCCAATATGTATTATACCTTCCTGTCCTCTCATTTCACATGGAGGCATACACAGTTTTCTGCCTTATTCTAACACCCCAACAGAAAAAAAAATTGCAACATGCTTTCTTATATAGCGCCACAATATTCCACAGCGCTTTACAGACTTTATCATCACTTTCCCAATTGGGGCTCACAATCTATATTCTCTATCAGTATGTCTTTTGAATGTGGGAGGAAACCAGAGAACCTGGAGGAAACCCACGCAAACACGGGGAACTACATACCTGTCCCTGCAGATGTTGTCCTTGGTGAGGTTTGGTATTCTTCTCTAGAAGTATTGGGTCTAAGGGGGAGTATGTTCATACATAAGGGTGGACTATTAATGTGTACATGGAAGCTGTACAGCATCATACCAAGGAATCCATTAAGAGTCCAATGCACATATAGTGGACATTAGACCATATAGCCCATTCAGACAGCCCGATCCAGGCTATTAAATGACCTCTGATTGGCTATAAATTAGCAGATTGGTGGTCATTTTCCAGTCTGTTTATACAAGCTGACAAGCACAGGTATGGGCAGAATGATTGGAAACATGAACACTCTGTCCCCATATGGTATTATGTTATTGGCAGCACATCCCTTGCTTATTCAAAATGATGTCCTGCCAATAACGGTGATTCTTATACCGACATAAAAATGATCTCTCCTTATAAATTAGTGTTTTGTTCATTCATCGGGTGATTGCTGGCCTATGTAGATGGGCCGAAAATTGTAAACGAGCAATTCTGCCAACGATCATTTTCCAATTTGCATTGTCCCATCTAAATGGTCTACTAAAGTGAAGTTGCTGAGTTCTGCAGTGCTTTAAAGAGAGGTACCTTGAATGAAGGACCCCTTCTTCAGACAATTGTTTCTAGAACACCCTAATAAAACACATAGATATAATTATAAATGTAGCTCTAGTCTAGGATTCCTCATAGTTGACCTTGGAGACCCCAATATTTATTTTGCTTATACAGCCATGGAATTTTTATAAAAGTGTGTACCGTGAAGGTTCCAATCAAAGCAATGACAATGAGAATGTAGAGGGTCCTCATGGCAAAAGTAGTTTACTGTAACATTTTGGATTGCATTACCATAGAG
Organism: Oophaga sylvatica; assembly: GCA_033576555.1. Classification (NCBI taxonomy): domain Eukaryota; kingdom Metazoa; phylum Chordata; class Amphibia; order Anura; family Dendrobatidae; genus Oophaga; species Oophaga sylvatica. The sequence continues at coordinate 558,768,237 of JARQOD010000003.1, forward strand.
AATCCATGTAGTATTGGTAAACAGCTGAAATCCACCCCAACTTATTTTCCACCTTCACAAAAGCAAACAATATTAATGTGTTCCTGAGAGAGTCCCCACCAGATCTGGACTTCATGAGAAGAGCTATTGCTATTGGGACTCTTCTCCTTCATATGATTCTAAACCCAACTAAACATTTGGTCATCTAAATAAATTGTCACTTAAAACTACAAAAAGAAAAGTGTTTCCCGGTTTTGGTACTACATACTGTTTGCTACCTGGTAGAGCAAATTAAATCAACTTTCAATATAGGGGACAAAATAGTATACTTATTATAGAACGTATTTTGTAGTTAGCAGGGGTCAAGAAGTCTTTAGATGGTGAAGTAACGTAATGACCTTTATACATCCAAAGGAAACTAAATCTGGTTGATCTAAGAATATAGACTAGTCATGCATGCACTGAAGGACTGTTGTAAGAGAAACCACAAGGACCAGTGTCAACTTACTGAACACCAGCATCCATTTGTACAGGAGGAACATGACCACCAGTAGTTGCTCTCTATTTCCTCATTATCTGCTAAATACTATTATCAGAATAGCTAGAGAGCAGTTTTGGGGATTCAATGTATTATCTTTCTAAATCTTTTCTTAAATTGCAAGAAACAAAATGGAAATTCTAAAACTAAATTTGGAACATTTAGAAAGACAAAAATAGATATCAGTAAGTTATAGCAGCAAAGCATTTTATATGATATGACACATTGCTATATTGATTTCTACCATGAAAAGGATTCTGATTCTGGTCAAAAGTTTGGTGAAATTTGGATCTATGGTTAGAATTTATTGTACAGGCTAAATTAAATTAAGTCATCAAAGTAGATTTGAGTGAATGAAGTAGAAGGTATTTTCTATTTTCTTGAAGGACCTAGGCTTCCTTGGAGTCTTGGGTAATTACAGATAGCTCTTTTTGTTTTTCAATCAGTAAGGTTCAAAGATGCTAATTTGCCAAAAACTTAGGTTAAACATTTCCCGAAATTTAGATCTATGGTTAGAATTTGTTGTGCACTCTACATTAATTGATGACGCAAACTTGAATGAACTTAGCGGAAGCTTCTTTGAAAACTAGATATGTAGATAGGTCTTAAGCTGGCCATTCACATTACATGGTTGTTGGCCGAACGATAGTTTGGCCAATCGTTTGGCCTACATGCATCTCAGCCGACTGTCCCATGCACAAGAGCTCTCATTCCTGCATTCTCTAAAGAAATCCGCAGACTGACAAGTCAGTTGGTGGCTTGTCGGCGGGAGAACAATGTGGTTGGCATTCTAAAATCGAACATGTCCTATCGACATCTCTCCCAATGATCAGTTGGCTGGCTGCCCCATATACATTATACAGTCGGCCAAACCTGTCAATATTGGAGGGTTCAGCTGACATTAGTCTAATGTGAATGAGGACCCTCACTTGTTATTCCATCAGTAAGGTACAATGATTCTCATTTATGAGTTGCATCTTAAACCATTTATTTGTAAAAGTGCAAATTTTCTTTTACGGTCATGGCAGAGCGAAACCTTCAGGCACAATAATGGCTCGTATCTTTGCAGCAAAATATTACCCCACCATTTGAGATGTATACAGATACAAAGATACAAACCCATCATGAGAGTACAGAGACTGGTTTAATTGCAAATATGGATTTCACTTGGTACTTAGTAATTCTCTAATATGCCATTTTTTATGAATATGACATGTTAGCACATGTGCACCATTTCTCAATATGACACTTGCAAATTTCTCAGAGATGCCCATGTTGGACAGTTCAGGATTTGTTTTCAATTTTTTCTATTTCTTTTTTAGGATAGGAACAATATAAACATGAATCAAAAATATAAAACTGAGATAAAGACAACATGAAAAACATAAAAAACATTAATACCATTAGCAATCATTTTACATAGGTATTAATTCAATTTCTAGAATTAATTAGCTAATTGGATGATTCATTAATTTATTTACAATATTTTACAAAGTACAACCCAATACTTTACATTTTTTCAATGAAACTTTCGGAACAGGATTTGAGGAGAGACGGTGATCGCCGAGGTGCAGCTCCTGGAAAGGGCTTAGGAAACAAAAAAGAAATCTACTCACTGGTGAAAATGTGAGAAACTGTAGATTTATTCTATGAGTGATTTACTTTGCAATTTGGTAATTGAATAATGAGTTTTCTTGTTAATCCCAGTTACCACCCTAAGTGTAGAAAACCCATATAGTTTGATATATAATGAGAGATACATCCATGTAATATTTTTTTTTACTTGTAAGTTTAGTCATAAATTGTATATTTTCTCCTCAACATTATATAAATGTCTCTTTCCAAAACCAGGTACATCTGGTCATCAATATCAACTGGTGAAACGGTCTCTCTTGGTGGTACATAGCCCTGATGTTCAGGATCTCCATGAACAATCATCGGTGGATCTGTCAATCTCACAGTTGGATCTGTCTAAATGACTGAGGCATAGATTGATTAATCTGATCTCACATGAGCAGTCCCCTGTAACCTGTAGACATTGTGTAGTAGAGGTGATTGATGGTGAGGGCTAAATATCCCAACTTCAGACTGAAGGATCTTCGCTATGTTATTGTTTTAAGCACGGTAAACATAATCATTCTTATTTTTGAATAAATAAAGGACAAACTTGACGCTCTTCAATCCAGATGCAAAATCTGTAAGAAGTCCACCTACATACCATGGCCATTTTCCATTGATGTATGTTATACAATATATTTCAATCCAGATTATTAGCCAAAATGGCTTAATGAATGGAATGGAACAATTATATGTTTTCTTTAGCAACTGTGCTAAACTTTATTCTAGAATCTCAACTATTCAACCTTTTGAGGCGATTATTACTTGTCCTGCTTTAATGCATTATGCCGCTCATAAGTTGCACACTCTATGGGAAAAGTAGAGTCTAAATTCTAAACAAGTATTTTCTTCCTCCACTAAAAAGAACATTGCATAACTTGTATTGGAGACCTACAAATTAGAGATAAGTAGACTGAGTTGAAGACAAATTTCCTAAAATTCGCGCTTTCACACAAATTCGAACACTTTGAGAATCGATTCATGGTTCCCAAAATAACAAGCAAAAAACTTGCCCTTCCCAATTCCCAAACTGTTGAAAAATCAGTAAATGGGTAAATGGACGTCTTTTTGTACAGTGGTGGTTAGCACCTGGTTCTTCACAGATCAGCGGTTTCCAGCAGAGCACAGTTTGTATGGCAGAGTCGTTTTCCCTCTCTAGAGTCGCTGGGTGATTCTCTTCTGTAGAGTGTAAGCTTTTATGGTCGGCGGAGTCCTCGCTTTCTCCTGTATAGTGTAAACTCTTATGGTCAGTGGAGTCTTCTCTTTCTCCTGTAGAGTGTATGTTCTTATAGTCAGCAGGGTCTTCTCTTTCTCCTGTAGAGTGTAAGCTCTTATGGTCAGTAGTATACTCTCTCCAGTAGATATTAAGCTCTTGTAGTCAGAGGTTTTCTTTCTCTCGTCTCTCACTCATTTGTATTTACTGAGCAGTTACATGCCTTCCAGCATTGAAATTCATGTTAATCCAAATTTTTTGCAGAAAATTAATAAAAGCTGGAGAATTCAAATTTCAAAAGATCTGCTCATCTCTACTAGAAATACATGTATTCTTCATTTTGTGTTTTCAAGGCTCATGAACTTGATCCGATTTGTACATATTTAATTGCTTGCATGCTTTACATATATTTTGACTTAGAGGAGTTTTCCACTTTCAAAAAATGTGTTTAGATGTGGCCACAAACTAGTTATAAAGAACTTACTAATATACTTTATACCTGATACCGGCTTCCGTACCAGATCCGGATCCGGCAAGCTCCACATTTGGCCGTGTGCGCAATTCTCCGGAGACTGTTTCTTGCATCATCAGAGATGTTTGAAGGGTGGCTGGTTGACTGGCTCATTTCAGTAGCCAATCCAGACCCTTGATAGAGAAGGAGGCTGACTATTAGTTATTGAAATCAGCCAGTCAGCCAGCCCCGTTCACACACAGCTCTGATGAGATGTTGAAAAAAGGAACCCGACCCTTACATCAAGCACAGGGCTTGAAGTGGAGATGCTGAACCTGGGACTGAGGCTGATGGCAGAAGATTGGACACCTTGGAAAAAAAAGTTCTTTCTAATCATATGAAGAACAAATCTAAAAGTTTTTCTTTTCAAAGATGTCAAGCCCATAAATTGTAATTTTTAATATAATTTTTTTGTGGGGAAAAAAATTTCAGCATAACTTGTGCTTTATTCCTTTAAATCCCGGATGTTTTAATGTAAAGGAGTTCAGTGGGCAGCGCTACTAATGATTGACAGCTACATCTGCATGCACAGTCAGATAGGGAAGACTGTCAATCACTGAATAGCACCGCCCACTGGACTCCTATACATACAAACATCAGGGATTTCAACTAATAAAAGTTACGTTTTACTGAAACCTTTCCCAGATAAATGTACATCAGTCTAATTCGCTCCTGCTCTGTAATATCCTGCCTACAGATCAGATACCATTTTCAACATGTCAGGTTCCCCTTAAGGGCTAAGGAGCCTATGTCAATTTAGCGATTTATATTGCTTTAACTATTTTCCCTTTACATTTTAAGTGAATGGAACAGACATTGGCTAAAAATAGGGTGATTTGTGTTAGCGTGACACTACCACCCTTCATCCCCTTGACCTCTACACATATTCAGGTGCTACTGTTTTGTCATGAGTTGGACTTTTTTGGATGCTAAGGAGTTAATCTTTGTTTGAATAAGAGCAATCCGTTTGCCATATGAAGTTATTGAGTGTCAAATGGCACTGAGTGTTGCAGCAGCTGGCTCTGATCTCAGGGTTGTACAAGGGACTCATCAAACTTGCCTTGGCTCAACGGCTTTGTTTTGCAACATGCTCTGACCCCTGTTGACCAAAAACCCACCTGACAGTCTCCAGCACGGATTCCATAGGTCTTCTTGCCGGCATCTCACACAGCTGCTTTCACTAAACACCAACCACAGACCGTAACATATCTAGCAACAGATGAAATTATTCCGCAGCTGTTACAATGCATAAGGCCAAAAGCATGGCTAGCCAATGACCAATGACCTCTTCCTCCACTTGGTGGCCCAAAACATTCATGTCTGCTGGGCCAATAAATCTCTCTGTAGTTGTCATGCATGGATTAAGGGAAAAACTCAAATTAATTTCACCAGCAGTTTGCAGTTCAAAGGTGCAGGTATACGGCCATTATATATAATATATATAGCAATGATATATATTGAATTAAGGAGATCATTTTGGAAAATGAGAGCTTTGCATTCTTGTGCATACTGAATTCTGCCATTCTAAAACTTTTCAAAAAACAAATTCATTAGAAAACAAAAAAATCCTGATCATTAGCTCTTGTGAACAGCAAAAGAAAGCTGATTGAATTTGCTATGCTGCCTAAGAAATAATTGTTTTCTGTAGCACATCTCTTCATGTAAACAGGGGGTGTGCTGCCAAACTGTATGGGGATCAAACAATTGAATTGCTTCACTTATTGGCACTCATTATGTTCAGAAGTCTGTCAAAGTAAAGTTAAAGGTCCTTAAAAAATAACTGTTGTTTTAAAGGGTATTCACATCTCCAAGATGCTATCCTGATACCTAGTAGGTGTAATAATAATAATATTAGCAAATACCTCCAATTAGAAAGGCATAGTTCTTCTGATTAGCTATGTCGCTTACCTCATGCAGTAGCTTAGTTATCCATGGTTACGACAACTCATAATGTGACAGTTAGATAGTATGTTGTTAGTGGTCATAGCCATAGATGCCTAAGATACTACAATGCCCTGGACAAGGGGTAAAAGACATAGCTAATCAGAAGGACTATACTATATTTCTAATTGTAGGTATTTGCTAATATTATTATTACACCACAACATGTTGGGATAGGATCTTGGAGATGGGAATACCCCTTTATTTTATTTTCCCTGAATAATGAGTATGATTGAAGATAAGAGACTTTGCAATAAACCTTATTAGAGAAAAATGTTTCTTTCGCCTTCTGTACTGAATAATTAATGTAAATTCACTGGGAAAATCAGTGAATATAGATTTTTAGCTCAATAAGGGATTAAATGATAGTTGCTGCTCGTAAAAGTCTATGGAGAGGGGATTAGTGAAGGAGTAGGGACGAGCTAGAGGCAGCACAGACATAATACTGCATGTTCTCTTGAAAGGACGGTTCTTTTCACAGTTTATCCTTCTGTGAATTTCTGTGTCAGCATATATACAGTAGTGAAAATTGCTCACAAGACAACTTAGAAAAATAATAAGTATACATTTTTATTTCCACTCTGTGCCTCTGTACAGAAAAGTGTTTGCTATTATGAAACTCAATGCTACCTGGGAAATAATGGCAAAAGGAAATACTTTTGGCATAGACTAGGGAAAGTGAGCTTTAAGCATACATTCAGCTCATTTGTAAGCCAGGTTGAATCATTGGATGTGCCCTGGATGATAATCAAAAATACAGATGATGCAGTGACCATCCATCCATATAGTGGTGGCTTTTAGCTAACATCAAGAATGGAATTGTTTAAAAAGGTGGCTTAGGACTGTGCCGTCCCTAGTTGGTTGGCAAATCATGCAGGCTGGGTACGGTGTGTGCAGGTCGTATGCCGGGTGGCTTAAATAGTCATCTTGTGGGAGACCCTGGCCCTCCTGAATCGAGGTCATTAGGTCTGGTAAGTTTGGGAGCTTGAAGCGAAGTGCCCCAGGAGTGGTGACCCTGGGGTGTTCTAACTCACCGGGCATGGGAAACATGCTAGAGTTTTGGCACATTTGAACTGCACTTCCACTTTTAATTATTTTTGAGCACACACCCTTTTCTGGGCCTTTTGGCTATGATGGGGAATTTTAAAATTAACTGGTAGTATTACACTAGAAAACCTTCACTATTTATCTAATTGATTTTCACCCTTATGCCACCCTTTGAACATGTGTCCTCGTCACTATCAGGATGTGATTCCCTTATGGGTTCCCCTCTGATCGGTCTGGGGGGTGTGGAGTGGGTGTGGCCATCAGGTTCCACTTCCCTATGAAAATCCCTGGGTTTCGTTCCTCGGGAGGGGAGGCAATCAAGATGAGCCCTAGTTTTGCATGGGTTGGAGCTCAGGTAGATGTAGCAAGTAAGATTGCGTCTTCTTTGGCTTTGGCTAGGGGAGGTCACTAGTCTCTAACGATCGCTGTGGCATTTTGGCTTGGAAGGACGGGGAGAGGTCTTTTGGGGCCTTTCTCCTATTTTAGAGGTCTACGATTGACCTTATCCTAATGCAGTTTTCTTTGTGGCACTTGTCACTTTTATAGGCGCACTCATGTTTGGAGTGCTGTTAAAAAAAATGGTAATAATGTAACCATGGTCAATCCATCCAAAAATGTACAAAATATCAATAGGAATGGTGGCCATGATATGGCAAAAATATACATTGAGTACTGAGCTATGTATTTCTACTTGCGTTCTTCTCCAAAAAGTACATTCGTTCCATTCAAAGTTCAGGATTTACCCCTGTCCATTATTTATGGGCATCTCTTTTCCAATAACATTTACCAGCCCAGGTGAAAATTTACGACTTGGAGGGCCTTTGGGACTAGTGGTTCAAATCAATGGACCCTTACAAGATGGCTGGGAGTTGCATGTTATTTGCATTTCTTGTGCAAAGGACCTAGAGAGGGTTTCTGGTGGAGGGCAGTAAGTGCTCAGGAGTGACAGGGGATGGGGAAGAGAAGGTGTTGCACTTTATTTCAGAAATAAAGTTGTCCCCCTATGACAGAACCTTTTTAGCATTTTTATATGTTTAGAATATAAATTTGCCTTTTATAGGCCATGTGCTGCGATTTTAAACATTCCCTAGATATTTCTACTTGTTTCTTGGCTGGCTTTTGTAACAGCAAGTGTTGTATATCATTCTGTATAGACGTTATTAAAGTTTTTTGGAAAATTTCTCAAGTGTTTTCCCTCCAGAGGCATATTTTGTGATGTGAGTGCAGCTTATCCATTATTGCCCTGTATGTATTACCGCTACATTGAACATCTGCAGCTTCTAAAGACGTTATTGCTGTAAGAGACGAGAGGAGAAATTTGATCAACTGTAATCTAATAATCTATAACAGGAGATTTGATCTGAAGACGCAAGAAAACACTTGAACATGTCACATTTTTAATGTTCTTCCTAGCAGAGGAGCACTCAAGATTAATAGATTTGGATATATAATAGCATAATATAACGACTAGACACTATTAGTGCTTAGGAAACAGAAAATGCCCTATTGAGTATTAATGACGACCATGTTTATCCCAATTGCTTTGGGACTTTTTCAGCGTATTAGTCAAACAAAATGGTTTTCTTAGGTTTTGTACAGTTGCTAATTTCAAGTGCTAAATAGGTTGACCTTTGTGTTAGTAGCACAAGTTTTTTTTTTTTTACCCTGGGTTCCCTTTAGGGCATAACATCTTTAAGATGAAAGCGACAGTGGCATGTTAATTTGGGATAACGAGTTTATTTTATATTCAGAAGAATGGCCAAGCCTAACTTAAAAGAGCCCTGAATTAGTTACTCCGTATTGATTAATCCCCTAAATACAGTTTAAGTCCATTCCTAAAATCAGAGGAGAATTTGCATTTGAAAGGAATCTCTGAGAAATATGTATAATCCCAGTTATCTGTAAAGGCAAAAGACATAGCTTTAGATAACTAGATCTTACAGGTAGAGATCCGCACATAAATCTAACATACAAAGTGATGTGCAAATAGTAAAGTATAGCCAAAGTATTTACTTAAAGTGAATAGTATGTAATAATACATCCCCAATGTAAGAAGCAAAATGACCAATAACTACACCAGGAAAAATAATAATATTAGTGAAAAGGTATTACAAACATGGTTGGACCTACCAAATAGAGGAGCCCCCAACACCGACGTACGTTTTGCCTGAGCTTCCTCAAGGAGTGTTAGAGCTCAAGCAAAACATACGTCGGAGTGGGGGCTCCTCCATTTGGTAGGTTCAGCCATATTTATGATACTTTTTCACTAATATTATTATTTTTCCTGGTGTAGTTATTTGTCTTTTTACTTGTCACATTTGGGATGTATTGTTACATACTATTCTCATTAGGTAAATAACTTGGTTATACTTTACTACATGCAGATCACTTTCTATGTTCAATTTATCACGATATCATAACTTCTTGACCTGCTTATAGATGGGGCCGGGTTCTTTTCATAATAAATTTTCATGTAGCTCCCCATTTTCTGTTTTTATTATACTTTCTGTAAAACAAATTGGATTATATTTCTTTTTAATAAAACTATACGTATATTCATTGGTAGTGGTTTTAATTTTTAAAGGTTATACAGCTTGGAATTTGCCAAAATTAATGAAAGCTATTTTTAAGGATACCAAATAAATTGTGTTTTTCAGAGCGGACAGTGCAACAGATTTTATAGAAGAAAAACGGTGCAAAAATTTTGATGAAACTCAATTACAAAAATTATTTTTAGCCAAAATTCCATACATTTAAGTAAGAAAAAAAAATTGTCATCAAAGGGGGAAAACCCCATTTTATTTTTTTAACAGATATAGATCTGGTTTGCAAAAATCTGTGTCTGTGTGTTGGGCGGCACAGTGCTGTCACATAGCTGATTGAAAGTGATACTTACAGTGGATCCCCTGCTGTGTACACTAATTGTTGCATGGAAAGAACCTTGCCCACTTTTCAGGTTTCAAGACCTTCTTTTTTAAAGCACTGTTGATGGCCCAAGGGATCAATTGTACACTAACCTTAATTTCCACCATTGACTGTATTTCACATGAAAATCTTTTGCTTATCTCTTTTGGACAGTATCTACTAAATGTCCTAAAATATCCCTGCTTGCCTCTCCATTGGCATCCTCCTTTCCTTTTGAGATGGCTTGATGGCAGTAAAGTTAGTGGCTTGAGCGTTAGTTCTTTTCATAATTTTCTATTGGATTCCAGCCAGGTGATTGGTTGGGCCTTTCTAGCAGCTTTATTTTCTTAGTGGCAAACTGTATACTTGAAAGTGATTTTCACCATAAAATTCAGGTCCAACAATGTGATACTCAGTGATCGTCCTAGTGTCAGGAGACCATTCTAACAAAATGCAAAGGAAAGAGCATCAAACAACCTTAACGAATGAGCAACTAAATCATACTCGGGAATGTAACTTTTCCCATGTTTTATAAAAGACATCAGTCACATAAATGTGCCATCAATTATTCAACATCTTATATTCCGGTCTAATATGACATACAGTATTTGTAAGTCTGCATTAGTCCGTAATGAATAATTGTTCAACGATCCCAAAATGGCAATTTGTATTATGCCTTGGTTATTCTTATAGAAATATGGGAAAATAATTAGTCTTGTCTTTGAACTCATTTCTTACATATTTCACATCATCTTCCTAAATTGGGAGATTGACTATAAATCATTCATGCAGCCATCTTGTCAGTTCTTCCAAATTTAATAATAAATACAGCAAACTTACCTTTTTCCTTTTTTTAATTTTAATTTTTTAATTTTTATTTTTTTATGTACAGTACACTGCCAACATTACTAATATAAGAAAAATTAAAGGTGTAGCCCTAGATTATGAAGAAAGGGTATTACAACTAATTTCCTCAGGTATTGTAGTCCAGCACATTTCTAACAAAGTCCATAAACAGGAATAATGCTGTTTTTTGGCAATCCCTTTCAGATTCAACAATCCAATGATCATTGGTCTAATGAATCTTGTGCCAGCAGTTATCACTGAAAGTTATATCATAGAGGTAATGTGTACTTTTTTTTTCTATTTAACATTGTGCATTTCCTCTTGAAGGACATCTTTGTAGCTTCATGGTTTTGCATGTAATGATAAAGATAGTAAGGCAACAGATAGTATAAATTAGCATTGGTCTGGATGAAAATGAACGTTTCTTCATGAGACAACCCCTTTAGGGTTCTGTTCACAATACCACAGTTCTCCATTCTATTGGGTTTCCATTTAGTTAAAAAAACAATAATAATGTGCTTACTGTTGGTTCTCCTGAGATGTTTGATGCATATTTTACAATAAGAATTTTTATAATAATTTTATTTATAGAGCGCAAACATATCCGCAGAACTTTACAATTAAGCGAGGATATGTACAGGCAATATATACACAACACCTTAAGGGGTGACAAAAAGCTTCTCAAACAGCTAAAATTAGGGACAAAATCATGAAAAATATCATCAATTGACCCACAGTAGAAATTTGCAAATGGCACAGCAGCAGTCAGCCATGGGCCTTGCACGAGGTATCAGGGTCTAGGCCAGCATTTACAGCTTTGAATTTGAAGTTTCAATGAGGACCTGGTGGTTAAGGGAATGGTGTAATCCTTCTTAGCTGGGAGCCCTGATACCTCATGCAACACCTCCACTTTTTTTTTCCCAGACACACTCAGATGGCGCAAACATCAGTTTCATACAGTACTATTGGTAGGAAAATGTAAGGAAAGTAACACAGGTAGATGACTGATCAATTGACCCACAGTAAAAACCTTTTTAAATGGCACAGAAGTAGTCAGCCATGGGCCATGCAATGATGTATCAGGGTCTGGGTCAGCATTTACAGCTTGGATTGAAGTTTTAATGAGGATCTGGTGGTTAAGGGAATGGTGTAAGCCTTTTTAGCTGGGAGCCCGGATGCCTCATGCAACACCTTCAAATTGTCTTTTTTTTCCAGTCACACTCAGATAGCACAAACATCAAATTTCATACAGTACTATTGGTAGAAAAATGTATATAAGAAAAGTAACACAGGTAGTTGAGTGAAAGTAAGTGCAGGCCTGCCTGTCTTGGAGCACTACATAAATAGGCAACCGACCAGATGGAGACCCAACTTGTAGTTTCCACATTTTAAAAATTGTCACACACAACTAAAGTGGCATCAATTTCCACAAAGTATAAACACTTCTGTTATGTTTTGGTAGCTGAGGAGAGCAGGCAAAACGGCAATACACCAGAGAGGTTGGAATCTACTGGATTGCAGTACCCTGACTAACCACCACAACTAAAGGCAGCCGTGGAGCGTTCCTACGTTGGTCCTAGACGCCTCGTCACAGCCTGAGAGGCTAACTACCCTAAAGATAGAAAGAGGAAAGCTATCTGCCCCGGAGCAGATCCCCAAAGAACATAGGAAGCCCCCAAACATGTAATAGCAGTTAGACAAGAGGAAATACAGACACAGACAGAAAATAGTATGAGCAAACGCTGGGGCCCAATCTGCCTAGACAGAAAAGGATAGGAAGGATACTTACTGCAATTCCAAAAAACCCTAAAAAATGCCAACGCTACTAATTGCAAAAACACCTGAGATCACACGACCTCTACCACCTAAATTAGTTCTCTGGTGTAACAAAACTAAGCCGCAGCCACAGAAAAAACTGGAAAAGGCAAATGAACAAATAACAGTGGCTCCAGAGGAACTGAGAGGAGACCAAGCCCCCCGGAGAGGGGAACCTGGCCAACCTCACAGAAATGCAGAGAAAAATGCAAATGGCAAGCACAAAAACAAAAAACAGAAAATATCTTATCTGAGAGCAGGAGAAGAGGCAAGACTCAGCAAGCTTCCAAGTGAACCAGGAAACAACGTTGAGACAAGAACAATTGGTCACCGGCAACCATGATGGGGGGAAACCTCCCTTATATCCAGCCAGTCTGTAATCCCTGATTGCCAATCCTCATTGAATGGTTCAGTACTGTTTGTAACCACCAGAGGGAGCTTCTGCTCAGAATTCATTTCTAAAACATTCATAACACACTTCCATGAGGTCCAAGTCTATGGTTTATTCCTCTGTCCCCTCCCGCCAACAACAGATAGCAGAGAGGGTATCATTATCCTTTAAATCTCCTTACTGTTGCGCGACCATCACCTCTTCCACCTCGTTCTCCTCCATATGTCCTTGGCTACTGCACCTTCACTAACAGTTTGTCTGGTACAATGAGCCCCCTTCGATCGCTGTAATCCACCCTCCCATGGCACCCACTTTGCAATGACAGTCCGGAACTTTAAGATATTGTCATCCCTTCCACATCCTCCTCTGCTTCCACCTCTGGGACCACCACCTCCTCACGCAGACTATTCAAAGTGTTCTCCAGCATGTAGATAACCAGAATAGAGATGGTGATGATGGCATCGTCAGCGCTAACCATCTTAGTAGTCATTTCAAAACTGTGCAGAAGGTGCAGAGGTCCTTCATCTGTCCCCTCTCCGCAAGCGTGATTTGCACCACATCCATACTTGTCCATACTCCATTGGCCCAGACTATGCAGCAGGACATACTGCACCATGGTTGGTTGCTGCTGCCACAGTTGCTGAAACATGTGCAGAGTGGAATTCCACCATGTCAGAACATTGCAAATCAAATGGTTAAACAGTAGGCCAAAAGACCTCTGTAGTGATGCAAGTCGATGACCTGCGGAGTGCGATCATCAGAAATGAACACACAGCAAACATGTGTTCTGCAGCAGAACAAGACAGTCGTGGAGAAATTACTGTACCACCAGGTTGAGGACGTGAGCCATGTAAGGCATGTATGTTAGGTTGCCGTGGCATAGGACCACCTCCAGGTTTGTAACGCTATTGCACATGGCCTTCTCTGGCTCCAGGTTCAGTGGAGACAGCCATTGCTCTAACTCAGCCTTAATAGCTGTCCACAACTCTTGAGATGTGTGACTGTGATCTCCAATGCATATTAATTTTAACACTGCCTGATTGTGGTGAGCCATGGCTGCACAGTACGGAGGTGGGAAGGATTGTATCTGCACTGTTGGAATGCGTATCTGACTAAGGGAGAGGTTGAGGGCACATGTGGAGGTCCTAGAGGAGGAGGAGGAGCTAGAGGCAGGGAAGGAAATGTTAGATACAGAGGGTTGTCCTGCAAGCCTTGGGAATAGGGATTCAAAGATTTGTGGAGCAGCCTCTTGACCGCCTGTCCCCACAGCCACCAGAGTCATCCAATGCCCAGTCAGTAAGATGTAATGCCATACCCATATTTGTTTATTCAGGTGTCTGTGGTGAAATGCACCCTGGCAGACAAAGATTTTCTCAGGAAATGGGTGATGTCTGCGACACGGTGGTGAAGTGCAGGCACAGCTTTCTTAGAGAAGTAATGGTGACTGGGCAACTGGTACTGGGGGACTGCGAAAGCCATCAATTTTCTGAATCTGCCTGTAACTACCAGGCAGAAAGGAAGCATTTCTGTGACCAACAGATTGGAGATGTTAGAGTTCAAGGTCTTAGCTTTGGCAAGTGTAGGAGGAAAAATTATTTTACGTGACCACAACTGTGGGACCGAGGGCTGGCTCCTGTGCTGAGAGAGGATGGAGTAGAAAAAACAGTACAAATTGTTGGACTGTGAGTGAGATGCAGGAGGAGATGTTATGGTGGATTGAGAAAGATGTGTTGTGCTAGGTGACACAAAAACAGCAGACATTTCCACTTCCGTAACAGCGGACAGGCTCTTACTCACCTCGACTGTAGGGAGTAAACAAGTGGAGTCTCTGCAGCTGGAGACCTGTGTGAGAAAAATTGGCACAGTGACAGAGGAGGATAGAGCAGCAAATGTGGTTTATGGGACGGCCGGTGGTTGGCGAAGCCAGCTAGCTGGCATTTTAGTGTAGTGATATCCCCACACTAAAGCATGTTGATCGCGCATGTGTCAATTCATACATGTAGCACACAAATTATTGCAATTTTGCCTCAACTGAGGTTTTTTTTGCAAATTTGTCAGAAAACGTGAGCTGGATCATCCTTTGTGGTCTTAAAAAGGCCCAGGCTAGGCAATCCTTGTCGCCTCTTCAAACTACACACTCACGACTGGTGCTGGCCATAGCCAGAGTTGGGGCTGAGGATGCAATGCTTGTTGTGGTTGCATCAATTAGTGTCTGTGTGGAAAACCGCAATGTAACATCCTTGTCTTCCTGTTCTTCCATCTCCTCTGCTGAGCTACTCAGCAGCGTGCCTCTGGGTTCACTCCAAGAGAAATGTACAACCTCATCATCATCCTCTCTGTTCTCACGCTTCTCACCCTGATAGTCACCCTCCTCTTCTTCCTGCCCTGACACCACAATACAGTCCACTTGCGCTTTTGGTATCTGAGTCTCATCAGGATCACGTTCACCAACGGCGGCTAACATCTGAATCTTACTTTGTGCAGCCCCGAATCCCAGCCCGGATCATGGCTTACCGTATATTGTTAAATTATTGTACTTGGGTTTTTGTTATGTATAAAGCGTAGAGTTGAGCGATACTTTCCGATATCCAAAAGTATCGGAATCGGAATGGTATCGCCGACATCATTAAAATATCGGCGATACCCGATACCGATACCGGAAATCCAATGTAAGTCTATGGGAACAAAATATCGTAACTAAAAAAAACCCCATTCTTTCCTTGTAAACACTAAATATACACACATAGAATACATATATATATATATACGTGTCATTGTGACATATATATATATACATATATTTATAGTTTATACACTTCTACATAGTAAAATAGCCTCTGATTCAATTGCCGGGTAATGCCGGCTTTTGTGAAAAGACAGAAGCACCCGACATGAAATGACACTTGGTTTACATAGAGTTAACCATGTCTTTTCATGTAGTTTGATATCTGATTTGCACAAACAATTACATGAGTGGCTGTGTGCAAAATTTCACACCTGTAGGGGTTAATTAAAGGTGTAAATTCGTTGTAAAAAAAACGGACTTTTTTGCTACAAATTTACACCTTTAATTAACCCCTACAGGTGTGAAATTTTGCACACAGCCACTCATGTAATTGTTTGTGCAAATCAGATATCAAACTACATGAAAAGACATGGTTAACTCTATGTAAACCAAATGTCATTTCATGTCGGGTTCTGCATTTTCACAAAAGCCGGCAATTGAATTAGCGGCTATTATACTATGTAGAAGTGTATGAACTATAAATATATATATATATGTGTCACAAATTCAATGACATGTATATATATATATGAGGTGTAAAATTGCTGAAAAAAAATGCGTGGGCTCCCGCCCTATTTTTGCAACCAGACAGACAAAGCCAGTGAGTGGGGGCAGATAATAATAGCCCAGAGAGGGACCATTATTTTTGCCCCCCCCCCTGGCTACTAACATCTGCCCCCAGACACCCCAGGAAAGACAAATCTATAATTAGATTCGCCCTTTCTGGCACTTTGCCCGTCTATTCCCATTGCCCTGTAGCGGTGGCGAATGGGTTAATATGGGGTTAAAGCCACCTTGCTATTGAAAGGTGACCTTAAGCCAGGTTAATAATTGAGAGCTGTCAATTAGACAACTATCAATTATTAATCCTATTGCATGAAATAAAAATAAAACACACACACTTTAATTAAAAATCATTTTAATGAAATAAAGACACATGTTTTTGACCATCTTTTATTTTACTGCAAAAACCATTTCCTGTAATAAAAATAAAATAAAAAAGCAAAATTATTCTTACCTATCCCATGCACAGTCAGGTCCCACGGTGTAATCCTTCAGAAAGGGTTAATGTTTACTGCAGGGACCGCAGCTAATGCTGCAGCCTCACAGTAAACCCCCAAATGAATGAGTTCCTCTCCTGGCTGACAGGAGAGTAAAGGCTGGGTCTCACATAACGATACACCAGCGATCCCGACAACGATATGCACTTGTCAGGATCGCTGGTGTATCGCTACATGATCGCTGCTGAGCTGCCAAACAGGCAGCTCAGGCAGCGATCTGGGACAGCGACACTGCGGGTAACATCGCTTAAGGGCCCGTCTCACATAGCGATATCGCTACCGAGATCGCTGCTGAGTCACTAGTTTTGTGACGCAGCAGCGAGCTCACCAGCGATATCGCTGTGTGTGACATTCAGCGACGATCAGCCCCCCTGCCGGGTATCGCTGATCGTCGCTGAAATGTCAGGACCTTTTTTTGATCGCTGGTTTCCCGCTGACAGGCACGCATCGCTGCGTGTGACAGGCGGGAGACCAGCGATCCGCTGGTAACCAAGGTACACAGCGGGTTTCCAGGCGCGAGGCTGTGCCTAGAAACCCGCTGTGTACCTTGGATACCAGCGCCCTGATGCAGGGGAGCTGGTATCCAAGGTACACAGCGGGTTTCCAGGCACCGCGCAGCGCTTGGAAACCCGCTGTGTACCTTGGATACCAGCTCCCTGCATCAGGGCGCTGGTATCCAAGGTACACTGCGGGTAACTAAGCGATGTTACCCGCAGTGTCGCTGTCCCAGATCGCTGCCTGTTTGGCAGCTCAGCAGCGATCATGTAGCGATACACCAGCGATCCTGACAAGTGCATATCGTTGTCGGGATCGCTGGTGTATCGTTATGTGAGACCCAGCCTTTAGTTACCCGCAGTGTACGTTGGATACCAGCGCCCTGATGCAGGGAGCTGGTAACCAAGGTACACAGCGGGTTTCCAAGCGCTGCGCGGTGCCTGGAAACCCGCTGTGTACCTTGGATACCAGCTCCCTGCATCAGGGCGCTGGTATCCAAGGTACACAGCGGGTTTCTAGGCACAGCCCCGTGCCTGGAAACCCGCTGTGTACCTTGGTTACCAGCGGATCGCTGGTCTCCCGCCTGTCACACGCAGCGATGCGTGCCTGTCAGCGGGAAACCAGCGATCAAAAAAATGTCCTGACATTTCAGCGACGATCAGCGATACCCGGCAGGGGGGCTGATCGTCGCTGAATGTCACACACAGCGATATCGCTGGTGAGCTCGCTGCTGCGTCACAAAACTAGTGACTCAGGAGATCGCTGTGTGAGACGGGCCCTTAAGTGGAAAGCTTAATTGATTGCTTTCCACTTTCACTTCAGGTCAGCCAGGGACACAATCAGTGACGTCAGAGGGAACTGATTAACAAAAATAGGTGTTCCCTTTGAAAAAAAAATGGCGTGGGGTCCCCCCTCTTTTTGTTAACCAGCCAGATGAAGCAGACCGCTGAGGCCTGGATTTTCAGGCTGTTAAGGAGCCAAGATCCATGGACCTTGCCAGCCTGATAATACCAGGCCACAGCAGTCTGCATATCTTGGCTGATTAACAAAAATAGGGGATCCCCTCGAAAAAATTGGCGTGGGGTCCCCCCTATTTTTGTTAACCAGCCAGATGAAGCAGACTGCTGAGGCCTGGTTTTTCAGGCTGGTAAGGATCCAATATCCATGGACCTTGCCAGCCTGATAATACCAGGCCACAGCAGTCTGCTTAGCTTGGCTGGTTAACAAAAATAGGGGATCCCCTCGAAAAAAAAACGGCGTAGGGGTCCCCCTATTTTTGTTAACCAGCCAAGTAAAATGCAGACTGCTGCGGCCTGGTATTAAAAGACTGTCAAGGCCCATGGATTTTGGCCCTCAACAGCCTGATAATACCAGGCTACAGCAGCCCCACATTTGGCACATCAAAAGATGTGCCAATTGTGGCACTTTACCCGGCACTTTCCACTTGCCCTGTAGCAGTGGCAAGCGGGATAATAAGGGGTTAATGTCACCGTTGATTGCACGGTGACAATAAGCCCAGTTAATAATGGAGAGGTGTCAATAAGACACTGATCCATTATTAATCCCAAAGTTTTTAAATGTTAAAAAAAAAGACACAGCAAGAAAAAGTATTTTAATGAAATAAAAGAGACAACACAGTTTTCATTTCTTTTATTATACACTCATTCCTGCGACGCCATCGATCTCCTGTAAAAAAAGGAAAAAAACAAACCAACAGTATACCACCTGTCCGACGCAGTCCATAGTAACGAGTGTCCCACGACGATCCAGCTCTGCTACATCGCAATGACAGGCAGAGCCTGACATCCCGGCGCAGCACAGCTGCTTACCAGCTTCCCCGGCGGTGACGTCATCGGACTGCTTTACGGCCGTGATTACTCAGCAGTCACTGCAGTTATCGCGAGAAACTGCATGTGACCGCCGGGGAGAAGAGGATGGCGGCCATTAAGCAGTCCGGGATGTGACCGCCGGAGATCTTCTGCCGGGTAAGTGCCGCTGACTCCTGACAGACCCGACCGACGGACACTGACAGTGACAGTGACATTCCGATTCCGGTATCCGATATGACGAAAATATCGGTACTCGGAATCGGAATTCCGATACAGCTAATATCGGCCGATACCCGATATTTGCAGTATCGGAATGCTCAACACTAATAAAGCGCATTGGAATAAATAGTGTTATAATGATAAATAATAATAATGATTAGCAATTAGAGTTGAGCATTCCGATACCGCAAGTATCGGGTATCGGCCGATATTCGCTGTATCGGACTTTAGATACTTAGTTCCGATATTTTCCGTATATCGTATACCGGAATCGGAAGTTCCCATAATTCTTTGAGAGGCAATGTGATTTTAGTCAGCCAATGAGGAATCCTAAGAAGTGTGGGCACATCCTGTACTGCTGCGGTGATGTTAACTAATGGCATGGCTTTGATTGGATGCTGAAATGATGTCAGAATGCACTATAAAAGGCGCCGCCGCCATTTTAGCGTCACTGTGCTGTGAATTCAGTTAGGGACAGAACGCTGCTCTGCTGACTCTGAGGGACAGTTAGAGATTGCGATTTTGTGTGCTGTGCTTTAGGCAGGCTAGTTTAACAACCGCTGTGTAAAGCTTCCTTTAGCCTTGCAGTGTTGTTTTCACAGCTCTGCAAGGTGTGTGTGTGAGTGCAGGTGACGCTGCAGTTTGCTCTGCATTCAACGCTGTTTGTAGGCATCTGCACATGTCACTCACAGACTCTTTTTTTTTTTTCTTTAGTGTAATTCTTGCAGCTCCATTCAATTGAAATTATAGTGTGACGTGCTTCCATCCGTATCCAATACATTGGTTGCAAACACTATAGAAGTCCACAAAGGAGGCTTTCAAAGATAGTGACCAGTTGTGTGCACTGCAGTGTTCACTCTAGTCTGTGATATATTTTTTTTTTGCTGAGTGCAGATCACGCTCCAGTTAGTTCTTAAACCACTGCTGGTTATAGTCTGCTGAACGTGTGTCACTGCCTCATCCTTGTCATTTTTCTATAATTGTTGCTGCTCCATTCTATTTAAAATAACTCCAATCTATTAGTGTGACGCGCTTCCATCCGTATCCAATACATTGGTTGCAAACACTATAGAAGTCCACAAAGGAGCCTTTCACAGATAGTGACCAGTTGTGTGCACTGCAGTGTTCACTCTAGTCTGTGATATATATTTTTTTTGCTGAGTGCAGATCACGCTCCAGTTAGTTCTTAAACCACTGCTGGTTATAGTCTGTTGAACGTGTGTCACTGCCTCATCCTTGTCATTTTTCTATAATTGTTGCTGCTCCATTCTATTTAAAATAACTCCAATCTATTAGTGTGACGCGCTTCCATCCGTATCCAATACATTGTTTGCAAACACAAAGAAGTCCACAAAGGAGCCTTTCACAGATAGTGACCAGTTGTGTGCACTGCAGTGTTCACTCTAGTCTGTGATATATTTTTTTTTTGCTGAGTGCAGATCACGCTCCAGTTAGTTCTTAAACCACTGCTGGTTATAGTCTGCTGAACGTGTGTCACTGCCTCATCCTTGTCATTTTTCTATAATTGTTGCTGCTCCATTCTATTTAAAATAACTCCAATCTATTAGTGTGACGCGCTTCCATCCGTATCCAATACATTGGTTGCAAACACTATAGAAGTACACAAAGGGGCCTTTCACAGCTAGTGAACAGTTGTCTGCAGTGTTCACTGCAGTCTCTGCGGAATAACAACACTTAGGCCTTTTAACTTTTCTGACTTTCTTTATCAATCTACCAAGATGAAAAAGGCAGGGAGTAAGGCACGTGGTCGTGGCCGTGGAGTTTCAGCAGGGAGAGGACGTGGAGATTCTGTGGCTGCTGCCGCCCCCAGTGACACAGCATCCACCAGTTTTCCCCGTGAGCGTTCCTTTATGTGCAGTTTTGTAGGAGCTCGGCGTACCCCCCTGCTGCGGGAAGAACAAATTGAAGCCGTTGTTGGTTGGATGGCAACCAATGCATCAACTTCAATTGCTTCCACCTCGTCTCAGGACCACAACACTGTTGAGCAACCATCTGTCTGTTCACCGCCTGTCAAATTGCCCAGGCAGTCAGAGAGTTCTGAACTGGAGCCAGCTGAGTCTCTGCTTCTGTTCTCAGAATCTGTTGGCTTGCAAACAGGGGCCCAGCAAAGCAGCATTCTGGAATGTGAAGAAGAGGGAGTATGCAGTGATGCGCAACAGCTGTGTCTCTCTGAATCAGAAGAGGCGGGTGAGCCAGTGCCGATGGTCAGCACACCGCAGAACGCATCTGATGATGATGAGACTCAGGTGCCAGTTTCTGTTGAGCATGGTGCTGGCCAGACCACCCAACAGCAGCAGGTGTTGGAAGAGGGTAGTGGAGATGATGAGGTCCAAGACCCAACATGGCGTGAGGGACAGGAAGGTGGTGGGAGCAGCTCTGAGGATGAGATTGTCCCAACGGTACAAACAGAAGGGAGAGGTAGGCTGCAGACTCGGTTGCCTGTAGCCTCCAGTTTGGCACCTGTTGGGAGCAGTTCTCTTCCAAAAGTCAAAATGGGCGCTCCCAGGACTTGCACTGCGTGGTCCTTTTTTGACAGACTTGCAGATGATATTTGCTATGTTAAATGCAAGCTGTGTAAGCAAAAAGTAAAAAGAGGTAAAAATTGCAGTAACCTCAATACCACAAATATGTGGAAACTAGAGTTGAGCGATACTTTCCGATATCCAAAAGTATCGGAATCGGAATGGTATCGCCGATACCATTAAAATATCGGCGATACCCGATACCGATACCGGAAGTCCCATGTAAGTCTATGGGAACAAAATATCGCAACTAAAAAAACCTCTTTCTTTCCCTGTAAACACTAAATATACACACATAGAATACATATATATATATATATATACATGTCATTGTGACATATATATATACATATATGTATAGTTTATACACTTCTACATAGTAAAATATCCTCTGATTCAATTGCCGGGTAAAGCCGGCTTCTGTGAAAAGACAGAAGCACCCGACATGAAATGACACTTGGTGTACATAGGGTTAACCATGTCTTTTCATGTCCTTTGCTATCTGATTTGCACAAA
>JARQOD010000003.1:558790586-559018811 GCA_033576555.1 Oophaga sylvatica
AGCTGTGCTACTCGTGACATCCCCCATAGAAGTCGACGTGATCGGTGCCGAGTACCAACAAAACCCCTGTCTCTGTGCGACTCAACTTCCCTCACTGTGCTGGCACTTTACATTTACAATGCCTCTGGGTTTTTTTTTGGGGGGGTGGGGAACATTCAGACTTTTGCTATGGGGCCCCATGATTTATATGTACGCCCCTGCTGCTGAGGCATGGTATTTAAGGTTGTTAAGGAGCCAATATCCATGGACCTTGCCAGCAGCGTCGGACTGGAGTACCTTGGCCCACCAGAGAAAAATTATTCTTGGGGCCCACCATCATACTTCCCAACCTTTGAAGAAGGGAAAGAGGGACAAAGGCTGTGGCACGCTGTGCCTGCTGCAGCAAATTTTAGGCCATGCCACGTTGCACCACAGACTGTCCAGGAGTTGGTGGATGCTTTAGTCCAGGTGTGGGAGGAGATCCCTCACGAGACCATCCGTCGCGCTCATCAGGAGCATGGCCAGAAGTTGTAGGGA
Organism: Oophaga sylvatica; assembly: GCA_033576555.1. Taxonomy (NCBI): domain Eukaryota; kingdom Metazoa; phylum Chordata; class Amphibia; order Anura; family Dendrobatidae; genus Oophaga; species Oophaga sylvatica. The sequence continues at coordinate 558,791,103 of JARQOD010000003.1, forward strand.
GGTCATACAGCATACCTCCCAAATTTGGAAGACAGGAAAGATGATTAAAGGCTGCGGCGCCGCTGAAAATTTTAGGCCACACCCCGACAACACCCATTTCACAGCTAATCACACCCATATCCTCGCCCCAAGCGTAACCATTTAGCACTGCTGATCACACTGACTGGTAATGAGGGCACAGTGGCTGGTACTGAGGAAAAGAAAGAAAGAGCAGCGAGAGAGAAAGAACAAACAGAGAAAGAAAGAGAGGAAAGAAAGAAAAGAGAGAAAGAAAGAACAGAGAGAAAAAAGAACAGAGAGCGAGAAGGAAAGAACAGAGAGCGAGAAAGAAAGACTAGACAGAGAGCCATAGGCGTAGCTAGGGTTTTGGTTTAGTGGGGGCAAAACTTCTGAGTGGGCCCATCATCAGAGAACCTCAGCAAATGACCGCGCTGTTGGCCAAAATAATCTATATATAAAAAGACCAATATTGATATTACCGCCATATGGTCTGTGTTAAATAATACCAGTCCTACAGAACATATAATAGATTACAGCACAGGTACAGATAATGACTTACCGCTGATGTTCTTTCTAATGGAATTGTGTTGTGAATGGGTTTGAGATGAGTTCTGAGCAGAGGCTCCCTCTGGTGGTTACAAGCGGTACTAATGAAGATTGTGAGGACTGGGATTCAGGTGTTACTGACTGGTCTTATATAAGGGAGTCATTTTCCCATCAGGGTTGCCGGTGATAAATTGTTCTGGTCTGAATCCTTCATTCCAGTTTCCCTTGTAGCCTGCTGTGTCGTGTCTGCATCTCCTGCTACCAGATAAGAATTTTTCTTCTTTTGTGTTGTTGCTTTATTTTTGCATTTTGTCCAGCACTTCTTTGGGGGCCTTCTGGTCCCCTCCGGGGGCTTCTGCCTTCTCAGTTTAGTTCAGCCACTGAGTTTTGTTCTTTTGCTTTTTCCAGTTTTTTCAGTGGCTGCTGTTTTGATTTTGTTACACCAGAGAGCTAATTTAGGTGGTAGAGGTCGTGTGATCTCAGGTGATTTTGAAATTAGTAGAGTTGGTGCTTTTCAGGGTTTTCTGGGATTGCAGTAAGTACCCTTCCTGTCCTTTTCTATTTAGATAGTTTGGGCCCCAGCGTTTGCTCGTTCTATTTTCTTTCTGTGTCAGTATTTCCTCTTGTCTAACCGCCATTACATGTTTGGGGGCTTTCTATTATCTTTGGGGTTCTGCTCCGGGGCCGATAGCTTTCCTATTTCTATCTTTAGGTGTAGTTAGTTTCTCAGGCTGTGACGAGGCGTCTAGGACCAACGTAGGAACGCTCCACGGCTGCCTCTAGTTGTGGTGGTTAGTCAGGGTACTGCAATCCCATAGATTCCAACTGCTCTGGTGTATTGCCTTTTTTACCTGCACTCCTCAGCTACCGAAATATAACATTATCACCGGCCTAAAAATTGAAAATTGTATGGTACTCACAGAAGGGAAAAAATATTGTGATAGAAAAAAGGTTGTCAGAGTTGTCAGAGATATTTTTCTGTTTGTTGCATTTTTTTTTTCCCTCTGTATCTCTGGGTGCTGGGGAGGATCTTTTCTCCCAATGGAGTTTGCACAGTTGTCTGGCCGTGTGGATCAGCTTGCCACTGAGGTTCGGAGTATTGCTATCTATCTTGCTGGGTTGCCTGTTGTGGAACCTAGGATCCCATTGCCAGATTTGTTTTTAGGGGATCGAGCTAAGTTTCAGAATTTCAAAAATAATTGTAAATTGTTTTTTGCCTTAAAATCTAAGTCCTCAGGAAACGCAGCGCAGCAGGTTCAAATTATCATCTCTCTCCTGCGCGGCGATCCTCAGGATTGGGCTTTTTCCCTGATACCCGGGGATCCTGTTTTGAGTGATGTTGATGCGTTTTTTTCAGGCTTTGGGGTTATTGTACGATGAGCCTAATGTCACTGATCAAGCTGAAAAAGCCTTGTTGGCATTAAATCAGGGGCTTGATGACGCTGAGTTATACTGTCAGAGATTCCGTAGGTGGGCAGTCCTGACCAAATGGAATGACGACGCTTTGGCGGCCCTTTTCCGGAAGGGTCTGTCAGATAATGTAAAGGATGTTATGGTGGGATTCCCTGTCCCCTCTGGTCTCAATGATTCTATGTCATTAGCGATTCAAATTGACAGACGTTTGCGTGAGCGGAGAAGTATGCGTGGAATGGTGTTGCCTTGTGAACCAGCTCCTGAAACCATGCAGTGTGATGGAGTGGTGTCTGGGGCACAGTGTCATGAGTTTCGAAAGCGCAATGGGTTATGTTTCTACTGTGGTGATGCCTCTCATGCTATTTCAGTCTGCCCTAAGCGGGGAAGACGTTTTGCACGCTCAGTTGTCTTGGGTAGTGTTCAGACTAAGTTTTTATTAACTGTCACTCTGATATGCTCTCTGTCCTCATTTTCTGCTCAGGCTTTCGTTGATTCTGGAGCAGCTATTAACCTGATGGATTATGATTTTGCTAAACGTTGTGGTTTCCCCTTGATACCCCTACAGAAGTCTATTCCCCTACTGGGGATCGATTCTACCCCTTTGGCTGAGAATAAACCCCAGTTTTCTACTCAGGTGATAATGAGGGTTTGAACCTGATCTCCAGGAGTGCTGCAAATTTTTGGTTCTATATAATCTGCATGACATTATCGTGCTGGGTTTCCCTTGGTTGCAGTCTCATAATCCTGTTTTGGATTGGAAGTCTGTGTCTGTGGCCAGTTGGGGCTGCCAATGTGTTAATGCCAACACTCCTGTTTTTTCTGCCTCCCCCCAGGCTCAGGATGTTCCTGACTTTTTGTTTGATTTTTCTGATGTGTTTAGCGAAAGTAAATCTGCATCCTTGCCTCCCCATAGGAGCTATGACTGCGCTATTGAATTAGTGCCGGGTAGTAAATTCCCTAAAGGTCGCCTTTTTAACTTGTCTGTACCTGAACATGACGCTATGCGGTCTTATATCAAGGAATCATTGGAGAAGGGTCATATCAGACCATCCTCTTCACCCTTAGGTGCCGGTTTTTTCTTTGTGGCCAAAAAAGATGGTTCATTAAGGCCGTGTATTGATTATCGTCTCTTGAACAATATTACTGTGAAATATCAATACCCGTTACCCTTGATTTCTGACCTGTTTTCCAGGGTGAAAAACGCTACTTGGTTTACCAAGCTTGACCTCAGGGGGGTATAACCTTATTCGCATTAAGCACGGGGATGAATGGAAGACGGCATTCAATACCCTGAAGGGCATTTTGAGTACCTAGTGATGCCCTTTGGGCTCACTAATGCTCCTTCCGTCTTCCAGTCCTTCATGAATGACATTTTCAGGGATTTTGTGGACAAATTTCTGATTGTTTATTTGGATGATATCTTGATTTTTTCTAATGACTGGGACTCTCATGTGAAACATGTTCGAACTGTGTTCCAGATTTTGAGAGAGAATGCTCTGTATGTGAAGGGATCAAAGTGTATTTTTGGCGTACAGAGGATCTCATTTCTGGGATTCATTTTGTCCCCATCTGTTATTGAAATGGACCCGGTCAAGGTTCAGGCCATCTGTGATTGGGTCCAACCTACTTCATTAAAGGCTCTTCAGAGATTTTTGGGTTTTGCCAATTTTTATCGTAAATTTATTGGTAATTTCTCGGTTATTGTTAAACCATTAACTGATTTGACCAGAAAGGGTTCTGATGTGGTGAATTGGCCTCCTGAGGCAGTCTCTGCATTTCAGGAACTTAAGCAGAGATTCACTTCTGCTCCTGTTCTTCGGCAGCCTGATGTTTCTCTGCCATTTCAGGTGGAGGTTGATGCCTCTGAAATTGGGGCAGGTGCCGTTTTGTCCCAAAAAGATCCAGAGACCTCTAAAAGTAACCCTTGTGCCTTTTTCTCTCGAAAATTTTCTCCTACTGAACGTAATTATGACGTGGGTAATCGGGAGTTATTGGCCATGAAGTGGGCTTTTGAAGAGTGGAGACATTGGCTGGAGGGAGCCAAACATCAGGTGGTGGTCCTTACGGACCATAAGAATCTGGTCTATCTGGAATCTGCCAAGCGACTCAATCCTAGACAGGCCAGGTGGGCCTTGTTTTTCACACGTTTTAATTTTGTGGTTTCCTTTCTTCCTGGCACTAAGAATGTTAAGGCGGATGCCCTCTCGAGGAGTTTCCTTGCGGACTCTCCTGAGTTATTTGATCCTTCTGTTATTTTGAAAGAGGGTGTAGTTCTTTCCGCCATCTCGCCCAATTTGAGACTTGCTCTGGAGGGGTGTCAGGAGGATAGGCCCGAGCGCTGCCCTGTTGGAAAATTGTTTGTCCCGGACCAATGGAAAAAGAGTGTGATGTCTGAGATTCATTGTTCCGCATTGGCTGGGCATCCCGGAATTTTTGGTACCAGAGACTTGGTTAGTCGGTCCTTTTGGTGGCCTACCTTGTCTCGTGATGTCAGGGAATTTGTGCAGTCCTGCGGGACTTGCTCTCGCTCCAAGCCTTGCTCTCGCTCTAGTGGTTTATTGATGCCATTGCCTGTGCCCAAGAGACCATGGACCCATATCTCTATGGATTTCATTTCCGATCTTCCTGTTTCTCAGAGAATGACCATCATCTGGGTAATTTGTGATAGGTTTTCCAAAATGATACATCTTGTGCCATTACCTAAGTTGCCTTCCTCCTCTGAATTGGTGCCGTTGTTCCTTCAGCACGTGGTTCGTTTACACGGCATTCCTGAGAACATTGTGTCTGACAGAGGTGTCCAGTTTGTTTCCAAATTTTGGAGGACTTTTTGTTCTAAACTGAGTGTTCAATTGTCTTTCTCCTCGGCATTTCATCCTCAGACCAATGGTCAAACTGAGAGAACAAACCAGACATTGGAGACTTATCTTAGATGCTTTGTGTCTGCTGATCAGGATGACTGGGTCTCTTTTTTGCCTTTGGCTGAGTTTGCTCTTAATAATAGGGCTAGCTCTGCACTTTGATGTCTCCGTTTTTCTGTAATTCTGGGTTTCACCCTCGATTTTCTTCAGGACAGACGGAGGCTTCTGTCTGTCCAGGTGTTGACTCTGTTGTGGAGCGTATGCAACAGATTTGGGACCAGGTAGTGGAGAGGTTGTCCCTCTCTCAGGAGAAGGCCCAGCGGTTTGCTAACCGGCATAGGACTGATGGTCCTCGGTTTAGAGTGGGGGACTTGGTTTGGTTGTCCTCAAAGAATATTCCTATGAGAGTAGCATCTCCTAAATTTAAGCCTAGGTTCATTGGACCTTATAAGATCATGGAGATTATTAATCCTGTTTCTTTTCGTTTGCTTCTTCCAGGGACATTTAAGATCCATAACGTGTTCCACAAGTCCTTGTTGAAGAGGTTTGTTGAGCCAGTGGTTCCTGCTGCTGTGCCTCCTGACCCTGTTTTGGTTGAGGGCAATCTGGAGTATGTGGTTGAGAAAATATTGGATTCTCGTTTTTCTAGACGAAAACTCCAGTATTTGGTTAAATGGAGAGGTTATGGTCAGGAAGACAATTCTTGGGTGTTTGCTTCGGACATCCATGCTAGGAGACTTATCCGTGCGTATCATAGAACTCATCCTGACCGACCTGGTTGCTCAAATGAGGGTTCGGTGACCCCTCCTCAAGGGGGGGGTACTGTTGTGAATGGGTTTGAGATGAGTTCTGAGCAGAGGCTCCCTCTGGTGGTTACAAGCGGTACTAGTGAAGATTGTGAGGACTGGGAATCAGGTGTTACTGACTGGTCTTATATAAGGGAGTCATTTTCCCATCAGGGTTGCCGGTGATCAATTGTTCTGGTCTGAATCCTTCATTCCAGTTTCCCTTGTAGCCTGCTGTGTCGTGTCTGCATCTCCTGCTACCAGATAAGAATTTTTCTTCTTTTGTGTTGTTGCTTTATTTTTGCATTTTGTCCTGCACTTCTTTGGGGGCCTTCTGGTCCCCTCCGGGGCTTCTGCCTTCTCAGTTTAGTTCAGCCACTGAGTTTTGTTCTTTTGCTTTTTCCAGTTTTTTCAGTGGCTGCTGTTTTGATTTTGTTACACCAGAGAGCTAATTTAGGTGGTAGAGGTCGTGTGATCTCAGGTGATTTTGAAATTAGTAGAGTTGGTGTTTTTCAGGGTTTTCTGGGATTACAGTAAGTACCCTTCCTGTCCTTTTCTATTTAGATAGTTTGGGCCCCAGCGTTTGCTCGTTCTATTTTCTTTCTGTGTCAGTATTTCCTCTTGTCTAACCGCCATTACATGTTTGGGGGCTTTCTATTATCTTTGGGGTTCTGCTCCGGGGCAGATAGCTTTCCTATTTCTATCTTTAGGTGTAGTTAGTTTCTCAGGCTGTGACGAGGTGTCTAGGACCAACGTAGGAACGCTCCACGGCTGCCTCTAGTTGTGGTGGTTAGTCAGGGTACTGCAATCCCATAGATTCCAACTGCTCTGGTGTATTGCCTTTTTTACCTGCACTCCTCAGCTACCGAAATATAACAGAATTGTTCACTTTTCATGTCTTTTCCATCTGGCCCACACCGACATGACGACTTCTCCAGCCAGGACTCGACTGCACCCCCATTAAAAAAAAAATAAAAAAAAAACTCACCTCCCGGCTCCTGTGCTGCTCACTGTTCTCCCTCTCAGCGTCTGACAGCGGGCGCCGGCAGGTGATGTTATTGCGCCCGCTGTCATACGCTGAGAGGGGGATTATGGGAGAGAAGGAGCGCTCGCTCCTTCTCTCTCCATGCGGTCAGCTTTATCGGCTGGATGCCGATACAGCTGACCCTCCGATGATGGGTGGGGGGCCCACTGCTGGCACCGGGCTCCCCCAACGCCTGTTCAGGCCCCATAGCTTCCGGGCGGCAGAGCAGGGAGAGCGATTCTCCCTGCTCTTCCGCAGAATGTAACTGTATCGTAGCTCCGGGTGGGCCCCCTCAGAGCGCGGGCCCCGGGGCCACCGCCCCCTCTGCCCCGCGACCTATCCTTTCAAATCAGGGCCCACCACGCAGGAGCTGGGGCCCACCGTAGGTTTCTCCGGTGTCCCGGTGCCTCAGTCCGACCCTGCTTGCCAGCCTGATAATACCAGGCAACAGCAGTCTGCATATCTTGGCTGGTTAACAAAAATAGGGGATCCCCTCGAAAAAAATTTGGCGTGGGGTCCCCCCTATTTTTGTTAACCAGCCAGATGAAGCAGACTGCTGAGGCCTGGTTTTTCAGGCTGGTAAGGATCCAATATCCATGGACCTTGCCAGCCTGATAATACCAGGCCACAGCAGTCTGCTTAGCTTGGCTGGTTAACAAAAATAGGGGATCCCCTCGAAAAAAACGGCGTAGGGGTCCCCCTATTTTTGTTAACCAGCCAAGTAAAATGCAGACTGTTGCGGCCTGGTATTAAAAGACTGTCAAGGCCCATGGATTTTGGCCCTCAACAGCCTGATAATACCAGGCTACAGCAGCCCCACATTTGGCGCATCAAAAGATGTGCCAATTGTGGCACTTTACCCGGCTCTTCCCACTGCCCTGTAGCGGTGGCAAGTGGGGTAATAAGGGGTTAATGTCACCGTTGATTGCACGGTGAGAATAAGCCCGGTTAATAATGGAGAGGTGTCAATAAGACACCGATCCATTATTAATCCCAAAGTTTTTAAATGTATAAAAAAAAAGACACAGCAAGAAAAAAGTATTTTAATGAAATAAAAGAGACAACACAGTTTTCATTTCTTTTATTATACTCTCATTCCTGCGACGCCATCGATCTCCTGTAAAAAAAGAAAAAAAAAAACCAACAGTATACCACCTGTCCGACGCAGTCCACAGTAACGAGTGTCCCAAGAGGAACCAGCTCTGCTACATTGGAATGACAGGCAGAGGCTGTCATCCCGGCGCAGCACAGCTGATTACCTGCTTCCCCGGCGGTGACGTCATCGGACTGACTGCTTTACGGCCGGGATTACCCAGCAGTCACTGCAGTTATCGCGAGAAACTGCATGTGACCGCCGGGGAAAGATGATGGCGGCCATCAAGCAGTCCAGCCCGTGACCGCCGGAGATCTTCTGCCAGGTAAGTGCCGCTGACTCCTGACAGACCCGACCGACGGACACTGACAGTGACAGTGACAAATCCTATTCCGGTATCCGATAAGACGAAAATATCGGAACTAAGTATCGAAAGTCCGATAGAGCTAATATCGGCCGATACCCGATACTTGCGGTATCGTATCGCTCAACACTAACTGTCACAGATTTCTTGTAATGATGATGATGAGTGACTATTACAAAATCCATTGTCTTCACTATGTTATGGTTTAACATAGCGTTCCTTACGCATCATTCCTAAATAAAAAAATGGACTTTTATTCATAAATTTACATCACTATATTTTGTAAAAATAATTTTGGGTGGTGTGTTGTTCCATTTCTTGTTGCCATGTGCTTATATGCGTTTATATTTTAAGGGTGTTTATTTTTATTCTTGGAATTTAAATTCATCATTTTATTGTCCTAGTAAAACTTCATTTTTTATAGTTTGAAGTACATACATTTGCAATGGCCACGTAACAAGGCAATAACTCAATATTTAAATTTAAAACCCTTCTTGACCCTGGGCTTCAACAACGCCAGTTGCTGATCAGAAGTGTTGGATTGCACAGATCAAAACAATCGCTGATGTTTTGTGGGGTTCAGTAACGCCTGCTGTTCCCCTGCTGGGTGTCGGCAAAAATTTTTGCTGCGAACTCAAAATTTAACTTCAAACATCTCACATTAGGCCTCTGCCTACACCCTCCTTGACCCTGGGCTCCAACACCGCCAGTTGTTGCTCGGAAGTTCTGTTAGCACAGTCAACACTTGCTCCTGTGTTACTGGGGTTCACTAATGTCAGCTGTTCCCTTGCTGTGTGTACGGCAAAAAGTCCTGCTGCCTCCACCCTGTTCTCTTCTCATCCCTGAATTATTTAAGAAATTAAATGAAATTAAATGGAAATTAAATTCAGGGAAATTAAATTCATAGAAAGAGGTTATACTTTACACTTTATGGGTTAATATGAAGAAGAATAATAGTTTAATAAGAACAATCTGAGTAATGTTAACAAAAAGATGAATAGCAAGAAGTTTAAGAAGAAGATAAAGAAGGTGAAGATGAAGAATAATTTGATGACAAAGATGATGCTGCTGAAGATTATGAAGGAGAAATTGTGGCAAAAGTTAAAAAGGTGAAGAGCATGGAAGTTTTGAAACATACATATTTGCCAAAATAGAAAAAAGGTTAACAACATTGTCAATTTCTTCGTCAATCCGAACGTATTTCAAAAAAATATATATTAATGCTATTCCATTGGATTGGGTTAAACATCTATGCCTTTAATGTCTCCTCAACCTCCCCCAATACATTCTACATTACTCTTTGTTGTTTTCCTTCATGTACAATTATCCAACAAGGCAAGAATGGGTTTTTTTTAATTCCGATATTTTTTTCCCATAGACTTACATTGGATTTCCGGTATCGGTATCGGGTATCGCCGATATTTTGTGTGTATCGGCAATACCATTCCGATCCGATACTTTTGGATATCGGAAAGTATCGCTCAACTCTATTAGCAATAGGGCCTCCTGGTTGAACCTCTATATTAAGCCTAACAATTTTTAAGTTGAAATCTGGTCTTCTGATTTCTCACTGAAACAAAGTTTTATGACAAACGATTTGGATTAGAAAATTGGGCCTCCTGGCGGCACCCCAATATTAGGCCTAAAGATATTTAAGTGGAAATCTGACATTCTGATTTCTCACTGAAACACAGTTTTATCACAAACGATTTAGATTAGCAAATGGAGCCTCCTAAGACTGCAACACAGTTTTAGTACAATCTAGTTAGATGCTGGAAGACTGATTTTCCGCAGGACAGGATTCTATCTAGCTACCGTATTTTTTGGACTATAAGACACACTTTTTTTTAGAGCTTACACTCTATAAGAGAGAAGAGAGGATTTCACTGACAATAAGAGCTTACACTCTACATAGGAGAGAGAAGACACTTACTCATCAGAAGAGCTTACCTTCCAAAGGCGAGAGAGGACCCTGCTGACCATAAGAGCTTGAAATTTACAGGAGAGAGGGAACCCCGCTCATTATAAAACCTATACTCTACAAGAGAGAGAGGACCCTACGATCACAAGAACTTACACTCTACAGGAGAGAGACACCAAGTGACTGTAGATGGAAAATGACTATGCTGTACAAAACTGTGCTGATCTGTGATGGCTCAGGTACTGAGGTATGATAATCTAATTATGGGGAGGCCCAAGCAGCCACGCAAAAAGGCATTTTCCCTCCCTCTGATGCTTCATCAGTGTGGGAAATGATGGCGGGCAAGTTTTCTTTTTTGTAAACTTCAAGTTGAATTTGAAAGTGTTTGCATTCACTGCAGATCGATCCTTTCTTCTCCAGTGAACGATTCTTTCTTCAATGCTATATGCACATTTAAGTCCAACCAACATTGACATTTAACCTATCCAGACGTGTTCAAAGACGCTGAGCCAACAACGAATAATTTTCTATGAATGTTCTTTGAAAAAAAAAAGATTTTTCATTGACTAAAGATCTTTTTTCTGACTTTTGCTAAATAACTTCAAACATACAGCAGATAACTTTTTTTTCCCAGGTGATAGCATGTTATCACTTGGCTATATTGATCACTTACTGTTAACTTCCGCCTGTTTATGATTGAAATCATCTACTCGTACTTTCATCAGAATGTCAACTACAAAGAAATGGAACATGTTAATTAAAGCTTGAATTGTAAGATTCCAGCTTTACTTCTATGGTGCAATGTGTTCACACAGCCCGCTGGTAATACAGGTCATATGTTTTAAATTCTGCACAGAATTTACATCAGGAATTTCAGCAAGTAAAGGAAGCGTGAACGAAAAGGACAATGAAATGTTAAAGGAGGATGTGTGAAGACACCTGCATGTGTGGGACTACTGTGTGCACTGTCCATAATTGACGCTTGGGCTGGTTCCAAGGTGAGAAAAAGGAAATTGTAGGTGATTTGTTTCTTAATGTTAGGACACATGAGGAGCAGCTGAATGCATTGTTCATGCAGGTGTTTTTTAATGCAAATGCACATGAAGATTTGCAAGTGCCGATGTAACCAGCGTTGAACCACTTCACATACACTATATAAGTGTTTGAACTTTCAGTAGCATCACAACTTAATAATGTTAGGTATTGATATGTATATAGGCTCATTATTTCAACTAAGTAACACTGAAATATTTGTTGAGCACAGAAATAAAATTTAAAAATCGTTGCTAGTGATGATGGGGTAAATTGGTTACTGGAACTATAGATCCTATAAATTCTGATTCTCCGCTTGTTTCAAATACAGAATTAATTATGTAACATTCTAATAACTGAAGAATGTAAAATGTATGTCATCCATGCTATTTTCTCATCAGATGAAGCAGAGTAGGATTTTCTTTTCGATCCTTTGTGTTATTTTATTGAATAAATATAATATGATGCATAAAAAGAACAATCTTGGTAGAAAACGATTACTACTATCCATCGGCTATTCATTGTCTTGGGTAAAGCTGGGTCTTCACGACTTCTATGACCATGACACCTGTTGTGAGACCAAAGTTTTGCTGGATGTTGATGCTATATCACAGTGCAATACAATTGAATAGGGTTACAATGTGACACTGAGGGTACTGTGACTGTGACAAGCAAGTCGCAAATAATCTATCAAAGTTTGACTTCCTGCAATGTTCTTGTCTCAGTTCCAATACCCTTGGGGTTGTAATAAGTCACTTGTATTGCACTGTGATGTAGCAGTAATACCTAACACATATTGGTTGTGTGACAGGTGTCATGGCAGGGCCAGCACCTGTAAGTCCTATGTGACAATATTCTTGAATGCTGTCTATATGGAGCGCCCGCCACGGCAGTGGGGATACGCGGAATCGGGCCGCTTCTTAAAGGGGCAGTGTCATGGCAGCAGTGACCCGGTCCGTGGCCCTGGGCGTCCAATAAAAAGGGGATGATGATGAAAAAGGGGAAAAATAAAGAGTTTGTAATAAAGTGTTCGTGACGCCACCTGTGGTACTCAGCAATAAAGATGTTAGCCGATGCTGCAGATTCAGTCCACGGGGACAGTTGTTGATGCAGCAGAGTTGGCTCAGCCCTCCATAGGCAGGCTATGTCCCAGGGCAGATGTAGTATGTTCAAGATAGTAATGATGCAGTGTTTGGCAAGGGATGTAGCAGTGCTGAGTGGGTGTTGCAGGAAGAACTTGAAAGTACACAGTCAGGTGCAGTTTCCAAAGCTTTACTCACAGTTCTACAGGTAAAGTCTCCAGGGCACTGGCTACAGATGGTGCTGGAGATCCGATTGCCTGGAAACAATTTCGGTTCCACCTTGCCAGGAAGATTTAGAGGCCTTCCTGCTGTGCTCTCTCTTCCTTGCCTCTGTCGCTTATAGCTAAGCTGCGGCCCTCTTCTCTGTGTTGTTTTTCCAACCTGCATAGCAGGCAGAGTGAGCCTATCAAGGGTCCTGTCTCTTCTCTCTGGCAACCCTGGCTCATGTGTTAATGCTGTGCTGGCAGGTGTCAGTGTGAACAGAGAACTTGCAATTCTCTGTTCTCCAGATGCGACTGTCAGGCTTGGAGTCCCCAACTGGTCCAGGACTCTGGCTTCCTCTTTATCAGAGCTCTGCTCTGGGTGAGCCGTAACATATAGCTCCTTTCCCACAAGCTTCTCTCCACACGTCCTCTCTCGTCCCTGTCTACAGACAGAATCCCCTAACTCCTCCCCAAGCCAGAATGTTCCAAGGAAGCTCCCCTGAAATCAGGTGTTAGAGCTCCCCCTTCTGGTCTGGAGTAGGAAAAGTGTTGCATGCTGTGTGTTACCTGGCAAGGGGTTCCCTCTTTGTTTCCAGGCATGGCGTCACCCCCTGTGAAGGAAACAACGCCACTGTGGCAACCGTACTCCTGGGGTGCCATATATAGGTCCCCAATCCACTCTCCATAAAACAAAAAAGAGATTTTATTATACTCACCTACAGGGCGTTCCGGTCTGATGGGTTTCGTTGGTCTTGGTCCGACGCCTCCTCTCTCTTGAGATCACCGTTCTCCTTCTTGATTCGTGTGGATGATGTGTCTTACATCACCACACAATGTATTCGTTGTCGTGCTCCTTCACAGCAAATAGAAGTGTATCTGTGCAGGATCACGATGCCGAGGACACTGAGTGGTGACGTAAGATGTGTTATCCATATGAAGCAAGAAGAAAGACAGCGATTGTAAGGAGAGAGGAGGTGCCAGACCGAGACCAATGAAATCCATTGAACTGGGCAGCCCTGCAGGTCAGTATAATTAAAGCTATTTTTTGTTTTATGGAGAGCGGATCGGAAACATAATCATGTAGATTGCATTCTAGAATGCTGTAACAGATGGCTTACAGGTGCTGGCCGTACTTAAATGGGAAATTTCATTCTTCACAGACTCTTTGGAAACTGAAAGTTGGAATTTGATTGGTTGCTAAGGGCAACTGAGTCAGTTTCATAGATCCAGCTTTCACAGATAAATCTCCCCAAACATGACAAATAATTTAAATACAGATCAAAGAAAATGGATTTTAAAAGAGTATTGGAAATCTCAAAATGCTGAAAAAGTTAGAGCAAATTGGGTTGAAACATTTGGTACTCAAGCCCCAAAGAGACAAACCATTTACAACATTCGTGACAAATTAGATGCCACTGGCTCAATTCTTAATGTGTAATGAATGTGCTAGAGATGGTTTCTGAGCAGAGGTTCCCTCTGGTGGTTACAGACAGTACTGAACCTTTCAGCGAGGAGTGGCAATCAGGGATCATGGACTGGTCTGATATAAGGGAGGTTCCCTCCCATGATGGTTGCCGGTGATCAATTGTTCTTGTCTCAATTGTGGTTCCTGGTTCATTTGGAAGTTTGCTGGAGTCTTGCCTGCATCTCCTGCTTTCAGATAAGATATTTTTTGCTTTTCTTTTTGTGCTTGCTTTTTGCATTGTTTTCTGCACGTTTGTGGAGGTCAGCCAGGTCTCCTCCTGGGGCCTGAGCTCCTCACAGTTTATCTGCAGCCACTGTTATTGGCTCATTTGCTTTTTCCTGTTTTTTCAGCGGCTGCGGCTTGGTTTTTGTTCACACTGATATCTGATTTAGTGGGTGGCGAGATCGTGTGATCTCAGTATTTTTGTAATCAGAATTGTTGGATTTTTGTAGGGTTTTCTGGGTTGCAGAAAGTAATCTCTCCTGTCCTATCCTATTTAGTCAGCTTGTGGCCCCAGCGTTTGCTCAGTCTATTTTCTGCCTATGTTTGTATTTTCATCTTGTCTAACCGCCATTATATGTTTGGGGGCTTCCTATTTTCTTTGGGGATCTGCTCCGGGGCAGATAGCTTTCATCTTTCTGCCTTTAGGTGTAGTTATCTCTCAGGCTGTGACGAGGCGTCTAGGATCAACGTAGGAACGCTCCACGGCTACCTCTAGTTGTGTCGTTAGTTTAGGAATCTGCATCCCATCAGTTACCAACATCTCAGGTGTTCGGCTGCCCTGCTGTTGTTCCTGTCCTCCTCAGCTACCGAAACGTAACATTAATGCTTCAAAAACTGGTCGACCCAAAACAGCCTGTACAGAAAATAATAAACAACTTGTTGCTAAAACATTTATTCAGAGTCCAAAAAAGTCCACCAGAAGAGTTTTTTTAGAATTGGGAATTTCACGAGCTTCCATCATGCAAATCCTGAAATCTATTGGGTGGAAAGCTTATCGTCCACGTCTAATTCATGGTTTATTGAAGGATGATCCAGACAGGCGGCTGCAATTTAGTGAGATTATGCTTAACGAAATTGAAGAAAATCCAGTAATTTTAGATAACATTATGTGGAGTGATGAAGCTTCTTTCACATTATCTGGCCATATTAACAGACATAATTGTATTTACTGGTATAAAGAGTACATGCATTTAACATTAGAGCAACAACTAAATGAGCCTGGTGTCAATGTTTGTGGTGGTATTTCAAGTTTTGGTGTTTTTGGACCATTTTTTTTTATGGAACAGTCACAGGAGATAAGTATCTCGAAATTCTAATGAATCAAGTTGTTTCCCAGTTACAGCAACAGCCTAATTCAAATGACCTTTAATTCCAACAAGATGGGGCCCCTCCACATTATTCAAGAGTAGTCCGCGAGTATCTAGATGAAACATTTCCTAATAAATGGATTGGCCGAAGAGGCCTACTCGATTGGCCGGCACGTTCACCAGACTTGACCACAATGGATATTTTCTTTTGGCAGTACTCAAGGACAAAGTTTATAGTCGAAAACCAAAAAGTGTCAGTGATTTGAAAAATTACATAAGAGATGCATTTCAAGAAATTATTACCCAAAGAGACTTGTGCAAAAATGTTTGTCGAAGTGTAAGAGGAAGACTTCAAATCTGTGCAAATTCTGATGGAAAACATTTTGAGCACCTGCGTTGATAAAATTTAAAGGCTTTTGTATTATTGTTCAGAATAAAATTTAATTGTCAATGTTATGCTTGTGTTAGTAAATATACCGTATATACTCATGTATAAGCCGAGATTTTCAGCACCTTTTTTTGTGCTGAAAATGCCACCTCGGCTTATACATGAGTCATATGGCAGAAACCAGCGGGGGAGGGGATGCGGCGGCAGGAGCCATTGGCTGGGACATCATACTCACCCTCCCCGTGCCATCGCTGAACGTCCCTGCAATCCTGCGTTCTCCCCGGCTTCCTGCAGCTCTCCCCGGCTTCCTTCAGCTCTCCAGCGCTGAACGGTGACGTAATACCCGCTCATTAAGGTCATGTAATATGGACGCGACGCCACTCCCATGGGCGTGGCCTCCATATTCATGGCCTTAATGAGCGGTATTACGTCACCACTCAGCGCTGGAGAGCTGCAGGAAGCCGGGGAGAGCTGCAGGAAGCCGGGGAGAACGCAGGATTGCCGCCGGGACGTTCAGTGATGGCACGGGGAGGGTGAGTATGATGGAGGAGGATGGGGGGAGCATGGAGGAGGACAAGGAACATGGAGCAGGACGGGGGGGAGGACAGAGAGCACGGAGCAGAATGGGGGGGAGGACAGAGAGCACGGAGCAGAACGCGGGAGGACGGAGAGCACGGAGCAGGACGGGGGGGAGGACGGAGAGCACGGAGCAGGACGGGTGGGCACAGAGGAGAATGGGGGAGTGCAGAGCTGGATGGGGGAGCACGGAGCAGGACGGGGGAGGATGGAAAGCACGAGCAGGACAGGATAATGGAGCAGGAGGAGGGGAGCACAGAGGAGAATGGGGGCGCACAGAGCTGGATGGGGGAGCACAGAGCAGGACGGCAACTTATACACCCGGCTTATACGCGAGCCAATAAGTTTTCCAAGTTTTTTGTGGCAAAATTAGGGGGATCGGCTTATACACGTCGGCTTATACATGAGTATATACGGTAATTGTATATATAAATCAAAATAAATGTTATTATTTTCTGTCCACCTACTTTTGGACCACCCTGTATATACAAAAAAAAAACCTTCACATTTTTAACTTCTGTTTTTCTGACAGTGAGAATAAGATTAGTATGTCTAAAATAGAATGGGTTAAAGAGAACCTTTCACCAAAGTTTTCATGTTGATCTGGATACACGATGTAATAGTGGCTGCAGAGCGGAATACAACTTTTTATATTTTTTAATTTTGCATCTCCATTGCAGAGATATTAGCAATCAAAGTATTTGGCATCTAATAAGTTAAGTTTTTTAAATCCAAGTGGGTGTTATCAAACTATATTCACTGGGGTGTGTACTTTTCCCTCTATGATGCTATGTCTGCTGACCAATCATAAGCAGGCAACAACACAGAAGAAAAAGAACTCACACCTCAATAGTTTAAAGCAGGTATCTCAGTGTCTGAGATGTAGCTATGATCTCCTGTTTTTACCTCCTGCATGAGTCAGTGTGGGGGAGGGGCAGTGCAGCGGAGTTTAGCTGTGTCACACTACAAACCCATCTATCAGTTCTCCTCTCCTAGCATGTTTTACTTTTGCTGTACTACCCCTCTCCCACACTGCCTGTCCAGAGATGTGTCAGTAATCACCCTTATGTCTGTTGTGCTCATGGCAACTTGTAATTGCTGTGCGGGTACATCAGAGCAGGCTCATTACATCTTACACAGGAGTAACCCAGTGCTGACTGCTCCTGTGTGAGATGTATTGACTGCCTGATCTCACTGTAGACTAAATACAACAGATGAAAGTGTCATTACATTTCCCACACTGTGAAATTTGATCTAAGTTATTGTGGAACATATTCTTTTTCTGCTGTTTTCTGCCGTGGTCAGCATTATACAGAGAGAAGTACACACCCCCAGTGAAAACTATCTGATAACAACCACTTCAACTTACCAAAAGTTAGCTAATGAGTAGCTAAATACTTTGCTAATATATCTGCAATGGTTACAAAATGCAAAAAAAAATGTTTTATTCCACTCAGCAGCCATTATTTACATCATGTTTCCAGTTTAACATGAAAAATGTGGTAAAGGGTCCTCTTTAAGTGACACAAGCTTAAGGAAGCTCACCTTAGTGTGTTGTGTGAGCATAGAACTCAGTAGAATTTGTGAACACGTCTTTTTTCAACTGGAAGAACTACATAAATATGTAACTACTATATGGCGTAAACTGTGATCAAATCGGCCTTGTGTCCCAATGTAGCCAAACGAGTTTCTGGACCCAATGTAGACTGTAATTTTTAGAAGTGTGAATATGGTTAGTTGTTAAACTAAACCCAATGGATGGTCAACTTGGGGCACAAATGATTAAGAAGAAGGACATGAAGTGAAAAATCATTCACAGCGTTATGAAGATGAGAAGGCTTTTATTTCAGGTCTTACGAATACATTATGTTTTGAAGCTAATGTTAAGAGAAACATATATAGTTGATTATTATTATTATTATTCATTTTTACAGCGCCATTTATTCCGTGGCGCTTTACATGTGAGAGGGGGCGAATATAGACAAGTACAATAAATATGAGCAATACAGGACACACATAAGTACAGAAGGAGAGAGGACCCTGCCCGTGAAGGCTCACAATCTACAGGGGATGGGTGAGGATACACTAGGAGAGGATAGAACTGGTCGTGCGGCAGTTCAGTAGACTGAGTATCACTGATGGTTGTAGGCTTGTCGGAAGATGTAGGTCTTCAGGTTCTTTTTGAAGATTTCCATGGTAGGCGAGAGTCTGATGTGTTGGGGTAGAGAATTCCAGAGTATAGGGGAGGCACGGGAGAAGTCTTGTATGCGGTTGTGGGAAGAAGAGATAAGGGGAGAGTAGAGAAGGAGATCTTGAGAGGATCGAAGGTTGCGCGAGGGTAAGTAACGACAGACCATGTCACAGATGTATGGAGGAGACAGGTTGTGGATGGATTTGTATGTCATAGTTAGGGTTTTGAACTGGTGCCTCTGGACGATAGGAAGCCAATGAAGGGCTTGGCATAGGGGAGAGGCTGGGGAATAACGGGGAGACAGGTGGATTAGTCGGGCAGCAGAATGTAGGATAGATTGGAATGGTGCCAGAGTGCTAGAGGGGAGGCCAGAGAGTAGGAGGTTGCAGTAGTCAAGGCGGGAGATGATAAGGACATGCACTAGTGTTTTTGTGGTGTCGTGGTCAAGGAATGCACGGATCCGGGAATATTTTTGAGTTTGAGACGACAGGAGGAGGCTATGGTTTCGATATGTGGCTTGAAAGAAAGGGCAGAGTCGAGGATCACCCCGAGGCACCGAGCATGCGGGACCGGGGAAAGTGAGCAGCCGTTGACATTGAGGGATAGGTTTGGTGGAGGGGTAGAGTGAGATGGGGGGAAGATGATGAATTCTGTTTTGTCCATGTTCAGTTTTAGAAAGCGAGCAGAAAAGAAAGCTGAAATAGCGGACAGATAGTGTGGGATTTTTGTCAGTAAGGAGATGAGGTCAGGTTCAGATAGGTAGATCTGCGTGTCATCGGCATAGAGATGATACTGCAAACCGTGGGATTCTATGAGTGGTGTGGGAGAGGCAGACACTGAATGTTCGATCTGTTAGATATGATGAGATCCAGGATAGGGCCAAGCCTGTGATGCCCAGAGATGAGAGAATCTGGAGCAGGAGGGAGTGGTCCACAGTGTCGAAGGCAGAAGACAGGTCCAGGAGGAGGACAGAGTAGTGTCGCTTGCTCTTGGCGGTTAGTAGGTCATTGGTGACTTTAGTTAGGGCAGTTTCAGTTGAGTGATGCAGTCGGAAGCCTGATTGCAAGCGGTCAAAGAGGTAGCAAGAGGAGAGGTGGGAGGGCAGTTCAAGATGGACATGCTGTTGTGGGCATTTGCAGGCAATATATTATGTTCCATATGTTATCTCTCTCCCTTGTACTATAATAGTGATTGATTTATTCCTATGATAGACTACTATGTCAGTGTTACATGAGATTGAGGGAGTAATATTGATTTGAATTTTGTCATATGCATCATATAATGGTATTTCTCTTTCTTCATATGATATATTCTATGTATGTGGCCATACCTATAACATTCATGCAGGCACTTATCCATACCCTCGCTATGTGTTTTTTGCCATGCGGTGTTTTTCACATGTCACTGTTTTAGTCTCCTCTATTTCTACCTCTGACTTTTTTGGTAATATTTTTAATCAATAAAATTTACTCTTTGCAATTATATGGACATTTTTTGCACTGCTTTGTTTCGTGGTTTTCATATGTACAGTCATGGTCAAAAGTTTTGAGAATGACACAAATATTAATTTTTACAAAGTCTACTGCTTCACTTTTTCTAATGGCAATTTGCATATACTCCAGAATGTTATAAAGAGTGATCAGCTTAACAGCAATTACTTGCAAAGTCAATATTTGGCTAGAAAATGAACTTTATCCCCCAAAACACATTTCAACATCATTGCAGCCCTGCCTTAAAAGGACCAGCCAACCTCTTTTCAGTGATTGCTCCATTAACACAGGTGTGGGTGTTGATGAGGACATGGCTGGAGATCAATCTGTCATGATTAAGTAAGAATGACACCACTGGACACTTTAAAAGGAGGCTGGTGCTTGGCATCATTGTTTCTCTTCTGTTAACCATGGTTATCTCTAAAGAAACACGTGCAGTCATCATTGCAATGCACAAAAATGGCCTAACAGGGAAGAGTATCGCAGCTAGAAAGATTGCACCTCAGTCAACAATCTATCGCATCATCAAGAACTTCAAGGAGAGAGGTTCCATTGTTGCTAAAAAGGCTTCAGGGCGCCCAAGAAAGACCAGCAAGCGCCAGGACCGTCTCTTAAAAGTGTTTCAGCTGCGGGATCGGGCTACCAGCAGTGCAGAGCTTGCTCAGGAATGGCAGCAGGCAGGTGTGAGTGCATCTGCACGCACTGTGAGGCGGAGACTCTTGGAGCAAGGCCTGGTCTCAAGGAGGGCAGCAAAGAAGTCACTTCTCTCCAGAAAAAACATCATGGACAGACTGATATTCGGCAAAAGGTACAGGCAGTGGACTGCTGAGGACTGGGGTAAAGTTATTTTCTCTGATGAATCCCCTTTTCGATTGTTTAGGACATCAGGAAAATGCCTCATTCGGAGAAGACAAGGTGAGCGCTACCACCAGTCTTGTCTCATGCCAACTGTTAAGCATCCTGAAACCATTCATGTGTGGGGTTGCTTCTCAGCCAAGGGAATCGGCTCTCTCACAGTCTTGCCTAAAAACACAGCCATGAATAAAGAATGGTACCAGAATGTCCTCCAAGAGCAACTTCTCCCAACCCTCCAAGAGCAGTTTGGCGATCAACAATGCCTTTTCCAGCATGATGGAGCACCTTGCCATAAAGCAAAGGTGATAACTAAATGGCTCAGTGAACAACACATAGAGATTTTGGGTCCATGGCCTGGAAACTCCCCAGATCTTAATCCCATTGAGAACTTATGGTCAATCATCAAGAGACGGGTGGACAAACAAAAACCTAAAAATTCTGACAAAATGAAAGCATTGATTGTGCAAGAATGGACTGCTATCAGTCAGGATTTGGTCCAGAAGTTGATTGAGAGCATGCCAGGGAGAATTGCAGAGGTCCTGAAAAAGAAGGGTCAACACTGCAAATATTGACTTGCTGCATTAACTCATTCTAACTGTCAATATAAGCTTTTGTTACTCATATGTTTTCAATTATTATATTTCTGTCTGTGATAAAAACATCTGTCAAACACACATAAAAACCAGAGGGCAGCAGATCATGTGAAAATATAATATTTGTGTCATTCTCAAAACTTTTGGCCATGACTGTATTTATATATGCAGTGTGTCCTACACTGTCCATTTCTATTAGGCTATCCGAAATATATACAGTATTTGAATGATTATGTTACGTTTGGATAGCTTGTTGTGTTTTCCTTATGGATTACTATTCTTCCACAGCTGTAGCTTCTGGCCCCAAGGCCCTGGACGACTGTGCTTCCACTTAGTAATGTTACGTGGCCCACTGTTCTGCCTGGGCACTATGGCCCTTCTAGCCTGCTTGGGCTCCCTGGCCCTACTAACTACAACCCAGGAAATGTTCCTGTCTTACCCACAGTAGGCCCCTCCTAGATTTAACTATTTTCTATCTTACTCTGTTCCTATTGTTATCCTATAATGCCCCCCTTTAGTGGCTAATCTTATAACTACGCTTTCCCTATCTACACAATATACATATCCATAGCAGCATTAGGTACATTAGGACATCAATATTTAGATTAGAATATTCACAGTTATCAACAGTTAACAGGGACGTGTTTGGGGGCATAGGTCAGTCTCTGTAGCCCCTTACATCAAGACCCCTGTGGAGATGAGAAAAACATGGTCCAAGCAACAATTGTTTGTCAGCAGGAAAAATAATCTCAGACGGTGTGTGCCATGTTGGACTTTTTCATCCAATGATGCAACTAGTTGTTTACATTGGTCAAACAACTCCAACAGAGTTTTGAAAGATAACAAATGTTCTAGCTTGGTCATTGGTCAAAATGAAAATAAGTGATATACAAACTAATCTCTAAATGACCTGTAGAATGCAACAGAGCAATCAGGGTTTCTCAAATTTTAGACCTACCAAAGAATGGCTGCATACAGATAGTCTTAATCCATTAGATGTCAGCCATGGGTCACTCTGGTGACAGACTTGCAGCCTTTGTATTTTGTTTTTGATACCTTCTTCCCATGTTTCTACCTTTCCCAGTCAAAACAGCTCCACAGCAGGAAGCAAAGACCACTGTCTGTAAAGGGTATGCCACACTAAACAACATCGCTAATGGGATCGCTAAAAAGTCACTATTTAGCGATCCCGTTAGCGATGTTGTTGTGTGCGGCATGCAGCAACGACGTGGCCCCTGCTGTGATCTCGTCCGTCGTCCTGATCGTTCCGGACCCTATTCTGATCGTCGGCGTCCCGCTGGGTAAGTATATATCGCTGAGTGTGGCACCTTTTTTAGCAATTTAGCGGTACTTTTGTACCGCTAAAGTCGTTAAGGAGATCGCTAACCGCGATAGCGTCTTAACGACATCGCTAATGTGGCCGACACTAGCGATATTGTAAACGATCCCGCTAGCGATCTCATTAGTATGCGACGCTAACGAGATCGTTAGCGGGATCGTGTAGTGTGGCAGTACCTTTATCAAGCCCCCTGTTTGCTTTGCACAGTCTACTAATGGATTTGCCATCTCCGCCAGTTTTTTCAAGCATCTTATTGACTAAGGAGTCAGATAAAGATTAGTGTTGAGCATTCCGATACCGCAAGTATCGGGTATCGGCCGATATTCGCTGTATCGGAATTCCGATACTTAGTTCCGATATTATTCCAATATCGTATACCGGAATCGGAAGTTCCCATAATTCTTTGAGAGGCAATGTGATTTTAGTCAGCCAATGAGGAATCTTATGAAGTGTGGGCACATCCTGTAATGCTGCGGTCATCTTAACTAATGGCATGGCTGTGATTGGCTGCTGAAATGATGTCAGAATGCACTATAAAAGGCGCCGCCGCCATTTTAGCGTCACTGTGCTGTGAATTCAGATAGGGACAGAACGCTGCTCTGCTGACTCTGAGGGACAGTTAGAGATTGCAATTTTGTGTACTTTGCTTTAGGCAGGCTAGTTTACCAACCGCTGTGTAAAGCTTCCTTTTGCCTTGCAGTGTTGTTTTAACAGCTCTGTGCAAGGTGTGTGTGTGAGAGTGCAGGTGACGCTGCAGTTTGCTCTGCATCCAACGCTGTCTGTAGGCATCTGCACGTGTCACTCACTGACTCTTTTTTTTATTTTATTTTGTGGAATTGGTGCAGCTCCATTATATTTGAAAAAAATCTAATCTATTAGTGTGACGCGCTTCCATCCGTATACAATACATTGGTTGCAAACACTATAGAAGTACAGAAAGGAGCCTTTCACAGATAGTGAACAGTTGTGTTTCAGTGTTCACTGCAGTCTGTGAGGTTTTGATTTTTTGAGTGCAGATCACGCTCCAGTTAGTTCTTCAACCACTGCTGGTTGTAGTCTGCTGAGCGTGTGTCACTACCTCATCCTTCACATTTTTCTCTAATTGGTGCTGCTCCATTATATTTGAAAAAAATCTAATCTATTAGTGTGACGCGCTTCCATCCGTATACAATACATTGGTTGCAAACACTATAGAAGTACAGAAAGGAGCCTTTCACAGCTACTGAACAGTTGTCTGCAGTGTTCACTGTAGTCTGTGAGCTTTTCATTTATTGAGTGCAGATTACGCTCCAGTTAGTTCTTCAACCACTGCTGGTTGTAGTCTGCTGAGCGTGTGTCACTGCCTCATCCTTCACATTTTTCTCTAATTGGTGCTGCTCCATTATATTTGAAAAAAATCTAATCTATTAGTGTGACGCGCTTCCATCCGTATACAATACATTGGTTGCAAACACTATAGAAGTACACAAAGGGGCCTTTCACAGCTACTGAACAGTTGTCTGCAGTGTTCACTGTAGTCTGTGAGCTTTTCATTTTTTGAGTGCAGATTACGCTCCAGTTAGTTCTTCAACCACTGCTGGTTGTAGTCTGCTGAGCGTGTGTCACTGCCTCATCCTTCACATTTTTCTCTAATTGGTGCTGCTCCATTATATTTGAAAAAAATCTAATCTATTAGTGTGACGCGCTTCCATCCGTATACAATACATTGGTTGCAAACACTATAGAAGTACAGAAAGGAGCCTTTCACAGATAGTGAACAGTTGTGTTTCAGTGTTGACTGCAGTCTGTGAGGTTTTGATTTTTTGAGTGCAGATCACGCTCCAGTTAGTTCTTCAACCACTGCTGGTTGTAGTCTGCTGAGCGTGTGTCACTACCTCATCCTTCACATTTTTCTCTAATTGGTGCTGCTCCATTATATTTGAAAAAAATCTAATCTATTAGTGTGACGCGCTTCCATCCGTATACAATACATTGGTTGCAAACACTATAGAAGTACAGAAAGGAGCCTTTCACAGATAGTGAACAGTTGTGTTTCAGTGTTCACTGTAGTCTGTGAGCTTTTCATTTTTTGAGTGCAGATTACGCTCCAGTTAGTTCTTCAACCACTGCTGGTTGTAGTCTGCTGAGCGTGTGTCACTGCCTCATCCTTCACATTTTTCTCTAATTGGTGCTGCTCCATTATATTTGAAAAAAATCTAATCTATTAGTGTGACGCGCTTCCATCCGTATACAATACATTGGTTGCAAACACTATAGAAGTACACAAAGGGGCCTTTCACAGCTACTGAACAGTTGTCTGCAGTGTTCACTGTAGTCTGTGAGCTTTTCATTTTTTGAGTGCAGATTACGCTCCAGTTAGTTCTTCAACCACTGCTGGTTGTAGTCTGCTGAGCGTGTGTCACTGCCTCATCCTTCACATTTTTCTCTAATTGGTGCTGCTCCATTATATTTGAAAAAAATCTAATCTATTAGTGTGACGCGCTTCCATCCGTATACAATACATTGGTTGCAAACACTATAGAAGTACACAAAGGGGCCTTTCACAGCTACTGAACAGTTGTCTGCAGTGTTCACTGCAGTCTCTGAGGAATAACCACACTTAGGCCTTATAACTTTTCTGACTTTCTTTATCAATCTACCAAGATGAAGAAGGCAGGGAGTAAGGCACGTGGTCGTGGCCGTGGAGTTTCAGCAGGGAGAGGACGTGGGATTCTGTGGCTGCTGCCGCACCCAGTGACACAGCATCCACCAGTTTTCCCTCGTGAGCGTTCCTTTATGCGCAGTTTTGTAGGAGCTCAGCGTACCCCCCTGCTGCGGGAAGAACAAATTGAAGCAGTTGTTGGTTGGATGGCAGCCAATGCATCGACTTCAATTGCTTCCACCTCCTCTCAGGACCACAGCACTGTTGAACAACCATCTGTCTCTTCACCGCCTGCCAAATTGCCCAGGCAGTCAGAGAGTTCTGAACTGGAGCCAGCTGAGTCTCTGCTTCTGTTCTCAGAATCTGTTGGCTTGCAAACAGGGGCCCAGCCAAGCAGCATTCTGGAATGTGAAGAAGAGCCAGTATGCAGTGATGCGCAACAGCTGTGTCTCTCTGAATGTGAAGAGGCGGGTGAGCCAGTGCCGATGGTCAGCACACCGCAGAACGCATCTGATGATGATGAGACTCAGGTGCCAGTTTCTGTTGAGCATGGTGCTGGCCAGACCACCCAACAGCTGCAGGTGTTGGAAGAGGGTAGTGGAGATGATGAGGTCCAAGACCCAACATGGCGTGAGGAACAGGAAGGTGGTGGTAGCAGCTCTGAGGAAGAGATTGCCCCAACGGTCCAAACAGTAGGGAGAGGTAGGCTGCAGACTCGGTTGCCTGTAGCCTCCAGTTTGGCACCCGTTCGTAGCAGTTCTCTTCCAACAGCCAAAACGGGCGCTCCCAGGACTTGCACTGCGTGGTCCTTTTTTGACACACTTGCAGATGATATTTGCTATGTCAAATGCAAGCTGTGTAATCAAAAAGTAAAAAGAGGTAAAAGTGTCAGTAACCTTAATACCACAAATATGTGGAAACATGTGCGGTCAAAGCACGTGGTTGAGTTACAAAGACACACTGGAGATGTAGGCCAACCTACAGCAGCACATACATCTTCAGCTCGTGTTGGAGCCTCTTCCTCCAGCTCACACACAGCTGGTTCGGCTTCCTCACAGGATCGCCATGGAAGAACCTCTGTCACTGTTGTCCAGAGACCCAGTGTTATTCCACCCACAGCTGCAAGTTCCCTGTCATCCTCACACTCCCAGGCCACAAAACAGCCATCGGTAGCACAGGCATGGGATAAAAGACGGCCATACTCGGCAAACCATCCACGAGCACAGGCTCTGAATGCTGGCATTGCAAAACTCCTGTCCCTTGAAATGCTGTCATTCAGGCTGGTGGAGACTGACAGTTTCCGTAACTTAATGGCATTGGCAGTCCCACAATACAATGTGCCCAGCCGATTTTATTTCAGCAGGCAAGCCGTCCCTGGTCTGCAAAAGCATGTTGAGGGAAAAATTAAACATGCGCTACTAAACGCCGTCAGTAGCAAGGTCCACCTGACCACCGATGCGTGGACCAGTACCCATGGCCAGGGACGATACCTTTCCCTCACTGCCCATTGGGTCAATGTTGTGGAGCCGGGTACAGATCTTGCGAGTGGCGCTGTACGTGTTCTGCCAACTCCAAGGATTGCAGGAATCAAGTCTGTCCACATTGACTCCTCCTCCTACTCCAGTTCCTCAGAATCATCGCTGCAGGAGCCGTCACGGTCTACCTCCACATGGACCCGTGAACGCTTACCTGATGCGACCGATATGAGCACAGCCGTGGCCAAACGTCAACAGGCCGTCCTGAAATTAATTTCCATGGGGAATCGAAGCCACACAGCGCAGGAGCTCTGGAATGCCATCAAGCAGGAGAGCGACGTGTGGTTTTTGCCAGCGAATCTCCAGCCAGGCTTGGTAGTGTGTGACAATGGCCGAAATCTGGTGGCAGCTCTGGGCCTTGGCAACCTCACTCACATACCATGTCTGGCACATGTGCTCAACTTGGTCGTGCAGAGTTTTTTGAGGGACTATCCGGATCTTGATGCACTGCTGCACAAGGTCCGCCTAGAGTGCGCTCACTTGCGACGTTCCAGCATGGCCAGATCGCGCATTGCAGCTCTGCAACGCAGATTTCGCCTTCCTGAACATCGCATCATATGTGACGTACCACCAGGTGGAATTCCACGTTACATATGTTGGAGCGGTTGTGTGAGCAGCAGCCAGCAGTAATGGAGTATCAGCTGCATCAGGCGCAATCAACTCGCAATTTGCGCCGTTCACACTTCACCACTACTGAGTGGGCCTCTATGAAGGACATCTGCCACGTTTTGCGTGCGTTTGATGAGTCAACGCGGATGGCGAGTGCAGATGATGCACTAGTCAGCCTGACTGTCCCCCTTATCTGCCTGCTTCAAAAAACAATGCAAGCACTAAGGGATGAGGTTTTGGAAGAGGTGGAGGATGAGGAGTCACAAATTCCATCACCTTCTGGACAGTCAGCGCAACGTGGTTCCTCACAAAGGGCTGGGCAGGGCTCACTTTGTGAGGAGGATGAGGAGGAGTCAATGGAGGAGGAAGACATCGCTCCAGAGGGAGGTACACAACGCTCTAGTCAGTATGTAGAGCGAGGGTGGGGTGATGCAGAGCAGGCAGAGATGACGCCTCTTGCAGGGGACAGCGTTTCTTGGCCAGTTGGGAGTCTGCAGCACATGGTTGATTTCATGCTGCAGTGCCTGAGAAACGACCGCCGCATCGCGCCCACATTCTCACCACGTCTGATTATTGGGTGTACACCCTCCTAGACCCTCGCTACCGGGACAACTTACAAAGCCTCATCACACCGTTGAACCGGGAGCGTAAAATGCGGGAGTACCAAGACACACTGGTGCAATCCATAATGTTCTCCATTCCAGCCGAGAGCACTGCTGCTGCTACTGCTTTACAAAGCAGCTCTGTGCGTCGAGGCAGTGGAGACAGCTCTGCAACAAGAGGGAGCACAAGCAGCGCCTCTGCACAGGGCAAGACCAGTATGTTCCAAATGTGGCGAAGTTTTGTGGCAGCGCCACAAATGTCTACACCATCCGAGACGGCTCCAGTCAGCAGGAGGCAACGTTTCCGTAAGATGGTGACAGACTACATGTCTTTCCCTCTCAGTGTACTCCCAGATGGCTCTTCCCCATTCAAGTTTTGGGTCTCTAAGCTGGATACATGGCCAGAGCTTAGCCAGTATGCATTGGAGGTGCTGGCTTGCCCTGCTGCCAGTGTATTATCGGAGCGCGTCTTTAGTGCTGCAGGTGGTGTACTAACAGACCGTCGCATGCGACTATCCTCCGATAATGTAGACCGGCTTACTTTTCTGAAAATGAACAAGGCATGGATCTCGCCAGAATTTGTCTGTCCGTTTTCAGATTAAATAACTGGTTCGCAACGTTATCCATGTCTCCTGTTATGTTCATCTTTCTACCACCTGAACTCTACTCCCTGGGCTACAACACTGCCAGTTGCTGCTCAGAAGTGTCGTGTCCACAGACCAATACACAAGCTATAGTGTTAGTGGGGTTCAGTAACGCCAGCTGTTCCCCTGCTGTGTGTCCGGCAAGAAGTCTCCTGTTCCCTACACATGCACAGAAAAACCCATGTCGAACATGCTCCAAATAGGGAAGAGCCGTCACCCTGATTGTTATGCTTAAAACAGGAAATTGTGAAGTTTTCCAGGCCTAGAATGATACATTTTTATGACAAATATGGACAAATAATAATTTGTCATCACAGCGCATATCTGCACATGTCTATTAGAAATGGTAACAAAAACTAAAACATAGTCTTCACTTTTTGAAATTAATGCATAAAAGTACATTTCATACTTATCAATTAATGCTTTTTAAGGAACTTTATCTGTACCTGTAAGATAATGCAGTCAATGGATGTACGAATCATAAAATCCTCATCATCATCATCACGAGTTTTATTTATGACAGACATTATAAAATACACATACTGATGCCAACTGTAACTTCACACACCATATATGAAATGGCCAGCATCTAAACCTGGTAATAATGTGCAATAATAAATTATTACATCTAGAAAGTGCATCATGCATACTGACAATAGGTAGTTATACCTGCAAGTGCTGTTGAAACAACCACAACAGATATAAATTAATAATGGTATATAGGTATCACAGTGCATAGTTACTCATGGACAATGTCGATGTAATACTGTACCTCAATAAAGTCAGCGTCAACCATTATGCTTGTTAGTCTTGTAGATTGTTAAAGAGGGAACGGTCTTTTTTTGTTGGTCATAGGTGGAGTATTAGACAGTAAATGATTACTGCTGTCGTATTTTTGGCGTCCCTAGGGCGCAATAACGCTGCGTAACGTCACATTTTATAGAGTCATCTAATTGACACACGCTACCCTACCCTACGCGTGACAGTAGGAAGGTAGTGTTGACGGATAAAGCCTTGCGCAACCAGACATGCTTTTACCCTCTTCAACACTGTACAAGCAAAAAATGCATGATTGCAGCCGCAGACTTTATTGACGTACAGTATAACATCGCCATTACCCATCAGAGGCTGTCCACTGTCTGATACAGACATAGAATATACCTTTGCTATCCGTAGCCTTTGTTTCACCTACATTGCAGGCACACACTTAAATTGTGACAATGCATTATGTTTTTTTAAATGGTTATTTTTTATCGTACATTATTGTGTCATCACATTGATGAGTCCATGCTGGACATGTCATACATGCTGTACAAAGTAACGATTTTATTAACTTAAATAATTGAAATGTCTGTGACTGTCACATCTAAATTGCAATGATGATGATGATGAGTGACTATTACAAAATCCATTGTCTTCACTATGTTATGGTTTAACATAGCGTTCCTTAAGCATTATTCATAAATACAAAAATGGACTTTTATTCTTAAATTTACAACACTATATTTTGTAACCAATTTTTTGGGTGGTGTGTTGTTCCATTTCTTGATGGATGTGCATATATGCGTTTATATTTGCAGTGTCTTTATTTTTATTCTTGAAGTTAGGAAACATGTGTATCTTCGTACCGTGTTAGCCAGTAGATAGAAAAATATTTAGACTTGAGAGTCCGCAGTGGTTGATACCTTTGAATGGATAACTGAAAAGATGGTAACAAATTGCAAGCTTTCGAGGCTACTCACGTCTCTTCATCAGGCAAAGACTAAAACAAAAAATGAAGCATCACATATTTCTATACACAACAGGACACAGGAATAGTGCAATAGGTAAGACAAGTAAGTGACGTGTAGCAGAACTGTCATTATCACAGAGGGATGAAATAAATATTGGAACAGTTCCTAGATAAGGATAGAAAGTTTTATTGCCCTCTGATTGGGGTCTGGTTTTTTGTTTTCATGCCCCTGGAAGGGCAGAGACGCAGATTCCTTAATTGATATAGAATGACATAAATCCGTGTGATCTATTCATTCCATCACTAACAGTGTCAAAGGTCATGATGAGCTTATATTCTGAAACCTTTGTATCTTTCTCATATTTGAAGTTATATTTTAATACCAGTAATTCCATATCCATCATGCTATGACCGGGCATACAAAAGTGTTTTGCCACAGGTAAATCCATTATTTTTTCTCTTATTGTGTGGCGCTGATAATTCATCCTTGTTCTCATTTTTTGGCCGGTCTCCCCTCACTTGTCCCTCCCTCACTTGTCTTACCTATTCCTGTGTCCTGTTGTGTGTAGAAATATGTGATTCTTCATTTTTTGTTTTAGTCTTAGCCTGATGAAGAGACCTGAGTAGTCTCGAAAGCTTGGAATTTGTTACCATATTTTCAGTTAGCCATTAAACGGTATCAACCACAGAGGACTCTCAAGTATAAATATTTTTCTATTCTTGGAATTGAAATTCATCATTTTATTGTCCTAGTAAAACTTCATTTATTCTTGTTTGAAGTACATACATTTGCAATGGCCACGTAACAAGGCAATAACTCAATATTTTATGCCTACACCCTCCTTGACCCTGGGCTTCAACACGCCAGTTGCTGCTCAGAAGTGTTAGATGCACAGATGAAAACAATCGCTGATGTGTTTGTGGGGTTCAGTAACGCCTGCTGTTCCCCTGCTGTGTGTCTGGCAAAAATTACTGCTGCTAACTACAGCTTCAACTTCAAACATCTCATACTAGGCCTCTGCCTACACCCTCCTTGACCCTGGGCTTCAACACCGCCAGTTGCTGCTCAGAAGTGTTAGATGCACAGATGAAAACAATCGCTGATGTGTTTGTGGGGTTCAGTAACGCCTGCTGTTCCCCTGCTGTGTGTCTGGCAAAAATTACTGCTGCTAACTACAACTTCAACTTCAAACATCTCATACTAGGCCTCTGCCTACACCCTCCTTGACCCTGGGCTTCAACACCGCCAGTTGCTGCTCAGAAGTGTTAGATGCACAGATGAAAACAATCGCTGATGTGTTTGTGGGGTTCAGTAACGCCTGCTGTTCCCTGCTGTGTGTCCGGCAAAAATTACTGCTAGCTACCCAATCATGGTGAAAAAAACATGACATGTCAAAGTGTCTAGTGCTACACATAGATATGAGGCTACACCCTGATTTCTAAGCTGTAAACATTTGAAACGTCAACTTTAAAACCATAAAATGATTAGTCTTTGTCACAAATCTGTAACAAAATAATTGTGACATATTATTACAGATATGCACATGTCGAAAACAAATGCAAACACAAAAGCCTACTTATGCTATAGGATACTGATGGTCAACCTTGTCACTCCATAGCTTAGACAAATCCAACTCACATCATGACTCAAATGCTGCAATGTTGGAAGTGCATAATGTGGGTTGAACTTTGACAACTGCTGCAGTGCGAAGGTTATACTTCAGTGTTCTTGCCTTTTAAATAAAAGCATACAAGTAAATATAATAATCCAATGTTGATTAAGGGACGTGATGTACACCTGTAATATTGTGCAAACAATGCATGTAGGAATAGTCCTCTTCAACATTACTTATATTTGTGTCATTTTAAAAAATACATATTTAATTAGAACGTTAACAGCCCATATCATAAAGGTCCTTCATGTAAACATGATAATCGCTAACAAAAATCATGCATTACCTTGGTAAAGTCAATAGTGCATAGTCACAATAGCAAAATATATACCTGTAAGTGGTGCTGAAAGAACGACAACTGATAGAATAGGTGAATGATATCTATTTATCAGACTGAATAGCGACACCTGTACAATGTCGATATAATACTGTACCTTAACAAAACAGCTGTGTCACACCTCACACTCGTTTTTCTTGTAGCTTGTTATGTAATAGTGTACATGCGTGTATGTTTCATCATAGGTGCATGTTTACTGAGTAAAGCTTTCATGACAACGCCTTTGTGTTGTCGGTACGCTTGCGATGATGAACGATGCGCACCGTGAATGTTAGTCTGCTCATAAGACGTACAGACGCTCCAATACCCAACGCGTCACAGCAGGAAGCCAGTCTGTGCATCCAAACAAAGGCGCAACCATACATGCACGTAACCTTTTATAAAGCTATATAAAAAAAAGGATGTAGTAGTAACGCACACTTTATTGAGGTACAGTATTACATCGCCATTCACCATCTGTGGCTATGCAGTCTCATCTATATATACCTTATCTATCCGTTGTCATGCTTGCAAGTCCACAGTCAGGCATAATATCTGTTTTCACTCTGCACTATGCACTTTTTAAATTTTTTGTTTGTTAAAATAAATGATTGGCACATATTATCAGTATTACATGATGGAAATTTTAGATATTTTTTAAAAATTTTAGTGATATTATTCACCAAATGTAAAGTTTTATGAATGTCAAAGATAACTTGTAATGCTGATTATGTTTTAAGTCAGCCATTCATTGTCTACACAATAAAAATGGTGTACATACTGTTTCTTAGCCATCATTAATGGATTCTGATATGTACTTGTATGCTTTTATTTTAAACCGTATAGCAGATTATTTAACCTATTTTAATTGTGGTTTGCATTGCTTTTCAACATGTTAATGTATGCGTTTATGTTTGTAAATTATTAATTTACATATATTTTTTTAAGTAAAATCATCATCTTATGGTACTAAAGGTTATATTTCTCTTGTTTGGAGTATAGACATTTTTAACCCCTTACTGCCATCGGACGTACTATCCCGTCCATGGTACCTGGGCCCGTATGACGGGGACGGGATAGTACGTCTCGTGCGATCGGACGCGCTCCCGGGGGAGCGCAGCCGATCGCGGCCGGGTGTCAGCTGATTATCACAGCTGACACCCATGACTGTGTGTCAGGAGCGGTCACGGACCGCTCCCGGACACATTAACCCCTTGCACACCGCGATCAAACATGATCGCGGTGTACTGGGGGCACAGGGGAGGATCGCGCAGGGTGGGGGCTCCCTGCGCGCCCCCCTGAGACCCTCAGAGCAGCGCGATGTGATCGCGCTGTTCTGAGGGCTTCCTCCCTCCCAGGACCCGGATCCAAGATGGCGCCGGGGTCCTGGAGGGAGGCGGCTACCTCAGTGCCTGCCGAGAGCAGGCACTGAGAAGCCTGCTGCACTGCCTGAGCGATCGCTGGTGTGACAGAGTGCTGTGCACACTGTCACACCAGCGATCTGATAAAATACAGTGAAAGTAAAAAAGTTAAAAAAATAAAAATAAACATGTTTTAAAAAAAAATCCAAAATAAATAAAAAAAAAATATATATTCCCCAATAAATTCACTTCTTCCTGTAAATAAAAAAAACAAAGCAATAAAAGTACACATATTTGGTATCGCCGCATCCGTAACGACCCCCCTATAAAATTGTCCCACTAGTTAACCCCTTTAGTGAACCCCTTAAAAAAAAAAAAAAAAAAACGAAGCAAAAAATCAATAATTTATCATCATACTGCCGAACAAAAAGTGGAATAACACGCGATTAAAAAGACCGATATAAATAAACATGGTACCGCTGAAAACATCATCTTGTCCCGCAAAAAACGAGCCACCATACAGCATCATCAGAGAAAAAATAAAAAAGTTATAGCTCGCAGAATAAAGCGATGCAAAAATAATTATTTTTTATATAAAATTGTTTTTATTCTATAAAAGCGCCAAAACATGAAAAATGATATAAATGAGGTATCGCCATAATCGTACTGACCCGAAGAATAAAACTGCTTTATCAATTTTACCACACGCAGAACGGTATAAACGCCTCCCCCAAAAGAAATTCATGAATTGCTGATTTTTGTTCATTCTAACCTCCCAAAAATCAAAATAAAAAGCGATCAAAAAATGTCACGTGCTCAAAAATGGTACAATAAAAACGTCAACTCGTCCCGCAAAAAATAAGACCTCACATGACTCTGTGGGCCAAAATATGCAAAAATTATAGCTCTCAAAATGTGATGATGCAAAAACTATTTTGCAATAAAAAGCGTCTTTTAGCGTGACAGCTGCCAATCATATAAACCCTCTATAAATAGTAAATCAAACCCCCCTTTATCACCCCCTTAGTAAGGGAAAAATAATAAAATTAAAAAAAAAGTATTTATTTCCATTTTCCCATTAGGGTTAGGGTTAGGGTTTCGGCTAAAGTTAGGGTTAGGGTTGGCGCTAAAGTTAGGATTAGGGTTAGGGTTGGGATTAGGGGTGTGTTAGGGTTAGGTTTGTGGTTAGGGTTGGGACTAGGGTTAGGGGTGTGTTGGGGTTAGGGTTGGAGTTAGAATTGGGGGGTTTCCGCTGTTTAGGCACATCAGGGGCTCTCCAAATGTGACATGGCGTCTGATCTCAATTCCAGCCAATTCTGCGTTGAAAAAGTCAAACGGTGCTCCTTCACTTCTCAGCTCTGCCATGCGTCCAAACAGTAGTTTATCCCCACATATGGGGTATCAGCGTACTCTGGACCCCAAGAGTTATTGTGCAATTTGTCCTATTTCTTCTGTTACCCTTGGGAAAATAAAAAACTGGGGGCGAAAATATCATTTTTGTACAAAAAAAATTATTTTTTTGTTTTTACGGCTGTACATTATAAACTTCTGTGAAGCACTTGGGGCTTCATAGCACTCATCACACATCTAGATAAGTTCCTTGTGGGGTCTATTTTCCAAAATGGGATCACTTGTTGGGGATTTCCACTGGTTAGGCGCATCAGGGGCTCTCCAAATGCGACATGACGCCCCCAGACCATTCCATCAAAGTCTGCAATCCAAAACGTCACTACTTCCCTTCCGAGCCCCAACGTGTACCCATACAGTAGTTTTCTCCCACATATTGGATATCAGCGTACTCAGGACAAATTGGACAACAACTTTTGGGGTCCAATTTCTCCTGTTACCCTTGTAAAAATAAAATATTGGGGCAAAAAAATCATTTTTGCAAAAAAAAAAAAGATTTTTTATTTTTACGGCTGTGCGTTATAAACTTCTGTGAAGCACTTCGGGGTTCAAAGTGCTCACCACACATCTAGACAAGTTCCTTGTGGGGTCTATTTTCCAAAATGGGGTCACTTGTGGGGGTTTCCACTGTTTAGGCGCATCAGGGGCTCTCCAAATGCGACATGACGCCCCAGACCATTCCATCAAAGTCTGCAATCCAAAATGTCACTACTTCCCTTCCGAGCCCTGACGTGCGCCCATACAGTAGTTTTCTCCCATATATTGGGTATCAGCGTACTCAGGACAAATTGGACAACAACTTTTTGTCACGACGTATAACAGATATATTCTATGATAGTAACCTATATCTAATGTGACAACATTCTATATTACATATAATAGAAAATATCAACATGTATACATAGTATCTGCCAGCAATGTCTTACCTGACATAATATCCTATGAATTGTGGGTCTATACTGTGTACGTGTCACGCTGTCTCTGGATAGAGGTGGACCGGGGTCTAAGCTGACCCTGAACTGGGGTCCTGACTAGTCCCTCTACCTGGAGGTACTGTTAATGGTACAGAGGTCCAGGCCACCAGCGTAACCCTGTCTCCTGTAGATCCCTGACCACTGTAATCTAGTCCTGAGAAGGACCCTGATTACCACCACAGGAAATGGGCAGGTCACAGCTTACACACAGTCTTAGACAAACGAAACAGACAAGGGGTAAAGAAAACACTGTCTTGCATACAAAACTTCCACTACAGAGGAACACAAAAGGTAAAGGAGATAAACAATAAGCGAGGAGAGGAAAAACCACAACAGGCACTCTTAGCTTAAGTCTTCTCAGAAACGATCCGCTCTGCTGGTCTGAATGAATGCTTTCACCGCAACTTCCCCAGCAGACCAGCAGGTATATGAAGGAAGCTAATTAACAAAACATCAAACGCAGCTGGGCGAGGCTGGTCAGTCCAGCACCGAGAGAGAAAGAATTAACTCCCTCAGTGCCGAAAAACACCCAGCACCAGAAACTCAGCTGTGCGAAGTCAGGGTGTGCAATCGCGACGATCTCCGCCGCGACACACCCGTGACAGTACCCCCCCTTCTACGAGGGGCCTCTGGACCCTCAGGGCCTGGTCTATCTGGGTGAGTAGTGTGGAAGGCCCGAACCAATCGGTCTGCGTTAATATCCGACGCAGAAACCCACATCCTCTCCTCAGGACTATACCCCCTCCAATGAACAAGGTACTGAAGGGACCGGCGATTCCGACGTGAGTCAATGATCTTCGATACCTGAAACTCCAAATTACCATTGACCACCACTGGAGGAGAATGCTTGACAAGCTTTGTCAGACCACCTAGAAAAATCTGTCCCTTTTTTTGTCATGTCAGTGAGAGGTTTGACAACGGATGAGAAATTACGAATAAATTTCCGGTAGTAGTTAGCAAACCCCAGGAAACGCTGCAGTGCTTTAAGATCCTCTGGCCGATCCCATTCAAGCACAGCCTTCACTTTCCCAGGGTCCATACGGAAACCGGAAGCTGACACCAGGAATCCTAAAAACTGAAGTTCTTGTACGGCGAATACACACTTCTCCCATTTGGCGTACAGTTTATTGTCTCGCAAGATCTGCAACACTTGTCTCACATGCTCCTGATGAGACACAAGATCCGGCGAGTAAATTAAGATGTCATCTAGATAAATGACAACAAACTGTCCCACTAGGTGGCGAAAGATGTCATTAACAAAATATTGAAACACCGCCGGGGCAGTAGTCAGACCGAAAGGCATGACAAGGTTCTCATAATGTCCCTCCGGAGTGTTAAACGCCGTCTTCCACTCATCCCCCTCCTTTATCCTAATCAGATTATACGCCCCCCTGAGATCCAACTTAGAGAACCATTTGGCGCCCACAATCTGATTGAAGAGATCAGGAATAAGTGGGAGCGGATACGGATCTCGGACCGTAATCCGATTAAGCTCACGGAAATCCAGGCAAGGGCGTAGGCCTCCATCTTTTTTCTTCACAAAGAAGAACCCCGCGGCCACTGGAGAAGATGAAGGTCTAATATGCCCCTTGGCCAGACTTTCCGAAATATAATCCTTCATAGCTTGCCTCTCAGGACCAGAAAGGTTATATAACCTAGATTTTGGTAACTTAGCATCAGGAAGCAATTTTATAGCACAGTCATATGCGCGATGAGGAGGTAATTCTTGACACCCTTCCTCTGAAAACACATCCTCAAAGTCCTCCAGAAAAGGAGGTAAGGTTCTAGGCACGACCGCACCGATGACCGTGTTCATGCAGTTACTATTGCAAAATTCACCCCACTGGCTTATCTCCCTGGATTGCCAATTAATAACTGGGTTATGTTTAGTTAACCAAGGAAGTCCCAACACAATAGGAGTGGGAAGGCCCTCCAACACATAACAAGACAATAGTTCTTTATGTATTGCCCCCACTCGAAGGTCTATGTTATGCACGGCTTGCACAAAGCTACCTTGACCGAGAGGCCTGGCGTCAATAGAGAATATAGGGATAGGTTTGGCCAATACACTCAGTTGCATACCTTGCACCTGGGCAAACCGAGCGTCCACCAGATTAGCCGCGGCCCCACTATCCAGAAGAACAGAAATCCTCTCAGTTCTCGTACCTACCACCACCTCCGCTGGTACGAGAAACTGAGACGGACTTGGGGACGAAATACATACTCCCAGATTGTCGTCCACCACACAACCTGGGATCAACAGTTTTCCGGCGACTCCTTGCTCAGCAAAGTACGGGATGGACACCCTCCAACAAAATGTCCCTTTCTCCGCAGAAGTAACACTTTCCTGTCTTGCGGCGCACCGCCGATCCCCTCCCTCGAAACAATGTCCCTCTTAACTGCATAGGCTCCTCAGAACAAACCAGGGGAACCTCAATATTAGGGACTTTAGAAGGAGGTGGAGTCATCACAGGAGGCGGAGTTACCTCGCACCTCTCCCGAAGCCGTCTATCAATGCGAATAGCAAGGGCCATAGCGGCCTCCAGTGACGGGGGAGAATCATACTGAGCCAACACATCTTTTAATTTGTCAGATAATCCTTGACAAAACTGGCTCCTAAGAGCTGGGTCATTCCACTGAGTATTTGTGGCCCATCTACGGAACTCAGAAGAAAATTCCTCCGCCGGACGATCTCCCTGCTGTATCTTGCGTAACTTCATTTCAGCAAGGGAGACCCGATCCGGATCATCATATACCAGACCCAGGGCTGTAAAAAATCATCTACTGACTGGAGAGCCGGGGAGTCCGGAGGAAGAGAGAACGCCCAGGATTGAGGGTCCCCTTGTAAGAGCGAGATGACAATTCCCACCCTCTGATCTTCACTCCCCGAAGACTGAGGCCGTAGCCGAAAATATAATTTACATGCCTCCCGGAAGGTAAAAAATTTGTCCCGCCCACCAGTGAACCTGTCTGGGAGAGCTACTTTAGGTTCAGATCTGGTTTGCTCCCGGGGGTACAAAACCTTGGACTTAACGTCCGTCAGCTCCATGGACAACCTCTGTAACTGCTAAGCTAACTGGGCTACTGGATCCATGGTAGCTGGGGAGAATCTTTTAGAGTGGCCGGTGAAAATGTCACGACGTATAACAGATATATTCTATGATAGTAACCTATA
This sequence comes from Oophaga sylvatica, assembly GCA_033576555.1. Classification (NCBI taxonomy): domain Eukaryota; kingdom Metazoa; phylum Chordata; class Amphibia; order Anura; family Dendrobatidae; genus Oophaga; species Oophaga sylvatica. The sequence goes on from JARQOD010000003.1 coordinate 558,830,300, forward strand.
TCTAATGTGACAACATTCTATATTACATATAATAGAAAATATCAACATGTATAAATAGTATCTGCCAGCAATGTCTTACCTGACATAATATCCTATGAATTGTGGGTCTATACTGTGTACGTGTCACGCTGTCTCTGGATAGAGGTGGACCGGGGTCTAAGCTGACCCTGAACTGGGGTCCTGACTAGTCCCTCTACCTGGAGGTACTGTTAATGGTACAGAGGTCCAGGCCACCAGCGTAACCCTGTCTCCTGTAGATCCCTGACCACTGTAATCTAGTCCTGAGAAGGACCCTGATTACCACCACAGGAAATGGGCAGGTCACAGCTTACACACAGTCTTAGACAAACGAAACAGACAAGGGGTAAAGAAAACACTGTCTTGCATACAAAACTTCCACTACAGAGGAACACAAAAGGTAAAGGAGATAAACAATAAGCGAGGAGAGGAAAAACCACAACAGGCACTCTTAGCTTAAGTCTTCTCAGAAACGATCCGCTCTGCTGGTCTGAATGAATGCTTTCACCGGCAACTTCCCCAGCAGACCAGCAGGTATATGAAGGAAGCTAATTAACAAAACATCAAACGCAGCTGGGCGAGGCTGGTCAGTCCAGCACCGAGAGAGAAAGAATTAACTCCCTCAGTGCCGAAAAACACCCAGCACCAGAAACTCAGCTGTGCGAAGTCAGGGTGTGCAATCGCGACGATCTCCGCCGCGACACACCCGTGACACTTTTGGGGACCAATTTCTCCTGTTACCCTTGTGAAAATAAAATATTGGGGGCGAAAAAATCATTTTTGTAAAAAAAAAAGATTTTTTATTTTTACGGCTGTACGTTATAAACTTCTGTGAAGCACTTCGGGGTTCAAAGTGCTCACCACACATCTAGATAAGTTCCTTGTGGGGTCTATTTGCCAAAATGGGGTCACTTGTGGGGGGTTTCCACTGTATAGGTGCATCAGGGGCTCTCCAAATGTGACATGACGCCCCCAGACCATTCCATCAAAGTCTGCAATCCAAAACGTCACTACTTCCCTTCCGAGCCCTGACGTGCGCCCATACAGTAGTTTTCTCCCACATATTGGGTATCAGCGTACTCAGGACAAATTGGACAACAACTTTTGGGTTCCAATTTCTTCTGTTACCCTTGTGAAAATAAAATATTGGGGGCGAAAAAATCATTTTTGTAAAAAAAAAAAAGGATTTTTTATTTTACGGCTGTACGTTATAAACTTTAGTGAAACACCTGGGGGTTCAAAGTTATCACCACACATCTAGATAAGTTCCTTGAGGGGTCTAGTTTCCAAAATGGTGTCAATTATGGGGGTTTCCACTGTTTAGGCAGATCAGGAGCTCTCCAAACACGACATGGCGTCCAGCCAATTCTGCGTTGAAAAAGTCAGACGGCGCTCCTTCCCTTCCAAACTCTGCCATGCACCCAAACAGTGGTTTACCCCCACATATGGGGTATCAGCGCACTCAGGACAAATTGCACAATAACTTTTGGAGTCTTGTTACCCTTGGAAAAATAAAAATTGGGGTGAAAAGATCATTTTTGTTGAAAAAATATGATTTTTAAATTTTACGGCTCTACGTTATAAACTTGTGTGAAGCACTTGAGGGTTCAAATTGCTCACCAAAGATCTAGAAAAGTTCCTTAGGGGGTCTAGTTTCCCAAATGGGGTCATTTGTGGGGGATTTCCACTGTTTAGGCACATCAGGGGCTCTCCAAATGCAACATGGCATCCAATCTCAATTCCAGCCAATTTTGGTTGGAAAAAGTCAAATGGTGCTCCTTCAATTCCGAGCTCTGCCGTGCGCCCAAACAGTGGTTCCCCCCACATATGGGGTATCAGCGTACTCAGGACAAATTGGACAACAACTTATGTGGTCCAATTTCTCCTGTTACCCTTGGGAAAATAAAAAATTAGTGACTAAAAGATAATTTTTGTGGGAAAAAAATAGGATTTTTTATTTTCATGCCCGGGCATTATAAACTTGTGTGAAGCACTTGGGGGTTCAAAGTGCTCACCAAAGATCTAGATAAGTTCCTTAGGGGGTCTAGTTTCCAAAATGGGGTCACTTATGGGGGGTTTCCACTGTTTAGGCTCATCTGGGGCACTGCAAACGGAACATGACCCCCATCAACGTCTGCATTCCAAAACGTTACTACTTCCTTTCCAAGCCCTGCCGTGCACCCAAACAGTTTCCCCCCCCACATATGGGGTATCAGCGTACTCAGGACAAGTTGGACAACAACTTTTGGGGTCCAATTTCCTTGGGAAAATTCAAAAATTTGGGACTAAAAAATAATTTTTGTGGAAATTTTTTTTTTTTTTTTTCACACCCAGGCATTATAAGCTTTTGTGAAACACTTGGGGGTTCAAAGTGCTCACAACAGATCTAGATAAGTACCTTAGGGGGTCTAGTTTCCAAAATGGTGTCACTTGTGGGGGTTTCCACTGTTTAGGCGCATCAGGGGCTCTCCAAACACGACATGGCGTCCAATCTCAATTCCCGCCAATTTTACTTTGAAAAAGTCAAAAGGCGCTCCTTCCCTTACGAGCTCTGCCGTGTGCCCAAACAGTGGTTTTCCCCCACATATTGGGTATTGGCGTACTCAGGAGAAATTGCATAACAACCTTATCTGTCCATTTTCTCCTTTTACCCTTGTGAAAATAAAAAAAAAGTTTGTAAAAGATCATTTTTGTGGCTAAAAAGTTAAATATTCATTTTTTCCATCCACGTTGCTTTAGTTCCTGTGAAGCACCTGAAGGGTTAATAATCTTTTGAATGTGGTTTTGAGTACCTTGAGGGGTGCAGTTTTTAGAATGGTGTCACTTTTGGGTATTTTCTGCCATATAGCCCCTCTAAGTGACTTCAAATGAGAGGTGGTCCCTAAAAAAAATGGCTTTGTAAATTTTGTTGTAAAAATGAGAAATGCTGGTCAACTTTTAACCCTTATAACTTCCTAACAAAAAAAAATGTTGGTTCCAAAATTGTGCTGATGTAAAGTAGACATGTGGGAAATGTTATTTCTTAACTATTTTGTGTGATATATTTCTCTGTTTTAAGGGAATAAAAATTCAAAGTTTGAAAATTGCAAAATTTTAAAAATTTTCACCATATTTGCGTTTTTTTTCAAAAATAAACGCAAGTTATATCGAAGAAATTTTACTTCTAACGTGAAGTACAATATGTCACGAGAAAACAATCTCAGAATCGCGAAGATCCGTTGAAGCGTTCCAGAGTTATAACCTCATAAAGAGACAGTGGTCAGAATTGTAAAAATTGGCCCGGTCATTAACGTGCAAACCACCCTTGGGGTGAAGGGGTTAATTGACACGTAACAAGGAAAATACTTGATATAGTATTTAAACATCCTCCTTGACCCTGGGCTACAACACCGCCAGTTGTTGCTCGGAAGTGCTGTTAGCACAGTCAACACTTGCTCCTGTGTTACTGGGGTTCAGTAATGTCAGCTGTTCCCCTGCTGTGTGTACGGCAAAAAGTCCTGCTGCCTCCACCATGTTCTCTTCTCATCCCTGGGCTACAACATCGCCAGTTGTTGCTCGGAAGTGCTGTTAGCACAGTCAACACTTGCTCCTGTGTTACTGGGGTTCAGTAATGTCAGCTGTTCCCCTGCTGTGTGAACGGCAAAAAGTCCTGCTGCCTCCACCATGTTCTCTTCTCATTCCTGGGCTACAACACCGCCAGTTGTTGCTCGGAAGTGCTGTTAGCACAGTCAACACTTGCTCCTGTGTTACTGGGGTTCAGTAATGTCAGCTGTTCCCCTGCTGTGTGAACGGCAAAAAGTCTGCTGCCTCCACCATGTTCTCTTCTCATTCCTGGGCTACAACACCGCCAGTTGTTGCTCGGAAGTGCTGTTAGCACAGTCAACACTTGCTCCTGTGTTACTGGGGTTCAGTAATGTCAGCTGTTCCCCTGCTGTGTGTACGGCAAAAAGTCCTGCTGCCTCCACCATGTTCTCTTCTCATCCCTGGGCTACAACACCGCCAGTTGTTGCTCGGAAGTGCTGTTAGCACAGTCAACACTTGCTCCTGTGTTACTGGGGTTCAGTAATGTCAGCTGTTCCCCTGCTGTGTGATACGGCAAAAAGTCCTGCTGCCTCCACCATGTTCTCTTCTCATTCCTGGGCTACAACACCGCCAGTTGTTGCTCGGAAGTGCTGTTAGCACAGTCAACACTTGCTCCTGTGTTACTGGGGTTCAGTAATGTCAGCTGTTCCCCTGCTGTGTGTACGGCAAAAAGTCCTGCTGCCTCCACCATGGTCTCTTCTCATTCCTGGGCTACAACACCCCAGTTGTTGCTCGGAAGTGCTGTTAGCACAGTCAACACTTGCTCCTGTGTTACTGGGGTTCAGTAATGTCAGCTGTTCCCCTGCTGTGTGAACGGCAAAAAGTCCTGCTGCCTCCACCATGTTCTCTTCTCATTCCTGGGCTACAACACCGCCAGTTGTTGCTCGGAAGTGCTGTTAGCACAGTCAACACTTGCTCCTGTGTTACTGGGGTTCAGTAATGTCAGCTGTTCCCCTGCTGTGTGTACGGCAAAAAGTCCTGCTGCCTCCACCATGTTCTCTTCTCATCCCTGGGCTACAACACCGCCAGTTGTTGCTCGGAAGTGCTGTTAGCATAGTCAACACTTGCTCCTGTGTTACTGGGGTTCAGTAATGTCAGCTGTTCCCCTGCTGTGTGAACGGCAAAAAGTCTTGCTGCCTCCACCATTTCTCTTCTCATTCCTGGGCTACAACACCGCCAGTTGTTGCTCGGAAGTGCTGTTAGCACAGTCAACACTTGCTCCTGTGTTACTGGGGTTCAGTAATGTCAGCTGTTCCCCTGCTGTGTGTACGGCAAAAAGTCCTGCTGCCTCCACCATGTTCTCTTCTCATCCCTGGGCTACAACACCGCCAGTTGTTGCTCGGAAGTGCTGTTAGCAGTCAACACTTGCTCCTGTGTTACTGGGGTTCAGTAATGTCAGCTGTTCCCCTGCTGTGTGAACAGCAAAAAGTCATGCTGCCTCCACCCTGTTGTCTTCTCATCCCTGGGCTTCAACACCGCCAGTTGTTGCTGGAAGTGTCATTGGCACGGGTACTCACTCCTGCCCAGACTGGTTACAGCACGCCATCTGTTTCCTGTCAGTGTAAACGTCACTTAGCCTCCAATAAGTTGTCCTGTCGTGTTGCGGTCGGGTTAGCCGACTCTATGGTGCTTGGAGTTTAGGTGCTTCCTATGTGTGCTGCGGGATATGCAAATAAAGGCTGTTTCCGTTGTGACAATAGGACAATCACCCACTGTAGTACTGTGGGATTCGGTAACTGCGGCCAGCTCGCGGCCTGTCAACTTAAATTTCCATGGGTACCTTCTGCTACCCGTCCGGGTTCCAGTACTGTCAGCTGGTTCTCCGCAGTGCCTTTGGCCTAGGTGCCTCCATCTCGGTATCCGAGTTCCAGCAACGTCTGCTGGTCCTTGGTAGTGCTTTGGAGCACAGGTACCTCCTGCTTAGTAACCGTGTCCCAGTAACGTCAGCTGGTCCTCGGTTGTGCCATTGGCTCTTTTCCTTCTGCTGCCCCTCCGGGTTCCAGCACAGTCAGCTGGTCCTTGTTACTTGCATTGGCTCTTGTACCTTCTGCTACCCGTCCGGGTTCCAGTACCGTCAGCTGGTTCTCCGCAGTGCCTTTGGCCTAGGTGCCTCCATCTCGGTATCCGAGTTCCAGCAACGTCTGCTGGTCCTTGGTAGTGCTTTGGAGCACAGGTACCTCCTGCTTAGTAACCGTGTCCCAGTAACGTCAGCTGGTCCTCGGTTGTGCCATTGGCTCTTTTCCTTCTCTGTGCCCCTCCGGGTTCCAGCACAGTCAGCTGTCCTCGTTACTTGCATTGGCTCTTGTACCTTCTGCTACCCGTCCGGGTTCCAGTACCGTCAGCTGGTTCTCCGCAGTGCCTTTGGCCTAGGTGCCTCCATCTCGGTATCCGAGTTCCAGCAACGTCTGCTGGTCCTTGGTAGTGCTTTGGAGCACAGGTACCTCCTGCTTAGTAACCGTGTCCCAGTAACGTCAGCTGGTCCTCGGTTGTGCCATTGGCTCTTTTCCTTCTGCTGCCCCTCCGGGTTCCAGCACAGTCAGCTGCTCCTCATTACTTGCATTGACTCTTGTACCTTCTGCTACATTTACAAATTGAAGATTTTTTCAATGCTTTTTTGGGTAATCACTCTGGATCTCCAACAATGAAGACGACGACCCTGATGACCACCCCGAAGAAGATGACGACCACAAGGACGACGAGCATCAAGCCAATCAGCCTAAACACCATCACAAAGAAGAAATAAAAGATTACCAAACAGGACTAAGAAGGTTAAGACAAACTACAAGATACAGAACAAGAGACTTAAGAACAATAAGCAGAAGATCAAAAAGCAGAAGAACATGAAGTATAAGACCAAAATGAAGAGCAAAATATATGCTCTAAATTATAAGCAGAAGAAGACTAAGCAGTGTATGGGGGTGAGTCCGTTCCTCCTCGTGGTGCCCCTGGAAAATGCCTGCTGCTGCAGGCTAAACTGAACACGGACAAATACTGTTGTAATTTAAATCTTTTGTGACAGCAAGAACGGAAGGATGAAAAATTCATACTTTGACAGATTACAAGTACAGGATTCTCTGTCACAAATAAGAATATGATGAAGAAGATGAAGTACAATATGAATAAGAATAATAGTTTAATAAGAAGAATATGAGTAATGTTAACAAAAAGATGAATAGCAAGAAGTTTAAGAAGAAGATAAAGAAGGTGAAGATGAAGAATAATTTGATGAAAAAGATGATGCTGCTGAAGATTATGAAGGAAAAGTGTGTCAAAAGTTAAAAAGGTGAAGAGCATGGAAGTTGTGAAATATACATATTTGCCAAAATAGAAAAAACGTTAACAACATTGTCAATTTCTTCGTCAATCCGAACATCTTTAAAAAAAAAAATATTTATGCTATTCCATTTGATTGGGTTAAACATCTATGCCTTTAATGTCTCCTCAACCTTCCCCAATACATTCTACATTACTCTTTGTTGTTTTCCTTCATGTACAATTAACCAACAAGGCAAGAATGGTTTTTTTTTAATTCCGATATTTTGTTCCCATAGACTTACATTGGATTTCCGGTATCGGTATCGGGTATCGCCGATATTTTTTGGGTATCGGCGATACCATTCCGATTCCGATACTTTTGGATATCGGAAAGTATCGCTCAACTCTAATAAAGATCCTTCTAGAAGGTCGTTTGACTTAAATAGTGTTAAGGCTCCGTTACACATAGAGAGATTGCTGAAACGTCACCGATTTTGTGACGTAGCAGCGACCTACCCAGCGATCTCGCTTAGTGTCACACGCAGCGACAATCAGCCCCCTGCTGGGTATCGCTGATCATCGCTGAATGTCCTTGACCATTTTTTCATCGTTGGTCTCCGGCTGGCCAGCGCTCATCGCTGCGTGTGACAGCGGGAGATCAGCGATAAGCGAGCTGGGGCTAGTATCCAAGGTAAACATCAGGTTTCCAGGCACCGGGTGGCGCCTAGAAACCCGATGTGTACGTTACATACCAGCGCACTGGTGCAGGGGAGCTGGTAACCAAGGTACACAGCGGGTTTCTAAGCGCGGCGCCTAGAAACCCGATGTGTACCTTGGTTACCAGCTCCCTGCACCAGCGCGCTGGTATCTAACGTACACTGCGGGTAACTAAGCAACGTGCATCGCTTGTTACCCGCACCTGATCGCTGGTGAGATCTGCCTGTTTGGCAGCTCAGCAGCGATCATGTAGCAACACACCAGCGATCCTGACAAGTTCATATCATTGTCGGGATCACTGGTGAGTCGCTATGTGTAACGGGACCCTAACGTAAGCAATAAATGCAATAAACATTACCATACATTTGCACCTTGTTAACTCTGTGATCATGATTCATAGATTCATAGAATCATAGATTCATAGATATTCATAGATTTCTAGATTTCCCCCATCAGCAAAAAAAAACACAAAAAAAAGATAAAACATTAAGCAATTAAAACAGATTGTCCAGACTCCCCCCCAGCATTTAAGCAAGTTATTGTCAAAAAAGTATCTAATATAACAGAAAAACCAAGAAAAACTTCACAAAAAGGTTCCTGCAGTTTCTGCACTCTATAAAGCTATACCCCTTAAAAAAAATCACTGCACATAAATGTTTCTTCCTGTTATGTCACAGTAGCTGGATAATGCAAACAATGATATTCCACTGTGGTGTCACAGTACAGTGATATTAAACACAGTGATGTCACAGTGCAGTGATAGTAAACACAGTGATGTCACAGTCCAGTGATATTAAACACAGTGATGTCACAGTGCAGTGACAGTAAACACAGTGATGTCACAGTGCAGTGGTAATAATAAGCACAGTGATGTCACAGTCCAGTGACAGTAAACACAGTGATGTCACAGTACAGTGATAGTAAACACAGTGATGTCACAGTACAGTGATAGTAAACACAGTGATGTCACAGTGCAGTGATAGTAAACACAGTGATATCACAGTACAGGGTATTAAACACAGTGATGTCACAGTGCAGTGATAGTAAACACAGTGATGTCACAGTGCAGTGGTAATAATAAGCACAGTGATGTCACAGTGCAGTGACAGTAAACACAGTGATGTCACAGTGCAGTGGTAATAATAAGCACAGTGATGTCACAGTCCAGTGATATTAAACACAGTGATGTCACAGTGCAGTGACAGTAAACACAGTGATGTCACAGTACAGTGATAGTAAACACAGTGATGTCACAGTGCAGTGATAGTAAACACAGTGATGTCACAGTACAGTGATAGTAAACACAGTGATGTCACAGTACAGTGATAGTAAACACAATGATGTCACAGTGCAGTGATAGTAAACACAGTGATGTCACAGTACAGGGTATTAAACACAGTGATGTCACAGTGCAGTGATAGTAAACACAGTGATCCAAACTGCAATGTGTAGACAGCACACGACCGGGTCAAGGATGCACGCTCTGGTCCATGGATCCAAATGGGCCACAAAATCCACAAGTAAAAGAAGAAGCAGCATCCATCCAGGTGAAGAATAAGAAAAGCTTTATTCTGCCATATCACAAGACGACGTTTCGGCCATATAGGGCCTTTTTCAAGTTGAAAAAGGCCACTATATGGCCGAAACGTCGTCTTGTGATATGGCAGAATAAAGCTTTTCTTATTCTTCACCTGGATGGATGCTGCTTCTTCTTTTACTAGTAGACACAGTGATGTCACAGTACAGTGGTAATAAGCACAATGATGTCACAGTGCAGAGATAATAAGCACAGTGATGTCACAGTGCAGTGATATTAAACACAGTGATGTCACAGTACAGTGATATTAAACACAATGATATCACAGTGCAGTGATATTAAACACAATGATATCACAGTGCATGTTATTAAACACAGTGATGTCACAGTACAGGGTATTAAACACAGTGATGTCACAGTGCAGTGATAGTAAACACAATGATGTCACAGTACAGTGGAAATAAGCACAATGATGTCACAGTACAGAGATAATAAGCACAGTGATGTCACTGTACAGTGATATTAAACACAGTGATGTCACAGTACAGTAATTTTAAACACAGTGATGTCACAGTACATGGATATTAAACACAGTGATGTCACAGTACAGTGGTAATAAACACAGTAATGTCGCAGTACAGTGGTAAGAAACACAGTGGTGTTACAGTACAGGGATATTAAGCACAGTGAAGTCACAAACAATAAGGAATACTAAACATAATGATATCAGAGTACAAGGATAATAAACTTAGTGATGTCATAATACATGGATATTAAACATAATTAAGTCAAGTACAAGGATCATAAACACAGTGGTATCATAGGTCAGGAAAATTAAACACAATGAGGTCACTGTACGAAGATAATAAACAGTGATGTCGCAGTATAAGGATAATAAAAAGAGTGATATGGTAGCGCAGGGATATGAAGCACAGTGTTGTCACATTACAGAGATAATAAACTCAGTGATGTCACAGTACAGAGATAACAAGCACAATTATATAGCAGAACAGAAATATTAAAATTAATAATATCACAATATAGGAATAGTAAACAAAGTGATGTCACAGTACAGGATATGAAAGGGGTGGTCCGATACCTAAAATGTTCTTTATAAATATCTATTTTTACACCCTAACCCTAAGCACTGTTGTAATTTTCTTTATTATAAAATACCCTACACTTCTCTCTATCCAGCTAATCCCAAATGTGTTTTTTTACTTTACTTTCTGAGATGTATTTAGTTCCAGCAGGGTATATGATCATTTTGTTTCTTATAAGTTTTGTCTGTTTAATGGCTAATGTGAACATGCCTTTATGTGTAGTATGTACAGTACAGACCAAAAGTTTGGACACACCTTCTTATTTAAAGATTTTTCTGTATTTTCATGATTATGGAAATTGTAAATTCACACTGAAGGCATTAAAAATATGAATTAACACATGTAGAATTATATACTTAACAAAAAAGTGTGTAACAACTGAAATTATGTCTTATATTCTAGGTTCTTCAAAGTAGCCACCTTTTGCTTTGATGACTGCTTTGCACACTCTTGGTATTCTCTTGATGAGCTTCAAGAGGTAGTCACCGGAAATGATTTTCACTTCACTGGTGTGCCCTGTCAGGTTTAATAAGTGGGATTTCTGGCCTTATAAATGGGGTTGGGACCATCAGCTGTAACATAGTTATTAAGGTTGAAGGAAGACTTTAAGTCCATCTAGTTCAACCCATATCCTATCCTAACCTGCCCTAACATGTTGATCCAGAGGAAGGCAAAAAAAACCAAGTGGCAAACAGTAAGCTTCACATTGGGGAAAAAAATTCCTTCCCGACTCCAGTTGTGTTGTGCAGAAGTCTGGTGGATACACAGCTGATGGTCCTACTGAATAGACTGTTAGAATATGTATTATGGCCAGAAAAAAGCAGTAAAAAATAAAGAAAAACGAGTGGCCATCATTACTTTAAGAAATGAAGGTCAGTCTGTCCGAAAAATTGGGAAAACTTTGAAAGTGTCCCCAAGTTCAGTTGCAAAAACCATCAAATGCTACAAAGAAACTGGCTCACATGAGGACCGCCCCAGGAAAGGAAGACCAAGAGTCACCTCTGCTTCTGAGGATAAGTTTATCTGAGTCACCACAGACACATCTCTACAACAACTGTTAAGAGGAGACTTTGTGCAGCAGGCCTTCATGGTAAAATAGCTGCTAGGAAACCACTGCTAAGGACAGGCAACAAGCAGAAGAGACTAGTTTGGGCTAAAGAACACAAGGAATGGACATTAGACCAGTGGAAATCTGTGCTTTGGTCTGATGAGCCCAAATTTGAGATTTTAGGTTTCAACCACCGTGTCTTTGTGCGACGCAGAAAAGGTGAACGGATGGACTCTACATGCCTAGTTCCCATCGTGAAGCATGGAGGAGGAGGTATAATGGTGTGGATGCTTTGCTGGTAACACTGTTGGGGATTTATTCAAAATTGAAGGCATACTGAACCAACATGGCTACCACAGCATCTTGCAGCGGCATGCTATTCCATCCGGTTTGCGTTTAGTTGGACCATCATTTATTTTTCAACAGTTCAATGACCCCAAACACACCTCCAGGCTGTGTAAGGGCTATTTGACCAAGATGGAGAGTTATGGGGTGCTACGCCAGATGACCTGGCTTCCACAGTCACCAGACCTGAACTCAATTGAGATGGTTTGGGGTGAGCTGGACCACAGAGTGAAGGCAAAAGGGACAACAAGTGCTAAGCATCTCTGGGAACTCCTTCAAGATTGTTGGAAGACCATTTCCGGTGACTACCTCTTGAAGCTCATCAAGAGAATGCCAAAAGTGTGCAAAGCAGTCATCAAAGCAAAAGGTGGCTACTTTGAAGAACCTAGAATATAAGACATATTTTCAGTTGTTTCACACTTTTTTGTTAAGTATATAATTCCACATTTGTTAATTCATAGTTTTGATGCCTTCAGTGTGAATGTACAATTTTCATAGTCATGAAAATACAGAAAAATCTTTAATTAAAAATGTTGTGTCCAAACTTTTGGTCTGTACTGTATATCAAGTTAAACTGCAGCTCAAATTTTGTATTTTTTCACTTTTTCACTTCCCTACAGCATCTATCACCTCTTCTGAAACAGGATGTCGTCATGGGGGGGGGGGGGCGCTGATGTCACTTACCACAGTTTCTTTCATCACTACCCTCTGAAGATGTCCTGAATGCATGGCACTGATGTCTATAGGAGAAGTGACCTGGACAATCTGCACTCTGCTTCAGTTTCCTCCGAACATCGCCCCACAGCTTCTATCACCACCGTGGTAGGGGTAGGGTAGTAGACTGAGAGGAGATGTAGGGTGGTGCTGAGCCATGGAATGTTTTGTGGGTGAGGGTAACAAGTTTGTACTGATTCTGGAGTGGATGGGTAACCAGTGTAATGACTGGCACAAGGTAGAGGCATCGGTATATCGATTGGTGAGGAATATGATCCTGGCTGCAGCATTCAAGACAGATTGGAGAGGGGAGAGTTTGGTAAGAGGGAGACCAATTAGTAGAGAGTTACAATAGTCCAGACGAGAATGAATAGAAGAAACAGTAAGAGTTTTTGCAGAGTCGAAAGTAAGAAAGGGTCGAATTCTAGAAATGTTTTTTAGGAGCAGATAACAAGAGCGAGCCTAGGACCTGATGTGGGGGTAAATGAAAGCTTGGAATCAAGTATGACCTCAAAACAGCGGGTATGTTGCTGGGGAGTAATGGTGGAACCACACACGGAAATGGCAATGTCGGGCATAGGTAGGTTAGTAGAGGGAGAAAACACAAGGAGTTTAGTTTTTGACAGTACAGTACAGCAATGAAGAAAGATTCATATTTAAAAGCGAACATGTCAGCAGGATTTTGCTAAGAAAACTACAGACATTATTAAGATGGCACTGTTACATAGTTTAAAATGATACCTGGGGTGAAAAAAATCCGTCCCGTCTTGTGGTTCTTGTGTAAGGGATGGACAGGACTGTAGTCATGACCTGGATTACTGCAACCTCCATGTCCAGTCCTACCCCTAAAAATGAAACTGTTTTCTTCTCTCTGAATGGTCACATGGTACCACTCATTAAGGTAATGAATAGGCACTCCATGCCTATTCATTACCTTAATGAGCCATACCATGTGACCGCTCAGCACAGGAGAGCTGCAGGAAGCCGGGACAATGGAGATGCAGGGACGTTTGTCATGGAAATATATATGTATTCCATATATTCAAAGTATATTCATATATATCAGACCTGGGCAAAGTGCGGCCCGCGGGCCACATCCGGCCCTCTTGTTGTCTCAGTCCGGCCCGCGGACCGAGACAGCCGTGGGGCTGATAACCTGAGGTCCGCAGGCTGCACCGTGCCCGCCCATCGCTGTCTCTCCCAGTGATTTTCAACCAGTGTTCTGCGGCACACTAGTGTGCCGCGACACATGGTCGGGTGTGCCGTGGGGAAAGTTCCCCAAACTATGGTGCCAGGAGCCGGTGGCTGGGATCATACTCACCCCTCCCCGTGCCATCGCTGAGGGTCCCTGCAATCCTGCGTTCTCCCCGGCTCTGCAGCTCTCCAGCGCTGAGCGGTGATGTAATACCCGCTCATTAAGGTCATGTAATATGGACGCGACGCCACTCCCATGGGCGTGGCGTCCATATTCATGGCCTTAATGAGCGGTATTACGTCACCGCTCAGTGCCGGAGAGCTGCAGGAAGACAGGGAGAACGCAGGATTGCAGGGACCCTCAGCGATGGCACAGGGAGGGGTGAGTATGATGGAGGAGAGGACAAGGAGCACGGAGCTGGACGGGGGATAGAACGGTGGATGGAGGAAGCATGGAGGACGGGGGGGGAGAACGGAGGACGGGGGAAGCATGGAGCAGGACGGGGGGGGGGAACGGAGGACGGGGAAGCATGGAGGAGGACAGGGGGAGAACGGAGGACGGGGGAAGCATGGAGGAGGACATGGGGGGAGAACGGTGGACGGGGGAAGCATGGAGGATGACCGGGGGGAGAACGGAGGACGGGGGAAGCATGGAGGAGGACGGGGGAAGCATGGAGGAGGACGGGGAAGCATGGAGGAGGACGGGGGGAGGACGGGGTAAGCATGGAGGAGGACGGGGGAGAACGGAGGACGGGGGAGGATGGAGGAGGACAATGAGCACGGAGCAGGACGGGGGGAGGATGGAGGGCACAGAGGAGCACCGAGCAGGACAGGGGGGAGAGGATGGAGGGCACAGAGGAGCATGGAGCAGGACGAGGGGGGGCACAGGAGGACGGAGAAGGAATGGGGGAGCACAGCGGAGGACGGAGCAGGAGGGGGGGAGTACAGAGGAGAATGGGGGAGCACAGAGCTGGATGGGGGAGCAAGGAGCAGGACGGGGGCAGCACAGAGCAGGAGGGCAGTTTATACACCCGGCTTATACACGAGTCAATAAGTTTTCCCAGTTTTTTGTGGCAAAATTAGGGGGTCGGCTTATACACGGGTCGGCTTATACACGAGTATATACGGTAGGTAGGAGACGTGTACAATAAGGGTGCTTTCACACGTTGCGGGTTGCAATGCGTGTTTCCTGATGCGCGCTATGTATAATATGACTGTTTTAGTGTCATTTTGTGCTATTTTGGTTGGTGGTGTGCCCCAGGATTTTCTAAGTATAAAAAGTGTGCCGCGGCTCAAAAAAGGTTGAAAATCACTGCTCTAGGCGCAGTCAGCATTGGTGGAGGAGGGGCCTCAGGCCACTTCCTCCACCAATCAGCGTGTGAAACAGCTGAAGTGATGACGGCATGTCATCGCATCAGCTGTGTACCGCCGGTGAGTCAGCGCATCGGAGACAGCAACAGCAGCAGCAGGGCGCCTGGGAACGGGACTGATGTGAGTATGTGGTGTTATTTTTTTTTTCATGTGTATGAACATGGGGATTCAATGGAAGTGAACATGGGGATTCTATGGAGGTGAACGTGGGGATTCTATGGGGGTGAACGTGGGGATTCTATGGAGGTGAACGTGGGGATTCTATGGAAGTGAACATGGGGATTCTATGGGGTGAATATGGGGATTCTATGGGGTGAACATGGGGATTCTATGGGGTGAACATGGGGATTCTATGGAGGTGAACATGGGGATTCTATGGAGGTGAACGTGGGGATTCTATGGAGGTGAACGTGGGGATTCTATGGAGGTGAACATGGGGATTCTATGGAGGTGAACGTGGGGATTCTATGGAGGTGAACATGGGATTCTTTGGGGGTGAACACGGGGATTCTATGAAGGTGAACATGGGAATTCTATGGGAGTGAACATGTGGATTCTATGAAAGTGAACATGGGGATTCTTTGGGGGTGAACATGGGGATTCTATGGAAGTGAACATGGGGATTCTATGGGAGTGAACATGTGGATTCTATGAAAGTGAACATGGGGATTCTATGGGGTGAACATGAGGATTCTATGGAGGTGAACATGGGAATTCTATGGAAGTAAACATGGGGATTCTATGGGGGTGAACGTGGGGATTCTATGGGGGTGACGTACAGCACATGGGGATTCTATGGGGGTGACGTGCAGCACATGGGGAGGCTATGGGAAGGCTGTATACTCATGCAGTATATGGAAAGGCTGTGTGGGGCTCATGCAGTATATAGGGAGGCCGTGTGGGGCTCATGCAATATATATATATATATATATATATATATATATATGGAGGCTGTGTGGCGCTCATGCAGTGTATATAGGAAGGCTGTGTGGCGCTCATGCAGTATATATAGGGAGGCTGTGGGGCTCATGCAGTGTATATAGGGGGGCTGTGTGGCACTCATGCAGTATATAGGGAGGCTGTGTGGCGCTCATGCAGTATATAGGGAGACTGTGGGGCTCATGCAGTATATATAGGGGGCTGTGTGGCGCTCATGCAGTATATATATGGAGGCTGTGTGCGTCTCATGCAGTATATAGGGAGGCTTGTGGGGCTCATGCTGTATATATAGGGAGGCTGTGTGAGGCTCATGCTGTATATAAGGGGCTGTGGGGGGTTCAAATATATATAGGGGGTGTCAGCATACTTAATTCTGCTCAATATTAAGTGATGCAATCAATATTAATAAGTTAATAAGTTGAGTAGAACTTAATTTCAAGCTATTGGTTCGGCCCTCCACAACAGTCATGGTCTCTCATGTGGCCCCTCGGGAAAATTAATTGCCCACCCCTGATATATATGCATTCACAGTTAGATAGATCTCACTTGCTAAAAATCCTGTGCTCACACATATCTATGCAAAAGCTGATGCCAGCTATAATCAGTCGTTTTAAACGACTCTGGCCTTCATAAGGAACAAGTACATAGAGTCTTAGTTAGATATCTATTGTTTACTTTACTAGTCATGCAAGAATGCTGGGGCAAAGAGCAGTAAACAATAAATCTGCAACTTCAGCCCTTTTATCATAATTATCATACTTACACTAGAACAGCCAATAATCTAGCAGCTTTTAATTGTATGTTAATTGACTAACCAGCCCCTTTTTGTAAACGTATAAAACCTTGAATGAATAATAAATGAGAGGTCTTGACGAACTGTTATACTGACACTTCCATTGTGGACAGTCCTCATTTCGTTCTGAGCGCTCAAAAGACATTTAATAGAGAATTGGGAACGGCACCAGCAAACACTTCAGGATAAATTTATCCTAATTAAATTTCTATAACAGTTGGCGCCCAACTCCACCTCTCTCCCCTCCTCTTTCTCTCGCTCCTCCCTCACACCTCCCTTCTTTTCCTCTTTTTTTTCTACTTCGTTATCAACTGGGTCAACGCCCAATCAAAGCAATGTGGTGTCCCTGTATTCAGTGCCTCCAGCACAGGGCACCCTGTCTATCCCAAGCACAGTACAAACATTGCCAGTCATTATATCAGGAGAAGAAAGTGCAAATCTCCCTACACAAAACGCTGCATGTAGCCCCAGACACAACAACTAGCAGAGCCCACAGCAATGGCTTCACAGGGGGGTGGTATAGCTACAGACACATATGAGGAACCTCAGTGCCGAGCAGGGCTGCCAGCATGGAACCATGACACTGATCCACCGCAGCCTCAGCAAGGAAGTGGGAAATCCCCATGCAGCAAGACAACTTTTAAGCCCAAATCTCACCCAGTGTATGCACCAAGTACACCATGTCACTTCTCATCTGATGAAGATGAAGATGCAACATCACACATGCTGCCCAATACTAGAGAAGAAAACCCACAAACACCAAGAGAGCAGGGACAGGTAGAGGCACCATCCTATGAGCCCTTCATCCCAAGCCAGGTGATCAGTATGCTGCCAGACCCAGGGATACACCCCATGCCATTTTGCCAAAAAATGCAGCAGATCCAGCGAACGTATGCAGCAGCCTGGATTGATCTCTGGACCGAAATGGAAATAAAAGCAGGTGATGCATTCTGGTCAATTATGAGAGAACACTTCAAGCTTCCAGCAGAGTTAGATGCGTATGCCTGGGAGACAGGACCAAAGCTAATTGAGCAGCTCAGAGAATGGGCCAAAAGCAGACTGACAGGACAAACTCTCAGCCTACATGACATGAGTCAAGACAAGACAGAGTCTGTGGAGAAGTTCCATGACAGAGTAATGCAAGTGTTTCAAGATTTGGGCCTCATTACCCATGATCAGACACACAGACGGATGTTGGCACAGGCTTTTGTGCATGGACTGAGAGAACCAATCAGGAAACCACTGGTAGTAGCCAGGCCTGAGTACACGTCAATAGCAATGGATACCCTGCTCGCAGTAGCAAAAAGGATTGAGTCCCGCCGGGACAGAAGGGATGTCCGTGTTACAACTGCGGCGAGTATGGTCATTTCCGGAACCGGTGCAGAACACCGACTTCGCAGAAGAAGAAGAAATACAGAAAGCAGTGAAGAACCCCGTCCATAGGACAGGAGCACACCAAGTCCACAGGGAATCCCACCAGTGGGACCAATATCCTGAGAGTGGATGGCGTAGTCAGATCTTTTCTTGTGGAACTCCGCAACCTCACCTATCTATCAGAATCTTCTGCGTCCTGCATGGGAATTGATGGTCAAGTCAGATATTTCCAGATTATGAAGCCCCTGAGCGTGTGGACTCAGCCAGAACACTCCATCATGTCCCAGTTTGTTGTGTCAAAGACCTGCACCCTCAACCTATTGGGAGTGGACTTACTGCAGAAGCTGAAAGCAACCAGAGTGTTCCAGGAAGATGGGACCATGACACTTTCTTCACCCCTGACCCAAGAAGAAACAGGAACAACCACACTTCAGACCTATCACAGGAGGTGCTGGACATAGTACCAGAAAAGCCACTCCATCACCCAGAGTCAAGATGTCTCTGACCAACTGAAGGTCTAAGTGAACTCGCCTACAAAGACGGCCTGAGAACTTTGACATTGGCCAGGATATTCAACTCAAGAAGGACCCTACTCGCTTCATGGAATGGCAACACCTCATCCGGCTCCAACGCCAGAGGTTCATCTTTTGCAAGCACCAGGAGGTGCCCCCTGCAATCAACCAGTTCACCCAGGCCCTAGACCGGCAAAAGGCCACTCAGCTCTTCAAACTTGTGCACAAATACTGACCTGATACCGAGCTGGAGAAAAAGAAACTACTGATGGCCCGTGCTGAGAAAAAAGCAGCCGGTGAAGGAGACGTCCCAACAAAAAGACCCCCTGTGACCAGAGCAGGTGCTAACACAGTGACTGCCTTGGTGGAGAACAAGAAAGCCAGCTGGTCGTCATCTCTCATGATGTGGATCCTAGTAGGCGGCTTGTTTTCTTGCCAGCTCTGTGCCGAGAGCAGTGGCGTAGCAACTGTTTGTGGCGCCCGGGGCGGCAAATTTTAGGCCACACCCCTAGCCACACCCATTTCACTGGTCACACCAATATCCACGCCTGACCACACCCATTTAGCACTGCTGATCACACTGTTTCATAAACAATAATTATAAACACATACCTCTCAACCGTCCCGGTTTCAGCGGGACAGTCCCGATTTCGGGACCCTGTCCGCTGTCCCGGACAGGCGGTTTACTTTACGCATTAGAATCGTACATACGGAAACGCTGGGGACCTCCCACACATTCTGGCAGCCACAAGTCACGTTCCATCGCTGACCTCATTTCCCCAGGATGGGGGGATCTCATCAGCTATGCAGCGCTCCATTCAATACCCGGCTCTCACTGAGCGAGACAGGCAGGATCTGGGGATCTCTTCATCTGTTGAACAGATCCCATGATAAGATCCCCACATCCTGCCTGTCTCGCTCAGTGAGAGTCGGGTATTGTATGCAGCGGTCCGTACAATACCCGGCTCTCACTCCAACAGATCCAGCGGCTCGATGCGTCGCCATTCTGAAGACTCTCCCGAGAACGAGTTACAGTACCTGCTGCTGTAAGCTGACCGCCGGAAATGAGGTCAATGGTCATTTCCGGCGTTCAGCTGACTTACAGCACGTCACCTCCGGTGGAACGTGACGTGTGGCTGCCAAAACGTGTGGGAGGTCCCCGGGTTTCCGCATGTACGATTCTAATGCGGGAAAGTAAACCTCCCGGCCAGGACAGCGGGACAGGGACCCAGCCCTACACAGATAACAGCATTCGCTCCGTCCCCACGCAGACCCATGCACATAATGGCACCCCTCCTTCCCCCTGCAGCCCCCAAGCACACAGATCCCGCAAGTAACAGGACCCTTGTACATGCGCGGCTCCGCTCTTTGTGGCCCTGTACACACACGGCTCCGCTCCACACACCTCGCACGCACAAGGCTCCGCTCCGTACACCTCGTACACACACGGCTTCGCTCCGTACACCTCGTACACACACGGCTCCGCTCCGTACACCTCGTACACACAAGGCTCCGCTCCGTACACCTCGTACACACACGGCTTTGCTCCGCACACCTCGTACACACACGGCTTTGCTCCGTACACCTCGTACACACACGGCTTTGCTCCGTACACCTTGTACACACACGGCTTTGCTCCGTACACCTCGTACACACACGGCTCCGCTCCGTACACCTCGTATACACACGGCTCCGCTCCGTACACCTTGTACACACACGGCTCCGCTCTTTGTGGCCCTGTACACACACGGCTCCGCTCCACACACCTCGCATGCACAAGGCACCGCTCCGTACACCTCGTACACACACGGCTTCGCTCCGTACACCTCGTACACACACGGCTCCGCTCCGTACACCTCGTACACACAAGGCTCCGCTCCGTACACCTCGTACACACACGGCTTTGCTCCGTACACCTCGTACACACACGGCTTTGCTCCGTACACCTCGTACACACACGGCTTTGCTCCGTACACCTCGTACACACACGGCTCCGCTCCGTACACCTCGTATACACACGGCTCCGCTCCGTACACCTCGTACACACACGGCTCCGCTCCGTACACCTCGTATACACACGGCTCCGCTCCGTACACCTCGTACACACGGCTTTGCTCCGTACACCTCGTACACACACGGCTTTGCTCCGTACACCTCGTACACACACGGCTCCGCTCCGTACACCTGTATACACACGGCTCCGCTCCGTACACCTTGTACACACACGGCTCCGCTCCGTACACCTCGTACACACACGGCTCCGCTCCGTACACCTCCGCTCCGTACACCTCCGCTCCGTACACCTCGTACACACACGGCTTTGCTCCGTACACCTCGTACACACACGGCTTTGCTCCGTACACCTCGTACACACACGGCTCCGCTCCGTACACCTCGTATACACACGGCTCCGCTCCGTACACCTCGTACACACGGCTCCGCTCCGTACACCTCATTGACACACAGCTCAGCTACATCCACATTGTAAACCCCTTATGATCCCACATATAAACTTACCATCATCCAGCACCATGACGACCAGTACAGCAGCTTCCTGCACACAGGGGCCTGATCATGTGACACCTAACTCCTCCCCTCCTGCGACCTCATCACAGGTCCTGCTGCACCTTTACAAAGGACTGCACAGCAATGGTAAATGCTGGCTGTGCGAAGTTGGGAGGGCAAGGAAGGGGTGCATGGGGGGCGTGGCGACTTCTCACTGCAGGACACATAGTGTCCTGACCGAGCCAGCGGGTGGGAGGGGTTAGAATCGGGACTGTTGGGCTATGGAATTGCTGCTGCTGCTGCGTCGCCCCCACACACACGTGCCGCCCACCCCGCCCCCCCCACGCTACGCCACTGGCCGGGAGATGGGGGTCCCCTGCCGCATAGTGAAGGACAAGGCAAAACTGGGCTGCCTCGCCCATCGGAATCAATCCCAGCTTTCCACAGTAAAGAAAAAGACTGTAAACCCCACTGAGTTCAGAATGGTGCAAGGCCTGGAAACCGTGAAAGAGGCTACGGTATTTGAAACCCCAACAGTGCTGAACCCGCACACTCTGCTCTCAAAAGTCCCAGTCACCGCAACGGTATTCACGGTGATCAACCTGGCCAGTACCTTCTTCAGTGTTTTCCCCTCCACCTGGAGGCATGCCTTCACGCACCAGTGCAGTGCATATGGACAGTGTTGCCTCAAGGTGCTCAAAACAAGCCCTTCAAGTTTCACCAAGACAATGTCCTCCATCCTCGTCAACTGGATTGCAGAATATGCAAGAGTCACTCTTCTACAACACGTGGATGACCTTCTCTTTTGTGTGGTTGACATCGACACCTGCACAGTCCATTTCTTGTCTCTCCTACTCTACCTGGAAGAACAGCAACGCAAGGTCTGGAAGAACAAAGTCCAGTGATGTCAGAAGCAAGTTACGTGACTAGGGCACTGTATTGCCCACCAGACGAAACACATGTCAAAAGACTGGAAGACCACTGTGGAGAAGATGGCTCCCCCAACAACTCCAAAAATGCTGCAGGCCTTCCCTGGTCTAGTGTCGTATTGCAGAACCTGGATCCCTGATGCCTCAGTCCTAATGCAGCCTCTGTGCGCTTGCATCAACGCAACCCCGCTCCTTCTATCGGACGCAGCCTTCAACCCATTCAGGAGATTGGAAGAACCCCACAGTCTCAGCGCCAACACCAGGCCTACCTGACTACGAGAAGTCTTTCCGTCTACCTGATGAAAGAAAGAAGGTCATGCTACTGGAGTCCTGATATGGATTCACGGGGGAAAACAGAGACTTTTAGGCTGCCTCTCAGCCCGCTTGGATCCAGTTGCAAGAGGAGCACCCTCCTGCCTGATGGCAGTATCTGCAGCACACACCTTCCTGGACAAGGTTGCTGACATCACTCTTGGATAGCCACTGGAAACTCTCAAGGGTATGCCACACTAAACAATATCGCTAACGGGATCGCTAAAAAACGTCACTATTTAGCGATCCCGTTAGCGATATTGTTCAGTGCGGCAGCTTCCAGCGACGAGCTTCCTGCTGTGATCTCGCTCGTCGCTGGAATCGCTCCGGACCCTATTTTATCGTCGGCGCTCCCGCTGGGTAAGTATCTTATCGCTGTGTGGCACCTTTTCTTAGCGATTTAGCGGTACTTTTGTACCGCTAAAGTCGTTAAGAAGATCGCTAACGGCGATAGCGTCGTTAACTATATCGCTAAATGTGGCCGCATTTAGCGATATAGAAACAATCCCGCTAGCGATCTCATTAGTATGCAACGCTAAACGAGATCGCTAGCGGGATTGCTTAGTGTGGCAGTACCTTCACTCCACATGACATCTTGGCAATCTTCAATCAAGCTCAACCAACAATAATCTCCCCACCGCCAGGCATCTTTGTGGCGCCTCTATCGCCTTTGTCTCATAATGTCACCGTCTCCAGACCTACAGTCCTCAGCCCGGCCACTCTACTCCCACTCCCAAGGGGGGATACAATATGGACTTTCCAGAACAAAATTTACAGAATTTATCCTCTACTTGGATGGCTCCAGATTTGCAGATGATGAAGAAGTTTCCACACAGGAAGTGCAGTGACCAGCAATCAAGAAATCCTGTGGTCCAGAAGTCTGTCACCTAGCCTGTCAGCCCAGGAAGCAGAACTGATAGCGCTGACGAAGGCCTGCCAGATGGCAGAAGGCAAGACTGCAAACATCTACACCGACTACCGGTACTCGCATGGCATAGCACACGACTTTGGGCCCATCTGGGCTACAAGGGACTTCATCACAGCAAACGGGACAACCGTGAAGCATCATGGAGACTTCAGGGACCTGCTGGGTGTACTCCAACTTCCAAAATGGTGGCAATTTGAAAAATCAAAGTGCATGGAAAACTGAGAACAGAAGAGGCGTGAGGCAATAACATGGCGGACATGGCAGCCAAAGAAGCGGCCAAAGGAAGACAACATAGAGAAGTGGGAGAGGTCGTAGAGCCGGACGGCTACTACATGACGACTGAAGACAAGAAACCTGACAAAAAGACGTCCTGGGATCTGCTCAAGAAGTTGCAAGACCAAGCTCCAAAAGGAGAAGAAGAGCTGAATGCGAAAAAAGCAACACGTGTAGAAGGAAGGCTATCAATAATGGACTTCAAACTCTGCCTACCACAAAGTATGCACCCTATGGTGGTCCAATGGGCACATGGACCCACACCCACATATCAAAGACACAGATGAATGATCTGATTGGTGCTTACTGGTTCGCTTCAGGGATCTCCACCCTAACAGCCAAATTCACCAGCAGCTGTCTGACCTGCGGCAAATGCAAGCCTGGACGTATGGAAGAAAGTCCCCCTCACCTCATCTGGAAAGACCACTCCACCAGCTTCAAAGGATCCAGATAGACCACATCCAGATATCGCCAAGTGAAGGATTCAAATACGCCATTGTGGTCAAAGAAGTATTTTCAAGATGAACAGAAGCGTTCCAAGTCAGCAAAGACTACTGCAAAGAAGCTACTTTCGGAAAATAGTGTGCAGATACGGGGTTCCAGAAATGATAGAAAGTGATCAGGGACCCGCATTCACAGCAAATCTGACACACGAGACCCGATTAGCAGTAGGGTCAGACCTAGGCCTACACACTCCTTACCACCCCCAGAGCAGCGGGAAGGTAGAAAGACTGAACGGAACACTTAAGAATAGGATGCTGAAAATTGCCCAAGAGACACGCAAACCATGGCATGACACACTCCCAATTGCACTGTTTAACGTAAGGCACACTCCCAGAGACCCAGAAAAGCTGTCACCATACAAAATTTTGTTTGGGTCTAGTCCCAAGTTAGGTGTATTCTTCCCTCAGCAGCAGAATATGCAAAATGATATCTTGTTTGCTTATGTAATTGAATTGGTCAAAAACTAACGTCCATTCTCGAGTTTTTCTCTTCACTGCCAGATTTGATGGTCCTGTCCAAGAGCCCCAGATGACACCAACCTCTGTGTAACTAGAGGGAAAGCCTGTTTGGATCCACGTATCGCATTGCAAGAAAGCTCCCGTACCAGGAGAGACACCTAAGCCATGAAGGATGTCGTGGATGCTCTGACTGACCAGACAGATGACCTACCTGATGAAGAATACACACGTTTTTTTTCTGAACATGCAGTTAAATAAAGAGACTATGATTGCAAACACATAAACCCCCGACAGGGACAGTTCTCCTGACAGCCCATTAGTGAAAAGTCTGTATTCGGTGGGGGAGACATGCGCTAGGCATATTCTCAACCCGCCGGCAGCACAAAAGAGTTGCAGCGCTTTGGGACAGGAGCAGGTTTTTAGGGCAAGTGGTATCTAAGGGGGGACTGTCATGGAAATATATATGTATTCCATATATTCAAAGTATATTCATATATATGCATTCACAGTTAGATAGATCTCACTTGCTAAAAATCCTGTGCTCACACATATCTATGCAAAAGCTGATGCCAGCTATAATCAGTCGTTTTAAACGACTCTGGCCTTCATAAGGAACAAGTACATAGAGTCTTAGTTAGATATCTATTGTTTACTTTACTAGTCATGCAAGAATGCTGGGGCAAAGAGCAGTAAACAATAAATCTGCAACTTCAGCCCTTTTATCATAATTATCATACTTACACTAGAACAGCCAATAATCTAGCAGCTTTTAATTGTATGTTAATTGACTAACCAGCCCCTTTTTGTAAACGTATAAAACCTTGAATGAATAATAAATGAGAGGTCTTGACGAACTGTTATACTGACACTTCCGTTGTGGACAGTCCTCATTTCGTTCTGAGCGCTCAAAAAGACATTTAATAGAGAATTGGGAACGGCACCAGCAAACACTTCAGGATAAATTTATCCTGATTAAATTTCTATAACACGTTCAGTGATGGCACGGGGAGTGTGAGTATGATGTCACAGCCGCCGGCTCCTGCCGCTCCTCCTCCCCCACTGGCTTCCTGCACAATGACTCGTGTATAAGCCGAGGGGGGCATTTTCAGCACAAAAAAGTGCCGAAAATCTCGGCTTATACACGAGTATATACGGTACTTTCTATTAGCCACAAATCAAATTTTTAGGAAAAATGTGCTAAGCTCACAAATTTGAACTTCAAAAGATTCTCTCTCTTGTCACGTCTGTCAGAGGACATGGAACATGGGAACATTAAGTACACTTAAGGGGTGGGGCGAAACAGTAATACTCCTTCACCCCCTTACACTCACCCTCAAAAAGGCTACCTCGGAGAGACATGGCACAAGCTACTCAGCCTGGCAGATTCCAGAGGAACCCCGACCTTCACCGCTATACAGGAAGCTTGTCTTACAACAAGGTTCAATGGATTGGTTCCACCGAAGGGCTGCCGTATGGAAGAGCAAACTAGTGGCAGGTAGGGTCACCAAACAGGGTAAAAACTAAGAGGTCACATCAGGAACAGAATCATAAAACAAGAGGGTGGTCAAAATTCATGCCGAGATCAGAAAACAGGAGGAATTAGGGAACTAACACAAGAAATAACTAGCACAAGCACACAAGCAGGTAAGACCCAGGGCTTTAAATAGCAGGCAGCCACGCTCAGGGCTCTCAGAAGGGAGAAATTAAAACTAGACAAATAATCCTATAATTCCCTAATCCCACGGTACCAAAAGTCTCAGGAATAAAACAGGATCACCTGCAACAAAGGTGCAGCGACGCCTAGGGCCGAAGCAGAAGATGGCACAGATGTCAACTGTCCATCTAACCAGTATGAAGAGACCTGAGTAGCTCGAAAGCTGCAATTTGTTACCATCTTTCAGTTAGCCATTAAAAGGTATCAACCACTGAGACTCTCAACTCTAATATTTTCTATCTAACCAGTAGTAACATTTATTTGTCTTTTTGAGGCTATCATGAGCAACACTGTGAGTGACAATTTATATCTATGTTCAACATTAAACTTCAATGAAATGACAAATAAATGCAGAAAGTTTAAGGAGAATTGTTTCAATGTATCTCTTCTCACACTTGAGATTCAGATTTCAACGTTTCAAGTGGTCGTAGTTCTGGTTGAGTCTTCTTCATGGAAAACATTGCTTGTCACATCACTGAGGAGGCTCTTAAAAACTTATCAGTGTGTATGCAGCTGTCATGGTGTGTGGTTCTTTACTTTAACCATACCACTTGTCTGCAGAACAGTGTGCGAATACCTACATAATGCAATTTACTGAGCATGTTTTGCACAGAGTGAGTGTCTGCATCTCTTAAAGAATTTTGTGGATATAAAATTACTTTGGAGGAAGTCTTGTGTGCGTTTCCTCCGACACTCCAAAGACATACTGATAAGGAATGTAGCTTATGAGCCCCAATGGGAACAGCGATGATAAGTGCTGTGGAATGAATGGTGCTATATTAATTTAGTTATTTTACTCACTTATATAGTGCCATTAATTCCACAGCGCTATACAGACATTATCAGCACTGTCCCCGATGGGGCTCACAATCTAGAATAATAATAAATAATAATAAATAATAATAATAATAATTTTATTTCTATAGCGCCAACATATTCCGCAGCACTTTACATTATAGAGGGGGCTTGTACAGACAATAGACATTACAGCATAACAATAAACACAGATCAAAGTAGATACCAAGAGGAATTAGGGCCCTGCTCGCAAGCTTACAATCTATGAGGAAAAGGGGAGACACAAAAGGTAGATGGTAACAATTGCTTTCATTGTCCGGACCAGCCATAGTGTAAGTATCAGGTGTTCATGTAATTCTGCATGAACCAGTTAACAGCCAATGTATGTAACAGTACAGACACAGAGGGCTATTAAATGCATAAAGCGGGTTAGAACATAATACGAGGTACCTGATTATGGTAGAAAATTTTTTTTGAATGGGCCAACAGGGATAGTTAGGTTAATGCGTTGAATTGGTATGCCAGTCTGAACAAATGCGTTTTTAGGGCACGCTTAAAACTGTGGGGATCGGGGATTAATCGTATTAACCTGGGTAGTGCATTCCAAACAATTGGTGCAGCACGTGAAAAGTCTTGAAGACGGGAGTGGGAGGTTCTGATTATTGAGGATGCTATCAATGTGTCTTTGGAGTGTGGGAGGAAACCGGATAACCCGGAATAAACCCACGCAAACAAGGAGAGAACATAAAAATTCCTTGCAGATGTTGTCCTTGGTGGGATTTGAACCCAGAACCCCAGCGCTGCAATGCTAAGCACTGAGCCACCGTGCTGTCCAATATAAGTGAGTATAAAGCAGTACCCCCAAATACAGTCTCTAGAAGGTCGAAGATTAAGGGTAAATCACACTAATTTAATAATATACAGTAATGGTGTGAGTGTCAAGGAATAAAACATATCCATTAAATCTAAAATTAAAATAGAGCCAATGAACCAGTGCTTCTTATCACTATGGTGACACAAACCACTTTGACATATAAAAGCAAAATTATAATCCCCCTTTATAGTGAGACGGAAGACTTGTAGTTTAACATCTGGAAACTCACTTAAGGCGCGTTTAGATGGGACCCTTTCTTAAAGGGAAACTGTTACCAGCTTAAACGTTATTAACCTGCAGATATGGGGTTAATCTGCAGATTAATAGCATTACTAACTTTGCCAGCGCCTGCATGTAGCTGAATGCTGCTGGGAGAAAATTAACTTTTCTCCTTGGCAGCATTTGGTTTCAGCAATGAGGGCGGCACTGGAGCGAGTTCAGTCACTGCTCGGAAAATACAGAAAGGCTGCTGTAAAAGAGCCCCCCCGGCTCTGACTGACACTCGCTCAGCATTAGAGCCGGCTGTCAGTCGGCCGGGGGCACGGTTACAGCTGCTGCTCTGTATTTAGTGACTGAACCAGCGATGGCGCCATCACCATTACTGAAACAAAATGCTGCCGGGGAGAATAAAGTTAATTTTTGCCCTTCAGCGTTTGGCTACGTACTGGCACCAGGCAGGTTAGGCTACTTTCACACATCAGGTTTTTTCCGGCAGGCAGGATCTGGCGTTGAGCCGGAGCGCCGGATCTGGCTCAAATTGTGTAAAAACGGATGAAACGGATAAAAGCCGGATCTGTTTCATCTGGTTTTTTATCCATTTTACGATGGATTACGACGGATCCGGTTTTTAAAAACGTCCATGGGGTGCTCAAAACGTGAATGGCTGCTGAAAACCGATATATACAGTGTTCCTACAGCCCATCTTTGACAGGTTGTAGAGGAGCAAGTGCAGGTTGGAGAGAAGAGCAAGTGGCTGGTGAAGATGGACGGCGTGATAGGAAACATTCTGAAGAGTAATGTGGATTTCACTGTTGAGCCGAATTGTTTGAATTGTTCTGGAGAAGGAGAGCGAGAGACAGCAGCGCATCATGCGTCAGCGCCGACGATGTTTGTGGATCCACCCCATCACAGCCCAGAGAATGACGCGTGGGATGTATTCTACACTATACATGAAGCTACAAGGAAACCTGTTATGATTTGGTAGCTGAGGAGTGCAGGTAAAAAAAAAGGCAATACACCAGAGCAGTTGGAAACTATGAGATTGCAGTACCCTGACTAACCACCACAACTAGAGGCAGCCGTGGAGCGTTCCTACGTTGGTCCTAGACGCCTCGTCACAGCCTGAGAAACTAACTACACCTAAAGATAGATATAGGAAAGCTATCTGCCCCGGAGCAGAACCCCAAAGACAATAGAAAGCCCCCAAACATGTAATGGCGGTTAGACAAGATGAAATACTGACACAGAAAGAAAATAGTATGAGCAATCGCTGGGGCCCAAACTAACTAAATAGAAAAGGACAGGAAGGGTACTTACTGCAATCCCAGAAAACCCTGAAAAGCACCAACACCACTAATTTCAAAAACACCTGAGATCACACGACCTCTACCACCTAAATTAGTTCTCTGGTGTAACAAAATCAAAACAGCAGCCACTGAAAAAACTGGAAAAAGCAAAAGTACATACATAAGTGGCTGAACTAAAGTGAGAGGGCAAAAGCCCCCGATGGGGACCCTGAAGTCCCCCACAAGTGCAGGACAAAAATGCAAAAATATAGCACAAAAACAAAAAGAAGAAAATGTCTTATCTGTTAGCAGGAGATGCAGACACGACACAGCAGGCTACAAGGGAAACAGGAATGAAGGATTCAGACCAGAACAATTGATCACCGGCAACCCTGATGGGAAGGTGACTCCCTTATATAAGACCAGTCAGTAACACCTGATTCCCAGTCCTCACAATCTTCACTGGACAGACCAGCACCGCTTGTAACCACCAGAGGAAGCCTCTGCTCAGAACTCATCTCAAACCCATTCACAACAGTACCCCCCCCATTGAGGAGGGGTCACCGAACCCTCACCTGAGCAACCAGGCCGGTCAGGATGAGTTCTATGATACGCACGGATAAGTCTCCTAGCATGGATGTCCGAAGCAAACACCCAAGAATTGTCTTCCTGACCATAACCTCTCCATTTAACCAAATACTGGAGTTTCCGTCTAGAAAAACGAGAATCTAATATTTTATCAACCACATACTCCAGATTGCCCTCAACCAAAACAGGGTCAGGAGGCACAGCAGCAGGAACCACTGGCTCAACAAACCTCTTCAACAAGGACTTGTGGAACACGTTATGGATCTTAAATGTCCCTGGAAGAAGCAAACGAAAAGAAACAGGATTAATAATCTCCATGATCTTATAAGGTCCAATGAATCTAGGCTTAAATTTAGGAGATGCCACTCTCATAGGAATATTCTTTGAGGACAACCAGACCAAGTCCCCCACTTTAAACCGAGGACCATCAGTCCTATGCCGGTTAGCAAACCGCTGGGCCTTCTCCTGAGAGAGGGACAACCTCTCCACTACCTGGTCCCAAATCTGTTGCATACGCTCCACAACAGAGTCAACACCTGGACAGACAGAAGCCTCCGTCTGTCCTGAAGAAAATCGAGGGTGAAACCCAGAATTACAGAAAAACGGAGACATCAAAGTGGCAGAGCTAGCCCTATTATTAAGAGCAAACTCAATCAAAAAGGCAAAAAAGAGACCCAGTCATCCTGATCAGCAGACACAAAGCATCTTAGATAAGTCTCCAATGTCTGGTTTGTTCTCTCAGTTTGACCATTGGTCTGAGGATGAAATGCCGAGGAGAAAGACAATTGAACACCCAGTTTAGAACAAAAAGTCCTCCAAAATCTGGAAACAAACTGGACTCCTCTGTCAGACACAATGTTCTCAGGAATGCCGTGTAAACGAACCACGTGCTGAAGGAACAACGGCACCAATTCAGAGGAGGAAGGCAACTTAGGTAATGGCACAAGATGTATCATTTTGGAAAACCTATCACAAATTACCCAGATGGTGGTCATTCTCTGAGAAACAGGAAGGTCGGAAATGAAATCCATAGAGATATGGGTCCATTGTCTCTTGGGCACAGGCAATGGCATCAACAAACCACTAGAGCGAGAGCAAGGCTTGGAGCGAGAGCAAGTCCCGCAGGACTGCACAAATTCCCTGACATCACGAGACAAGGTAGGCCACCAAAAGGACCGACTAACCAAGTCTCTGGTACCAAAAATTCCGGGATGCCCAGCCAATGCGGAACAATGAATCTCAGACATCACACTCTTTTTCCACTGATCCGGGACAAACAATTTTCCAACCGGGCAGCGCTCGGGCCTATCCTCCTGACACCCCTCCAGAGCAAGTCTCAAATTGGGCGAGATGGCGGAAAGAACTACACCCTCTTTCAAAATAACAGAAGGATCAGATAACTCAGGAGAGTCCGCAAGGAAGCTCCTCGAGAGGGCATCCGCCTTAACATTCTTAGTGCCAGGAAGAAAGGAAACCACAAAATTAAAACGTGTGAAAAACAAGGCCCACCTGGCCTGTCTAGGATTGAGTCGCTTGGCAGATTCCAGATAGACCAGATTCTTATGGTCCGTAAGGACCACCACCTGATGTTTGGCTCCCTCCAGCCAATGTCTCCACTCTTCAAAAGCCCACTTCATGGCCAATAACTCCCGATTACCCACGTCATAATTACGTTCAGTATGAGAAAATTTTCGAGAGAAAAAGGCACAAGGGTTACTTTTAGAGGTCTCTGGATCTCTTTGGGACAAAACGGCACCTGCCCCAATTTCAGAGGCATCAACCTCCACCTGAAATGGCAGAGAAACATCAGGCTGCCGTAGAACAGGAGCAGAAGTGAATCTCTGCTTAAGTTCCTGAAATGCAGAGACTGCCTCAGGAGGCCAATTCACCACATCAGAACCCTTTCTGGTCAAATCAGTTAATGGTTTAACATAACCGAGAAATTACCAATAAATTTACGATAAAAATTGGCAAAACCCAAAAATCTCTGAAGAGCCTTTAATGAAGTAGGTTGGACCCAATCACAGATGGCCTGAACCTTGACCGGGTCCATTTCAATAACAGATGGGGACAAAATGAATCCCAGAAATGAGATCCTCTGTACGCCAAAAAGACACTTTGATCCCTTCACATACAGAGCATTCTCTCTCAAAATCTGGAATACAGTTCGAACATGTTTCACATGAGAGTCCCAGTCATTAGAAAAAATCAAGATATCATCCAAATAAACAATCAGAAATTTGTCCACAAAATCCCTGAAAATGTCATTCATGAAGGACTGGAAGACGGAAGGAGCATTAGTGAGCCCAAAGGGCATCACCAGGTACTCAAAATGCCCTTCAGGGGTATTGAATGCCGTCTTCCATTCATCCCCGTGCTTAATGCGAATAAGGTTATACGCCCCCCTGAGGTCAAGCTTGGTAAACCAAGTAGCGTTTTTCACCCTGGAAAACAGGTCAGAAATCAAGGGTAACGGGTATTGATATTTCACAGTAATATTGTTCAAGAGACGATAATCAATACACGGCCTCAATGAACCATCCTTTTTGGCCACAAAGAAAAAACCGGCACCTAAGGGTGAAGAGGATGGTCTGATATGACTAGAGTTGAGCGATACTTTCCGATATCCTAAAGTATCGGAATCGGAATGGTATCGCCGATATCACTAAAATATCGGCGATACCCGATACCGATACCGGAAGTCCCATGTAAGTCTATGGGAACAAAATATCGCAACTAAAAAAACCCCATTCTTTCCTTGTAAACACTAAATATACACACATAGAATACATATATATATATATATACATGTCATTGTGACATATATATATATACATATATGTATAGTTTATACACTTCTACATAGTAAAATATCCTTTGATTCAATTGCCGGGTAAAGCCGGCTTCAGTGAAAAGACAGAAGCACCCGACATGAAATGACACTTGGTGTACATAGGGTTAACCATGTCTTTTCATGTCGTTTGCTATCTGATTTGCACAAACAATTAAATCAGTCTATGTGTGCAAAATTTCACACCTGTAGGGTTAATTAAAGGTGTAAATTCGTTGTAAAAAAACCGGACTTTTTTGCTACGAATTTACACCTTTAATTAACCCCTACAGGTGTGAAATTTTGCACACATAGTCTGATTTAATTGTTTGTGCAAATTAGATAGCAAAGGACATGAAAAGACATGGTTAACCCTATGTACACCAAGTGTCATTTCATGTCGGGTCATAGGTCATAGGTGTTCGGTCTGGATGCCGAACTTTACTGTTCGGGATCGCCCATCTCTACTTGCAAAATCACCAATCTATAGCACTAGCTTCTCCAAGAGCAGTTCTCCTAATCACAGCTCTGACTATCCTGAGCTATGTGCTTGTTCAAGTGCCATTATCTCTATATGTACCGTAAATACAGTGATAGCAGTGTACATTATAAAACAAATCACTAATAGCTGAATGTGTTACAGCAGAACTTTATAGTTCTACTAATACTATAACTCAGCCTATCCTATCAGAAACAAAGAAGTAAAGAGCAACATAGCTCTGACCTGCTCCAGAGACAAATTGAGAATATTTCTTTAATTGTAACCACAACAATACCAGCACATTAAAAAGTTGTTGTTGTCCAATGTCCATATAGTACTATATTATGCTAAACAGTGGCCAGAGACCGCCATACCATGCCACAATAGTCCCATAGTTTGTTTTCATAGGACAGTGCGATTCTGTGCCTGCACACAGCCATATACTTTGCATAAAGTACCATATTCTACCTGCAAAGAACCAAATTGTGTGTTTGCAGTCCTACAATGAGCCTATATTGCACCCAATAAACTACACATTAGACCCAAATTAGAGTAATACTTGCCCATGTACATAGATGCCAGAGAGAACCACGTTTGTAAGTTACTGTGTATAACAACGCACATTATTCCATATTGTGCCCTGTTTGATTGATCCGATTCCTAACTGAAGGTGGTTTTCCAATCCTTAAAGAAAACTTCAAACTTGCTCCAAATAGTAAAACATAATCTAATATATTAATGTTTTACCCTTACCCCTCCTGTGCTGCTGGCCACAGGACCAACCGTGTGTTGCTTTCCATTGCGCTTGACAGCAGTGATTGGCTGCCTGAGTGACATGGCATTCAATCGACCTCAAAGCATGGTTAACAACTCCTGAAGGTTCTCAGCTCCCAAAACTTTCATGAATGGGCTAATCTCTAAATCCCACCCTTGCCCACTCAAATTGTATAAAATATAGACATGCGGACCCTCGATTTTACCTGATCCGTAGACCATATTGTTTTATATCCATTCAGGAGTTAGGAACACTCTGGCACAACAAGATACTTCTCTTTTATATCCTAAATATGCATGCATGCTAATATTCTGTTACTTTTGATGATGCCAAACCCTATATAGATTTGTATAATCATTGGGTCACATGGCAAAACAAAAATAGGGACAAAGTCAAGTTTGACACCAAATCAGACAAATTCACATTTAGGAGAATCAAAGAACAATCAGACTAATGATCTGTTGAGACTGGGTACACCTTTAGAATACATATAGCCAGTGGCACAACATAAATCTTTTACACGTCAATGCAAAGTCAATAACATGGCCCTCTATAATTGAAAATAAAAATAGTTTGCGCACATAAAAACTACAAGACACAAAAGGATCTGTAGAAAAATAGGAATATGCATGTGTCAAATGGAAAACAATACATAAATTCAGACGCACTCTGTAGAACAGTTTGAGATGCAGATGTAATAATACAGTAATAAATAAATATTGCACTAAGACCCGTGAGAAAAAGGTGATGAGAAAAGCCTGTAGTCTATTATGTAGTAAACCCCAAACCAAAGGACTAAATAGTCATAATACGCATAAGGTATTTATTCATATGGGTATTAATATGGACAAACCCTGAAAAAGTAAAAGAGGTCCTCTTTTAACGATGGAGCAGAAAAACGCTGCAGAAATCCTAAAAAACCTTTTATGCAGAAAGGTCAGAAGAAATTGACACTGTCCCGGCCGGTGACAGCTCAGATGAATGAGTATTAGTGGTGCACTGTGGAGAAAATAGTCCTGTTTGCACAGGTTTTACCTGACAACCCCGATGGGTCACTTGCAATAGAAAGTCCAATTTCAGCCTCCTCTGGCCTGCTGACAACCCCGATGGGTCACTTGCAGTAGAAAGTCCGACTTCAGCCTCCTATGGCCCGCAGACGAAACTTACATCCGTTGATGAAAGCCGGTGATCTCTGGCCTCCGTGGCCAGATCAGGAACGCCGGCTGATGATGTTGAATCCTCACTAGGAAGAAGGATGTGGGCAGGACCTGTTGGTAAACTAGCCTGCCTCAAGCACAGTAGTACACAAAATCGCAATATCTAACTGTCCCTCAGAGTCAGCACAGTAGCGTTCTGTCCCTAACTGAGTTCACAGCACAGTGACGCTAAAATGGCTGCGGCGCCTTTTATAGTGCATTCTGACATCATTTCAGCAGCCAATCACAGTCATGCCATTAGTTAAGATGACCGCAGCATTACAGGATGTGCCCACACTTCATAAGATTCATCATTGGCTGACTAACATCACATTGCCTCTCAAAGAATTATGGGAACTTCCGATTCCGGTATACGATATTGAAAAAGTATCGGAATTAAGTATCGGAATTCCGATAACTCGAATATCGGCCGATACCCGATACTTGCGGTATCGGAATGCTCAACACTAGATATGACCCTTCTCCAATGATTCCTTGATATAAGACCACATAGCGTCATGTTCAGGTACAGACAAGTTAAAAAGGCGACCCTTAGGGAATTTACTACCCGGCACTAATTCAATAGCGCAGTCATAGCTCTTATGGGGAGGCAAGGATGCAGATTTACTTTCGCTAAACACATCAGAAAAATCAATCAAAAAGTCAGGCACATCCTGAGCCTGGGGGAGGCAGAAAAAACAGGAGTGTTGGTATTAACACATTGGCAGCCCCAACTGGTTACAGACACAGATTTCCAATCCAAAACAGGATTATGAGACTGTAACCAAGGAAACCCAGCACGATAATGTCATGCAGATTATACAGAACCAAAAATTTGCAGCACTCCTGGTGATCAGGTTCAACCCTCACTATCACCTGAGTAGAAAACTGGGGTTTATTCTCAGCCAAAGGGGTAGAATCGATCCCCAGTAGGGGAATAGACTTCTGTAGGGGTATCAAGGGAAACCCACAACGTCTAGCAAAATCATAATCCATCAGGTTAATAGCTGCTCCAGAATCAACGAAAGCCTGAGCAGAAAATGAGGACAGAGAGCATATCAGAGTGACAGTTAATAAAAACTTAGTCTGAACACTACCCAAGACAACTGAGCGTGCAAAACGTCTTCCCCGCTTAGGGCAGACTGAAATAGCATGAGAGGCATCACCACAGTAGAAACATAACCCATTGCGCTTTCGAAACTCATGACGCTGTGCCCCAGACACCACTCTATCACACTGCATGGGTTCAGAAGCTGGTTCACAAGGCAACACCATTCCACGCATACTTCTCCGCTCACGCAAACGTCTGTCAATTTGAATCGCTAATGACATAGAATCATTGAGACCAGAGGGGACAGGGAATCCCACCATAACATCCTTTACATTATCTGACAGACCCTTCCGGAAAAGGGCTGCCAAAGCGTCGTCATTCCATTTGGTCAGGACTGCCCACCTACGGAATCTCTGACAGTATAACTCAGCGTCATCAAGCCCCTGATTTAATGCCAACAAGGCTTTTTCAGCTTGATCAGTGACATTAGGCTCATCGTACAATAACCCCAAAGCCTGAAAAAATGCATCAACATCACTCAAAACAGGATCCCCAGGTGTCAGGGAAAAAGCCCAATCCTGAGGATCGCCGCGCAGGAGAGAGATGATAATTTGAACCTGCTGCGCTGCGTTCCCTGAGGACTTAGATTTTAAGGCAAAAAACAATTTACAATTATTTTTGAAATTCTGAAACTTAGCTCGATCCCCTAAAAACAAATCTGGCATGGGAATCCTAGGTTCCACAACAGGCAACCTAGCAAGATAGGTAGCAATACTCTGAACCTCAGTGGCAAGCTGATCCACACGGCCAGACAACTGTGCAAACTCCATTGAGAGAAAAGATCCTCCCCAGCACCCAGAGATACAGAGGGAAAAAAAAAAAAATGCAACAAACAGAAAAATATCTCTGACAACTCTGACCTTTTTTTTTTTTTTTTTTCACAATATTTTTCCCTTCTGTGAGTACCACACAATTTTCAGTTTTGGGCCGGTGATACTGTTTGTTGATTTGGTAGCTGAGGAGTGCAGGTAAAAAAAAAGGCAATACACCAGAGCAGTTGGAAACTATGAGATTGCAGTACCCTGACTAACCACCACAACTAGAGGCAGCCGTGGAGCGTTCCTACGTTGCTCCTAGACGCCTCGTCACAGCCTGAGAAACTAACTACACCTAAAGATAGATATAGGAAAGCTATCTGCCCGGAGCAGAACCCCAAAGACAATAGAAAGCCCCCAAACATGTAATGGCGGTTAGACAAAATGAAATACTGACACAGAAAGAAAATAGTATGAGCAAACGTTGGGGCCCAAACTAACTAAATAGAAAAGGATAGGAAGGGTACTTACTGCAATCCCAGAAAACCCTGAAAAGCACCAACACCACTAATTTCAAAAACACCTGAGATCACACGACCTCTACCACCTAAATTAGTTCTCTGGTGCAACAAAAACAAAACAGCAGCCACTGAAAAAACTGGAAAAAGCAAAAGTACATACATAAGTGGCTGAACTAAACTGAGAGGGCAAAAGCCCCCGGAGGGACCCTGAAGGCCCCCACAAGTGCAGGACAAAAAATGCAAAAATATAGCACAAAAACAAAAAGAAGAAAATGTCTTATCTGTTAGCAGGAGATGCAGACACGACACAGCAGGCTACAAGGGAAACAGGAATGTGTTGTGAATGGGTTTGAGATGAGTTCTGAGCAGAGGCTCCCTCTGGTGGTTACAAGCGGTACTAGTGAAGATTGTGAGGACTGGGAATCAGGTGTTACTGACTGGTCTTATATAAGGGAGTCATTTTCCCATCAGGGTTGCCGGTGATCAATTGTTCTGGTCTGAATCCTTCATTCCAGTTTCCCTTGTAGCCTGCTGTGTCGTGTCTGCATCTCCTGCTACCAGATAAGAATTTTTCTTCTTTTGTGTTGTTGCTATATTTTTGCATTTTGTCCTGCACTTCTTTGGGGGCCTTCTGGGTCCTCTCCGGGGGCTTCTGCCTTCTCAGTTTAGTTCAGCCACTGAGTTTTGTTCTTTTGCTTTTTCCAGTTTTTTCAGTGGCTGCTGTTTTGATTTTGTTACACCAGAGAGCTAATTTAGGTGGTAGAGGTCGTGTGATCTCAGGTGATTTTGAAATTAGTAGAGTTGGTGTTTTTCAGGGTTTTCTGGGATTGCAGTAAGTACCCTTCCTGTCCTTTTCTATTTAGATAGTTTGGGCCCCAGCGTTTGCTCATTCTTTTTTCTTTCTGTGTCAGTATTTCCTCTTGTCTAACCGCCATTACATGTTTGGGGGCTTTCTATTATCTTTGGGTTCTGCTCCGGGGCAGATAGCTTTCCTATTTCTATCTTTAGGTGTAGTTAGTTTCTCAGGCTGTGACGAGGCG
Source organism: Oophaga sylvatica (assembly GCA_033576555.1). Lineage (NCBI taxonomy): Eukaryota > Metazoa > Chordata > Amphibia > Anura > Dendrobatidae > Oophaga > Oophaga sylvatica. The sequence continues at coordinate 558,868,896 of JARQOD010000003.1, forward strand.
TCTAGGACCAACGTAGGAACGCTCCACGGCTGCCTCTAGTTGTGGTGGTTAGTCAGGGTACTGCAATCCCATAGATTCCAACTGCTCTGGTGTATTGCCTTTTTTACCTCACTCCTCAGCTACCGAAACATAACAGTATCACCGGCCAAAAAATTGAAAATTGTATGGTACTCACAGAAGGGAAAAAATATTGTGATAGAAAAAAGGTTGTCAGAGTTGTCAGAGATATTTTTCTGTTTGTTGCATTTTTTTTTTTTTTTTTCCCTCTGTATCTCTGGGTGCTGGGGAGGATCTTTTCTCCCAATGGAGTTTGCACAGTTGTCTGGCCGTGTGGATCAGCTTGCCACTGAGGTTCGGAGTATTGCTATCTATCTTGCTGGGTTGCCTGTTGTGGAACCTAGGATCCCCATGCCAGATTTGTTTTTAGGGGATCGAGCTAAGTTTCAGAATTTCAAAAATAATTGTAAATTGTTTTTTGCCTTAAAATCTAAGTCCTCAGGAAACGCAGCGCAACAGGTTCAAATTATCATCTCTCTCCTGCGCGGCGATCCTCAGGATTGGGCTTTTTCCCTGATACCTGGGGATCCTGTTTTGAGTGATGTTGATGCGTTTTTTCAGGCTTTGGGGTTATTGTACGATGAGCCTAATGTCACTGATCAAGCTGAAAAAGCCTTGTTGGCATTAAATCAGGGGCTTGATGACGCTGAGTTATACTGTCAGAGATTCCGTAGGTGGGCAGTCCTGACCAAATGGAATGACGACGCTTTGGCGGCCCTTTTCCGGAAGGGTCTGTCGGATAATGTAAAGGATGTTATGGTGGGATTCCCTGTCCCCTCTGGTCTCAATGATTCTATGTCATTAGCGATTCAAATTGACAGACGTTTGCATGAGCGGAGAAGTATGCGTGGAGTGGTGTTGCCTTGTGAGCCAGCTTCTGAGTCCATGCAGTGTGATGGAGTGGCGTCTGGGGCACAGCGTCATGAGTTTCGAAAGCGCAATAGGTTATGTTTCTACTGTGGTGATGCCTCTCATGCTATTTCAGTCTGCCCTAAGCGGGGAAGACGTTTGCACGCTCAGTTGTCTTGGGTAGTGTTCAGACTAAGTTTTTATTAACTGTCACTCTGATATGCTCTCTGTCCTCATTTTCTGCTCAGGCTTTCGTTGATTCTGGAGCAGCTATTAACCTGATGGATTATGATTTTGCTAAACGTTGTGGGTTTCCCTTGGTACCCCTACAGAAGTCTTTCCCCTACTGGGGATCGATTCTACCCCTTTGGCTGAGAATAAACCCCAGTTTTCTACTCAGGTGATAATGAGGGTTGAACCTGATCACCAGGAGTGCTGCAAATTTTTGGTTCTATATAATCTGCATGACATTATCGTGCTGGGTTTCCCTTGGTTACAGTCTCATAATCCTGTTTTGGATTGGAAATCTGTGTCTGTAACCAGTTGGGGCTGCCAATGTGTTAATACCAACACTCCTGTTTTTTCTGCCTCCCCCCAGCTCAGGATGTTCCTGACTTTTTGATTTATTTTTCTGATGTGTTTAGCGAAAGTAAATCTGCATCCTTACCTCCCCATAGGAGCTATGACTGCGCTATTGAATTAGTGCCGGGTAGTAAATTCCCTAAGGTCGCCTTTTTAACTTGTCTGTACCTGAACATGACGCTATGCGGTCTTATATCAAGGAATCATTGGAGAAGGGTCATATCAGACCATCCTCTTCACCCTTAGGTGCCGTTTTTTCTTTGTGGCCAAAAAGGATGGTTCATTAGGCCGTGTATTGATTATCGTCTCTTGAACAATATTACTGTGAAATATCAATACCCGTTTACCCTTGATTTCTGACCTGTTTTCCAGGGTGAAAAACGCTACTTGGTTTACCAAGCTTGACCTCAGGGGGGCGTATAACCTTATTCGCATTAAGCACGGGGATGAATGGAAGACGGCATTCAATACCCCTGAAGGCATTTTGAGTACCTAGTGATGCCCTTTGGGCTCACTAATGCCCTTCCGTCTTCCAGTCCTTCATGAATGACATTTTCAGGGATTTTGTGGACAAATTTCTGATTGTTTATTTGGATGATATCTTGATTTTTTCTAATGACTGGGACTCTCATGTGAAACATGTTCGGACTGTGTTCCAGATTTTGAGAGGATAATGCTCTGTATGTGAAGGGATCAAAGTGTCTTTTTGGCGTACAGAAGATCTCATTTCTGGGATTCATTTTGTCCCCATCTGTTATTGAAATGGACCCGGTCAAGGTTCAGGCCATCTGTGATTGGGTCCAACCTACTTCATTAAAGGCTCTTCAGAGATTTTTGGGTTTTGCCAATTTTTATCGTAAATTTATTGGTAATTTCTCGGTTATTGTTAAACCATTAACTGATTTGACCAGAAAGGGTTCTGATGTGGTGAATTGGCCTCCTGAGGCAGTCTCTGCATTTCAGGAACTTAAGCAGAGATTCACTTCTGCTCCTGTTCTACGGCAGCCTGATGTTTCTCTGCCATTTCAGGTGGAGGTTGATGCCTCTGAAATTGGGGCAGGTGCCGTTTTGTCCCAAAAAGATCCAGAGACCTCTAAAAGTAACCCTTGTGCCTTTTTCTCTCGAAAATTTTCTCCTACTGAACGTAATTATGACGTGGGTAATCGGGAGTTATTGGCCATGAAGTGGGCTTTTGAAGAGTGGAGACATTGGCTGGAGGGAGCCAAACATCAGGTGGTGGTCCTTACGGACCATAAGAATCTGGTCTATCTGGAATCTGCCAAGCGACTCAATCCTAGACAGGCCAGGTGGGCCTTGTTTTTCACACGTTTTAATTTTGTGGTTTCCTTTCTTCCTGGCACTAAGAATGTTAAGGCGGATGCCCTCTCGAGGAGTTTCCTTGCGGACTCCCTGAGTTATCTGATCCTTCTGTTATTTTGAAAGAGGGTGTAGTTCTTTCCGCCATCTCGCCCAATTTGAGACTTGCTCTGGAGGGTGTCAGGAGGATAGGCCCGAGCGCTGCCCTGTTGGAAAATTGTTTGTCCCGGACCAATGGAAAAAGAGTGTGATGTCTGAGATTCATTGTTCCGCATTGGCTGGGCATCCCGGAATTTTTGGTACCAGAGACTTGGTTAGTCGGTCCTTTTGGTGGCCTACCTTGTCTCGCGATGTCAGGGAATTTGTGCAGTCCTGCGGGACTTGCTCTCGCTCCAAGCCTTGCTCTCGCTCTAGTGGTTTGTTGATGCCATTGCCCTTTTGCCCAAGAGACCATGGACCCATATCTCTATGGATTTCATTTCCGATCTTCCTGTTTCTCAGAGAATGACCACCATCTGGTAATTTGTGATAGGTTTTCCAAAATGATACATCTGTGCCATTACCTAAGTTGCCTTCCTCCTCTGAATTGGTGCCGTTGTTTCTTCAGCACGTGGTTCGTTTACACGGCATTCCTGAGAACATTGTGTCTGACAGAGGAGTCCAGTTTGTTTCCAGATTTTGGAGGACTTTTTGTTCTAAACTGGGTGTTCAATTGTCTTTCTCCTCGGCATTTCATCCTCAGACCAATGGTCAAACTGAGAGAACAAACCAGACATTAGAGACTTATCTAAGATGCTTTGTGTCTGCTGATCAGGATGACTGGGTCTCTTTTTTGCCTTTGGCTGAGTTTGCTCTTAATAATAGGGCTAGCTCTGCCACTTTGATGTCTCCGTTTTTCTGTAATTCTGGTTTTCACCCTCGATTTTCTTCAGGACAGACGGAAGCTTCTGTCTGTCCAGGTGTTGACTCTGTTGTTGAGCGTATGCAACAGATTTGGGACCAGGTAGTGGAGAGGTTGTCCCTCTCTCAGGAGAAGGCCCAGCGGTTTGCTAACCGGCATAGGACTGATGGTCCTCGGTTTAAAGTGGGGGACTTGGTCTGGTTGTCCTCAAAGAATATTCCTATGAGAGTAGCATCTCCTAAATTTAAGCCTAGGTTCATTGGACCTTATAAGATCATGGAGATTATTAATCCTGTTTCTTTTCGTTTGCTTCTTCCAGGGACATTTAAGATCCATAACGTGTTCCACAAGTCCTTGTTGAAGAGGTTTGTTGAGCCAGTGGTTCCTGCTACTGTGCCTCCTGACCCTGTTTTGGTTGAGGGCAATCTGGAGTATGTGGTTGAGAAAATATTGGATTCTCGTTTTTCTAGACGAAGACTCCAGTATTTGGTTAAATGGAGAGGTTATGGTCAGGAAGACAATTCTTGGGTGTTTGCTTCGGACATCCATGCTAGGAGACTTATCCGTGCGTATCATAGAACTCATCCTGACCGACCTGGTTGCTCAAATGAGGGTTCGGTGACCCCTCCTAAAGGGGGGGTACTGTTGTGAATGGGTTTGAGATGAGTTCTGAGCAGAGGCTCCCTCTGGTGGTTACAAGCGGTACTAGTGAAGATTGTGAGGACTGGGAATCAGGTGTTACTGACTGGTCTTATATAAGGGAGTCATTTTCCCATCAGGGTTGCCGGTGATCAATTGTTCTGGTCTGAATCCTTCATTCCAGTTTCCCTTGTAGCCTGCTGTGTCGTGTCTGCATCTCCTGCTACCAGATAAGAATTTTTCTTCTTTTGTGTTGTTGCTATATTTTTGCATTTTGTCCTGCACTTCTTTGGGGGCCTTCTGGGTCCTCTCCGGGGGCTTCTGCCTTCTCAGTTTAGTTCAGCCACTGAGTTTTGTTCTTTTGCTTTTTCCAGTTTTTTCAGTGGCTGAAGTTTTGATTTTGTTACACCAGAGAGCTAATTTAGGTGGTAGAGGTCATGTGATCTCAGGTGATTTTGAAATTAGTAGAGTTGGTGTTTTTCAGGGTTTTCTGGGATTGCAGTAAGTACCCTTCCTGTCCTTTTCTATTTAGATAGTTTGGGCCCCAGCGTTTGCTCATTCTTTTTTCTTTCTGTGTCAGTATTTCCTCTTGTCTAACCGCCATTACATGTTTGGGGGCTTTCTATTATCTTTGGGGTTCTGCTCCGGGGCAGATAGCTTTCCTATTTCTATCTTTAGGTGTAGTTAGTTTCTCAGGCTGTGACGAGGCGTCTAGGACCAACGTAGGAACGCTCCACGGCTGCCTCTAGTTGTGGTGGTTAGTCAGGGTACTGCAATCCCATAGATTCCAACTGCTCTGGTGTATTGCCTTTTTTACCTCACTCCTCAGCTACCGAAACATAACAGGAATGAAGGATTCAGACCAGAACAATTGATCACCGGCAACCCTGATGGGAAGGTGACTCCCTTATATAAGACCAGTCAGTAACACCTGATTCCCAGTCCTCACAATCTTCACTGGACAGACCAGCACCGCTTGTAACCACCAGAGAAAACCTCTGCTCAGAACTCATCTCAAACCCATTCACAACAGAAACCCTGAGAAATTTTTCTCATATGTTCGGATGAAAATGGAGAACTTCTATTTATTGATGGATCGAATTGGACACCTCATCAGAAGAAGTGACACATATTGCCGCTTCTCCATTTCACCGGCGTGGTGACTCTTCGTTAAGCCATATTTATTGTATCTCCACCTTTTAAAGCACATTTATAACTATAATGTTGTTGCTGGTACATTGTAATAATTATTTTTATAGTATCTCCAACTGTTAAAGCTGACTTATAACTGTTATGTTTGTTGCTGTTATTTTGAACTTATTTGTCACCTTTTTTTTTCACAGATTCCTTGCAACTGGAGAATCCATTTTGTCACTCCATTTCCAGTTCAGACTTGGGATTTCCACCATCTCTGGAATTGTGAAGCACACATGCCATGCATTGTGGGACTCTACATGGCGAGTTTATACCACATCCTACAATGGAGAGTTGGCTGGAAATTGCTGATAAATTCCAACAAATCTGTCAGTTTCCAAATAGCTTGGGTCCAGTGGACGGGAAACATATCCGCATTGTCAAACCTGCTGGATCTGGATCTGAATATTTTAACTATAAAAAATATTTCTCCATTGTGCTCATGGCCATCGCTGTCGCTTAATACAAATTTATAGCGGTTGATATTGGGGCCTATGGCTGCTCCAATGATTCACAAGTATTCAAATTGTCAGCAATAGGGCGTCATCTCTATGGAAACACCTTCCAATTCCCACCCCTAGACCACTGCCTGAAACATCAGGGCCACCAATGACATTTGTTTGTGTAGGGGATGAAGCCTTTCAGCTATCAGAACACCTGCTGAAACCGTACTCCAGCAGTGGATTGACGCCAACTAAAAGAATTTTTAATTACCGCCTCACACGAGCACGAAGAATGGTAGAGTGCGCTTTTGGTATTCTGACAGCCAAATGGCGTGTTATATTGACCACTATCAACCTCAAGACAGAAACTGTGGACGAGGTGGTCAAAGCTTGCGTGGTCCTGCACAATTTTGTTATATACACTGTGTTCCAAATTATTATGCAAATTGGTTTTAAGTGTCATAGCGTTTATGTTTTTTTTTGTAAATGAAACCCATTGATGGTATTGTGTCTCAGGGTTCTTTGGATCACTGAAATCAGTCTTAAGGGTATGCCACACTAAACAATATCGCTAACGAGATCGCTAAAAACATCACTATTTAGCGATCCCGTTAGCGATATTGTTCAGTGCGGCAGCTTCCAGCGACGAGCTTCCTGCTGTGATCTCGCTCGTCGCTGGAATCGTTCCGGACCCTATTTCATCGCTGGCGCTCCCGCTGGGTAAGTATCTTATCGCTGTGTGGCACCTTTTCTTAGCGATTTAGCGGTACTTTTGTACCGCTAAAGTCGTTAAGAAGATCGCTAACGGCGATAGCGTCGTTAACTATATCGCTAAATGTGGCCGCATTTAGCGATATAGAAACGATCCCGCTAGCGATCTCATTAGTATGCAACGCTAACGAGATCGCTAGCGGGATTGTTTAGTGTGGCAGTACCTTTAGATACCTGTGATAATTAGTTTGCCATCTGAGCCCAATAAAAGGAAAACTGGATGTTCCACACTATTAAGCAGGCCAGAGTTTTCAAGTAACATGGGAAAGAAAAAGGATCTCTCTGCTGCTGAAAAGCATCAAATAGTACAATGCCTTGGTCAAGGGATGAAAACATTACATATTTCCCAAAAACTTAAGCGTGATCATCGTACTGTTAAGAGATTTGTGGCTGATTCTGAGCACAGACAAGTTTTCTTGCTGATAAAGGCAGAATGAGGAAGGTTTCTGCCAGGCAAGTTCATCGGATTAAGAGAGCAGCTGCTAAAAAGCCATTACAAACCAGCTGATAGATATTTGAAGCTGCTGGTGCCTCTGGAGTCCCTCAAACCTCAAGGTGTAGGATCCTTCAAAGGCTTGCTGTCAGGGCCGGCGTCAGCACCCGGCACACCCGGGCAAGTGCTGGGGCCCTGAGCAGGCGGGGGGGCCCCCCCGCTTGCTCAGGGCCCCGGCAGCAGCTGGCACAATACTTACCACTCCCCGTGCCTCCGCTGCCGCAGCTCCAGGCTCCAGGGGGCACCGGCGCTTCCTCTGACATCATCATTCAGCGGCCGGCTGTGGCAGAGAGCGCGGACGCTGGACAGGTGAGACGTGTGTGTGTGTCTCTGTGTGTGTCTGTGTGTCTCTGTGTGTGTCTGTGTGTATGTAGTGCGGTGCTTTGTGTGTGTGTGTGTGTGTGTGTGTATGTGTGTGTGTGTATGTATGTGAGAGAGTGCTTGTGTGCTGTGGTGCTGTCTATGTGGGATGATGGGCAGGCATTGCTGATAATGGGGAGGAGATGATGATAATGGGCAGGCATTGCTGATAATGGGGAGGCATTGATGATGGGGAGAAGATGATGATGGGCAGGCATTGATGATGATGGGGAGGCGATAATGATGATGGGAGGCGATGATGATGATGGGCAGGCATTGATGATAATGGGGAGGCATTGATGATGATGGGGAGGCGATAATGATGATGGGAAGGCGATGATGATGATGGGCAGGCATTGATGATAATGGGGAGGCATTGATGATGATGGGGAGCCGATAATGATGATGGGGAGGCGATGATGATGATGGGCAGGCATTGATGATAATGGGGAGGCCATGATGATGATGGGGAGGCCATGATGATAATGGGCAGGCATTGATGATGGGGAGGAGATGATGATGATGGGCAGGCATTGATGATGATGGGGAGGAGATGATGATGATGGGCAGGCATTGATGATAATGGGGAGGCCATGATGATGATGGGGAGGCAATGATGATGATAAGGACTCAATCATGATGATGGTGAGGCAATCATGATGATAATGGGGAGTCTTTCCACAGCGCCCTTTCCTGAGCTGTAACAGTGCAGAACGCAGTACAGCGCAGAGGAGAGCTCCATATTTTGTATGGAGCATTATATGGGGACCAGTATCCTGTATGGAGCATTATATGGGGACGAGTATCCTGTATGGAGCATTATATTGGGTCCAGTATTCTGTTTGGAGCATTATTTTGGGTCCAGTATTCTGTATGGAGCATTATATGGGGGGTGACATCCTGCATGGGGTATTATATGGGTGATGAGGGGGAGACTGTGGTGCCCATAATATTGTATGGAGGACTGTACTGTCAAGTCTGTTCTGTGCGCTGTGAGGATTTGGCGGTTTTTGAGCTATTGTACAATTTACAATAGATATCACTCATGTAATGGAAGAAGTGAAGTATTTGGCATTGTACTGTACCCATATTTCTCTGCTGTATCTGTGCATCATGAATCGTGGTCTGTGTTAAAGGGGCCCACTGAGGCTCTTTCGCCCGGGGCCCATAAAAACCTGGAGCCGGCCCTGCTTGCTGTAGTGCATAAACCTACTATTCGGCCATCCCTAAACAGTGCTCACAAGCAGAAACGGTTGCAGTGGGCCCAGACATATATGAAGACTAATTTTCAAACAGTCTTGTTTACTGATGAGTGTCGAGCAACCCTGGATGGTCCAGATGGGTGGAGTAGTGGATGGTTGGTGGATGGCCACCATGTCCTAACAAGGCTGCGACGTCAGCAAGGAGGTGGAGGAGTCATGTTTTGGGACGGAATCATAGGGAAACAGCTGGTAGGGCCCTTTAAGGTTCCTGAAGGTGTGAAAATGACCTCTGCAAAGTATATAGAGTTTCGGACTGACAACTTTCTTCCATGGTATAAACAGAAACGTGCCTTCCGGAGCAAAATCATCTTCATGCATGACAATGCACCATCTCATGCTGCAAAGAATACCTCTGAGTCATTGGCGGCTATGGCATAAAAGGAGATAAACTCATGGTGTGGCCACCATTTTCCCCTGACCTCAACCCTATAGAGAACCTTTGGAGTATCATCAAGCAAAAGATCTATGAGGGTGGGAGGCAGTTCACATCAAAACAGCAGCTCTAGGAGGCTATTCTGACTTCATGCAAAGAAATACAAGCAGAAACTCTCCAAAAACTCACAAGTTCAATGGATGCAAGAATTGTGAAGGTGATATCAAAGAAGAGTTCCTATGTTACATGTAACTTGGCCTGTTAGGATGTTTTGGAGTTAAATAGCTTTTTTGTTCAGTGAATGTGACCTCCTAATGCTGCAAATTCCACAAATGAGCATTTTCAGTTCTTTAAAATATATCAAATGTTTAGAAATTCTACTGTGCCATAATAATTTGGAACAGTGCATTTTGAGTTTTTATTCCTTTGGGAGATTATACTGTTATCATTAGGAGGTTTCTTCAATGAAATTCGATGTATACTCTAACGGGTGATGACTTTTATTAGACTGACTGTCATTTGCACCGACCACTTAGGAAAATCAGAGAAAAATATAATTTGCATAATAATTTGGAACATAGTGTACAAGGAACAGATTTCCATTGATGACCACTTTGCATGATTATCAGAACATTACATATAGAAGTTCTGTGTCAGTGTCCAGAATGAGGCGATCCCTGATTGACCGCCACCGTTTGACAATTCTCTCACCTGAAAAGTGAAAGCACAAATTGGTTAGTATACAACACTTTACATCATTGTTTCCCAAACTCCAGTCCTCGTGGCCCCCATAGGTCATGTTTTCAGGATTTCCATAGTGTTGCACAGGTGAGAAAATTTCTGATGCCTTGATGATACTTCCACCATCTGCGCAATACAAAAGAAATCCTTAAAACATGACCCGTGCGGGCTACGAGGACTGGAGTTTGGGAAACACTGTTTTACATCCAGCAACATAGCTGAATGTGTATACTTACGGGCTTGAATCTGGGCCCAAACATCGAGGTCCTCCCAGTGGTCCACGAGTTGTTGACATATTTGCTTCCAGAGCCGACGGGTCACAATGATATCAGCATGGCGACAGTCCCCATGTTCCACAGTCGCTCCCGCTCTCGTATCAGATTGATGAGGAGGTCTACATCCAGGCCGCCCTCCTCACCGTCCGAGTCAGGAGCATGCTGTGAAGCCTGTCAAAAAAAGACAAAAAACAAAAACATTAGACTCAAAACAACAGCAAAAAGTAGAATTAATTTAAAAAAAAAAAAGGTACTTACCTTACTTAGCCGCTGACGCCGATTACCCTGGGTGGCGCTTCGAGGACCTCTTGGCCGAGCACCAGATTCAGAAGACTATAATAAAAAAAAAATATGTGCTTGGATGTAGGCATATGTGTTGTGTGCAGTGTGATATCTGTAATGATCTCTTTTTATGTGTTGTCTGCAGTGTGATGTCTGTACTAAATTATTTTCTATGTGTTGTGTGTAGTGTGATGTTGTGTTTCTGCAATGCATGCAAGAAACTTATGAATTGCGAGCCCACTCCAGGTATCTCTCCAGCCCTTCGTTCTTCTTCTGGGAGCACCTCTTCAGCTGTAGATTCCTGTTATACAAAAATTATCGATTAATATATTTATATATATACACTGTGTTCCAAATTATTATGCAAAAATTGTTTAGGAGTGATAAGGTAAGAATTTTTTTGTTTGTCAGTTAAACTCATTGATGGTGATGTGTGTCAGGGCTCTTTATTTCACTGTAAGCAATTGCAGACACTTGTGCTAATTAGTTTGGCAGGTGTGTCCAATGAAAGGCAAGACTACTTAAGAAGGCTGTCCCACATTATTAAGCAGCCTACATTTTCTGCCAAAATCGGAAAGAATAAGGATGTGTCGGCTGCTGAGAAGCAACAAATTGTGGAGTGTTTAGGTCAAGGCATGACTACAATCAACATTGCCAAGACACTTCATCGTGATCATCGCACAGTCAAGAAGTATGTAGCTGATACACAGTACACACGTGTGCGTGCTGATAAGGGAAAATTGAGGACTCTTTCCTACAGGCAATTACGTCAGGTTAAAAGAGCAGCGGCAAAAAAGCATTGTCATAGCAGCAGACAAGTTTTTGAAGCTGTTGGTGCCTCCAACGTCCCCGAACAACAAGATATAGGGGCCTTCAGAGGTTTGCAGCTGTGCGTAAGCCATCCTGTCGACCTCCTCTATCCACTGCACACAAGCAGAAACGGCTCCAGTGGGCCAAACAATACATGAAGACTGACTTCAAAACTGTTTTGTTCACCGATGAGTGCCGTGCAACGCTCAATGGTTCAGATAGATGGAGTGGAGGATGGTTGGTTGATGGACACCCCGTGCAAACACGGCTACCGCGCCAACAAGGAGGAGGTGGAGTAATGTTTTGGGCTGGAATCATGGGGAGAGAGATTGTCGGCCCCATTAGGATCCCTGAAGGGGTAAAGATGAACTCCATAGTGTATGTTGAGTTTCTCAAACAGTACTTCCTGCCATGGTTCAAGAAGAAGAACCGTGCATTCCACAGCAAGATTATTTTCATGCATGATAATGCACCGTCTCATGCTGCACATAACACATCTGCATCTCTGGCTGCTATGGGCATAAAAGGGGACAATGTTATGGTATGGCCCCCATGCTCCCCTGACCTCAACCCCATTGAGAACCTCTGGAGCATCATCAAAAGGAGTGTCTATGATGGCGGGAGGCAGGTCACATCTAAGCAACAGCTCTGGGAGGGTATTCTGTCCTCATGCAAAACAATTGAAGCAGAAACCATCCAAAACCTGACAAATTCAATGGACGAGAGACTTCAGAAGCTCCTTTCGAACAACGGGTCCTATGTGCACATGTAATATCACCTAGAATAAAGTTTTGAGTTGAAAACTGTTTGATTTCAGTTTGTAAGAACCTGCTAATGCTTATAATTTCAAAAATGACCATTTTTTTGTTCTTTATTAAAATGAAAAGGTTGAAAACTCTGCTGTGCATAATAATTTGGAACATGCATTTTGAGTGCAGTTTGAGTGTTTTATTTTTTAAAAAATATACTGTTATCATAGGTAGTTTGTACAAAAACCTTTCAATTGTACTCTAATAGTTATTTGACTGGAGAATTACAATGACTGAAATTCATGTAGGTAATTTGGGAAAATCTGAGAAAATATTATTTGCATAATAATTTGGAACACAGTGTATATATATATATATATATATATATATATATATACACACACACATTTACAGGGGGGCATAGAAGAGCACTTATGTGACCATCAAAATAATACACAGGGCATCATTACTTTCTAGGGGTAAAATATGGTCACTGTTTTCTAGGGAACTTGCACAGGGCATTAACATTTTCTAGGGGACCATTTAACTATCTAGAGGGCACGAATATGGGTGGACACAAAATGAAGCACTGCTATGGTGCCAAATAGCCGATGCACTAGGACGACGTGCTCTGAGATGGCATATCAGAGATGGAGTGTGATATACCTAAATACATAAATAAAAACAAAACCCAAAACATTTTTTTTACCTCTAAGCGCTGACGATGCGAGGAAGGGCTCCAGAAGAAGAAGACATGTTGGCCTGGCTGTCCTGGCTCTGCGGCTGCTGGCTGCTGGGCGGCTGCTGGGCGGCTGCTGGCTCCTGGGTGGCTGCTGAGTGGCTGCTGGCTGCCGGGCGGCTGCTGCTGGCTGCTAGGCGGCTGCTGGATGCTGGGTGGCTGCTGGCTGCTGGGCGGCTGCTGGGCGGCTGCTGGCTCCTGGGTGGCTGCTGAGTGGCTGCTGGCTGCTGGGCGGCTGCTGCTGGCTGCTAGGCGGCTGCTGTGCTGCTGGATGGCTGCTGGGCAGCTGCTCACTGCTGGGCGGCTGCTGGCTGCTGGATGCTCTGCGGCTGGCTCCTCTGTGGCTGGCTCCTCTGCGGCTGCTCCTCTGTGGTTGCCTGGCTGCATGGTAATGGCTGAGGGCCCCACTGGCATTGTTTATATGTTTCCTGGGGACTGGCCAATTTGTTCTGAGCATGCTCAGACGTAAAAACCGGATCCGGCCACCGGATCCTTCTTTTTCCGGATCCTGCACATTCCAGAGCCCATAGACTTCCATTGTAGCAAAAAGCCGGAAGTGCCGTATCCGGCATTGTCCGGTTTTTCGCTGCAGACAAAAAACGTTACTGTAGCCAATTTTTCCAGATGCCGGAATGAAAATTTTCGCCTAATCCGGCAAAAAACTGAAAAAACGCAAGGCCATGCGGTGCAATCCGGCGCTAATATAAGTCAATGGGAAAAAAAACGAACCGGCGGTAGATTAAGCCGGATCCGGTTTTTCAAAAAATAGCCGGATCATGCCTGACGCAAAAAACCTGATGTGTGAAAGTAGCCTCAGTAACGCTATTAACCAGCAGATTAACCCCATATCTGCAGGTTAACAACACTTTTGCTGGTGACAGGTTCCCTTTAACCCCTTACTGCCATCGGACGTACTATCCCGTCCATGGTACCTGGGCCCGTATGACCGGGGACGGGATAGTACGTCATAGGCGATCAGCTGCGCTCCTGAGGGGAGCGCAGCTAATCGCCGCCGGGTGTCAGCTGATTATCACAGCTGACACCCATGACTGTGTGTCAGGAGCGGTCACGGACCACTCCCGGCACATTAACCCCTTGCACACCGCGATCAAACATGATCGCGGTGTACTGGGGGCACAGGGGAGGATCGCGCAGGGTGGGGGCTCCCTGCGCGCCCCCTGAGACCCTCAGAGCAGCGCGATGTGATCGCGCTGTTCTGAGGGCTTCCTCCCTCCCAGGACCCGGATCCAAGATGGCGCCGGGGTCCTGGAGGGAGGCGGCTACCTCAGTGCCTGCCGAGAGCAGGCACTGAGAAGCCTGCATCTATGCCTGTGCGATCGCTGGTGTGACAGAGTGCTGTGCACACTGTCACACCAGCGATCTGATAAAATACTGTGATGTCCCACCCTGGGACAAAGTAAAAAAGTTAAAAAAGTAAAAATAAACATGTGTAAAAAAAAATCCAAAATAGATAAAAAAAAAAAAAAATATTCCCCAATAAATTCACTTCTTCCTGTAAATAAAAAAAAAAAAACAATAAAAGTACACATATTTGGTATTGCCGCATCCGTAACGACCCCCCCTATAAAATTGTCCCACTAGTTAACCCCTTTAGTGAACCCCTTAAAAAAAAAAAAAAAAAAACGAAGGAAAAAATCAATGCTTTATCATCATACCGCCGAATAAAAAGTGGAATAACGCGCGATCAAAAAGACCGATATAAAAAAACATGGTACCGCTGAAAACGTCATCTTGTCCCGCAAAAAACGAGCTGTCATAAAGCATCATCAGCGAAAAAATAAAAAAGTTATAGCTCGCAGAATAAAGCGATGCAAAAATAATTATTTTTTATATAAAATTGTTTTTATTCTATAAAAGCGCCAAAACATGAAAAAATGATATAAATGAGGTATCGCCATAATCGTACTGACCCGAAGAATAAAACTGCTTTATCAATTTTACCGCACGCGGAACGGTATAAACGCCTCCCCCAAAAGAAATTCATGAATTGCTGATTTTTGTTCATTCTAACCTCCCAAAAATCGAAATAAAAAGCGATCAAAAACGTCACGTGCTCAAAAATGGTACCAATAAAAACGTCAACTCGTCCCGCAAAAAATAAGTCCTAACATGACTCTGTGGGCCAAAATATGCAAAAATTATAGCTCTCAAAATGTGATGATGCAAAAACTATTTTTGCAATAAAAAGCGTCTTTTAGCGTGACAGCTACCAATCATAAAAACCCGCTATAAATAGTAAATCAAACCCCCCTTTATCACCCCCTTAGTAAGGGAAAAATAATAAAATTAAAAAAAAGTATTTATTTCCATTTTCCCATTAGGGTTAGGGTTAGGGTTGCGGCTAAAGTTAGGGTTAGGGTTGGCGCTAAAGTTAGGATTAGGGTTAGGGTTGGGATTAGGAGTGTGTTAGGGTTAGGTTTGTGGTTAGGGTTGGGACTAGGGTTAGGGGTGTGTTGGGGTTAGGGTTGGAGTTAGAATTGGGGGGTTTCCGCTGTTTAGGCACATCAGGGGCTCTCCAAATGTGACATGGCGTCTGATCTCAATTCCAGCCAATTCTGCGTTGAAAAAGTCAAACGGTGCTCCTTCACTTCTCAGCTCTGCCATGCGTCCAAACAGTAGTTTATCCCCACATATGGGGTATCAGCGTACTCTGGACCCCAAGAGTTATTGTGCAATTTGTCCTATTTCTTCTGCTACCCTTGGGAAAATAAAAAACTGGGGGCGAAAATATCATTTTTGTACAAAAAAAAATATTTTTTTGTTTTTACGGCTGTACATTATAAACTTCTGTGAAGCACTTGGGGCTTCATAGCGCTCACCACACATCTAGATAAGTTCCTTGTGGGGTCTATTTTCCAAAATGGGGTCACTTGTTGGGGATTTCCACTGTTTAGGCGCATCAGGGGCTCTCCAAATGCGACATGACGCCCCCAGACCATTCCATCAAAGTCTGCAATCCAAAACGTCACTACTTCCCTTCCGAGCCCTGACGTGCGCCCATACAGTAGTTTTCTCCCACATATTGGGTATCAGCGTACTCAGGACAAATTGGACAACAACTTTTGGGTTCCAATTTCTTCTGTTACCCTTGTGAAAATAAAATATTGGGGCGAAAAAATCATTTTTGTAAAAAAAAAAAAGATTTTTTATTTTACGGCTGTACGTTATAAACTTCTGTGAAGCACTTCGGGGTTCAAAGTTCTCACCACACATCTAGATAAGTTCCTTGTGGGGTCTATTTGCCAAAATGGGGTCACTTGTGGGGGGTTTCCACTGTATAGGTGCATCAGGGGCTCTCCAAATGTGACATGACGCCCCCAGACCATTCCATCAAAGTCTGCAATCCAAAACGTCACTACTTCCCTTCCGAGCCCTGACGTGCGCCCATACAGTAGTTTCTCCCACATATTGGGTATCAGCGTACTCAGGACAAATTGGACAACAACTTTTGGGTTCCAATTTCTTCTGTTACCCTTGTGAAAATAAAATATTGGGGACGAAAAAATCATTTTTGTAAAAAAAAAAAAAGATTTTTTATTTTACGGCTGTACGTTATAAACTTTAGTGAAACACCTGGGGGTTAAAAGTTCTCACCACACATCTAGATAAGTTCCTTGAGGGGTCTAGTTTCCAAAATGGCATCATTTATGGGGGTTTCCACTGTTTAGGCAGATCAGGAGCTCTCCAAACACGACATGGCGTCCAGCCAATTCTGCGTTGAAAAAGTCAGACAGCGCTCCTTCCCTTCCAAACTCTGCCATGCACCCAAACAGTGGTTTACCCCCACATATGGGGTATCAGCGCACTCAGGACAAATTGCACAATAACTTTTGGAGTCTTGTTACCCTTGGAAAAATAAAAATTGGGGTGAAAAGATCATTTTTGTGGAAAAAATATGATTTTTAAATTTTACGGCTCTACGTTATAAACTTGTGTGAAGCACTTGGGGGTTCAAATTGCTCACCAAAGATCTAGAAAAGTTCCTTAGGGGGTCTAGTTTCCAAAATGGGGTCATTTGTGGGGGTTTCCACTGTTTAGGCACATCAGGGGCTCTCCAAATGCAACATGGCATCCAATCTCAATTCCAGCCAATTTTGGTTGGAAAAAGTCAAATGGTGCTCCTTCCATTCCGAGCTCTGCCGTGCGCCCAAACAGTGGTTCCCACCCACATATGGGGTATCAGCGTACTCAGGACAAATTGGACAACAACTTATGTGGTCCAATTTCTCCTGTTACCCTTGAGAAAATAAAAAATTAGTGACTAAAATATAATTTTTGTGGGAAAAAAATAGGATTTTTTATTTTCATGCCCGGGCATTATAAACTTGTGTGAAGCACTTGGGGGTTCAAAGTGCTCACCAAAGATCTAGATAAGTTCCTTAGGGGGTATAGTTTCCAAAATGGGGTCACTTGTGGGGGTTTCCACTGTTTAGGCTCATCTGGGGCACTGCAAACGGAACATGACCCCCATCAACGTCTGCATTCCAAAACGTTACTACTTCCTTTCCAAGCCCTGCCGTGCACCCAAACAGTTCCCCCCCCCACATATGGGGTATCAGCGTACTCAGGACAAATTGGACAACAACTTTTGGGGTCCAATTTCCTTGGGAAAATTCAAAAATTTGGGACTAAAAAATCATTTTTGTGGAAAATTGTTTTTTTTTTTTTTCACACCCAGGCATTATAAGCTTTTGTGAAACACTTGGGAGTTCAAAGTGCTCACAACAGATCTAGATAAGTACCTTAGGGGGTCTAGTTTCCAAAATGGTGTCACTTGTGGGGGTTTCCACTGTTTAGGCGCATCAGGGGCTCTCCAAACACGACATGGCGTCCAATCTCAATTCCAGCCAATTTTAGTTTGAAAAAGTCAAACGGCGCTCCTTCCCTTACGAGCTCTGCCGTGTGCCCAAACAGTGGTTTTCCCCCACATATTGGGTATTGGCGTACTCATGAGAAATTGCATAACAACCTTATCTGCCCATTTTCTCCTTTTACCCTTGTGAAAATAAAAAAAAAGTTTGTAAAAGATCATTTTTGTGGCTAAAAAGTTAAATATTCATTTTTTCCTTCCACGTTGCTTTAGTTCCTGTGAAGCACCTGAAGGGTTAATAATCTTCTTGAATGTGGTTTTGAGTACCTTGAGGGGTGCAGTTTTTAGAATGGTGTCACTTTTGGGTATTTTCTGCCATATAGACCCCTCAAAGTGACTTCAAATGAGAGGTGGTCCCTAAAAAAAATGGCTTTGTAAATTTTGTTGTAAAAATGAGAAATCGCTGGTCAACTTTTAACCCTTATAACTTCCTAACAAAAAAAAATTTTGGTTCCAAAATTGTGCTGATGTAAAGTAGACATGTGGGAAATGTTATTTATTAACTATTTTGTGCGACATATTTCTCTGTTTTAAGGGAATAAAAATTCAAAGTTTGAAAATTGCAAAATTTTAAAAATTTTCGCCATATTTGCGTTTTTTTCAAAAATAAACGCAAGTTATATCGAAGAAATTTTACTTCTAACGTGAAGTACAATATGTCACGAGAAAACAGTCTCAGAATCGCGAAGATCCGTAGAAGCGTTCCAGAGTTATAACCTCATAAAGAGACAATGGTCAGAATTGTAAAAATTGGCCCGGTCATTAACGTGCAAACCACCCTTGGGGGTGAAGGGGTTAAGCATGCTCGTTCCCTATCATTGGCCTAAACATGGCTGCAATCAGCCAATGAATAAGTAAATGCATGCTTGTCGTTTGGATGATCAGATCTTTTGTTTGGCCTAAAAAAAATTGTCACCTGTACATCTCTTCATGCAAGCAGGGAATGTGCTGCCGACAATATATTAACTGTATGGGGACGGAACGACTGTAGTGACGATTAATCACCACCATGGACTTTGCATCCACTCATGTGAAAGGGCCTTTAAATGAGTGCTGATCAATTTGTCAATTTGTGGACTGGCACTCAAAGTGGCACCAAAGTTTGTGGCTACAATCTGCTACTTTTTGCACCTTCTGAGTGTATGTAAATTAGATACTTGTTGTAATGTAATTACATGCTCTGGCCTAAATTTAAAACCATTTTGGGAAGATCATTGTTTTTCCACCTTTATAATCTTTTTTTTTTAGATTGCAGTAAACTTAATACTTAAATGGGTTTTTCCCACGAACAAAGGTAATTTTAAAGTTGATTTGAATCAATATATCTTGGAATAATAACAATTTCCACAATTGGATGGGTTTAAACAAATGTTCCTGTGCTGAGATAATCTTATAAATTTGCCCCTGCTGTGTACTGTGTAATATCTGTGTCTTACCATGCAGGGACATGGTCTGATCATACCACAGCTCCTGGGCAATAACAGCTGATTCTTTTTGTGAGGTAAAACATTTCCCTGCCTCTTTTTAATCCCTACACGACATACGCCATACTAGTACGGCGCATGACATGTCTCTCATTTTGATGTAGGCTCTGGCACTGAGTCCACATCTTCCTGTCACATGTCAGCTGTTTTGAACAGCTGACATGTGCCCCTAACAGCCTCAGGTGGAATCGCGATCCATCAACACATCTGTTAACCCGTTAAATGCCACTGTCAATCGCTATCACATTAGGGGGGGAGTTAATTAAATGTATATATATATATATATATATAATATATATATAGCAGAATAAATTTCAAGTTGATAAATTTGTATGGCCCCCCGAATGATGGTCTAAGGGCCCGCTCACACAAGCCTATAACATGGCTGAGTGCTATGCGATAAAGCATAGCATAGCACTTGAACCAGTGTTATTCTATGGGGCAGCTCTGATTTGCCTATTCGGCATGAGAAAACAATCACAGCATGTTGCAATTGCCAGTGTATATCGCACGGCCTACACGCATTCAAGTCTATGGGTATGTTCAAAAAGTTAGACTACACTCGCATATCATACGAGTGCAGTCCGACATATGCCAATATAGGCAATGGAGAACATGGAGATATCAATCTCTCCTACTTCTCCTCACCTGTGATCCATTTCTCTCATGCAAGAAGATCGAATCACAGTGCGCTGACACTCGGCTCATGCTCGCAGCAGTTTTACCAAAGTGTCATTAGTATATCGCATCCGATGCAATACGTTAATGTGCCCCAGGCCTAAATATCCAAATGGCCCCTGGCAGACAAAAGGTTCCCCACCCCTGCTGTACTGCTGTAGAGTTTAAGTTCTAATAATCAGGAGGGTCCTTTCTCTTTCTCCTGTAGAGAGTAAAGCCCCCGTCACACTAAGCGAGATCACTAGCGAGATCGCTGCTGAGTCACAAGTTTTGTGACGCAACAGCGACCTCAGCAGCGATCTCGCTACATTTGACACGTAGCAGCGACCAGGCCCCTGCTGTGAGATCGCTGGTCGTGTTGGAATGGCCTGGACCTTTTTTTGATCGTTGAGGTCCCGCTGGCCAGCATGCATTGGTGTGTTTGACACCTTACCCATGACCTCGTTGGCGACTCAGAACTGAGACACATAGGCGACACATCGTTACACAGCTCTCTACGAGTCGCCGTATCGTTGCTGCATCGATGGGATGATCTGACTGTTTGGCATCTCACCAGCGACCACATAGCGACGCTGCAATGATCCCAGCCAGGTCGTATCGTTGTCGGGATCGCTGTAGCGTCACTGAGTGTGACGGTACCCTAAACTCTTATGGCCAGAAGGGGCCTTATCTATCTCTGTCTAGGCTGTAAGCTCTCATGGTCAGTGGCATTCTCTCCTGTAAAGTGTAAGTAAAATTCTCTCCCTCTCTCTCTCCTGTAAAGTGTAAGTTCTTATGATCAGTAAGGTTCTCTCTCTCCGCTTCCCCACCTGTATTTTACGAGCAATTAGAAGCTTTTTAGTAATGAAATTTGAGCAGATTTATTAGCTGTAAATCAAATATATTGGAAAAATTTGATCAATTTGAATTGCAAAAGATCCCCTCATGTCTAGTTCCCAGTAGATGACATAGACAGCCACTCCCTCTACAGCAATACAGAGGACAATTATGGTGTCTAATGACTTATTGACACTCTATATGCTTATATTATCTATGTTAATGCCAACAACAGTAGCAGAGGGCTGAGGAGACATGGTGTTTGTACACCTATCATGGAGATAAACTCATTGTTGCATTTTATATCTGTCTGTTGATGGTTCCACAGATTTGTTAGGGGTGTTTATTCATGAACAGTGTCAGGTGCTTATCACAAAGATTTTACTGATTAGAATACATGGATTCTCTCAAGCTACTGTATATTGTCACCTGAGATTTCACACAGATGTTGACATTCCTTGGTCCTGATGACATTACAAGAGCTGGACTACCAAGGAATGATGATGAGTGAGTTCTCGGGTAGGGGAATCAAGAGTTACCTGACAAGCACTACAATATGTCTGCAGCTCAAATTAGGCATAAGGGAACATCCTAGTCAAGATATAGTATACCCAAGGGATCCGCTAGATGTAAAATCCACATGACCAATTGAAGATAGCTCCTTTGAAACTTCATAAGGAGTGCTGTCTTCAATTGGTTCTGAAAAGTTACCTGCCAGTCACTTACAGAAGGCCGGCGGAAATGGTAATAGGGAAAGAGGCCGGAGATCTTGTAAGTGCGAGGCTAGCTACACTGCACTTAATGCTCATTTACATGCAAATTTTCAGATGGATTTCTCAAAAATGGAATCAAGTATTTCTAAAATGAAAATATGGATTTGAACAACATTACAGTGACTTTACATACAATGGGGAAAATAAGTATTTGATACACTGCCTATTTTGTGAGTTTTCTCACCTAAAAAGAATCGAGAGGTCTGTCATTTTGATCACATGTATGCTTCAACGGTGAGACACCAAATCATTAAAAAAAAATCCAGAAAATCACATTGTATGGTTTTTACTTAATTAATTTGCATTTTATTGCATGAAATAAGTATTTGATACGATTGAAAAACAGAACTTCATATTTGGTACAGAAACCTTTGTTTGCAATTACAGAGGTCAGACATGTCCTGTAGTTCTTGACCAAGTTTGCACACACTGCAGCAGGGATTTTGACCCACTGCTCAATACAGATCTTCTCTAGATCTTTCAGGCTTTGGGGCTGTCACTGGACAACATTGAGTTTCAGCTCCCTCAAAAGATTTTCTGTTGGCTTCAGGTTTGGAGACTGGCTATGCCACTCCAGGACCTTGAAATGCTTCTTACGCAGCCACTACTTAGTTGCTCCATCTGTGTGTTTTGGGTCATTGGAAGACCCAGCAGCAATTTATCTTCATTGCTCTTACTGAGGGAAAGAGGTTGTTGGCCAAAATCTCGCGATACATGACCCATCAATCCTTCCTTCAGTACTGTGCAATCGTCCCGTCCCATTTGCAAAAAAGTACCCCCAAAGTATGAAGTTTCCCCTACCATGCTTCACAGTTGGGACGATGTTCTTGGGGTTGTACTCATCCTTCTTCTTCCTCCAAACACGGCGAGTGGAGTTGATACCAAAAAGTTCTATTTTGGTCTCATCTGACCACATGACCTTTTCCCATGCCTCCTCTGGATCATACAGATGATCATTTGTAAACTTCAAATGAGCCTGGACATGTGCTGCCGTGAAAAGGGGAACCTTGCGTGCTCTGCAAGATTTTAATCCATGACGGCCTAGTGTGTAAATAATGATAATGTTTTAGACTGTGGTACCAGCTCTCTACAGGTCTTTGACCAGGTCCTTTTGTGTAGTTCTGGGCTGAGTCCTGACCTTTCCCAGAATCATCCTTACCACACAAGGCGAGATCTTACGTTGAGCCCCAGACTAATTAAGATTGACAGTCATCTTGTGTTTCTTACATTTTCTGATAATTATGCCAACAATTGTTGCCCTCTCACCAAGCTACTTGCCTATTGTCCTGTAGCCCATTCCAGCCTTGTGTAGGTCTACGGTTTTATCCCTAGTTTCTTTAGACAGCTCTTTCGTCTTGGCCATGTGTAGAGCTTGGAGTGTGATTGATTGAGTGTGTGGACAAGTGTCTTTTATACAGGTAACAATTTCAAACAGGTGCAATTAATACAGGTAATGAGTGCAGAGTAGGAGGGCTTTTTAAAGAAAAACAGGTCTGTGAGAGCCAGAATTTTTGCTGGTTGAAGTGTACCTACGATAAAAATTACAGACCTCTCCATTCTTTGTAGGTGGGAAAACTTGCAAAATCCACAGTGTATCAAATACCGTATATACTCGAGTATAAGCTGAGTTTTTCAGCAATTTTTTTTGTGCTGAAAACACCCCCCACGGCTTATACTCGAGTGAGGTGTCCAGGACTTGGAGGGGCAGCGGCGGAGTGGTGAGTAACAGGAGGCAGGAGCCAGCTGCTGTGGCTAAAGCCTGTGCCCGCTGCTAAAGATAATGAATATTCACTGCACTGGCAATTAATATTCATTTCTCTGTAATAGCGTGCACAGTGTCAGCCGTAGTAGCCGGGCTCCTGCAGCTGCCGGGCGGTCACGTGTGCCACAACTTAAGAGAAATGAATATTCACCTCTCACTACTCCCATGGGCATGGAGAGAGGTGAATATTCATTTCTCTTAAGTAGCGGCACACATGACCGCCCAGCGGCTGACACTGTGCATGTTAAAATAATCACTGCTCTACATGCACATAGTTCCGGCGTGGGGAGCAGTGAGTATTCCAGCAGCTGTGCTTTGCTTGTGAGCATGCATAGAATCCCTGCCATGCGCTGCTGACAACATAAAGCAGCTGCTGGCACCGAACAAGACGCTGCAAGGGAGCGCAAGAATTGTAAGTGTAATGGTTAATTTTTTTTTATGTTTTTGATGGGGGCCAATCTATTAGGATAAGGATGGGGTCATGCATACACAGTTTACTGATGGAGCCATGCATACAAGGGTAGGGAAGGACCGTGCATATAAAGATAGGATGGATCCGTGCATTCAAGGATAGGGATGGAGCCATGCATTCAAGATAGGATGGAGCCATGCATACATGATAGGGATGGGCCATGCATACAAGGATAGGGATGGGCCATGCATACAAGATAGGGTGGGGCCATGCATACAAGGATAGAGATGGGGCCAATCATACCAGATAGGATGAGGAGCCTTTCATACAAGAATAGCAATGAGGAGCCATTCAGACAATGATAGGGATGAGGAGCATGAGACAAGGATAGGATGAGGAGCCATGCAGACAAGGATAGGGATGAGGAGCCATGCAGACAAGGAAAGGATGAGGAGCCATGGATACCAGATAGGATGAGGAGTCATGTATGCCAGATAGAGATGAGAGCCATGCATACACAGACAGGATGAGGAGCCATGCATACCAGGATAGGGAAGAGGAGCCATGTATACCAGGATAGGGTGAGGAGACCATGCATACACAGTCAGGGATGAGGAGCCATGCATACCAGGATTGGGATGAGGAGCCTGTCATACCAGGATGGGATGAGGAGCAGTGCGACCAGGATAGGGATGAGGAGGCCATAATATAAGGATGGGGATGAGTGACAATGCATAACAGGTGCATACTCGAGTCATTAGTTCCAAGTTTTTTTTTAGGTAAAAGTGGGTGCCTTGGCTTATACTCGAGTCGGGTCGTCTTGTACTCGAGTATATACAGTACTTATTTTCTCCACTTTAGATGACATGAGTTTGGGGTGTAGAATCCTGCTGACATTCCCTTATAAGACATTACGCACATAGCTTTATTAAAGGCCATTTATACAGAGTTGCATACCAATGCTATAATGGTCTCTAGTGTTCCTCTGATTAATACGGAGACACAGAAAGCTTTTTCTGTTGTATTTTTCATAAAATCTGACAAGACCATATTGTGGTATGCCTCATCAGAAGCCATTTGTACAAAGATATGTCAGCAATGCTTCTAAAGGGAAATATCTCCGTACATATGGCACATTTCTGAGCCCACCAGCAGCACACGGAGACAGTGCGGCTCCGTACTCTGGAGCCATATGGCCCCTACATTACAGGACAGACTGAGACTTCTGCGAACTGTTCAAATGTCTTACTACTGAGAAAGGCAATTTTTTTCAATATTACAGTGCAAATGTGTTTCATATAGAATACATGAAAATTAGACAAGAAAATCAGGTGGATAAAATATAACATCTGACTTTAGGCAGTACATGGTGTGAACTTTATGTCACATATTATTTGCCAGGAATATACACTTTAAGAATTACGCATCCCTTACAACATGTAGAACATACCGTAATTCTCAGCACATGGCAGCCTGGGGTATTTTATAATGTAAAACACAGCTGAGTTTCCCAGTAGAAGCTTGGCACTATTGCTGGGTGACCTGTCTACAAACCAGCACAGGGTGTATTTCAAACCAAGTTCCTTAGTTGTTGTGCTGGAAAATTCTTTATAACAACTACAAGTGTGTGCAATTATCTAATAAAGTTGAATTTTGTGACTTATGAGGAACGCCATGGTATTAAAAGGGTTGTCTGGTCTGGAAAAGTTATTTTCAAATACTGTATCAGGCAATTCTAAGATACCAGAGGGGATTCCCCCATTTATGACCCTTATTTATAAGCGAGACGAACGGATGACGAATGCAAACCTATGTCTGGAGGATCAAACGCAATCATGCATTAAACAGAAAGCACATTGATTGAAATGGGAACTATGTAATATAACTCTCCCTCCATGCAGTGGCGCTACAGGGAAATTGAACACTTGTCCTTTGTTTCAGATGGGTGGGGGTCATGGTGTTGATACTCCTAAGGCCGGGATCACACATGCTAGAAACTCGCATGATTCTCGTGCGAGTCTCTCGCATGAACACCCGGCGTTGCTGTCGGTACTCGGACCGGAGCATGCGGCTGCATGTATTTCTATGCAGCCGCATGCTCTGATCCGAGTGCCGGTGGCAGTGCCAGGTGTTCACGCGAGAGACTCGCACGAGAATCGTGCGAGTTTCTCGCATGTGTGATCCCGGCCTAAAAGTCAATAAAGCAGGAGTACAACTAAGAGCTGCTCTCCTCCATGACTAAAAAAGTCTACAGTCTTGAAAGGGTACTGCGCTTAGTTGAGCATTTCTGTTCCTTCATTTTAGTAATTGATGGGGTTCTCAACTCCCCTAACAATCAGAACTTCTGACATGACTCTATGTCATGTCAAGTTTTCGAAAACTGCAGTCATACTTCAGAGTTGGTCAAGATCTTCTTGGCAAAATAAAGAGTCACCAGTAATATTTCAAGTGTTTGGACCCTCAAAATTTAGCAATATTATTGTGCTATGGCTTCATTAACATGTTGCATGCTCAATTGATGAATTTAGATCTATGAAAAGTAAAAGTACGGTAGATCCTCACTTGGTCATTGGACATCACTGGGATATGCAACTGGAATGCAGGTAGATATTTGACTTGCCTGATGTCGTTGCGTTAAGTGCACAAAAGCTAGAAGCACTTGTGTTTAGCTGAGCTGATCGCTGTCGACACTTCTTTCCTTGAATGGTCTGATATTGATCCAACACAAAAACTCAATCCACTTGTATGGTGCTGTTTCTCAGTGTCACTGGTTTCGATAGTAGTGCAGGGGAACCAGTGATGTAAACTTCACGACCAAGTAGCAGTGAACAGTCCCACTCACCATAAATGGTTATGATATGTGTTTGACTAGTCAGAATCTAAAAAACTATGCAATTTATCGACCGCTCCTTATCGTGGTGAATGTACATTAGTAAACAAAATGAAGGTTAAGTGATGTAGGACCATATTGATCGCAACAAAAAAAACCCTTTCTTTCGTTGTAAACACAAAATATACACACATAGAATACATATATATATATATACATGTCATTGTGACATATATATATATACATATATGTATAGTTTATACACTTCTTCATAGTAAAATATCCTCTGATTCAATTGCCGGGTAAAGCCGGCTTCTGTGAAAAGACAGAAGCACCCGACATGAAATGACACTTGGTGTACATAGGGTTAACCATGTCTTTTCATGTCGTTTGCAATATGATTTGCACAAACAATTACATCAGTCTATGTGTGCAAAATTTCACACCTGTAGGGGTTAATTAAAGGTGTAAATTCGTTGTAAAAAAACGGACTTTTTTGCTACGAATTTATACCTTTAATTAACCCCTACAGGTGTGAAATTTTGCACACTTACACTCATGTAATTGTTTGTGCAAATCAGATATCAAACTACATGAAAAGACATGGTTAACTCTATGTAAACCAAGTGTTATTTCATGTCGGGTTCTGCATTTTCACAAAAGCCGGCAATTGAATTAGCGGCTATTATACTATGTAGAAGTGTATGAACTATAAATATAAATATATATATATATATATGTGTCACAAATTTAATGACATGTATATATATATATGAGGTGTAAAATTGCTGAAAAAAATGCGTGGGCTCCCGCCCTATTTTCGCAACCAGACAGACAAAGCCAGTGAGGGGGCAGATAATAATAGCCCAGAGAGGGACCATTATTTTTGGCCCCCCCCGGCTACTAACATCTGCCCCCAGACACCCCAGAAAGGGCAAATCTCTAATTAGATTTGCCCTTTCTGGCACTTTGCCCGTCTATTCCCATTGCCCTGTAGCGGTGGCGAATGGGTTAATAAGGGGTTAAAATGACTTTGCAATTGAAAGGTCACTTTAAGCCAGGTTAATAATTGAGAGCTGTCAATTAGACAACTATCAATTATTAATCCTATTGTATGAAAGAAAAATCAAACACACACACTTTAATAAAAAAGAAGTTTAATGAAATAATCACACAGTTTTTGACCATATTTTATTTTCCTGCTAAAACCATTTCCTGTAATAAAAATAAAATAATAAAGCAAAATTATTCTTACCAATCCGATGTACAGTCAGGTCCCACGGTGTAATCCTTCAGAAAGGGTTAATGTTTACTGCAGGGACCGCAGCTAATGCTGCAGCCTCACAGTAAACCCCCAAATGAATGAGTTCCTCTCCTGGCTGACAGGAGAGGAAGTGGAAAGCTTAATTGATTGCTTTCCACTTTCACTTCAGGTCAGCCAGGGACACAATCAGTGACGTCAGAGGGAACTGGTTAACAAAAATAGGGGATCCCCTCGAAAAAAATTGGCGTGGGGTCCCCCCTATTTTTGTTAACCAGCCAGATGAAGCAGACCGTAGAGGCCTGGATTTCAGGCTGGTAAGGATCCAATATCCATGGACCTTGCAAGCCTGATAATACCAGGCCACAGCAGTCTGCTTAGCTTGGCTGGTTAACAAAAATAGGGGATCCCCTCGAAAAAAAAACGGCGTAGGGGTCCCCCTATTTTTGTTAACCAGCCAAGTAAAATGCAGACTGCTGCGGCCTGGTATTAAAAGACTGTCAAGGCCCATGGATTTTGGCCCTCAACAGCCTGATAATACCAGCTACAGCAGCCCCACATTTGGCGCATCAAAAGATGTGCCAATTGTGGCACTTTACCCGGCTCTTCCCACTTGCCCTGTAGCGGTGGCAAGCGGGGTAATAAGGGTTAATGTCACCGTTGATTGCACGGTGACAATAAGCCCGGTTAATAATGGAGAGGTGTCAATAAGACACCGATCCATTATTAATCCCAAAGTTATTAAATGCATAAAAAAAAGACAAAGCAAGAAAAAAGTATTTTAATGAAATATAAGAGACAACACACTTTTCATTTCTTTTATTGTACTCTCATTCCTGCGACGCCATCGATCTCCTCTAAAAAAATAAAAAATACAAACCAACAGTATACCACCTGTCCGACGCAGTCCATAGTAACGACAGTCCCACGACGATCCAGCTCTGCTACATCGCAATGACAGGCAGAGCCTGTCATCGCGACGCAGCACAGCTGATTACCTGCTTCCCCGGCGGTGACGTCATCGGACTGACTGCTTTACGGCCGGGATTACCCAGCAGTCACTGCAGTTATCGCGAGAAACTGCATGTGACCGCCGGGGAGAAGAGGATGTCGGCCATGAAGCAGTCCGGGATGTGACCGCCGGAGATCTTCTGCCGGGTAAGTGCCGCTGACTCCTGACAGACCCGACCGACGGACACTGACAGTGACAGACCCGACCGACGGACACAGACAGTGACAGTGACAAATCCGATTCCGGTATTCGATATGACGAAAATATCGAAACGAATTATCGAAAGGCCGATAGAGCTAATATCGGCCGATAGCCGATATTTGCAGTATCGTATCGCTCAACACTAGTTATGATATGATGTATTTTGACTAGTAGAATGTAAAACAACTAAGCATTTCATAGCCGGACCGGCTCCTTCATCAGGTGGTGAATGTGACATTAGCTAGAAAAAAATGAAGGTTTAAAGTGATGTAGGACTTCATAGTTGGGCAGAACGGTGGCTCAGTGATTAGCACAGTAGCCTTGCAGCACTGGGGTATTGGGTTCAAGTTCCACCAAGCACAACATCTGGAGTTTGTATGTTTTCCCTGTTGTAAGACTTACCTGGTGGGGTGGATCCACTGAGCCTATTGTCTGAGTGTGCTCATGGATCCCGGCTATTGATGCAGCTTCCTCGAGGTCACGTGGAACTGTGAGGAATTGAACAGACAGCAATCACAGAAACTGTAGGACAGATGAAGTGGAATCCAGCAGAGATGAATGGAAGTAAAAGCACAATAAACACAGATGGTAGCGCACACCAACATAGGACTCGGGAGTCTGATCCTAAAATAAAGGGCATCGCACAGTAGCTCAGTGGTTAGCACTGTAGCTCTGCAGCACTTGGGTCCTTAGGTCCTGGGTTCAAATCCTACCAAGGACAACATCTGCAAGGAGTTTGTATGTTCTCCCCCATGTTTGCGTGGTTTTCCTCTGGGTTCCCCTGTTTCCTCCCACACTCCAAAATACATACTGATAGGAGTGTGGGCATCGCACAGTAGCTCAGTGGTTAGCACTGTAGCTCTGCAGCACTTGGGTCCTGGGTTCAAATCATACCAAGGTTCCCCTGATTCCTCCTACACTCCAAAAAACATACTGATAGGGAAATTAAATTGTGAGCCCCAGTGGGGATAGTGATGATAATATCTGTAAAGCGCTGTGTAATTAATGGTGCTATACAACTGCGTAAAATAAATCAAAATAAATAAATACAGGTGTGTGACTAAAGGCACTGTCACACTTAGCGATCGCACTAGCGATCACGACAACGACAAGTCCTGGCGAGATCTCTGGTGTGATCGCTATGTGATCCCTAGTTAGATTCAAAACACAACTCATCAGCGATCTGTATAACGACCTCTGCGGTCGTTGGGAAAACCTAGTCCCATCTGCGACGCTGGTAAAGTCGTTCATAAAGGGTGTCACACTCAGCGATTCAGGCTCACCAGCGGGACACCAACGACCAAAAAACGTCTCAGAACGTTCATAAGCGATCAGCTACATCTCAGCAGGGGCCACATCGCCGCTACATGTTACACACAGCTAAGTCGCTAACGAGATCGCTACTGCGTCATAAATCGGTGACGCAGTAGCGATCTCGTTAGCGATCTCGCTTAGTGTGACAGTACCTTTAGTGGGCCTTAAATTGGATTAGGAAGATAACATCACTGAGCCATGCCAGAAAATCTGCAAAACCTAATGTGGAGCACAAACGAGGGCAGCGGACCAAGGAGAAGGAAGTAGAGCCTGGGATACTCGTGTTTGTATGGGTTTTCTCCGGATACTCCGCTTTCCTCCCACACTCCCCAGACCTATGATAGGGAATTTAGATTGTGAGCCCCAATTGGAACTGCGATGATGATGTCTGTAAAGCTCAGTAGAATATGATGGTGATATATAAGCGAGTATTAAATATAAATAATAGTGTGATTAATGTCATGCTTGTGTCTTTCAAGCTTTGCCTACTGGTGTAAATTAATCTGCCCCGCTATATGTATACTTAAAGGTTCAAAAATTAGACAAATGTGTTTTTTTGTGGTGATAACAGAAAACAACAACAACTGCTTAAATAAAGATAAACTAGACAAGAGATCCCAAGCCTACACATATCCATCACCCATGTGCCAAACATGCTTTGTAACAATCATTACATTTACACCTTTGAGTTTCCACTGTACTCTGTATGTTAAACATCTTTAAAAAGAAATTAACACCCCCTTGACATTTTGTGTATAGGGCAAATTGGCACCATCTTTCTCCTCCAGATCTACAAGAGTCATCAGTAGTAAATTCTCAGCATCCCTGTATCTCTCACAAACCCCAGGTATCTGTCAACAGCCATTGCATCTATCAGCACTATACTATATGTTTCATCTGCCCCATCTGTCTATCAGTCACCCCCCATGGATGTGAAGAAGGAGAATTAACAGGCATGGAGAATGTGGTCTACACTCCTGGGTCAGAATGTAGTAACTGTCCCTCACTTAGAACTTTTCTTTTTTCTAAGCTTCATGAATATTGTAACTTAATATGAATATG
Source organism: Oophaga sylvatica (assembly GCA_033576555.1). Classification (NCBI taxonomy): domain Eukaryota; kingdom Metazoa; phylum Chordata; class Amphibia; order Anura; family Dendrobatidae; genus Oophaga; species Oophaga sylvatica. The sequence continues at coordinate 558,900,229 of JARQOD010000003.1, forward strand.
TAAAATCTATAAAATAATCTTATATTAGGTATTATTTTATAAATTGACTAACCATAGTAAAATATTTTACAACTATAAATAAAAAAAATCTGATATTTTGGAGACTGCACATCAATAAAGGGTGGTATATAAAGAACAGTTGAAAAAACAAGAATTAATGCCAAAAAACACCCCCAAAAGCAATAAAAACGCAATTATCTCCAATTATCTTTATGCTGCCCACCACTTATTCTAGAACTGGGAAGGTCATTTGGAGGTCACAGAGAAAGGCAACACTTCAATGGAACACAAATGACCCCTTGAGACTTCATGATAGAGAGCATTGCCTTACCTGCTGGACACTGATTGATGGTTGGAATGACTTATAAAAGCCACCAATCTGATCCTTATTTTGTAGGTAGGTGCTTACATTACTTACGTGTTTTCAGGAGCCTGAGATAATAGCTGAGCAAACAGAAAACACTGCTTCCATGTGTTGCCAACTTAATGCTTAAACAAACACATAATCTAGTGCTGTCCGTCCAGCCCCATCAGCCCCGCCGATCTGGAGAAAGATATCATTCAGCAGAGTCTTCCGATATAACTTTAGGTTCCTACCAACCATGTTCTGCTTTAATTTATATTTTAGATAAAACAAAAATAAAAAAGAAGGACAATGTAGAATGAAGAACATACGGTACCTAAGGTCTGTCGCCAATTTAATGTGTATAGGGACCTACCGACTTTCCTCCAACACATGTTGTTTGGGAGATTGAAGGATTTTGGGATTTTGGATTTCAACTCCTGATCTTTTTGTTTTAGCTGGAAATAAGACTTCACCAGAGATGTTTGGTAACATAAATGATTAAAGGGAAAGAAGGATTTTGGCATTTTGATTTTCAACACCCGATTTTTCTGATCTCATGGTAGATATGTTGCCAGAGGTGTCTGGCAGCAATTTATTCCACGCTCTCAAAGAGAAACCTTATCCCTTAAACCACAGAGCCTCTCATATAGCAAAATCAGATCACATGCTTTGCACTGAGGAGGGAAACACCCCGAAACACATGTCTGCAAATACAGATTATGGTTTGGCTTTTATCCTATCCTAAGTCATGCAGCAAGGCTTTTTAAAATGTCGATATTGACTTTTAGGATTGCTACTTCCAATAGGTTGCACTAGAGTTCAAGTCATTTTCCTCTCTGAAGAAGCAATTCAGGAGGATTTGGCTTCCATCAACCAGTATCTAAGGTTAATGGCTCCTTTAAAAAATAGGAATACTTTCAATTATCCATTTGGTTTTTCCCACATTGTCATCGTATCATGATTCCAGTTAATATTTCCACACTTCTGTGCTGTGTAATATATCATCAGTGCTTATTTAGGCTGCACACTCCGGCTGGCAGGAGTGTGGACTGGGATCATTTGAACCTGATGACATCATCACATGTCCTTCTGCACTTCTGTGTTGCTGTCTGCTTATGATTGGTCAGTGTCATACAGGAGGCGGAAGTGCACACCCCCAGTGAAAACTATCTGATAACTCCCACTTGGAATTAAGTTAACTCATTTGGTACCAAATATTTATTTCTAATATCTCAGCAATGGAGAGGCGTATTCAAAACAGAAGAAAATTATTCTCCCTCTGCAGTCACTACTACATGGTGCGTCCAGTTCAACATGAAAAATTTAGGGAAAGGTCTTAAAGTGAACCTGTCGGCTGATGCATGCTGTACAATCTAAAGATTGGGCAGCATGCATAAGCTGACAAGTTCACTTTAAGGATAAAAATAATGAAAGCTTTAACACATCCCATATCGTGTGATTGGGGAACAGGTCATTCGTCATGGCAGCTTTGATGGATTTGTAATTTTGTACACACTATTAAAAGATTATCTTGGTTGTTAAGAGTTTATTTGTTCCTTTTGGTCACTAAATATACAGTACAGACCAAAAGTTTGGACATACCTTCTCATTTAAAGATTTTTCTGTATTTTCATGACTATGAAAATTGTAAATTCACACTGAAGGCATCAAAACTATGAAGTAACACATGTGGAATTATATACTTAACAAAAAAGTGTGTAACAACTAAAATTATGTCTTATATTCTAGGTTCTTCAAAGCAGCCACCTTGTGCTTTGATGACTGCTTTGCACATTCTTGGCATTCTCTTGATGAGCTTCAAGAGGTGCCCTGTCAGGTTTAATAAGTGGGATTTCTGGCCTTATAAATGGGGTTGGGACCATCAGTTGTGTTGTGCAGAAGTCTGGTGGATACACAGCTGATAGTTCTACTGAATAGACTGTTAAAATTTGTATTATGGCAAGAAAAAAGCAGCTAAGTAAAGAAAAGCGAGTGGCCATCATTACTTTAAGAAATGAAGGTCAGTCAGTCCGAAAAATTGGGAAAACTTTGAAAGTGTCCCCAAGTGCAGTTGCAAAAACCATCAAGCGCTACAAAGAAACTGGCTCACATGAGGACCGCCCCAGGAAAGGAAGACCAAAAGTCACCTCTGTTTCTGAGGATAAGTTTATCCGAGTCACCAGCCTCAGAAATCGCAGGTTTACAGCAGCTCAGATTAGAGACCAGGTCAATGCCACACAGAGCTCTAGCAGCAGACACATCTCTACAGCAACTGTTAAGAGGAGACTTTGTGCAGCAGGCCTTCATGGTAAAATAGCTGCTAGGAAACCACTGCTAAGGACAGGCAACAAGCAGAAGAGACTTGTTTGGGCTAAAGAACACAAGGAATGGACATTAGACCTGTGGAAATCTATGCTTTGGTCTGATGAGTCCAAATTTGAGATCTTTGGTTCCAACCACCGTGTCTTTGTGCGACACAGAAAAGGTGAACGGATGGACTCTACATGCTTGGTTCCCACCGTGAAGCATGGAGGAGGAGGTGTGATGGTGTGGGGGTGCTTTGCTGGTGACACTGTTGGGGATTTATTCAAAACTGAAGGCATACTGAACCAGCATGGCTACCACAGCATCTTGCAGCGGCATGCTATTCCATCCGGTTTGCGTTTAGTTGGACCATCATTTATTTTTCAACAGGACAATGACCCCAAACACACCTCCAAGCTGTGTAAGGGCTTTTTGACCAAGAAGGAGAGTGATGGGGTGCTACGCCAGATGACCTGGCCTCCACAGTCACAAGACCTGAACCCAATTGAGATGGTTTGGGGTGAGCTGGACCGCAGAGTGAAGGCAAAAGGGCCAACAAGTGCTAAGCATCTCTGGGAACTCCTTCAAGATTGTTGGAAGACCATTTCCAGTGACTACCTCTTGAAGCTCATCAAGAGAATGTGAAGAGTGTACAAAGCAGTCATCAAAGCAAAAGGTGGCTACTTTGAAGAACCTAGAATATAAGACATAATTTCAGTTGTTTCACACTTTTTTGATAAATATATAATTCCACAAGTGTTAATTCATAGTTTTGATGCCTTCACTGTGAATGTACAATTTTCTTAGTCATGAAGATGCAGAAAAATCTTTAAAAGAGAAGGTGTGTCCAAACTTTTGGTCTGTACTGTACTTTGACATTATGTTTTTACCTAAACATTTCTATCTTTGTGCCCATCTGCTTTGGTTTTCCATGCTTATCTCTATTTGGTTATGTATTATTCATCAGTACCTGCATTCTTTTATGATAGTTTTATAGTTACATATAGCTTTTTCGCTATATTTTAGCACTGTGACATTGACTGGACTCTCTTTTCCCCTTACCTCTCATATATTTTTATATTAATCTTGTCTGTGTGTTTATTATTTTTAAGCCATATTTATTATTTTTAAGCCATATTGCTATTCATGTTTCATATTTCACATTGACTTGCTTTGGCACGACAGAGTGCAACCTTTTTTTGTATATTGTCTATGGAGGTAGCTGCTCCTGGTTTGCACCTAATTCACACTGGTTTGGATGTGCCAGTCAGTTTTCTTTTACTTCTATGTTAGCTTACTGACCGAGCACTCCGCCCATCACCATGTGGTGATTTTAATTATAGCAGGTTCCTGCTCACCCAGAAAAGGCAAGCTTTACTGACAGAGGTGTCCACATTCACCCAGGAATTCAGATATCAGCCTAATAGAGGTATGTTCACATAGACAGGGACCCATACGTTCTGAGACCACCTTGACATTGGTGTATGGGCAGGCATTATTTGGCCAAATTTTGTGCAAAGCGTCTCATTCATTTTTTTCTAATATTCAAAAGCCATATTGCTATTCATGTTTCATATTTCACATTGACTTGCTTTGGCACGATAGAGTGCAACCTTTTTTTGTATATTTTTTTATTGTCATAATAAAATTGACATTTTTTTTTACATTACATCCTGTTAATTTATTTCCGGGGTGTGTGATTGATCATACATCCTCTAATTGTTTTGCGACACGTTATTCTTCCTTAGGGCTTTTCACCTTTCCGTTCATCCTCTTAATAAGAGGGATAGCCAAAGGATTTGTTTTATCTGCCTGTGCGCGCTCTAAATTTTATACCTCCCTGAAGTTTGAAACAAGATCTTGGGACAGACTTTCCTCATAAAATGATGTAAGAAAAAAAAAAAGTCAAACACTTATGTGAAAAGGCACTTTGGCCTGCAATTTGATTGACAGGACTAACTTCTGCAAAAAAAAATCCCCTGTCCATCATCTCGGTCCTGTCACACTAGGGAGCTCAAGTGAATACAGAGACCATAAGCAAACAGCCCATTTCCAAGAAGGAATGTTTAAGGGGAAAAAAGCCTATTAGGATAGTCCTGAAAGCCACACACATTGGATACAATGTTACTCTCCTTTAACTAAACTACTTAAGATACCTCTATAGGACCCTTTTGTTGTCTCTAAAATGTAAAATGTGTTTAATCCTTTAAACCTACACATTCTCCATGACCCGCGGACCCAGCTGGCTCCCTCCTGACAACTAAAACAATGACATTTAGAGACAGGCAATAAATCCACAGATTAACAGTTTCTGATGGAGGCCAGAGAGCGGGGTCTTCTATACTCATCTTGGGTCTTTGATCTGTTCTTTAGTCGATGTCACTGATCGAGAGAGGAAGAGTTGTTCTAGTAGAAGTGGCTATGATACTCATATGGATGGATGATCTGTGAATACCCATATATCCAGGCTCGCTTAGCCTCAGGTGTCACCTTTTTGGCAAATGAAGCCGCAAAATGTCTCAGTGTTAAAAGTGTCCGCTAACAGGTGGATTCGCAGCCTTTTGCAATGTCTGAAAAGGTCAGAAGTGAACTTCCAGGATATGCGAGCCCACTGTTAGTGAAAATGGCCATGGGTCCAGGCCTCCTGGACCTAAAATGTGAGAATAAAAAGGAATCTGTCTCCAGATTTTTGCCACCTAATATGACAGCAGCATAATGTAGGGTCACCGACCCTGACTCTAGCGATGTGTCATTTACTGGGCTGCTTGCTTTACTATTTTATAAAATGACTGTTTGGTCAGCAGGAGATTATCACAAGAGGACTAGTAAACCTGCTGTCATGCAGTCCTTCATATTCATGAGCTCTGTATAACCCCGCCCCTACCACTGATTGGCAGATTTCTGCCTATACAAAGTGCAGACAGAAAGCTGCCAATCAGTGGTGTGGGCGGAGTTATACATAGCTCAGAATTCAGAGAAAGGAAGATCTAGAGCAGATAAAACAGAGATTTTATCAAAACTGTAAGTGATAGATAGCTGGAATCAGAGTATCTTCCCATACATCATGCTGCTCTTAGATGGCGTAGCAAAAATCTGGTGACAGATTCCCTTTAAGATGACCATATGCATTGGTTTCATGTTTAATAATTGTTGAATGAATGATCATCTAGTGAATGATTGTTACGTTGGTGCACCCATAACATTTTTTGCCCATTTTGGGTGTAAGAGTCTTTTATCCTCTTACCAGTATAGAAGGTACAATTACTTTTAATGTAAATTGCAGGTGTTAACATCTGCAGATGGCCGGCCATCGCACTCTAGGACCATTTGGTACCTCCATAAGCTTCATGGGACATTGTCATTTTTATTATATGCTACAATACTCTATTTTCAATCCCTGATGAAGAAGGTCTGTGTACCTTTGAAACGCGTCGGATGTTTTTGACCCTTCCCGCCTCCTATACTCAGGTGACGTCACCATTTTTTGTCCCGTCCCCCGTCCCGTCCGCTTCGGACCAGCGGCGCCTCGTGGCCTGAGGACGCTATGCAGCATCCGGACTTTGAACGCTTCCACACAGCAAGTCTGCTCCAACTACAGGGAGGACGCTCCCTGCTTCAGCACTTTTGTGTGCCTCATCTGTGTGCGCGGTCCGGGAACCATCTGCACGAAGCTAGGACTTCCTCCTTCTCTGATCCATTCCCCTGCAATTATGCAAGTAAGCACACTGCATTGATATTCAAGCATATATTTGACTCTACAGCATTGTTACATTCATATCCAACTGACAAATTCTAACTTTGTGTGGGGATTTCTTCCTGTATAGACCATTTTGGAGGCGCAGGTAGTTGTTTTTTATTTTTGATTTGCTTGTACCATTTTTTGGGCATTTTGGGTCAGTGATCGCACAGTAGCAGGCCCAACTCAAGCAGCCTCCATATAGAGTGAACATATACTTTGTTTTCACTTGTTGGGTCTCTATTTTTTCTAGGTAGCGCCAGTGTATTCTATCTTTCAATACTCTATTTTCACTATATACTGCAAAATTTATTGCAGGTGCAAGTCCCTATGTGACTAAAACATAAAGTAAAACATTTAAAAAAAATATAAGGAAAAAACAAGAATAAAAGTTTGAATCATTTCCCCATTAAAAATAAAGAAGTTCATAATAATAAAAGAAAAAAACATTTGGCACTTACACGTCCAATCTATAGTTATAAACCTCATTTGGTAAACGCCACAAAGCAAAAAAGATTAAAACACCAGAATTGTTGGTTTTATTGGTCACTGCACCTTTCCCATAAAATACAATAAAAAGAAATCAAAATGTCTTATTTTATACGGCTTATATATTTTTTTCGACACTTTGGTATCGCAGTGATTGCACTGACCTGGAGTAACATGCTGCCCGCTTCTTTGTACTGCACAAGGAACACAGTAAAATAAAGCTCCAAAAAACAGTAGCGGAATTGCATTTTTTTTATCATTTCAATGTATTTTTATTTTTTCTCCAATTTTAAATACATTGTACAGTTAAATGAATGGTCTCATTAAAATGTACTGCTAGTCCCAAAAATAATCAAGCCCACAAATGGCTATGGTGATAGAAAAATGTTAAAACGTTATGGTGAGTCTGTAATCAGCACTACTGCAGGCGCTTGATACAAGGTGGAATGATGCACCTCCTGGAACACCGGATGTCAATAAAACAAGTAAATTCTTTATTCCAATTGATTTAAAAGCAGGTAGGTATCCAGTAAATGTTTGTAGGTGTATACACCATAATCCATAATAGAAGAAAAAGGGCGAACATGGGGAAAGAATATAATCACCAAATGCGTTTCGAGCAACACATGCTCTTAAACTTGGTAATTTTCATACCAGTTTAAGAACATGTGTTGTTCGAAATGCAGAATTTACTTGTTTTATTGACATCCAGCGTGCCGGAAGCTGGATCATTTCCCGTTAAGCTGGCCATACATGGTTATTTATTTTACTTACTGTCTATAGTTCTGTAATGGTGGTGGGTGCTCATGGATTTCTCTCTGACACCAAAGGGTTAAATATATTTGATGTACTTGTATGTGGTATAAGTATAATACCCCTGGGATGCAGTTAGCTGGGACAGGGTTAACTGAAGTGTCCAGCCCAGTTGGGGAGGGGGAACTGAGTGCTACTGACAGAGGCCAGAAGTGAAAGTCAGTCAGTGCAAGGGCGGCAGTGAGTACTGCAATCCGGATATACTGCTAGAGGTAAGGAAGATCTGCAAGGGCTCGGAAAGCCAGAAAGGGGGATATGCCATCTAGCCCAAGAACCAGGGCTAAAGTTGTATTCGGTACTTGTGGGAAAAATGACAACCCATTGGGCCTTATCCTTTGTACCTGCCTGTGAATACTGTACAGACTGCCATTCACACACTAAAAGTTTGGTTTTTACAAACCTTTTGTTCTCTGGATTGATTGCTGCCTTGGTTCCAGAAGAAGGATTCCTGGAGTCAGAAAAGACCTGCAAGCCCTAAGTAATAATAATAATAATCTTTATTTATATAGCGCCATCATATTCCGCAGCACTTTACAGTTTAACAGTTTCAAAACACAAGTCATAAGTAACAACGTTAGCAATACAATAATTAAAGCAAAATAAGAGGACCTGCTTGTGAGAGCTTACAATCTACAATGAGGTGGGGGAGATACAAAGTACAGGTGTGTATATACAATGGTGCATTTACAAAGATGGTCCAGCCATCTTGAGGGAGTGAGGGATGGAGACAGTGAATGGGCTACACATACACACTTACACCTAGAATGACTTTGATTAGTGAATGTGATAGGCCGCTCTGAACATATGTGTTTTGAGGGAGTGACTGAAACCATGCAAATTGTGGATAGTCCTAATTTCTTGGGGTAGAGCATTCCAGAGGATTGGCGCAGCGCGGGAGAAGTCTTGGAGTCGGGAGTGGGAGGTACGGATTAGTGCAGAAGTTAGTCGAAAGTCGTTTGCAGAGCGCAGCAATCGGTTAGGCCGATAGAAGTAAGTAAGTGGAAAGCACCACATACGCAGTAGCACACCAGGACTGAGACACACCTTGTCTGTAGGATGCCAGAGCGAGTGGGGACCGAAGCTTGCCCACAACTACCTCGCTTGGGCATCTTACAGTGCCATTAATTCCATAGCACTTTACAGACATGATGATTGCTGCCCAATTGGGGCTTACAATCTAGATTCCCTATCTGTATGTCTTTGGAGTGTGAGAGGAAACCTGAGTACCCGGAGGAAACCCATGTGAACATGGAGTGAACATACAAACTACTTGCAGATGTTGTCCTTGGTGGGTTTGGAACCCAGGATCCCAGTGCTGCAAGTCTGCAGTGCTAACAACTGAGCCATTGTGCTGCCCATTCAATGACATCTTGTCCCCGTGATTTTTGTTGCGGGAAATTTGATTCATGACGAAGTTATTCCCCGCATTTTTATTTCACTTTAGGGTCACTCCAGACCCCAGAGCATGATAAAAGTAATATGTAAAAAAATAAAACAAAATCCTATTACTCACCTCACAACTCATCTCTCCGGCCCCTCTGCTTCTAGCCATGACCTGTCTGGTCTTTGTCTCATCTTTTCATCCTTACCACTAGCGTTGAAGTTTACAATTCTCACACATTGAGGTGGGACTTCCAACTTTGATGAGGCCTAGAAAGGTTCTGCGAAAACTTGTGAATGGTCACAATGTCATGATGTTGTAACTGTTATGAATGTGCTAGAGATGGTTTCTGAGCAGAGGCTCCCTTGGTGGTTACAGACAGTACTGAGCCTTTCAGCGAGGAATGGCAATCTGGGATCGCTGACTGGTATGATATAAGGGAGGTTCCCTCCCATGATGGTTGCCGGTGATCAATTGTTCTTGTCTCAATTGTGGTTCGTGGTTCATTTGGAAGTTTGCTGAGTCTTGCCTGCATCTTCTGCTATCAGATAAGATATTTTCTGCTTTTATTTTTGTGCTTGCTTTTTGCATTGTTCCCTGCACTTCTGTGGAGGTCAGCCAGGTCCCCTCCGGGGGCTTGTGCTCCTCTCAGTTTATCTGAAGCCACTGTTATTTGTTCATTTGCTTTTTCCTGTTTTTTCAGTGGCTGCGGCTTAGTTTTATTACACCAAAGATCTGATTTTAGGTGGTAGAGATCGTGTGATCTCAGGTGTTTTTGCAATCAGAAGAGTTGGTATTTTTTAGGTTTTTTTTTGGATTGCAGTGAGTATCCTTTCCTGTACTTTTCTGTCTATACAGATTGTGCCCCAGCGTTTGCTCATTCTATTTTCTGTCTGTGTCCGTGCTTCTTCTTGTCTAACCGCCATTACATGTTTGGGGGCTTCCTATTTTCTTTGGGGATCTGCTCCGGGCAGATAGCTTTCATCTTTCTGCCTTTAGGTGTAGTAATCTCTCAGGCTGTGACGAGGCGTCTAGGATCAACGTAGGAACGCTCCACGGCTACCTCTAGTTGTGTGATTAGTTCAGGGTACTGCAATCCAATAGGTTCCAGCCTCTCTGGTGTATTGCCGTTTTTGCTTATTCTCCTCAGCTACTTAAACACAAAAGTATCACCGGCCAAAACTGAAAATTATATGGTACTCACAGAAGAGAAAAAAAAAAAAGTTGTCAGAGATTTTTTTTTCCCTGTTTGTTGCATTTTTTCCCTCTTTTTCTCTGGGTGCTGAGGAGGATTTTTTTCTCTCTCAATGGAGCCTGCACAGTTGTCTGGCCGTGTGGATCAGCTTGCCACTGAGGTTCAGAGTATTGCTACCTATCTTGCTAGGTTGCCGGTTGTAGAACCTAGGATTCCCATGCCAGATTTGTTTTTGGGGGATCGGGCTAAATTTCTGAATTTCAAAAATAACTGTAAGTTGTTTTTTGCCTTAAAGCCTAAGTCCTCAGGGAACGCAGCACAGCAGGTTCAAATTGTCATCTCTCTCCTGCGCGGCGACCCTCAGGATTGGGCTTTTTCCCTGACACCTGGGGATCCTGTTTTGAATGATATTGATGCATTTTTTCTGGCTCTGGGGTTATTGTACGATGAAACTAATGTCACTGATCAAGCTGAAAAAACCTTGTTGGCATTAAATCAGGGTCTTGAAGACGCTGAGTTGTACTGTCAGAAATTCCGAAAGTGGGCAGTCCTGACCAAATGGAATGATGATGCTTTGGCAGCCCTTTTTCGGAAGGGGCTGTCACAGAATGTAAAGGATGTTATGGTGGGATTCTCTGCTCCCTCTGGTCAATGATTCTATGTCATTGGCTATTCAAATTGACAGACGTTTGCGTGAGTGCAGAGGTATGTGTGAGATAGTGTTGCCGTGTGAGCCAGCTTCTGAGCCCATGCAGTGTGATAGAGTGACTTCTGGGGCACAGCGTCATGAGTTTCGAAAGCGCAATGGTTTATGTTTCTACTGTGGTGACGCCTCTCATGCTATTTCAGTCTGCCCTAAGCGGGGAAGACGTTTTGCACGCTCAGTTGTCTTGGGTAGTGTTCAGACTAAATTTCTGTTGACTGTTACCCTGATTTGCTCCCTGTCCACATTTTCTGCTGATGCTTTTGTTGATTCAGGAGCAGCTATTAACCTGATGGATTTTGACTTTGCCAAACGTTGTGGGTTTCCCATGATAACCCTGTGGAAGTCTATTCCCCTACTGGGCATTGATTCTACCCCTTTGGCGGAGAATAAATCCCAGTTTTCTACTCAGGTGATAATGAGGGTTGAACCAGATCATCAGGAGAGTTGCAAATTTCTGGTGCTGTATAATCTGCATGACATTATTGTACAAGGTTTCCCTTGGTTACAGTCTCATAATCCTGTTTTGGATTGGAAATCTGTGTCTGTGACCAGTTGGTGCTGCCAATGTGTTAATGCCGACACTCCTGTTTTTTCTGCCTCTCCCCAGTCTCAGGATGTTCCTGACTTTTTGACTGATTTTTCGGATGTATTTAGTGAAAGTAAATCTGCATCCTTGCCCCCTCACAGGAGCTATGATTGCCCTATTGAATTAGTGCCTGGTGGTAAATTTCCTAAAGGTCGCCTTTTTAACTTGTCTGTACCTGAACACGATGCTATGCGATCTTATATCAAGGAGTCATTGGAGAAGGGTCATATCAGACCATCCTCTTCACTCTTGGGTGCCGTTTTTTTCTTTGTGGCCAAAAAGGATGGTTCATTGAGGCCGTGTATTGATTATCGTCTCTTGAATAAGATCACTGTGAAGTATCAATATCCGTTACCCTTGATTTCTGACCTGGTTTCCAGGGTGAACAGTGCTAGTTGGTTTACCAAGCTTGACCTCAGGGGGGCGTATAACCTTATTTGCATTAAGCACGGGGTTGAATGGAAGACGGCGTTTAATACCCCAGAGGGGCATTTTGAGTACCTAGTGATGCCCTTTGGGCTCACTAATGCTCCTTCCGTCTTCCAATCCTTCATGAATGATATTTTCAGGGATTTTGTGAATAAATTTCTGATTGTTTATTTGGATGATATCTTGATTTTTTCCAATGACTGGGACTCTCATGTGAAACATGTTTGGACTGTGTTCCAGATTTTGAGAAAGAATGCACTGTATGTGAAGGGATCAAAGTGTCTTTTTGGCATACAGAAGGTCTCATTTCTGGGATTCATTTTGTCTCCGTCTGTTATTGAAATGGACCCGGTCAAGGTTCAGGCCATCTGTGATTGGGTCCAACCTACTTCATTAAAGGCTCTTCAGAGATTTTTGGGTTTTGCCAATTTTTATCGTAAATTTATTGGTAATTTCTCCGGTATTGTTAAACCATTGACTGATTTGACCAAAAAGGGTTCCGATGTGGTGAATTGGCCTCCTGAGGCAGTCTCTGCGTTTCATGAACTTAAGCAGTGATTCACTTCTGCTCCTGTTCTACGGCAGCCTGATGTTTCTCTATCGTTTCAGGTGGAGGTTGATGCCTCTGAAATTGGGGCAGGTGCCGTTTTGTCCCAAAGAGATCCAGAGACCTCTAAGAGTAACCCTTGTGCCTTTTTCTCTCGAAAATTTTCTCCAACTGAACGTAATTATGACGTGGGTAATCGGGAGTTATTGGCCATGAAGTGGGCCTTTGAAGAGTGGAGACATTGACTGGAAGGAGCCAAACATCAGGTGGTGGTCCTCACGGACCATAAGAATCTGGTTTATCTCGAATCAGCCAAGTGACTTAATCCTAGACAGTGAGAAAAATAGAGGGGAAGCTCGCTGGTATTGTGGGTGCTCAAGGAAAACAAGTAGTATACAGTCAGTAATATAATCCGGCACACCAAACGATAATTGGATGCAAAACAAAAATCTTTATTTGAAGCAAAGACAGCTCATGTGAAAAAGGAGGAACTCCGCATAACAAAGGTAAGTATAGGTACATAATATCTCAACGTTTCGGCGTTTTGTGCCTTTTTCAAGAGGTACCATTTACTTAATGAATATGTAGAAGGAAGTGTCCGGGAACTTGGTAATGCGTCCGTGAGCATTACCAAGTTCCCGGACACTTCCTTCTACATATTCATTAAGTAAATGGTAAAGATTTTTGTTTTGCATCCAATTATCGTTTGGTGTGCCGGATTATATTACTGACTTAATCCTAGACAGGCCAGGTGGGCCTTGTTTTTCAAACGTTTTAATTTTGTGGTTTCTTTTCTTCCTGGCACTAAGAATGTTAAGGCGGATGCCCTCTCGAGGAGTTTCTTTGCGATTTCTCCTGTTATCTGATCCTACTGTTATTTTGAAAAAGGGAGCAGTTCTTTCCGCCATATCGCCCAATTTGAGACTGGCTCTGGAGGGGTGCCAGGAGGATAAACCTTAGCGCTGCTCTATTGGGAAATTGTTTGTCCCAGACCAGTGGAAGAAGAGTGTGATGTCTGAGATTTATTGTTCCGCGTTGGCTGGTCATCCCGGGATTTTTGGTACCAGAGACTTGGTGAGTCGGTCCTTTTGGTGGCCTACTTTGTCTTGTGACGTCAGGGAATTTGTGCAGTCCTGCGGGACTTGCTCTCGCTCCAAGCCTTGCTCTCGCTCTAGTGGTTTGTTAATGCCATTACCTGTGCCCAAGAGGCCATGGACCCATATCTCTATGGATTTTATTTCCGACCTCCCTGTTTCTCAGAGAATGACCGTTACCTGGGTAATCTGTGATGGGTTTTCCAAGATGATACATCTTGTGCCATTACCTAAGTTACCTTCCTCCTCCGAATTGGTGCCTTTGTTCCTTCAGCACGTGATTCGGTTACATGGCATTCCGGAGAACATTGTGTCTGACAGAGGAGTCCAGTTTGTTTCCAGATTTTGGAGGACATTTTGTTCTAAACTTGGTGTTCAATTATCTTTCTCCTCTGCTTTTCATCCTCAGACCAATGGACAAACCGAGAGAACAAACCAGACCTTGTGTAATGTATGTAGTACAGTTCATATAGCGTCTTGTGCTTGGGTGCGATGAAAATACATGAGACACAGGTTTGATATAGAAAGTCTTGTATTACTTCATACAAGTTGGCAAAAATAGTCACACAGTTTGCAGACACAGAAGCAGGAGACACAGCAGGCCAGAGTAATCTAAGCTCAGCAATCACTCTCCACAACAGGTTCAGGATCTTCTTCTCTGTTACCGTAAGTCCATGCAAACGTGGGTCTTTCAAAGAGCAGGGTTCAGAGTCCACAAGTGCTTCAGAGTTCCTCAGTAGGAATAGCTGGAGTACAAGGTCCAATGCTTTAGGAGTCAGGTCACAGGTTCACTGCAGGCTAGATTCTGAAGCACTGATTGCTCAGCTGTGGCTGCTTAAGAAGCAAAAGGAGAGAATCAGGGTGGGAACATGCAAGCTGGAAACTCCATTTTGACTGAGGGCAAGATAGCTGCAGCAAGACAGAAAGTAAAATGGCTGACGAACAAACTGAGTTTCAGGAACATGTACACAGAACCTTACATTACTCCCCCCTTAGGGACAACCTCCGGATGACCTCAGGCCAGGCTTGTGTGGGTACCTCTGATGAAACTGACGGAGCAAGCGAGGAGCATTAACGTTATTGACTGGTTCCCATGAGTTGTCCTCCACTGGGTAGCCCTGCCATTTAATCAGATATTGTAACTGATTTCTATACAACCTGGAATCTAAAATCCTTTCCACCACAAATTCTTCCTGACCATCGACTAGCACTGGGTCAGGGCAAGGAGAAGAACGTCCAGGAAACGTATTGGGTGTCGCAGCCTTTAGTAGGGATACATGAAAGACAGGGTGAATTCTCACAGTTCTGGGCAGTTGAAGACGACAATCAATGGCACTTATAATTTTACTGATTTTATAGGGTCCAATGTACTTATGTCCCAACTTAGACGATGGAATCCTTAACTTAAGATTTCTGGTTGACAGCCAGACCAAGTCTCCTACCTTGAAAGCTGGTGCAGGTTTACGAAATTTATCTGCTGCTTTCTTGTACCTTTCCTGAGCCGATTCCAGATTCTCCTTTAGAAGATCCATATTCTTCTGTAAAGACGTGATTCTTTCAGCCACTGCTGGTAAAGGCGTTTCTATGGGAAATCGTGGTAGAATGTTAGGATGATAACCTAGATTAGAGTAAAAAGGAGACTGCTTAGTGGAGGCACTCTGAGAGTTGTTATACGAGAACTCAGCTAATGGAAGTAGATCCACCCAATCATCCTGTAGGTGGCAGATAAAGCAGCGGAGATACTGCTCCAGGGTTTGATTGGTTCGTTCGGTCTGTCCATTAGTCTGGGGATGAAAAGCAGAAGAAAGGTTTACTTTAATGTCCAATGCTGCACAGAAATTTTGCCAAAACCTAGAAGTGAATTGCACCCCTCGATCCGAAATAACCTCATCCGGTACTCCATGTAAGCAAAACACATCTTTAATCATCAAATCTGATGTCTGTTTTGCAGTGGGTAAGCCGACACAAGGGATAAAATGAGCTGCCTTTGTTAGACGGTCAACCACCACTAGAATGGCGTTCTTCCCTTGAGAGGTTGGTAACTCCACAATGAAGTCCATAGAAATGGATCCCCACGGGCGGGACGGGGTGGGAAGAGGCTGTAACAGACCAGTTGGTGAGGAGCGAGGTGTTTTGCATCTTGCACAGACTTCACATGAAGTGACATAGTTTAAAACATCCTTCCTGCAAGTGGGCCACCAAAAGAAACGAGAGAGAAATTCCTGTGTCTTTAGAATTCCTCTATGCCCAGCTATCTTGGAATCGTGAATGAGTTGCAATACTCTCAATCTGACTGTTTCAGGAATATACAGGCGTTGTCCTGAATCCACACACCATTCTTAAAGACAAGACTTACGTCCCTTGGGGGTTGTGCCAAAAAGGAATCCGCATGGTATGCTTCCTTGATGTCCTTAAGTAGGTCTTGATTATGAATTAATCCTAGGAATCTAGAGTCAGGAAGAATAGTCTTAGGAGGAGTAATTGGACGTGTCTCTGCTGAGTAAATCCTAGAGAGTGCATCAGCCTTTCCATTGCGCGATCCTGGTCTATAAGAAATGATAAAATTAAATTGGTTTAAGAAAAGATTCCAGCGAGCCTGGCGAGGAGTCAGGCACTTAGCCGACCTGATAAACTCAAGGTTATGATGGTCTGTCAGGACGACTATTTGCTGTGCAGCTCCCTGAAGAAGGTGTCTCCATTCTTTGAAGGCGGCAATAATGGCCAACAACTCTCTATTGCCCACATCGTAGTTCCTCTCAGCCGAAGACAACTGCTGGGAAAAGAAGGCACAGGGATGCAAGACATTCTTCTCACCTGTTCTCTGAGAGAGTATAGCTCCAACGGCACAGTCTGAAGCATCCACCTCTATTATGAAGGCAAGCTCGGGGTTGGGATGTACTAAGATAGGTGCGGTGGTAAATTTATCTTTTAGACGGGAAAATGCTTCCTGGGCTTGGGGAGTCCAGGAGAACCTAGACTCTTTCCGGGTAAGTTGGGTGATAGGTGACACTACCTCAGAGAAATTTCTAATGAAACGTCTATAGAAGTTGGCAAACCCGATGAAGCGCTGTACCTCCTTCACATTTCTAGGACTTGGCCAATCCTTGATGGCTTGGGTTTTGCTTCCATCCATACTAATTCCTTGTGTAGACAGTACATACCCCAGAAATTGAATTTCGGTCCTATGGAATTCACACTTTTCAAGTTTGATGTAAAGATGATTTTGTCTTAGACGTTCCAAGACCATTCTCACATGTCCATGATGTTCCTCTGTGGAGTTAGAAAAAATTAGAATATCATCCAAATAAATTACCACGAATGTATCTAGGAGATCCCTGAAGATGTCATTCACCAAGTGTTGGAAAGTGGCTGGGGCGGTACTCAGACCAAAAGGCATAACTAGATATTCAAAGTGTCCATAGCGTGACCTGAATGCAGTCTTCCATTCATCCCCAGGTCTAATACGGACTAAGTTATAGGCCCCACGAAGATCTAGTTTAGAGAAAATTTTGGCATGTCGCACTCTCTCCAATAACTCAGGGATTAAAGGCAATGGATAACGGTTTCTAATAGTAACCTTATTGAGTTCCCTATAGTCTACGCATGGTCTCAGAGATCCATCTTTCTTCTTTACAAAGAAGATGGGTGCACCTGCAGGAGATGAAGAGGGGCGTATGAAGCCCTTGGCTAGATTTTCGTCTATGTAATCCTTTAAAGCCTTTAGCTCGGGCCCCGCCAGGGGGTAGATCTTACCAAAAGGTATCTCTGCTCCAGGCAATAATTCAATTGGACAATCATATGGACGGTGAGGAGGAAACTGGTCAGCGTTCTTCTTGTCACATAAATCCACATAGTCCTGGTATACAGCTGGTAGTTCAGGGACTGACATGGTTCCTTTAGGAACAGAGCAAGCTGAAACTTTTGGACTCATCTGTTTCTCTGGAAAGTGTAATTCCTTGGTCTCCCAGTTAATGGTAGGATTCTGAGCCTGCAGCCATGGTAGCCCTAGAATAATGGGAAAGTGGGGAGAAGAGATAAGCATAAAGGACAGTTTCTCTTGATGATCTTTACCCATAAGAACCCTCAAAGGCTCTGTTTCCTGATCCACTGGTCCAGAGGTCAGCAGGGAGCCATCCACAGTTTCCATCTGTACTGGAGTAGCCTTCTTCACTGAACGTATCCCCTGTTTCAGAGCAAAGGAGACATCCATAAAATTTCCACTTGCCCCTGAGTCGATCATAGCAGAGCTAGACACCCAAGCTGAGTCAACCCAGAGTTTGATGGAAAGAAAGCAATGAGAATTGTTTTTCTTACAACTCAGCTGGGACACCGCTGAGGAAACTTGAAAAATGGCAGCGTTTACACAGTCAACGTCCTCAGAGGTAACGGAGTTTAAGTCCGAGAAATCAAGATCTGTTGCTGCAGATCTCTCTGGAGCCTGAGGCTCGGACCTGACAGATCCCCTCTCGCAACACTCACAATGAATGAGTGCTGCAGTAGTCTTACGAGAACGGCTGGGGCAGTTTATAATGAAGTGCCCTGACTTACCACAATAGAAACATAGATTCTCCTTAAAACGATGTTCCTTGCGTGCATCACTAACCCGTCGTTGTAAAGAGTCTACCTGCATGGGTTCAGGTTCAGGTTCCCGTGTAATCCTACTCAAAGGTTCCTTAGCTGGAGAGGAAGGTAGGAAAAGGTTAGTGCGATTGCTTTCGAACCATCTCTCTTGCCTGCGTTCAGTCAGACGAGTATCAATACGGATGCAGTAGTTAATAAAGTCACCTAACGCAGTGGGAGGGTCGGCACGAGCAAGTTCATCCTTAATCAGTGGAGATAACCCCTTTCGAAAAATAGATTTTTTGGCGGAACTGTCCCAGGTGGTATCAAGGGCCCATCTCCTGAAATCCAAGGCATATTCAGCTACCGAGTGCTTACCTTGGCGCAAAGCTAACATGGCTGCTTCAGCTGTTGCACCTCGATTGGGGTCATCAAACACCTGCCCCATGGCTGAAATAAAAGCATCAAGGTGATTCAAACAATCATCCTCAGTCTCAATCAGAGGGTTTGCCCACATCAAAGCCTTGTTGGTAAGCAACATAATTATAGTAAGCACCTTAGATCGTTCAGTGGGAAATTGTGAAGCATGTGCAGAAAAAAAAAGATTGCATTGATTAATAAATCCCCTGAATTTCTCACGTTCACCGCCAAAACGAAAAGGGGGCAACTTGGGAATCCCAAAACTCGGGGCTGCGGCAGGAGCCTGGACTCGCTCTTCTAGAACCTCAATCCTGGCTCGCAAATCCTGGGCAGTCTGTCCAAACACTTGCAAATTGTGATTAGTGAGGTCCTGTAGGCTTGAAAAACGGGTCTTTATATTCTGCAAATCTGCAAGGATATTATCAGTCACTCCGCAAAGTTCCTTTATGCGGGCCTCCATTTTCCAGATCTTTTAAGACAGGAGTACTGGAAGAAGAGGAGAGGAGAAAAAAAAAACAATAGTGTTTACCTGTGGTAACACTGCAGAGAGAAAAAAAAAATTAAGGGAACTGCTCACCTGGAATGGTTGTGAGAAGTCACAACCATTATCATCACAGAAAGTTCACCCGGACATCTGATATCCACAGTAACAGCAGACAAAAAAGAGAAAAAAAAAAAAAAAAAAACAATAGTGTTTACCTGTGGTAACACTGCAGAAAAAAAAACACTTAAGGGAATTGCTCACCTGGAATGGTTGTGAGAAGTCACAACCACTGTCATCACAGAAAGTACAACCGGACATCCGATATCCACAGTTACAGCAGACACAGCCTTTCCAGACCCAGCAGACACTAACGTTTTGGCTTCAGAATCTTGTAATGTATGTAGTACAGTTCATATAGCGTCTTGTGCTTGGGTGCGATGAAAATACATGAGACACAGGTTTGATATAGAAAGTCTTGTATTACTTCATACAAGTTGGCAAAAATAGTCACACAGTTTGCAGACACAGAAGCAGGAGACACAGCAGGCCAGAGTAATCTAAGCTCAGCAATCACTCTCCACAACAGGTTCAGGATCTTCTTCTCTGTTACCAGAAGTCCATGCAAACGTGGGTCTTTCAAAGAGCAGGGTTCAGAGTCCACAAGTGCTTCAGAGTTCCTCAGTAGGAATAGCTGGAGTACAAGGTCCAAGGCTTTAGGAGTCAGGTCACAGGTTCACTGCAGGCTAGATTCTGAAGCACTGATTGCTCAGCTGTGGCTGCTTAAGAAGCAAAAGGAGAGAATCAGAGCGGGAACATGCAAGCTGGAAACTCCATTTTGACTGAGGGCAAGATAGCTGCAGCAAGACAGAAAGTAAAATGGCTGACGAACAAACTGAGTTTCAGGAACATGTACACAGAACCTTACACCTTGGAGACTTATTTGAGATGTTTTGTGTCTGCTGATCAAGATGACTGGGTCTCTTTTTTGCCTTTGGCTAAGTTTGCTCTTAATAATAGGGCTAGCTCTGCCACCTTGATGTCTCCATTTTTCTGCAATTTTGGGTTTCACCTTCGATTTTCTTCGGGACAGACGGAGGCTTCTGTCTGGCCAGGTGTTGACTCTGTTGTGGAGCGTATGCAGCAGATTTGGGACCAGGTAGTGGAGAGGTTGTCCCTCTCTCAGAAGAGGGCCCAGCGGATTGCCAACCAGCATAGGACTGATGGTCCTTGGTTTAAAGTGAGGGACTTGGTTTGGTTGTCCTCAAGAAATATCCCTTAGAAGGTTGCATCTCCAAAGTTTAAGCCCAGGTTCATTGGACCTTATAAGATCATGGAGATTCTTAATCCTGTTTCCTTCCGTTTGCTTCTTCCAGGGACATTTAAGATCCATAACGTGTTCCACAAGTCCTTATTGAAGAAGTTTGTCGAGACAGTGGTTCCTATGGCTGCGCCTCCTGACCCTGTTTTGGTTGAGGGCAATCTGGAGTATGTGGTTGAGAAAATATTGGATTCTCGTTTTTCTAGACGGAAACTCCAGTATTCGGTTAAGTGGAGAGGTTATGGTCAGGAGGACAATTCTTGGGTGTTTGCTTCGGACATCCATGCTAGGAGACTGATCCGTGCGCATCACAGAGCTCATCCTGACCGACCTGGTTGCCCAAGTGAGGGTTCGGTGACCCCTCCTCAAGGGGGGGTACTGTTATGAATGTGCTAGAGATGGTTTCTGAGCAGAGGCTCCCTCTGGTAGTTACAGACAGTACTGAGCCTTTCAGCGAGGAATGGCAATCTGGGATCGCTGACTGGTCTGATATAAGGGAGGTTCCCTCCCATGATGGTTGCCGGTGATCAATTGTTCTTGTCTCAATTGTGGTTCCTGGTTCATTTGGAAGTTTGCTGAGTCTTGCCTGCATCTTCTGCTATCAGATAAGATATTTTCTGCTTTTATTTTTGTGCTTGCTTTTTGCATTGTTCCCTGCACTTCTGTGGAGGTCAGCCAGGTCCCCTCCGGGGGCTTGTGCTCCTCTCAGTTTATCTGAAGCCACTGTTATTTGTTCATTTGCTTTTTCCTGTTTTTTCAGTGGCTGCGGCTTAGTTTTGTTACACCAGAGATCTGATTTTAGGTGGTAGAGATCGTGTGATCTCAGGTGTTTTTGCAATCAGAAGAGTTGGTATTTTTTAGGGTTTTTTTTGGATTGCAGTGAGTTTCCTTTCCTGTACTTTTCTGTCTAGACAGATTGGGCCCCAGCGTTTGCTCATTCTATTTTCTGTCTGTGTCCGTGCTTCTTCTTGTCTAACCGCCATTACATGTTTGGGGGCTTCCTATTTTCGCTGGGGATCTGCTCCGGGGCAGATAGCTTTCATCTTTCTGCCTTTAGGTGTAGTTATCTCTCAGGCTGTGACGAGGCATCTAGGATCAACGTAGGAACGCTCCACGGCTACCTCTAGTTGTGTGGTTAGTTCAGGGTACTGCAATCCAATAGGTTCCAGCCTCTCTGGTGTATTGCCGTTTTTGCTTATTCTCCTCAGCTACTTAAACACAACATGTAACCTTGCTTGCTCATAAGCAGAACCTTCCTGTTTGTCATCAGAGCTGGATGTCCCGGTTCACTGTGAGAGGCTGTGAATGTCAGCATGAGCGGCAGGGATCAGAAGATGTGATAAGGACCGGATGGGTGACAGTGAAGAGCGGAAGAGCCAGAGAGGTGAGCGTTGCGGTGAGTATATGGGTGTGGTGGAGATGGTGTTCCACTCTTTAGAACTACATATACAATGCGTGCACCACAAGTAGAGATGTATATATAAACAGGGGGGTGCTGCAATGCACTATAAGCATGAATGGAAAAGAAGAAGAAGAAAGACAAGTGCAAAAAATAGCACACACCCCAATGAAGCAGAATGAAAATATGATAATAATTTTAAATATAAAAGTGAAAATTTTTATTATAACAACAGACCAAAGCACAGACAAAAATAAAACATAATTAAAAATTACATGTAATACAAAGACATATCACCCCAAGGCCCATAGATATATGAGACCAACGTGGATATCCCCGAAGTTTAGGACATGAAATCACATATAATATGCAATAATATAGCACAATCAGGAATATATACTATTGTACTAGGACAAACAACCAGGTCAAGAAATACAAAACTAAGTATAACAAAGTAAGTAGTAGGCAACTGAGCATGTAAACCAAGCTGTACAGCTGAGTGCTGGCGAATGATATACAAGAATGCCAAGTAAATGATGAAGCCGGGCAAACTCTAGCAAATGATATAGACAAAACGTTATGATAATATTGACATTGTCATAGAAGTGAGGATAAAGATAAGGCACGGTGTTAAATAGCACCAAGCTGCCTAAATGAGATACGCTGCACAAAAAGACCAATAAATGAAGAGCCTGGAATCGGTAACGTTACCAAATGGAGCTCGATGAGAGAGGTACAAGTGACCGTGGAGTAAGAATGGAAATTTCGGGGGCGGTCCGGGACCAGGGGTGAAGAGACCCCACGCGTATCGCTGTGGCTGCAGCTTCGTCAGGGGAAGGGTGTTCCACTCTTTAACACCCCAAGTGGTGAAATAGTTATGTATGCTATCTGAAAGCAAAACTCCCAGAGTATGCTGTATAGTCTAGGCGAGGTTAACTGTAATGGCTGGCCCAGAAGAGGGAGAGGGAACCAAAAGTTAGTGTCAAGTTCAGGAAGTGTTAGCTCAGTTTTGAGGGAGTGTGGTGAAGTTCTAACATTGGTCATATGCAGTGGGCTGCTAGGGCCAACATGAGCCTGTTACTCGGGGCAGTAGATTGCCATAGAACTCTCCCGAGCAAATTCGTCTTTTGGCCTGGGGACCTCAAGATGGATGTTGCGACCTTTGGGTGCACTAAACCTTGGTGCTGCAAGGAAAGATGGTCTTAGACTCTCAGAGGCAGAAGGTAATGGAATACCAGTGCACTGCCTTCGGGGGAGAAGAATTCCTAGTGCTAGAGGAATTAGCAAGAGGGATACTTTATCCAGATCGAGAAGTAGGGATGAAGTTATGTCTAGAACCTGTGGGAAAGACTGTAAACTCTTGTGCCCTATACTACATGCTTCATTGTAATGACAGTAAACTGCTCAGTAAAAGTTTGACTGTTATAAAGTATTAGGTGTACCCTGGATTGTGTGATGCGAAGGTTCTGGAAGACGAAGGCCTAGAGCCAGTGGAGGCCTACGGGCCACAAGTAAGTGTGATGCACCTCGGATCCGGTGACTTTCATTAGCGCTGGATCGCACCTGATGTCGTTGCGTTGCATCCATTTTTGGCCGGATCCGGCGGAAATGTACATTCCGGCGGCCGGACAAAACGGTCACTGCAACATTTTTTTTTTTCTGGACCCGCCTGATAGTGCCTGAAGCGGCGCATCAGGCGTCCGGAAATAATAGAAGTCTATGGAACTGGACCAGTCTTTTGTGCAATCCGTCAAAAGACTGATCCGGATTCTGGAAACCAAGGTGTGTCTCTCTCTCTCCTCGGTTCGGACAGGCGTACCTGCATTTTCCGGCTGCAAAACTTCTTTTTCCGGGTTCAAAAGTTCAGGTCGGATCCAGCAAAAAAACTGATCCGTTGCATCAGTTTTTTCATTTCAGCACCGGATCCGTCCCTTCAGGTATTCGACGGATTATGCCTGACACAAAAAAACTGATGTGTGAAAGCAGCCTTAGCCTGCCAATATTGACGGGTTCGATTAATAGACTAATGTATATGAAGGAACCAAAGATAAGGATCCGGCATGTCTGATTTCAGACTGCAGATCCGTTTGTTCTCTAAGAGATAAGCCTCCACCAGAGATGTCTGACTTATGGGTGAGTTGGGAGAGATACTCGTAGCTTTTGGACGAATGATCATGGCCGACAGCTATATAAAGCGTGTGTGAGGCTTAAGTTTTAGTTTTGATAAATCTGACCCATAGACTTCTTTCTGGCTATACTAAACATCTGCATACCCCGACAAATGCCAAATATTTTTCTATATGAATCTGTAGCTGCTATTTGAGAAGCATCATAAAGATAATACAGCATTATAAGAATCCCCATATGCCAAGCTCAAGCTTGCTGAAGTCTGTCATCGGTATGTGACCTTGGATGGCTACAGATATGTAAGAAAGGAAACTGATTTTCCTTCCTGGGATTTCAAATATAAAATCCTCTTAATGTGTATTTAAAGGAAATCTGTCAGCAGGTTGATTCCATCAATGTGACAGTTACGGGGCTGCTTGGTGCACTTTTGATAAAATCCCTGTTTTTTTTCTGTTGCAGATCTAGCAGGTCTCTGAATGCTGAGCTATTTGTAACCCCGTCCACCTCACTAATTGGCAGCTTTCTCTGTCCACTGTGCATAGGCTGAAAGCTGCCAATCAATGGGGTACCACAAGACTCTGTCCTGGCCCCAGTGTTGTTTAGCATTTTTTATAAATGATCTAGATAAGGAAACTGAAGGTAAACTAATCAAATTTGCAGACAATGCAAAGCTAGGCGGGATAGCTAAAGCCCCCGTTACACTAAGCGAGATCGCTAGCGATATCGCTGAAACGTCACCGATTTTGTGACGCAACAGCGACTTAGCCAGTGATATCGCTTAGTGTGACACTCAGCGACGACCAGCCCCCTGCTGAGTTTCGCTGGTCGTCGTTGAATGTCCTGGACCATTTTTTGATCGTTGGTCTCCAGCTGGCCAGCACGCATCGCTGCGTGTGGCAGGTGGGAGACCAGCGAGCTGATAACCAAGGTAAACATCGGGTTTTTAGGCGCCGCGCGGAGCCTAGAAACCCGATGTGTACGTTAGATACCAGCGCGCTGGTGCAGGGGAGTTAGTAACCAAGGTAAACAGAGGGTTTCTAAGCGCCTATAGACTTCCAGTGTTGTTGCTGCATCTTGAGTGATTATCGATTCAAATTAGTTGAAGTCCTTTGCAACTTCCAGTTCATCACCGTCCATACCAAATGTGTCCTGGTCGTACCTAGAAGTACCTTGCAGTATCTTAAGCCCCCGTCACACACAGCGATCTCGCTAGCGAGATCGCTGCTGAGTTACTAGTTTTGTGACGCAACAGCGATCTTCCCAGCGATATCGCTGTGTGTGACATTCAGTGACGATCAGCCCACCTGCTGGGTATCGCTGATTGTCCTGGACATTTTTTTGATCGTTGGTCTCCCGCTGGCCAGCACGCATCGCTGCATGTGGCAGGCAGGAGACCAGCGATCAGCTGGTAACCAAGGTACACATCGGGTTACCAGGCGCCGGGCAGTGCTTAGAAACCCGCTGCTTACCTTGGTTACCAGCTCCCTGCACCAGCGCGCAGGTATCTAGAGTACACTGCGGGTAACTAAGCGACGTGCATCGCTTGTTACCCACGTAGTCACTGTCCTGATCGCTGCTGAGATCTGCCTGTTTGGCAGCTCACCAGCGATCATGTAGCGACACACCAGTGATCCTGACAAGTTCATATCGTTGTCGGGATCGCTGGTGAGTCGCTATGTGTAACGGGACCCTAAAGCCCCAGTCTCACATAGCGATATCGCTAGCGAGATCGGTGCTGAGTCACTAGTTTTGTGACGCAGCAGCGAGCTCACCAGCGATATCGCTGTGTGTGACATTCAGCGACGATCAGCCCCCCTGCCGGGTATCGCTGATCGTTGCTGAAATGTCAGGACATTTTTTTGATCACTGGTCTCCCGCTGACAGGCACGCATCGCTGCGTATGACAGGCGGGAGACCAGCGATCCGCTGGTAACCAAGGTACACAGCGGGTTTCCAGGCACCGCGCAGCGCCTAGAAACCCGATGTGTACCTTGGTTACCAGCTCCCTGCATCAGGGCGCTGGCATCCAAGATACACTGTGGGTAATTAAGCGATGTTACCCGCAGTGTCGCTTGTACTGATCGCTGCCTGAGCTGCCTGTTTGGCAGCTCAGCAGCGATAATGTAGCGATACACCAGCGATCCTGATCGTTGTCGGGATCGCTGGTGTATCGCTATGTGAGACCCAGCCTTAAGTGTGGTTTGTCTCTATGTGCCTTGTGCTTTGCTTGTTGATCTTTCGTGGCCTGACCTTGGACCTCTTCATTACTATTTGTCTGTTTAACCCCTTAGTTCTGATCTGCCATTTTCCTGGTATTTTGACCTTGGATCATTACCGGACTTCACCCTTGTCTCTTCCCTATGTTTATGACGTACCCTCCTGGCTTTTGACTTCAGACCCCTTAATTATCCCAATAAACAGCTTGTCTGTGAGAAATGACTCACAAAGCATCACAAACATGTAAAAAAAAGAATAATAAATGGCGTCCAACAGTAGGTAATGAAAAAATCAGAACTTCTTTATTCTGCTATAGGAAATGCAATGTTTTGACCTGGCTGTCATAGGTCTTTTGGAAGACCTATGACAGGTTGAAGTTCTTATCTTTTCATTACCTACCAATGGATGCTGTCTACTATTATTTATATTTGAAAATAAAGAAAAGTAGACACTCCATCTTCCTTGGATCAACTCTTTAATATAAGTCCATGAGCAAAGCTAACATTAAAATAGGTATCCAAACACTTCCTTGGGATGTAATTCCAAAATGCATCAGTGTTTGGATACTTTTTGTAATGTTAACTTTGCACATGGACTTATAATTAAAAATTCATCCAAAGAAGGCAGAATGTCAACTTTTCTTCATTTTGGATAAACTTCTTTGCCTACTCTGACTGCCGAGCATCCGGGATATCATAAATGCAGGTGTGCTATCTTGCATGTTGCAGACTGAAAACTCCTCAAAAATTAAATTTATTGTTACGTGTGAGACCATAAGGTCTGGATTGTGGCGCGGCTGAAACTCCACTCACCCACAGTAGGTATTGGCTACACAAATCTGTCTCAAAAATTGGCCACCATGGGTGAGTGGAGTTTGTATTGCACAGCCAGCCATGCTGTCGTATGATCTCACCCTACTAACAAACCCACAAACTGTCCAATTAATTCCATCATAAAATATGAAATCTAATAAAAGCTGAATTAATATTCAGTAGGACATTTTATACAGATCTTGCAAAATTGTACACTTTTTATTGCATGCAGTTACAGTGTTATGCAGATGGAGGACAATTGTAGCCAACCCAAAGTAAAAGTGACGTACATACAATTGGGGCCAGTATAGTGCACTCCCCATGACCTACTAAGCCCTTCACACATCAGTAGGAGTAGGAGTTATTGCCTCTCTGAAATGTATGCATTAGGATTTTGGGTCTTGTGCCTTTGAGCAAGTATTAGTGAGTTCCAATGACCCAGGGACAGACATCCTGATCACACTTCTGAGATCACTTTGGGTTGGCTGATACCTATAATCCATACTTGTCTGTTTGCCGCTGGTATTTAAAATAAAAAAGGATTCTGTTTTGAAGTCTCCCACTCCATCCCAATTCCAAACAAGATGACATTGCAAACTGAATGTGACCCTGCTAATCCTCAACTCCCCATTATTGTGTGTATGTGTAGCTCTCTCTCTCACACACAGAGTTCACTGATTGTAATCTGTGCATTTAGCTTCTAATCCATGTGTTTTTCAGATTACTGGTCAGAAATAGGGTAAACATGAAAACGGCTACGGGTGATTAATACCTTTTGCATATTTCTCTATAAAATGCAAATTGGAAGCACAAAAGGGAAAATAGAGTATCGCAAGATATTTTAAGATGATGGTCTGTTTCAATGGTTTAACGTTGAAATGACTGAATTTGATTTTCGATTTAACAGAAAATCTGATATACAATAGGTTCTTGGAAATTAACACACTATGAGTATTTTTTTATGTTTTTTTTGTTGTGTTTTGCTATATTTTAGCTTTTTCATGGATGTTACATGGATGTTGATTCGTTGCTTGTGCATAACTTGTCGATGTGTTTATGGGTTGAGGCTCACAATCCTAAAAATTTTATTTGGAAGATTAGTTTAGAATTAAAACAAAAGAAAAAAAGGAAACTAGGTGCCATAAAAATTTCCAAAAGTTTATTAAATGTAAATTAAGATGTAAACAATGTAAAAAAATATACTCAGAGAGGGAGCAACAATGCAAAAAACAGCCACAAAAAAGGAAAATATTGCCAGAACTATATTTCTGTGCCCCATGAGCAATAGATCCTAAATAGTTAATACTAATGCACAGCCAAAAGGAAATAAACATTAAATAAGAGGAGCGAATAGCTTCCAAAAAAATATGATATATATCCAGGCCAACCAATGAAAAGGATCCTGCAAAAAGGACTAAGATTGGTATTATACATAACGTGCACACTTACCCTGGATAAAGCTACATACGAAACGCGCGTCGGGGTGCCATCGCCACTTTAAGGGATAGTGGCATTTTACTGCCAGCATTCATTTTTTACTTTGGGTCTCTAATTCATGGCTTCCAATCACCAGCATTCATGTTAGGTATAATGCCAATCTGTGTATAAGCCTTCTTTCTTACTTTTTGATCCAGGATATTGTTGAACATTTGCCTTAGTCCTTTATGCATGATCTTTTTTATTGTTTGGCCTGAATATATATCATATTTTTTGGAAGCTATTCGCTCCTCATATTTAATGTTTATTTCCTTTTGGCCGTGCATTAATATTAACTATTTAGGATCTATTACATTGGGGGCACAGATAAATTTCTGGCACTATTTTCCTTTTTTGTGGCTGTATGTTGCATTGTTGTTCCCTCTCCGAGTATTTTTTTTACATTGTTTATATCTTAATTTACATTTAATAAACTTTTGGTAATTTTTATGGCACCTAGTTTCCTTTTTTTCTTTTGTTTTGATATTTGAATTTTGCAAGTGCCACTAATCTAGGCAGCCTTGTACTGTGATGTATATAGTTTAGAATTAAGTACAGTAAATAGAAAATTGAAACTTAAATGTATAACATGTATAACAAAAGTGTTTTTTGAGAACTCGTGGACATCTCATATATAGGTGAAAAAAATTAGTTGTTCACACCATGATACCAAACAGCACAGTGAATACTTTTTTAAATGGGTGGACTGAGTGATTACAAGTTTGTACACACCTAAGTATAACATGTCTCTATGGTAACATTATTTTCAATCTTTTTTAGGGGTACCTTCATTTTTGTCCAGGAAATTTCCATTATTTTCTTTCTTTGGTTGAATCACAATTCAAAAGCTATGTATGATTTTTATTAGTTGATATGTAGTAAATTTAATTTAATAATTACTTTTGCAAGTTTCAAGTTATTTCAGTGACTATTGTGGGTTTCTTTTACTTTACCTGAAGGGTACCAACAATTTTGTTCTTGTGTATAAATGTACAAGTCCTGAAAAATGGGAGGAAAAAAGTAATCATAGAGGATTTACAACTTCTTCAAATGGAGGGCTTCTTATAAGCATATTTTCCATTATGTCAATTTATACTTGCTGACTTTTTAAAACTATCTTCTGGAGATGAATGATGACAGAAGCTTTATTTGGCTAACCATGCCTATGTTCAACAAGACACTTCCCATTCATGGCTGTTCCGACTCTGCGCACTTGGGTGCACGGCAATAAAAGTAGACTGACTAGGGAACACTGCTTTTAAGAGTAAATTTTCATTATATTTTCAGGGTTTTGACAATAATTATATCTCTATAGCTATCAATTAACATTTTATATATTATTTTGCCCAAAATTTAAAATGGTGTATTTTGTCTTGCTTTTATCTTCTTCTAATCATTGGTTTAGACAATGTAATTGATATTCAGCACATGTGCATTTAAGCTGCAAAGTTTTTTGTGCACATATGCATGGTATTGCTTGCATCCATACTGTTTTACTACTATTGTCATCATGCTCGTGCACATGAAATAAATTGTGATATTCTACTGTACATGTGTCGGTATATGGATTCTAGCGCACTGAAATGATGCTCATGTGACCGTTGTATGTTATCTGTTAGACGACACACTTTTTACACAAACGCTTGTTCTTGGACCCATGTGACCTATCATATGAGGCGGTGACTATGAGATTCCATCTGTGATATATATATATATATATATATATATATATATACAGTACAGACCAAAAGTTTGGACACACCTTCTCATTCAACGATTTTTCTGTATTTTCATGACTGTGAAAATTGTAGAATCACACTGAAGGCATCAAAACTATGACTTAACACATGTGGAATTATACATTACACTTTACAAAAAAGTGTGAAACAACTGAAAATATGTCTTATATTCTAGGTTCTTCAAAGTAGCCACCTTTTGCTTTGATTACTGCTTTGCACGCAGAAAAAGTGAACGGATGGATTCTACATGCCTGGTTCCCACCGTGAAGCATGGAGGAGGTGGTGTGATGGTGTGGGGGTGCTTTGCTGGTGACACTGTTGGGGATTTATTCAAAATTGAAGGCATAGTGAACCAGCATGGCTACCACAGCATCTTGCAGCAGCATGCTATTCCATCCGGTTTGCGTTTAGTTGGACCATCATTTATTTTTCAACAGGACAATGACCCCAAACACACCTCCAGGCTGTGTAAGGGCTATTTGACCAAGAAGGAGAGTGTTGGGGTGCTACGCCAGATGACCTGCCTCCACAGTCACCAGAACTGAACCCAATCGAGATGGTTTGGGGTGAGCTGGACCGCTCACCGCTTCAATTTTGAATAATCCCCAACAGTGTCACCAGCAAAGCACCCCCACATCATCACACCACCTCCTCCATGCTTCAAGGTGGGAACCAGGCATGTAGAGTCCAGCCGTTCACCTTTTCTGCGTGCAAAGCAGTAATCAAAGTAAAAGGTGGCTACTTTGAAGAACCTAGAATATAAGACACATTTTCAGTTGTTTCACACTTTTTTGTAAAGTGTAATGTATAATTCCACATGTGTTAATTCATAGTTTTGATGCCTTCAGTGTGATTCTACAATTTTCATAGTCATGAAAATACAGAAGAATCTTTGAATGAGAAGGTGTTTCCAAACTTTTGGTCTGTACTGTATATATATTCACTTATATTTGTTTTGTGTGTGTAAACATTATAAATTTGAAAATGGTATGTAATGATATTATGGTCTTCAATGGAGAATGAAAAAGAAGAGGTTGAACAAGGAAATGACATCACAATACTTTTTTGTTAAATCTGTATCTAGCTCTATGGATTTACAAAAACGCATGAAAAAATGCATTAAAAAAGCATAAAAAAGTGCGTATTTTCCACTGCGTTTTTCTGCCAAGAGATACAGAAACCTTGCAGAAATTTCTGCAAGCAAATACGCAACGTGCACACATAGCCTTAAGCGTAGGTTAATTTTGATATTAAGAGATAGAATATAAAAAATCAAATCCAGAAAGTCACATTGCATAAATTATATAACTGTATTTGCATTTTGCTGTGAGAAATAAGTATTTGATCTCCTACCAACTATTAAGAGTTCTGGCTTCTACAGACCAGATAGAAAAATATTTAGACTTGAGAGTCCTCAGTGGTTGATACCTTTTAATGGCTAATTGAAAAGATGGTAACAAATTGCAAGCTTTCCAGACTACTCAGGTCTCTTCATCAGGCGAAGACTAATACAAAATCTGAAGAATCACATATTTATATACAACAGGACACAGGAATAATGCAATAGGTAAGACAAGTGACGTGATAGACCAGACCAGATAGACGCTCCTAATCAACTCGTTACCTGCATTAAAGATAGCTGTCTTACATAGTCACCTTTATAAAAGACTCCTGTCCACAGACTCAATTAATCAGTCAGACTCTAACCTCTACAACATGGGCAAGACCAAAGAGCTTTATAAGGATGTCAGGGACAAGATCATAGACCTGCACAAAGCTGGGATGGGCTGCAAAACCATAAGTAAGACGCTGGGTGAGGAGACAACTTTTGGTGCAATTGTAAAAAAATCAATTGACATCGATCTGGGGCACCTTGCAAAATCTCACCTTGTAGGGTATCCTTGATCATGAGGAAGGTGAGAGATCAGCCTAAAACTACATGGGGGAACTTGTTAATGATCTCAAGGCAGCTGGGACCAAAGTCACCAAGAAAACCGTTGGTAACACATTATGCCATGAAGGTTTAAAATACTACAGTGCCCGCAAGATCCCCTTGCTCAAGAAGGCACATGTGCAGGCTGGTCTGAAGTTTGCCAGTGAACACCTGGATGATTCTGTGAGTGATTGGGAGAAGGTGCTGTGGTCAGATGAGACAAAAATTGAGGTCTGTGGCATTAACTCAACTCGCCGTGTTTGGAGGAAGAGAAATGCTGCCTATGACCCAAAGAGCACCGTCCCCACTGTCAAGCATGGAGGTGGAAACATTATGTTTTGGGGGTGTTTCTCTGCTAAGGGCACAAGTATACTTCACCGCATCAGTGGGAGAATGGATGGAGCCATGTACCATAAAATCCTGAGTGACAACCTCCTTCCCTCCCCCAGGACATTAAAAATTAGTTGTGGCTGGGTCTTCCAGCAAGAGAATGACCCAAATCATACAGCCAAGGCAACAAAGGAGTGGCTCAAAAAGAAGCACGTTAAGGTCAGGAGTGGCCTAGCCAGTCTCCAGACCTTAATCCCGTAGAAAACTTATGGAGGGAGTTGAAGCTCCGAGTTGCCAAGCGACAGCCTCAAAATCTTAAGGATTTATAGATGATCTGCAAAGAGGAGTGGAGCAAAATTCCTCCTGACATGTGCACAAACCTCATCATCAACTACAAAAAACGTCTTCTGCGCTTGCCGACAAGGGTTTTGCCACCAAGTATTAAGTCTTGTTTGCCAGAGGGATCAAATACTTATTTCTCACTGCAAAATGCAACTAACTTTATATAATTTATACAATGTGATTTTCTGGATTTTATTTTTGATATTCTATCTCTCAATGTTAAAATTAACCTATCCTTAAAATTATTGACTGTTCATGTTTGTCAGTGGGCAAACTTACAAAATCAGCAAGGGATTAAATAATTATTTCTTTCACTGTACATCAACCTTCTTGTTTTCCAATATTTTTGCGTACCAGTCCGAGACCACAACTAAAATGAATTATTGCGCACTTTTCTCTAACTGGTCTTCGGAACTGTACACGATAACTGATTAAAAAAAGACGTATAACCCAAATTAGGCATATGATAAAGACACACCTAAATTCTAATGTTTGTGAACAGGACATACAGAATGTCCAAAAAGTCAATGACTTATGCATCAAGTGGACTGAAAAATGCAGATAATAATAAACATTCTCAAGGAATAATGTGTGACATCGTCAATGTAATGTATATCTTAGATGGGATCCATGTAATCAATATCTTTATTTTAACTAGGCTTTCCTGATGTTTATAAAATGAGCCTGTTTCATAAAGGAAGAAAGATAGAAGATAGTGAAGGATTATTAAGGATATTGATTCTGACCTCATCCATCACGTTATGTATTTTCCAAGTGTTTTGACAGATTTTACATTCATGCCCTTTTGGTTGTTAAGACATGAAAGCAATTGTTTTAAAAGGCAGCTGAAATATTATATGAAAATAATCACCAGCTGTACAGTTTTCCATGGTACCAGTCAGGATATTACACACATTCTGGGGTGTGTCTGTAATGATATAAACTGGCACAGCTGTCTCATCACAGCCAAATGTACAAGATGTTGGAATTGGGACCTCTCTGGTTTCATATTGAGGTGTGTTTCGATCACAAATAAGTCTACATCAGTGTGTCTATCGTCTCTGCGTAGAAATGTTCACAACGGCCCATAGCAGACTACTGTCTGCCCAAATGTCATCTGTCAGATTGGATGTACTGTATTTTCAGTGTATTATTTCAGTGTATCATGTGAAATTTTGCCACATTTCTCTAAGGTCTCTTTCACACATCAGGTTTTCGCCGTCAGGCGCGATCCGGCTCTTTTTGAAAAAAAACGGATCTGTTTTTTTTCTCATTGACATGCATTAGCGCCGAATCACGCCACATGTCCTCCCGTTTCGTCCGTTTTTTTCCAGATCCGTCATAGGTTTGAATTCCGGCGGCCGGACAGGACGCATCCTGTAATGTTTTTTCCCCCGCCGGAAAGAACGGACAGCGCCTGAAGCGGCGCATCAGGCTTGGTCATTAGTGTTGAGCATTCCAATACTGCAAATATCGGGTATCGGCCGATATTGGCTGTATCGGAATTCCGATTCTGAGATCCGATATCTTCGTCATATTGGATACCGGAATCGGAATGTTCCTGTCACAGTCAGTGTCCGTCGGTCGGGTCTGTCAGGAGTCAGCGGCACTTACCCGGCAGAAGATCCCCGGTGGTCATGTCCTGGACTGCTTGATGGCCACCATCATCTTCTCCCTGGTGGTCACGTGCAGTTTCTCGCGATAACTGCACGTGCTGCCTGGTAATTGCGGCCGTAAAGCAGTCTGATGACGTCACCGCCGGGGAAGCAGGTAAGCAGCTGTGCTGCGTCGGGATGACAGGCTCCGCCTGGCATTCCGATGTAGCAGAGCTGGATCGTCGTGGGACACTCGTTACTATGGACTGCGTCGGACAGGTGGTATACTGTTGGTTTGTTTTTTTTCTTTTTTTACAGGAGATCGATGGCGTCGCAGGATGAGCGTGTAATAAAAGAAATGAAAACTGTGTTGTCTCTTTTATTTAATTAAAAGACTTTTTTCTTGCTGTGTCTTTTTTTTAAACATTTAAAAACTTTGAGATTAATAATGGATCGGTGTCTTATTGACGCCTCTCCATTATTAACCGGGCTTATTGTCACCGTGCAATCAACGGTGACATTAACCCCTTATTACCCCGCTTGCCACCGCTACAGGGCAAGTGGGAAGAGCCGGGTAAAGTGCCACAATTGGCACATCTTTTGATGCGCCAAATGTGGGGCTGCTGATGCCTGGTATTTTTAGGCTGTTGAGGACCAAAATCCATGGGCCTTGACAGTCTTTTAATACCAGGCCGCAGCAGTCTGCTTTTTACTTGGCTGGTTAACAAAAATAGGGGGGATCCCCACGCCATTTTTTTTTTCGAGGGGATCCCCTATTTTTGTTAACCAGCCAAGCTAAGCAGACTGCTGTGGCCTGGTATTATCAGGCTGGCAAGGTCCATGGATATTGGATCCTTACCAGCCTGAAAAACCAGGCCTCAGCAGTCTGCTTCATCTGGCTGGTTAACAAAAATAGGGGGGACCCCACAGCATTTTTTTTCGAGGGGATCCCCTATTTTTGTTAACCAGCCAAGATAAGCAGACTGCTGTGGCCTGGTATTATCAGGCTTGCAAGGTCCATGGATATTGGATCCTTACCAGCCTGAAAAACCAGGCCTCAGCAGTCTGCTTCATCTGGCTGGTTAACAAAAATAGGGGGGACCCCACGCCATTTTTTTTCGAAGAGATCCACTATTTTTGTTAACCAGCCAAGATAAGCAGACTGCTGTGGCCTGGTATTATCAGGCTGGCAAGGTACATGGATCTTGGCTCCTTAACAGCCTGAAAATCCAGGCCTCAGCAGTCTGCTTCATCAGGCTGGTTAACAAAAATAGGGGGGACCCCACGCCATTTTTTTTTCGAGGGGATCCCCTATTTTTGTTAATCAGTTCCCTCTGACATCACTGATGGTGTCCCTGGCTGACCTGAAGTGAAAGTGGAAAGCAATCAATTAAGCTTTCCATTTCCTCTCCTGTCAGCCAGGAGAGGAGAAGATTCATTCGGGGGTTTACTGTGAGGCTGCAGCATTAGCTGTGGTCCCTGCAGTAAACATTAACCCTTTCTGATGGATTACACCGTGGTACCTGACTGTGCATCGGATAGGTAAGAATAATTTTGCTTTTTTATTTTATTTTTATTACAGGAAATGGATTTTGCAGTAAAATAAAAGATGGTCAAAAACATGTGTCTTTATTTCATTAAAATGATTTTT
Organism: Oophaga sylvatica; assembly: GCA_033576555.1. NCBI lineage: Eukaryota > Metazoa > Chordata > Amphibia > Anura > Dendrobatidae > Oophaga > Oophaga sylvatica. The sequence goes on from JARQOD010000003.1 coordinate 558,936,258, forward strand.
AATTAAAGTGTGTGTGTTTTATTTTTATTTCATGCAATAGGATTAATAATTGATAGTTGTCTAATTGACAGCTCTCAATTATTAACCTGGCTTAAGGTCACCTTTCAATAGCAAGGTGGCTTTAACCCCTTATTAACCCATTCGCCACTGCTACAGGGCAATGGGAATAGACGGGCAAAGTGCCAGAAAGGGCGAATCTAATTATAGATTTGTCTTTTCTGGGGTGTCTGGGGGCAGATGTTAGTAGCCAGGGGGGAGCCAAAAATAATGGTCCCTCTCTGGGCTATTATTATCTGCCCCCACTCGCTGGCTTTGTCTGTCTGGTTGAGAAAATAGGGCGGGAGCCCACGCATTTTTTTTCAACAATTTTACACCTCATATATATATACAGTACAGACCAAAAGTTTGGACACACCTTCTCATTCAAAGATTTTTCTGTATTTTCATGGCTATGAAAATTGTAGAATCACACTGAAGGCATCAAAACTATGAATTAACACATGTGGAATTATACATTACTAGTGTTGAGCGATATTGCTCGATATCTAAAAATATCGTATCGAAATTGTATCGCCGATAGCACTAAATATCGTCGATATCCGATTCCGATTGCGGAAGTCCAATGTAAGTCTATGGGAACAAAATATCGAAATTAAAAAAAACCATTTTGCCTTGTTGGTTAATTGTACATGAAGGAAAACAACAAAAACTAATGTAGAATGTATTGGGGGAGGTTGAGGAGACAATAAAGGCATACATGTTTAACCCAATGCATTGGAACAGCATTAATATATATTTTTTTGGAAATACGTTTGGATTGACTAACAAATTGACAATGTTGTTAACCTTTTTTCTATTTTGGCAAATATGTATGTTTCACAACTTCCATGCTGTTCACCTTTTTAACTTTTGCCAGTGCCACACTTTCTCCTTCATAATCTTCAGCAGCAGCATCATCTTTCTCATCAAATTATTCTTCATCTTCACCTTCTTAATCTTCTTCTTAAACTTCTTGCTATTCATGTTTTTGTTTACATTACTCATATTGTTATTATTAAACTAATTAATCTTCTTCATATTCAAATTCTTCATCTTCTTCCTCTTCATCTTCTTCATCATATTCTTATTTGTGACAGAGATTCCTGTACTTGTAATCTGTAAAAGTATGAATTGTTCATCCTTCCGTTCTTGCTGTCACAAAAGATTTAAATTAAAACAGTATTTGTCCGTGTTCAGTTTAGCCTGCAGCAGCAGGCATTTTCCAGGGGCACCACGAGGAGGAACGGACTCACCCCCATACACTGCTTAGTCTTCTTCTGCTTAGAATTTAGAGCATATATTTTGCTCTTCATTTTGGTCTTATACTTCATGTTCTTCTGCTTTTTGATCTTTTGCTTATTGTTCTTCTGTCTCTTGTTCTGTATCTTGTAGTTTGTCTTAACCTTCTTTGTCCTGTTGGTGATCTTCTTCTGGGTAATCTTTTATTTTTTCTTTGTGATGGTGTTCAGGCTGGTTGGCTTCATGCTCGTCGTCCTTGTTGTCGTCATCTTCTTCTGGGTGGTCTTTAATGTCGTCTAATTTCCGAGAAACAGCTGACGTTACTGGAACCCTGACGGGTATCAGATGGAGCAAGAGACAATGGAAGTAACGAGGACCAGCTGACTGTGCTGGACCCCGGACGGGTAGCAGAAGGAAAAGAGGCAATGTCACAACCGAGTACCAGCTGACGTTACTGTGACACGGTTACTAAGCAGGAGGTACCTGTGCGCCAAAGCACTACCAAGGACCAGCAGACGTTGCTGGAACTCGGATCCGGAGATGGAGGCACCTAGGCCAAAGGCACTGGGGAGAACCACTTGACGGTACTGGACCCCGGACGGGTAGCAGAAGGAAAAGAGGCAATGTCACAACCGAGTACCAGCTGACGTTACTGTGACACGGTTACTAAGCAGGAGGTACCTGTGCTCCAAAGCACTACCAAGGACCAGCAGACGTTGCTGGAACTCGAATCCGGAGATGGAGGCACCTAGGCCAAAGGCACTGGGGAGAACCACTTGACGGTACTGGACCCCGGACGGGTAGCAGAAGGAAAAGAGGCAATGTCACAACCGAGTACCAGCTGACGTTACTGTGACACGGTTACTAAGCAGGAGGTACCTGTGCTCCAAAGCACTACCAAGGACCAGCAGACGTTGATGGAACTCGGATACGGAGATGGAGGCACCTAGGCCAAAGGCACTGGGGAGAACCACTTGACGGTACTGGACCCCGGACGGGTAGCAGAACGCACCCATGAAAATGTAAGTTGACAGGACGCAAACCGTCCGCAGTTACCGAATCACACAGTCCTACAGTGGGTGCTTATCCTATTGTCACAATGGAAACCGCCTTTATTTACATATCCCACAGCACACATAGGAATCACCTAAACTGCAGGCACCATAGAGTCGGCTAACCCGAATGCAACACGACAGTACAACTTATTGGAGGATAATTGACGTTCACACTGCCAGGAAACAGCTGTCGTGCTGTAACCAGGCTGGCCAGGAGTCAGTACCCTGCCAATTACTTACGAGCAACAAATGGCGGTGTTGTAGCCCAGGGAGTAGAGTTCAGGTGGTAGAAAGATGAACATAACAGGAGACATGGAAAACGTTGCCAAACAGTTATTTAATCTGAAAACGGACAGGCAAATTCAGGTGAGATCCATGCCTTGTTCATTTTCAGAATAGTAAGCCGGTCTAAATTCTCTGAGGATAGTCGCATGCGACGGTCTGTTACTACACCACCTGCAGCACTAAAGACACGCTCAGATAATACACTGGCAGCAGGGCAAGCCAGCACCTCCAATGCATACTGGCTAAGCTCTGGCCATGTATCCAACTTAGAGACCCAACATTTGAAAGGGGAAGAGGCATCTGGGAGTACACTTAGAGGGAAAGCCAAGTAGTCTGTCACCATCTTACGGAAACGTTTCTTCCTGGTGGCTGGAGCTTTCTCGGATGGTGTAGACCTTGCTGGCGCTGTCACAAAACTTTGCCACATTTGTAACATACAGTTCTTGCCCTGTGCAGAGGCGCTGCTTCTGATCCCTCTTGTTGTAGAGGTGTCTACACTGCCTCGACGCACAGAGCTGCTTTGTAAAGCAGTAGCAGCAGCAGCAGCACCTCTCTCGGCTGGAATGTACAACAGTATGGATTGCACCAGTGTGTCTTGGTACTCCTGCATTTTACTGTCCCGGTTCACCGGTGTGATGAGGGTTTGTAAGTTGTCCCGGTAGCGAGGGTCTAGGAGGGTGTACACCCAATAATCTGACGTGCTGAGAATGTGGGCGATGCGGCGGTCGTTTCTCAGGCACTGAAGCATGAAATCAACCATGTGCTGCAGACTCCCAACTGGCCAACAAAGGCTGTCCTCTGGAAGAGGCGTCATCTCTGTCTCCTCTGCATCACCCCACCCTCGCTCTACATACTGACTAGAGCGTTGTGTACCTCCCTCTGTAGGGATTTCTTCCTCCTCCATTGACTCCTCCTCCTCCTCATCCTCCTCACAAAGTGAGCCCTGCCCAGCCCTTTGTGAGGAACCACGTTGCGCTGACTGTCCTGAAGGTAATTGAATTTGTGACTCCTCATCCTCCACCTCTTCCAAAACCTCTTCCTTTAGTGCTTTCAGTGATTTCTGAAGCAGGCAGATAAGGGGGACAGTCATGCTGACTAGTGCATCATCTGCACTCGCCATCCGCGTTGAGACATCAAACGCACGCAAAACGTCGCAGATGTCCTTCATAGAGGCCCACTCAGTAGTGATGAAGTGTGAACGGCGCAAATTGCGAGTTGATTGCGCCTGTTGCAGCTGATACTCCATTACTGCTGGCTGCTGCTCACACAACCGCTCCAACATATGTAACGTGGAATTCCACCTGGTGGGTACGTCACATATGATGCGATGTTCAGGAAGGCGAAATCTGACTTGCAGAGCTGCAATGCGCGATCTGGCCATGCTGGAACGTCGCAAGTGAGCGCACTCTAGGCGGACCTTGTTCAGCAGTGCATCAAGATCCGGATAGTCCCTCAAAAAACTCTGCACGACCAAGTTGAGCACATGTGCCAGACATGGTATGTGAGTGAGGTTGCCAAGGCCAGAGCTGCCACCAGATTTCGGCCATTGTCACACACTACCAAGCCTGGCTGGAGATTAGCTGACAAAAACCACACATCGCTCTCCTGCTTGATGGCATCCCAGAGCTCCTGTGTGGCTTCGATTCCCCATGGGAATTAATTTCAGTACGGCCTGTTGACGTTTGGCCACGGCTGTGCTCATATCGGTCGCAACAGGTAAGCGTTCACGGGTCCATGTGGAGGTATACCGTGACGGCTCGTGCAGCGATGATTCTGAGGAACTGGAGTAGGAGGAGGAATCAATGTGCCCAGACTGGATTCCTGCAATCCTTGGAGTTGGCAGAACACGTACAGCGCCACTCGCAAGATCTGTACCCGGCTCCACAACATTGACCCAATGGGCAGTGAGGGAAAGGTATCGTCCCTGGCCATGGGTACTGGTCCACGCATCGGTGGTCAGGTGGACCCTGCTACTGACGGCGTTTAGTAGCGCATGTTTAATGTTTCCCTCGACATGTTTTTGCAGAGCAGGGACAGCTTGCCTGCTGAAATAAAATCGGCTTGGCACATTATATTGTGGGACTGCCAATGCCATAAAGTTCCTGAAACTGTCAGTCTCCACCAGCCTGAATGACAGCATTTCAAGGGACAGGAGTTTTGCAAGGCCAGCATTCAGAGCCTGTGCTCGTGGATGGTTTGCCGAGTATGGCCGTCTTTTATCCCATGCCTGTGTTACCGATGGCTGTTTTTTGTTCTGGGAGTGTGACGATGACTGTGAACTTGCTGCAGTGGGTGGAATAACAGTTTCTCTATGGACAACAGTGACCGAGGTTCTTCCATGGAGATCCTGTGAGGAAGCCGAAACAGGTGTGTGAGAGCTGGAGGTAGAGGCTCGAACATGACCTAAAGATGTAGGTGCTGCTGTAGGTTGGCCTACATCTCCAGTGTGTCTTTGGAACTCAGCTACGTGCTTTGTCCGTACATGTGTCCACATATTTGTGGTATTCAGGTTCCTGATATTTTTACCTCTTTTAACTTTTTGCTTACACAGCTTGCATTGAACATAGCAAATATCATGTACAAGTCTGTCAAAAAAGGACCACGCAGTGCAAGTCATGGAGCGCCAATTTTGACAGTTCTAAGAGAACTGCTCCCAACAGGTGCCAAACTGGAGGCTACAGGCAAGCGAGTCTGCAGCCTACCTCTCCCTCCTCTTTGTACCGTTGGGACAATCTCTTCCTCAGAGCTGCTCCCACCACCTTCCTGTTGCTCACGCCATGTTGGGTCTCGGACTTCATCATCTCCACTACCCTCTTCCAACACCTGCTGCTGTTGGATGGTCTGGGCAGCACCATGCTCCACAAAACCTGGCACCTGAGTCTCATCATCATCATAAGATGCGTTCTGCGGTGTGCTGTCCATCGGCACTGGCTCACCCGCCTCTTCAGATTGAGAGAGACACAGCTGTTGCGCATCACTGCATACTTCCTCTTCTTCAAATTGCAGAATGCTGCTTGCCTGTGCCCGTGTTTGCGAGCCAACAGATTCTGAGAACAGAAGCAGAGACTCAGCTGGCTCCTGTACAGAACTCTCTGACTGCCTTGGCAATTTGACAGGCGGTGAACAGACAGATGGTTGCTCAACAGTGTTGTGTTCCTGAGAGGAGGTGGAAGGAATTGAAGTCGATGCATTGGCTGCCATCCAACCAACAACGGCTTCAATTTGTTCTTCCCGCAGCAGGGGGGCACGCCGAGCTCCTACCAAAGTGCGCATAAAGGAACGCTCACGGGGATAAATGGTGGATGCTGTGTCACTGAGGGCGGCAGCAGACACAGAATCCCCATGTCCTCTCCCTGCTGAAACTCCACGGCCACGACCACGTGCCTTACTCACTGACTTCTTCATCTTGGTAGATTGATAAAGAAAGTCAGAAAAGTTATAAGGCCTAAGTGTGGTTATTACGCAGAGACTGAAGTGAACACTGAAACACAACTGTTCACAATCTGTGAAAGGCTACTCCTTTGTCTACTTCTATAGTGTTTGCAACCAATGTATTGTATACGGATGGAAGCGCGTCACACTAATAGATTATATTTTAAATGGAATGGAGCAGAAACAATTGGAGATAAATGAAAAGGATGAGCCACTGAGACACGCTCAGCAGAGTACAAGCAGCAGTGCTTGAACAAGTAACTGGAGCGTGATGTGCACTCAAAAAATAAAAAACACAGACTGAAGTGAACACTGAAACACAACTGTTCACAATCTGTGAAAGGCTACTCCTTTGTCTACTTCTATAGTGTTTGCAACCAATGTATTGGATACGGATGGAAGCGCGTCACACTAATAGTTAAATTGCATGGAGCTGCAAGAATTACACTGAAGGAAAAAAAAAATAGTCTGTGAGTGACATGTGCAGATGCCTACAGACAGCGTTGCATGCTGAGCAAACTGCAGCGTCACCTGCACTCACACACACCTTGCAGAGCTGTTAAAACAACACTGCAGGCAAAAGGAAGCTTTACACAGCGGTTGGTGCTAGCCTGCCTACAGCACAGTACACTAAATCGCAATCTCTAACTGTCCTCAGAGTCAGCACAGCAGCATTCTGTCCCTTACTGAATTCACAGCACAGTGACGCTAAAATGGCGGCGGCGCCTTTTATAGTGCATTCTGACATCATTTCAGCATCCAATCACAGCCATGCCATTAGTTAACATGACCGCAGCAGTACAGGATGTGCCCACACTTCTTAGGATTCCTCATTGGCTGAGTAAAATCACATTGCCTCGCAAAGAATTATGGGAACTTCCGAGTCCGGTATTCGATAAGACGAAAATATCGAAACGAATTATCGAAAGGCCGATAGAGCTAATATCGGCCGATAGCCGATATTTGCATTATCGTATCGCTCAACACTATACATTACACTTTACAAAAAAGTGTGAAACAACTGAAAATATGTCTTATATTCTAGATTCTTCAAAGTAGCCACCTTTTGCTTTGATTACTGCTTTGCACGCAGAAAAGGTGAACGGATGGACTCTACATGCCTGGTTCCCACCGTGAAGCATGGAGGAGGTGGTGTGATGTGTGGGGGTGCTTTGCTGGTGACACTGTTGGGGATTTATTCAAAATTGAAGGCATACTGAACCAGCATGGCTACCACAGCATCTTTCAGCAGCATGCTATTCCATCCGGTTTGCGTTTAGTTGGACCATCATTTATTTTTCAACAGGACAATGACCCCAAACACACCTCCAGGCTTTGTAAGGGCTATTTGACCAAGAAGGAGAGTGATGGGGTGCTACACCAGATGACCTGGCCTCCACAGTCACCAGACCTGAACCCAATCGAGATGGTTTGGGGTGAGCTGGACCGCTCACCGCTTCAATTTTGAATAAATCCCCAACAGTGTCACCAGCAAAGCACCCCCACACCATCACACCTCCTCCTCAATGCTTCACGGTGGGAACCAGGCATGTAGAGTCCATCCGTTCACCTTTTCTGCGTGCAAAGCAGTCATCAAAGCAAAAGGTGGCTACTTTGAAGAACCTAGAATACAAGACATATTTTCAGTTGTTTCACACTTTTTTGTAAAGTGTAATGTATAATTCCACATGTGTTAATTCATAGTTTTGATGCCTTCAGTGTGATTCTACAATTTTCATAGTCATGAAAATACAGCAGAATCTTTGAATGAGAAGGCGTGTCCAAACTTTTGGTCTGTACTGTATATATACATGTCATTGAATTTGTGACACATATATATATATTATATATATATATATATTTATAGTTCATACACTTCTACATAGTATAATAGCCGCTAATTCAATTGCCGGCTTTTGTGAAAATGCAGAACCCGACATGAAATGACACATGGTTTACATAGAGTTAACCATGTCATTTCAAGTTGTTTGATATATTGTTTTCACTAACAATTACATGAGTGTATGTGTGCAAAATTTCACACCTGTAGGGGTTAATTAAAGGTGTAAATTCGTAGCAAAAAAGTCCGTTTTTTTTGCAATGAATTTACATAGTAACATAGTAACATAGTTATTAAGGTTGAAGGAAGACTTTAAGTCCATCTAGTTCAACCCATATCCTATCCTAACCTGCCCTAACATGTTGATCCAGAGGAAGGCAAAAAAACCCAAGTGGCAAACAGTAAGCTTCACATTGGGGAAAAAAATTCCTTCCCGACTCCACATACGGCAATCAGACTAGCTCCCTGGATCAACGCTGTACACCTATACACCTTTACACCTTTAATTAACCCCTACAGGTGTGAAATTTTGCACACATACACTCATGTAATTGTTTGTGAAAATCAGATATCAAACTACATGAAAAGACATGGTTAACTCTATGTAAACCATGTGTCATTTCATGTCGGGTGCTTCTGTATTTTCACAAAAGCCGGCATTACCCGGCAATTGAATCAGAGGCTATTTTACTATGTAGAAGTGTATAAACTATAAATATATGTATATATATATATATATATAATATATATAATATGTCACAATGACATGTATATATATATATATATATATGTGCATTCTATGTGTGTATATTTAGTGTTTACAAGGAAAGAAAGGGGTTTTTTTAGTTACGATATTTCTGTCCCATAGACTTGCTTTGGATTTCCGGTATCGGAATCGGGTATCGCCGATACTTTTTGGGTATCGGCGATACCCATTCCGATCCGATACTTCTTGATATCGGAAAGTATCGCTCAACCCTATTGGTCATACAATACAAGTCTATGGGTGCCGGATCAGGCAAAGGACTCCGTTTTCTTCATGCACGCATGCCTGGAAGGAAAATCAAGGTCTCTCTCTCTCCCAGACATGCACACTGCATTTCTTGGGTGCAAAAGTTCACAACGGATCCGGCTAAAAAACGTATCCTGTACATCAGTTTTTGGACAACATACGCCGGATCCGTCTTTTCAGTTCTTGGCTGGATTGTGCCTGACGGCGTAAAACTGATGTGTGAAAGAGGCCTAATCTGGAAGTTTCATTCAGTATGTTGATTGAATGCCTTCTGGCTAGGGTTGAGCATTCCGATACTTCCGATACTTCAAATACCTGAAATCCAATGTAAGTCTATGGGAACAAAATATTGGAAGTAAGTATCGGAAGTACTTCCGATATTTTGTTCCCATAGACTTACATTGGATTTCAGGTATCGAAAGTATCGGAATGCTCAACCCTACTTCTGGCCGATGCTAATCTCATGTGTTTGGCCAAATTAAGGTCATATTTTGGCATGTACTTCTGCCATGCAATGACGTACAGATTCTAGATGTTGTTGATGGCGGTAAGAATTGGGCAGTTGGGATTCAAACTGCCTGATTGTTTTGATGTTTTAGAGATAAGCCGCAACCAACGGTTTTAAACCGCCCTATACTTTAGATGGTTTGACTGGTTAATCGGCCGATATACTACTTGGCAATTTCATCCATACATAAGAGCTCTCTCTCAACCGAGCGCTCCTGTGGTCTCAAAGAGATGGCAGCTGGCGGCTTATCTCTGGTGGAACTAAGCAGTCGGCATCAAGAAATTGGACCTGTCCAATCAACATTTCACCCATTGGCCATTGCCCCCATATACATGGTGGGCCATTTATATGGATGCACCTAAATAAAATGGGAATATTTGTTGATATCAACTTCCTGTTTGTGGCACATTAGTATATGGGAAGGGGAAAACGTTTCAAGATGGGTGGCGACCATGGTGGCCGTTTTGAAGTCGGCCATTTTGGATTCAACTTTATTTTTTCCAGTGGGAAGAGGGTCATGTGACGCATAAAACTTATTGAGAATTTCCCAAGAAAAACAATGGTGTGCTTGGTTTTAACGTAACGTTATTCTTTCATGAGTTATTTACAAGTTTATGACCACTTATAAAATGTGTTGGCTTCCAGTATCTGTTGTTTCAGATGTTGCACATTTCGTATCTTCACAGCATAGACAATTGCCTTCAGATATGAGATGTGCAGCATCTGAAACAACGGATACTGGAAGCCTGTGCTAGCATTTCTTCTGCGGTGTTGCTATCAGTGTGTCAAGAGTGGGAGAAGAGGGTTGCATTGACAATCCAACACAATGGGCAGCACTTTGAGCATATTTTATAAGTGGTCATAAACTTGTAAATAACTCTTGAAAGAATAAAGTTATGTTAAAACCAAGCACACCATTGTTTTTCTTGTGAAATTCTCAATAAGTTTGATGTGTCACATGACCCTCTTCCCACTGGAAAAAATAAAGTTGGATCCAAAATGGCTGACTTCAAAATGGCCACCATGGTCACCACCCATCTTGAAAAGTTTTCCCCCTCCCGTATACTAACGTGCCACAAACAGGAAGTTGATCTCACCAACCATTCCCATTTTATGTAGGTGTATCCATATAAATTGCCCACCTGTACATTAGAGTGTTGGCCATGCCTGTTGATATTGGATATTCTTACTAAGATAGCATTCATGCTTCAGTCTCACTTGTAATGGGATCAGGAAAGATAGCTGTTGCTAGTATGAGAGTTTGGTCAGCAGGCATCTAACATCTATGGTCAAATTTGTTAAAAGTTAACGTTCCTAAAAAAAATTCTATTATTCATAAAAGAAAGTTCATAAGAAAAAATCAACCAAAATGACCACTAGTTTATTGTAACAATGATTGATTGTGCGGCAATAAGTAAGAATGTGTCGACATAATGATTGGGGCATCTCTATCTCTCCCACAGGTCGTGTACACTTTTTACATTGTATTTTTGATTACTATATATGTATGCATCTCTTGCGTTACTCTTGGCACCTTATGTATATTGATATATGACAGCCATTCCATGGTAGCCACAGTGGGTACATATCCGTGTAGTTATAGGTCTATATAATCATTTTGGCATAGTCATTTATTTCTGTATGCATATAATTAGCCATTAGACTTCTATTATCTATACATATGTACATACATATACCTATATTCTGAGCACATGGTAAGTGCTACTGTGCACTAAAATGTTAATATATAAACTTAATTGACATTACCTATTGTGGCATTTCATAATGTATCTGACTATGATGATCACACTAACATTATGCGCAGGGTTATGGCAACACGTATTAATATATCTATACATCTGTATGCCCTCTCTCCCTGTGCGCATAATCTAACTTTATATACCCATTCTTCTTACATATGGTACTTGGTAGTATTCATCTCTAGTACCTAGTTAATTTGTATATCATGACCTGTGGGAATACATTGGACCCACATCCTGTTTTTAACATTGTTAGTGACTTTTATATCTTCTCAATAAAGTTTTTGATATTTAGCCTTATGCTTCCTATCCGTTTTTTGATCAAAATGACCGCTAGTTTATTGTAACAATGATTGATTGTGCGGCAATAAGTAAGAATGTGTCGACATAATGATTGATCACAAGACGACTGAATGATCGATGGCTGTTTAACTGTCAACCTACCATAATGTGTGGTCACCTGTATATTTGTGATTCTCTCAAAAGTGGTGTTATTTTGCAAAGAGAAAAGATTACAAAACGATGAAATGCAATTAGGCATAATTGTTCATACCGTACTGTATAAACCGCACCTTCCTATTTATGATCTTATCTTATCCTGCCTCAAGGCAGATGGTGCAAATTGGCTTAGAAATTTATTTACATTCTTGTGTCTTTTTAATATCTCCAAATCAAAGAAACAGCTGAGATTAGTGCAGGTGCTTTAAGAAAGACAGATATATTTATGTAAACTTTTTATAAACTTTTTTAATAAGGGTACTATTTTTTAAATCAACGATTCAGTTTGTACTTTTACATGTAAATACATTAAAAGCAAGACAACACAACAAACAACACAAATGTTTTTATATGCTCATGGCTTTTACGCAATGTCTACAGGTTTCCTCTAGGACTGAAAAAAAGTAAAAACGTTTGCATTAATATGTTACCAGTGAAATGTTCCTCAATTTGAAGCCCTTGTTCAATTAATTGTTGATTTGCCCATAGCTGCAGTGGTATGTAAAAGTTTGGGGCACCTCTGGTCAAAATTAGTGTTATCGTGAACAGTTCAGCAAGTTGAAGATTAAATGCTTTGTAAAAGGCCTAAAGTTACAGATGACACATTTCCTTTGTATTTTAGGCAAAAAAAATATATTTTCATGTTTTACATTTTAAAACTTCTCAAAAGAAAAATGGGCTAATGCTAAATTTGGGCACCCTACATGGTCAGTACCTAATAGCACACCCTTTTGAAAGCATCACAGCTTGTAAACTTTTTTTGCAGTCAGCCAAGAGTCTTTCAATTCTTGTATGAGAGATTTTCATCCATTCTTCCTTGGAAAATTCCTGGGTCGTCTGCTATTTTGATGTCTAGCCACAGATTTTCAATTCAATGTTCATATTAGGGACTGTGAGGGCCATTGGAAAACCATCAGCTTGCGCCGTTTGAGGTAGTCTATTGTGGATTTTGGAGCCTGTTAGGATCATTATCCATTTGTAGAAGACATCCTCTTTTCAACTTCAGCTTTTTTTTCAGATTGTGCTATGTTTGAATCAAAAATTTGTTGAAATTTCATTGAATACATTCTTCCTTCTACCTGTGAAATGTGATTGATCCATTCCCATGATCCACTCCCATGTTTCCAAAATGCATCAGGCTTGTTTAGATGTTCTTTTGCATACTTCTGGCTCTGAGTTTTATGGTGAAGACGCAGGAGAGGTTTTTTTCTGATGACTCTTCCATGAAGGCCATATTTGTACAGATGTCTCTGAACAGTAGAACAATCTACCACAACACCAGAGTCTGCTAAATCTTTCAGAAGGTCTTTTGCAGTCAAGCTGGGGTTCTGATTTGTATCTCTAGCAATCCTACGAGCAGCTCTAAATGAAACTTTGCTTGGTCTTTCAGACCTTGTTTTGACCTCCACTGTTCTTGTTAACTGCCATTTCTTAATTACATTTCGAACTGAGGTAAGGGGAACTTGAAAACACTTTGCTATCTTTTTATAGCCTTCTCCCGCTTTGTGGGCCTCCACTCTTTTCAGTTTCAGTGTACTAGTCAGCTGCTTAGAAGAACCCATGGCTGCTGTGTAAGGAGGAAGACCGGGCTGCGGGTACCTGTACCGAGCCGGGTCCGGAACTGTTGAGGCTGCCCTCTCATGTTGCCTGGGGGAAGAAATGAGGGACCGGACCAACCTCATGACCCGTGTAGAAGGGGCCAGATAAAAGAAAAAGCACATGCAGTAGCAGGCAGTTTGACGCAAATCAGCAGTCTTGCGCAGCTAGGTGAGCTGCGTGCTCCGGTCTCTGAGTACCGGCGCCGCGACAGGCTGTGGTCATCAGCTCCTGCCATCTTCATGTGACCAGTGACTGTAAAAGAGAGAGGTGCTGTGCGCTCAGTGACCGTGAGTACCGCGCACGTGCGGAGGAGAGAAAGTCGAGTACCACCGGACATACTTTTGCGGCCTTCCCTGCCGGTTGCTGTACGCCAGCTCACGTTTGACTCTGGGAATGCTGCGGCCTTGTTTGCTTCGGCCGCACAAGTTCATGAACTAGGGGCCCAGCGGAATGTACTGGAGACCGACCGCTGCTGCCAGAAGACGGATCATCGTTCCAAGGACCCCCTCTGTGGACATTCCCAGGATACTGCCGGTGCTACAACCCCTGCGGGATCATCTGCTGTGGAGGAGCATAAAGGACTTGATAAGTTCCTTCACTGGACTGCTATTATTGTGCACTTGCTGTTTCTATTACCTATTCCTTAACCAGTTACCTCCCTGCAAGGAGTTAATACCTTGTTTAATTAAATTGTTACATTTTGTTAACCCTTGCTCTACCTCCTGTATGTCACTGCATCCCGCAACCTGCTTACAGCGGTTTTTGACACAAGGTTAGAGGAGGCTGGGTTTTTTTTAAAGCTGGGAAATTTGCATCAGCTGGCCTTTCCTAATGACAATAGTAAACAAGCCATAATCCTGAGGGTTTGTTTCCATGGTCCGGATTGCTGGCACTTTGGACGCAGCAGAAAGCCCGCTCTGCCCAAAGTGCCGCCCCCTTTCTATACGCGGTGATTCCACACCAAGGACAACATCTGCAAAGAGTTTGAATGTTCTCGCCGTGTTTGCGTTGGTTTTCTCCGGGTACTCTGGTTTCCTCACACACTCCAAAAAAAAAACATAACTGATAGGGAATCTAGATTGTGAGCCCCCTCGAGGACAGCGATGATAATGTGTGCAAACTGTAAAGCGCTGCGGAATATGTTAGCGCTGTATATTAAAATAAAGATTATTATTATTGAACACATGCGGAATCACCGCATCATATCCATACACTGTATTATTTATCTTGCAGAGACGGACCGTCTCCGCAAGATAAATAGACATGCTGCGTTCTATAACGACGCACCGCATGTCCGGATTCATGGGTGTGTCACCTGCGTTTTAGTACGCATAGTGGAGACGGGATTTCTTCAAATCCTCTCCACTATGCTGTAACATCTGGACACTGCGGATTAAACGCTGCGGCTGTACACAGCATTCAATCCTCAGCTAATCCGGATGTATTCTGAACCGTGGAAACATACCCTAACAGGCTAATTAAGGTCTGAAACCTTGGTCAAAGTTATCTGAGCACACAAATCTCTAAGGGTGCCCAAACTTTGCATCGGCCCCCTTTCCTTATTGCAATTTTCAACAATATATTTTTTTGCCTAAAATACATAGAAAATGTGTCATCTTTAACTGTAGGCCTTTTAGAGATTATTTAATCTTCAGCTTGCTTAACTTTTAACAATAACAGGGATTTTGACCAGGTGTGCCCAAACTTTTACACACCACTGTATTCTCCTATAGACTTCTGGTGTTGTTGCTGCATCTTGAGTGATTATCGATTCAAATTAGTTGAAGTCCTTTATAACTTTCAGTTCATCACCGTCCATCTCAAATGTGTCCTGGTCGTACCTAGAAGTACCTGGCAGTATCTTAGTCTTCTTTGGGTTGAGTAGCAGTCCTATGTTCGAGCTTTCCATCTTGACGTTTCATAATAAGTACTTTGCTATTATTGCTGCATAAACTGCACAATTAAAGGTAAATTGCTGAGTGTCAAACTTGTCTTATAACATTTCCCTTTGTGTAATATCCATTGCTACATTTTTTTTTTTACTTCTGGGCAATCAGTGACCTATCAGATATATAAAAAGAGTGTAACACCTTTTCATTGTATGGAACCATGTATACAACACTTCACTTATCATAGTACTATACTATCAGGACCATTCAGACAGTGCTCAATCACCATTCTCTCAGTAGCAGGACACTATCAAACAGATGTCTTGTCTAAGTCGTAAAAAATCACTTTCTAACAATCATATCAAGCAATACTGGTGAAAAAAGTACAAATAGATAAGATGTTTTCTTCCCTTCAGGTGAAAATGATATTTTATATGGATGACGAACATGAACAAAACTGTTGGATTTCTTATCATCGGTAGCACAATGAGCCATATTATTAGACCTTTACGCTTGTAATTAACTCTTCATTTCTTATAACGTTGATACAAAAAAAAAACTAATGAGCTGAGCTGCTATCTGATAAGATAATGTCCATCACCCTTAATAACATTCTTTCCCAGAGGTTGCATTGCCCAAGTCTCTGTATAGATTGATGTTGTGGTTTGTTCCTTTTAGCCTTAAGGTATCTCTAATCATTGTAGACCTCACTAATGATGTTTATCTTGGGGTAGCAAGCGGTGATCTTGAAATAAACAAAAGCTATTCCATTCCCATCATCGAGCCATTACTTAGGATTACTTAGGATAGCCAACTATCCTAAAACTTCTCACTTTAAATTTCATTATAAAGGTGTTTTTGCAAAAAAAAAAAAAAAATAAATAAATTGCTCCCGACTTCCTGAAACTGTTTATAATGCAAATGTATTACAAATTACTTAAACATAAAAAAATACAATATTTATACGGTATATAATTACCGATTCTTGGATGATCATGGTTAACGCTATCTTAGATATCGCTATTATCTTAAATAAATACTATACCCTTTTATTAAATCCCACCCCAGTGCAAACATTGCAGCAGAACTTGGGATCTGAAGGCCAGGATCGCCCATGTTGCAACGGGCAAACTATGGAGGGAAAACAGTGCTGCAACCCCATTATTTCAGCATTGATGGAAGTCCCACAGGTTTGACCTCCAGTGATCAATAATTGATGGCATATCCTGGAAATATGTCATCAGTTAAAAGAAAGCTGTCATCAAGTTTTTGCTACCCCATCACACCAACAGGAATAGGGCACAGAGACCCTGATTCCTGCAATTCAACACTTACTGGGCTACTTGTGGCATTTTGATAAAATCCCTGTTTTATCTGCTGTGATCAACCAGTTCTCTGAATGCTGAGCTCTGTATAACCCCATCCAGACCACTGATTGGCAGATTTCTGTGTACACTGTGCATAGGCAGAAAACGGTCAATCAGTGTTGGGGGTGGGTTTATACAGAACTCATGAATATGGAGACTACTTTTTCAAAACTACAGCGAGGAGACCATGAATGACGCTATGCTACTATCAGATAAGATGGAGAAAACCTGGTGACAGATTCCTTTTAAGAGTAACATATATAAAAGACTAAAAATTTCCAAATCTGTCAATATTTGTGGATGTATGGGAGCCTCCTGACTCTCTCCAAACAGATGATCTTTTTTTTTTTCCCTTGGAGATATGCTGCTGCCACAGGATATCAAAGGAACAGTTGGATGAGCCTTGAGTTTCTGTGTATGGGGGATGTCAGAAGAGATAGCTGTCGGCCACATGATTGCCGACCGCTATCTTATGTGTATGTGGCCTTTACTGAGATGGAAATAGCGATTTATTTATTCTAGAGAAGCATAATTAGTGGCAAGTTCGACAGTTTCCACTTACATGAGTGACTGTGACTTAAATGAACGATGAACGGCTACATGCAAGCCAATCGTTGGTCATTCAGTGTCCTGTTCAAAGGTCAAGCCGAGTCCAATGCACACAGAATGTTCAGTAGTATTACTGTTTGCTCTATGGGCATAGAATAGCATTGTTAGAACAATTATTTTATTGCCGGTATTAACAATCCAATAACCTAACAAATGACTGTTTTGCTCATTCGTCCAGTGATCGTCGGTATATCTACACAATCTGATAGTCGTTGAAAAAGTGTCGTAGCGAACACTCATGCACAATTATATGCTAGCATAAATGAGAAAATGTGTTGGAGAAAAACTAGTATAACACACAATGAACATTAAACTACAGTCATGGCCAAAAGTTTTGAGAATGACACAAATATTATATTTTCACATGATCTGCTGCCCTCTGGTTTTTATGTGTGTTTTGACAGATGTTTTTTATCACAGACAGAAATATAATAATTGCAAACATATGAGTAACAAAAGCTTATATTGACAGTTAGAATGAGTTAATGCAGCAAGTCAATATTTGCAGTGTTGACCCTTCTTCAGGACCTCTGCAATCCTCCCTGGCATGCTCTCAATCAACTTCTGGACCAAATCCTAAATGATAGCAGTCCATTCTTGCACAATCAGTGCTTTCATTTTGTCAGAATTTTTAGGTTTTTGTTTGTCCACCCGTCTCTTGATGATCGACCACAAGTTCTCAATGGGATTAAGATCTGGGGAGTTTCCACGCCATGGACCCAAAATCTCTATGTTTTGTTCCCTGAGCCATTTTAGTTATCACCTTTGCTTTATGGCAAGGTGCTCCATCATGCTGGAAAAGGCATTGTTGATCGTCAAACTGCTCTTGGAGGGTTGGGAGAAGTTGCTCTTGGAGGACATTCTGGTACCATTCTTTATTCATGGCTGTGTTTTTAGGCAAGAACTGTGAGAGAGGCCGATTCCCTTGACTGAGAAGCAACCCCACACATAAATGGTTTCAGGATGCTTAACAGTTGGCATGAGACAAGACTGGTGGTAGCGCTCACCTTGTCTTCTCCGAATGAGGTGTTTTCCTGATGTCCCAAACAATCGAAAAGGGGATTCATCAGAGAAAATAACTTTACCCAGTCCTCAGCAGTCCACTGCCTGTACCTTTTGCAGAATATCAGTCTGTCCATGATGTTTTTTCTGGAGAGAAGTGGCTTCTTTGCTGCCTCCTTGAGACCAGGCCTTGCTCCAAGAATCTCCGCCTCACAGTGCGTGCAGATGCACTCACACCTGCCTGCTGTCATTCCTGAGCAAGCTGTGCACTGCTGGTAGCCTGATCCCGCAGCTGAAACACTTTTAAGAGACGGCCCTGGCGCTTGCTGGTCTTTCTGGGGCACCCTGAAGCCTTTTTGGCAACAATGGAACCTCTCTCCTTGAAGTTCTTGATGATGCGATAGATTGTTGACTGACGTTGCAATCTTTCTAGCTGCGTACTCTTCCCTGTTAGGCCATTTTTGTGCATTGCAATGATGACTGCACGTGTTTCTTTAGAGATAACCATGGTTAACAGAAGAGAAACAATGATGTAAGGTGTAGTGACCTTTCTCTTACCACTAGGTTTACAAAGCCATACATTTCCCTTATACCAGTCAGCAAAGTATCTAGGTGAAATGTACACCCCATTCAACACACATACTCTCACTGTCTCACAGCCCCCATATATTCCACAGATTATGCCCCCGTATGATCCACAAATTATTGCCCCATATGCTCCAGATTATGCCCCCATATGTTCCACAGATTTTGCCCCCATATGTTCCACAGATTATGCCCCATATGTTCCACAGATTATGCCCCTATGCCCCAGATTATGCCCCATATGTTCCACAGATTAAGCCCCCATATGCTCCAGATTTATGCCCCATATGTTCCACAGATTATGCCCCCATAAGCTCCATAATTATGCCCCCATATGTTTCCACAGTTTATGCCCCCATATGCTCCATATTATGCCCCCATATGTTCCACAGCTTATGCCCCCATATGCTCCAGATTATGCCCCCTTATGTTTCCACAGCTTATGCCCCCATATGCTCCAGATTATGCCCCCATATGCTCCAGATTACGCCCCATATGTTCCACAGCTTATTCCCCCATATGCTCCATATTATGCCCCTATGCTGCACAATTATGCCCCATAGTATAGGCCTCATATGCTGCTGCTGCTGCAGAAACAAATGACATACATCACCTCCTGTCGCTGGGGGCCAGGTGCCGATGTCCTGAGCAGGCGGTGACACCGGCGCGCTATGGGGGACAGTGTTGTGAATGGGCTTGAGTTGAGTTCTGAGCAGAGGCTCCCTCTGGTGGTTACAAGCGGTACTGGCTGTCCAGTGAAGATTGTGAAGATTTGTGAGGATTGGGAATCAGGTGTTACTGACTGGTCTTATATAAGGGAGTCACCTTCCCATCAGGGTTGCCGGTGATCAATTGTTCTGGTCTCTATCCTTGATTCCTGTTTCCCTTGTAGCCTGCTGTGTCATGTCTGCATCTCCTGCTAACAGATAAGACATTTTCTTCTTTTTGTTTTTGTGCTTGATTTTTGCATTTTGTCCTGCACTTCTGTGGGGGCCTTCAGGGTCCCCTCCGGGGGCTTTTGCCCTCTCAGTTTAGTTCAGCCATTGATGTTTGTACTTTTGCTTTTTCCAGTTTTTTCAGTGGCTGCTGTTTGATTTTGTTACAACAGAGAAACTATTTAGGTGGTAAGGGTCGTGTGATCTCAGGTGTTTTTGAAATTAGTAGAGTTGGTGCTTTTCAGGGTTTTCTGGGATTGCAGTAAGTACCCCTTTCCTGTCCTTTTCTATTTAGTTAGTTAGGGCCCCAACGTTTGCTCATACTATTTTCTGTCTGTGTCAGTATTTCTTCTTTGTGATAGGGTTTCCAAGATGATACATCTTGTGCCATTACCTAAGTTGCCTTCCTCCTCTGAATTGGTGCCGTTGTTCCTTCAGCACGTGGTTCGTTTACACGGCATTCCTGAGAACATAGTGTCTGACAGAGGGAGTCCAGTTTGTTTCCAGATTTTGGAGGACTTTTTGTTCTAAACTGGGTGTTCAATTGTCTTTCTCCTCGGCATTTCATCCTCAGACCATGGTCAAACTGAGAGACAAACCAGACATTGGAGACTTATCTAAGATGCTTTGTGTCTGCTGATCAGGATGACTGGGTCTCTTTTTTGCCTTGGCTGAGCTTGCTCTTAATAATAGGGCTAGCTCTGCCACTTTGATGTCTCAGTTTTTCTGTAATTTCTGGGTTTCACCCTCGATTTTCTTCAGGACAGACGGAGGCTTCTGTCTGTCCAGGGTTGACTCTGTTGTGGAGCGTATGCAACAGATTTGGGACCAGGTAGTGGAGAGGTTGTCCCTCTCTCAGGAGAGGGCCCAGCGGTTTGCTAACCGGCATAGGACTGATGGTCCTCGGTTTAAAGTAGGGGACTTGGTCTGGTTGTCCTCAAAAAAATATCCTATGAGAGTAGCATCTCCTAAATTTAAGCCTAGGTTCATTGGACCTTATAAATCATGGAGATTCTTAATCCTGTTTCTTTTCGTTTGCTTCTTCCAGGGACATTTAAGATCCATAACGTGTTCCACAAGTCCTTGTTGAAGAGGTTTGTTGAGCCAGTGGTTCCTGCTGCTGTGCCTCCTGACCCTGTTTTTTGGTTGAGGGCAATCTGGAGTATGTGGTTGAGAAAAATATTAGATTCTCGTTTTTCTAGACGGAAATTCCAGTATTTGGTTAAGTGGAGAGGTTATGGTCAGGAAGACAATTCTTGGGTGTTTGCTTCGGACATCCATGCTAGGAGACTCTCCGTGCGTACCATAGAACTCATCCTGACCGACCTGGTTGCTCAAATGAGGGTTCGGTGACCCCTCCTCAAGGGGGGGTACTGTTGTGAATGGGCTTGAGATGAGTTCTGAGCAGAGGCTCCCTCTGGTGGTTACAAGCGGTAACTGGGTCTGTCCAGTGAAGATTGTGAAGATTGTGAGGATTGGGAATCAGGTTTACTGACTGGTCTTATATAAGGGAGTCACCTTCCCATCAGGGTTGCCGGTGATCAATTGTTCTGGTCTCTATCCTTGATTCCTGTTTCCCTTGTAGCCTGCTGTGTCGGTGTCTGCATCTCCTGCTAACAGATAAGACATTTTCTTCTTTTTGTTTTTGTGCTTGTTTTTTTTCATTTTGTCCTGCACTTTTTGGGGGGGCCCCCTTGGGGGCCCCCCGGGGGGCCCTTTTCCCTCTCAGTTTATTTTTAGCCACTAAAGTTTTACTTTTTGCTTTTTCCATTTTTTCGGGGGTGCTGTTTTGATTTTTTTTACACCAAAAAAATAATTTAGGTGGGGGAGGGTGTGATCTCAGGTTTTTAAATTAGTAGATTTGGGGTTTTTTTTGGATTTTTTGGGATTGCAGTAAGTCCCCTTTTCCGCCCCCTTTTTTTTTAGTTAGTTTGGGCCCCCCGTTTGCTATACTATTTTCTTCTGTTTTCATATTTCTTCTTTAACCCCATTCCCTTTTTTGGGGGTTTCTATTATTTTTGGGGGGTTTGCCCGGGGGAGATGTTTTCCCCATATCTATCTTTAGGTGAAAATTAGTTTCCCCAGGCTTTTACAGGCGTTAGGCCCAAAAGTAGGAACCCCCCAGGGGTCCCTCTAGTTGTTGTGGGGGGCAGGGGTTTTCTGCAACCCCTAGTTTCCCAAATTTCTCTTTTTATTTCCCTTTTTTTGCCTGCACTCCCCCCATTTTCCAAAAACCCCAAAACCGGGCAGGGGCCGGGGGGCCCCCGCTGGTCGGGGGCCCCCGCCCCTTTTAGTTTTTTACCTGTCCCCTCTGAAAACCCCCTTTTCCCCCCCCCCCCGGGGGCTGACTCCTCTGGCGGAAATCTGGCAGGTGGGGGGGCCCCTTTAAAAGCTTTTATCGGCCCCTCTGCCTGAACTTCACACCCCAAGGGGGGGGCCGAGGAGCAGGGCAAGGTTTTCCCGGGACAGGTAAATACGCTTTTCTCCCCCTTTTCCCCCGGGCCCCCGCCCCTTCCTCTTCCCCCCGGGGCTTTTTCCCAGCGCTTAAAATCCTCCCGGGCATGTGCACCGCTCTTTAAAATTTTAAGAAAATGTGCAAAAATTTTTACTTTAATGGCGGTCCATGTGACCCTGCGGGAAAAGGGCCCGGGAAACGGGGGGGAAGGGGGGGGGGGGTGAGAGCCCCCCCGGGGAAAAGGGGGGAGTTTGATTTTCCCCCTCCCCCTCCCCCCCCCCCCGACCCCTTTTTGGGGCCCCGTTTTAACCGAGAGGGGGACTTTCAGCCCTAAAAAAGGGGTTTAAAAAAATTTTGGGGTTATACATGGGTATTTTTGGGGAATTGAAAAAAATTTTAAAAAAATTTTAAAAAAAAATATTAAATAAAAAACCCCTTTTTTATTTTTCACAAATTTTAAAATTTTTTTAATAAAAAAAAACCCCAAAAAAAAAAAAATACATATTTTTTCATCGCCCCCTCTGTAACAAACCCAAAAATATAACTGTCCCACTAGCAAACCCAAAATTTAAAATAAAACCCCCTAAAAAAAAAAGGCAAAAAACAATTTTTTAAAACATCATACTGCCAAACCCCAAAAGGGAAACAGTCTTTTAAAAAAAAAGGATATAAATAAAAAGGGGACCGCTAAAAATTTTCATCTATCCCGAAAAAAAAAGAGTGCAAATACAGAAAATTCCACGAAAAAAAAAAAAAAGGGGTTAACTCTCAAATAAACAATGCAAAAATAATTATTTTTTTTATAAAAAATTTTTATTATATAAAAAAGCCAAAACATAAAAAAAAAATAATTGGGTATCGTGTTAAAGATGACCCAAAAAAAAAAACTGCCTTATCAATTTAAAACCCAAAACCGAACGGTGAAAAACCCCCCCCCGGGGAAAAAAATTCTGAACTCTGGTTTTTTTTCTTCCCCTCTTCCCCCAAAAAGGAAAAAAAGTGATCCAAAAAAAATCATATCCCGAAAAAGG
Organism: Oophaga sylvatica; assembly: GCA_033576555.1. Classification (NCBI taxonomy): domain Eukaryota; kingdom Metazoa; phylum Chordata; class Amphibia; order Anura; family Dendrobatidae; genus Oophaga; species Oophaga sylvatica. The sequence continues at coordinate 558,959,398 of JARQOD010000003.1, forward strand.
GGCCAATAAAAAAAAGTCAAACTCATCCCCCCCAAAAAAAAAAAGACCCCCCCATGACTTGAGGGCCAAAAAAAAGAAAAAAAATTTTTTCTTCCCAAAAAGGGGGGGAAAACAAAAACTAAAATTTTTCAATAAAAAAAGCGTCTTTTATTTTGGAACAGCTGCCAAAAAATTAAAAAAACCCCTGTAAAAACCCCAAGTAAATAGTAAAAAAACCCCCCTTTTTTTTTTTTCCCCCCTTAGTAAGGGGAAAAAAAAAAAAATAAAGTATTTATTTCCATTTTCCCCCTTTGGGTTAGGGGGTTTGGGCTAAAGTAAGGGTTAGGTTGGGCCCAAAAAAATTGGGTTAGGGGGTTGGGGGTTTGGTTAAGGTTCGGGGGGGTGTTGGGGGGTTTCCACTGTTTTTGGCCCACAGGGGCTCTCAAAACGAACAAGGCGTCTGTTTTGGGTTTTATTTCTCATGCTACCAAGGGGAAAACTCAACCCTCCCGCTGGGGGGCTCCCAAAATTTCTCCCCCCCGCATGGAGCCTGCTCAGCAGAGACATCGGCCAGCTCTTGCCCACTCCCAAAAGTCCCCTGAAAATTTTGCTGCCTTTCCTGGATCTGCATTTATAGCCCCTGCTGGAGCATCGTCTTTTTGACAAAGCCTGCTTTTTCCCCCCTGAGCAAAACCCGAGTGAGATCTCTCATTGAGATCAGGGGGGCCCCCTTTTAGGGCTGCCCCCGGCTCCTATTTGGGGCCCCCAGGAAGGTCCCGTTTTTAAAATTTTTTTGGGGCAGCTTCTCATTGGGGCCTTTCCTGGGGAAAGGCCTGTAGCTGTTCTATAAAAGGGGGCATGGCTGGGCCCCCCTGCCTTTTAAATCCCCAACATTGAAACTAGCGCCGTGTGGGGGATGGTATGTGTGGATAGGGGGGAAAAACCCCGGTGAAATAAGCCACTAGAATACCGACTTAATCGGTGAGGGGGTTTTGGTTGGGTTCCCGGGGAGGGTCGGGGGCCTAATGCCCCCGATTACCGGCATAACCGGTGAGGAGTTTTGAATTTTCCCAAAATTAGGGTCTGGGGGGTTTGACGCCCCAGATTGGGGTTTTCTCCCGGCCCCGGACAATTTTCACATTTTTCAAAACTTTATGAACGCGTAAAAACAAAACGGGTCCCCCAGAGCCCGGGGAAACCAGTACTTTTTCAAAAGGCCCCCGGTTACGTAACGGGTTGCTTTCAATGCTAGCGCGCCCTACTGTTTTCTTTCCATTCAGTTGTTTTTCTAGTGAGTGGGCACACATCGCAAAATAGCGCTCGGCTCTCCTTCTAGCGGCTCTGTGGAGTAACAGTGTTCGCACTTATTGCCCAGGATTACGGGGGTTTTATGTTGGCACTTGCGGGATAACAGAGTTTGCTTCTCGCACCATTTCATAGCGCAGGCTCCGCTTGCACGGTGGACCCCGGGTGCGAACGCACCTCTCTACTTTTATATTTGGTGCGTTCCGCACCCTTAACAAATATTTAGCGCCAGGGTTGGCTAGAAAATGGCGGATAACAGCGTCTATCACAGTACATCTAGCAGTGGAGGGGGTTGGGCTCTTGAGCGCACAACCTCACTGTGGATGTTCCCCGCATGCTGTTCAGGCGTAGCGTGGCTGCAGCCGTTTGTCTTCTGCCACCTCTGCCCCTAATTATCCCCACCTCCCGCTTCCTGAAAAGGGTTTTGCGGTGATAGCAAGCAATGCCCGGGGTTCGTGAGTCAGTGCTCTATACAGCTCGAGCTTCGGCTGCACTTTTCCCACGGATCGGGCACAATGGGTTTTTTTTACCTTTTTTTTACTCTCGGGCGAGGTTGGAGTGGCAACGCCGCTGTGGAGCGCGACGATCGGTGGGCGGAGTGCTCCTCGTTTTTTTTTGGAGGCTCTTAAAAAAGGTCTATTTAGGACCTCAGGTCACCCACGATACGGCGCAAAATGCTGGATTGGCACAGGGTTCGTTTTTGGTCAGTCGTTTTCCGTACAGTTTCGGCTCTGCTTCTGAGCTAGATTGGTCTGTAAATTCTTATTCCAATTACTGGCGAGGGACGGGACCATTAAAGACGCTTTGGCTACCGGGGATTCCCGCCACATGGGAAGCTTATTCCCATTCTACCGCATTGACCTCCGTTTTACGGCGAGGTTGGAGCGGGCCCAGGTGGCAGAGGTTTCGGTTGGCTCCACCTTTGCCAAACTCTCGAATTCCCGATTGGCGTCCGAACCCCCAAAAGGCCCAGGTTCCATGCGGACCTAAGTCTCGGTCCGTCAGTATCCGGGTCTGTAACCGTTTCACAACAGGAACTATGCCAACAAATGCCACAGCGATCGGGGAAGCGATCGCTTAGTGGCCCTGGGAGGAGGGTTTCCCCAGAGACAGCGGCTTTTTCCTCCAAGTGCCTTAAAGGGACAAACGTTTCTTCCTTCTCCGCGACCTTTCGGGACCAGGGCAGGGGGAATTTTGTCCTTAGCTTTGCTCGCCGTCACAATACTCTGGTGGGGGCCCTTCAAATCGGACTGTCCGGGGTGTGAATGGGTCGCATTGCCTCACAAATTACACCCAACTGCCCTTGCATTTCTGTTCCCCCATCAGGATTATTTCCCTCTGTCCTTCCCGGGGGGAATAGCGAGATCCTCTAGGTATACCTTGGCTCCTTTTCACTCCCCAATATAAGTGGAACCGGGTAGGATACTGGGTTGGAGTGATGCATGTAGAGGGAGATGTTCAGGAGTTGGTTCAGGTTACCACTACGGATTCCCGCAGATTTACTCCACTTCCCAAGCACTATAGTCTTATGCAGACTGTTCTCCAGAAGGCTGCGGAGACTCTTCCCCCCTCTTCGCCCTATGACTGTCCTATCGACCTCTTGCCTGGCGAGAACCTCCTCGGGAAGGGTCTATCCCCTTTCTTTGAGACAGAGGCCATTCGCAATATATTCGGAAACCGGCAAAGGGTTTATTAGGAATCGGTTTCACCGGAGGGGGGGGGATTTTTTCGTGCAGAAGAAAAACAGAATTGCGTCCGTGTTTGATTACAGGGGCTTAACGCATACCGTTAAAAACAAGTACCTTGCCCCTGATTTCTGAGCTTTTTGATAGGCTTCGGGGAGCAAGAGTTTCCTAAATAGATTGCGCGGGTGCTTATAAATGATTCGCATCCGTGAGGGGGGGCGAATGGAAGAGGCTTTTAATACCAGGGATGGGCATTACGAAATAGGTGATTGCCCTTTGGGCTTGTAATGCTCCAGCCTTTTCCAAGCTTTGTCAATGACTCTTCCGGGATTGTCTCCACCTCGGTGTAGTCATCTGGATGATATACTCATTTTCCCCGTTTGATCCCACCGGAGAGATGTCGCAGTCTTGACCTCTTCGGCTAATTCCCTCTTCTAAGTTAGAGAATGTATGTTTGAGCTGGGGGTTTTTTTCCTTTCCTTGGTTATTCTCTAACCCAGGGTTGGCTATGATCCCCAACTACAGGCTTGATGGACTGGCAGGAACCTCACTCTCTAAAAGCGTGCAGGCTTTATGGGGTTCATTAATTACTATCGCCGTTTTATTCCCATTTTTCTACCTTGGTAGCTCCCCTTTGGGAGCCCTCACCAAGAAGGGGGGCAAATCCCAAAAAATTTTGGCGGAAGAGGTTCCCGGCTTTCTCTTCTATTAATCATTTTGCAGAGCCCCATCCTACTCGCCCGATTTGATAAGCCATTTTATTGGGGTGGATGCCTCTCCGTGGTGTGGAGAGTCCCTCTTCCAAAAATGCCAAGGTCGGAAGCAAACCTTGTTCTTCTTCTCTAAGACCTTACTTCACGGAGGATTATTCCATCGGGGATAGGGAGTTGTAGCCAGATTGGCTTTCTCTGAGTGGAACATCTTTGGAGGGGCCATTTTCCCTTCCAATCTCCGCCACAAAAAATTTGGTTATCGCGACAGCCAGCGGCTTAACTCTCGCCAGGCCAATGGTCCTTGTTCTTCTCTGGTTTAATTTCACACTCCATTTCCCTTTTTGGAGAGAAGAAATTCGGCCGACGCCTCTTCGCTCTGTGGGTCCTCTGAAGAGGGGTAGAGGGCCTCGGCTATTTTCCCACAGAGGCCTGAGAAAGTGGCTCCGGTTTCACTGATCTGTGCCCCCGGGCAGCTTTTGTGCCTACCAATTTGCGACCGGAGGTACCCTTGGCACATTCCCAGGGTTGGTGGCATTTTTGGGGCAAAGAGGACACTGAATGCGGGCGAGGACTTTTGGGGCCGCATATGGTCCGTGATGTTGGGGACTATGTTCGGGGTGGTGTCTCCTGCGCAAAAAAATAAGTCTCCACGACAACGGCCAGCTGGTTTACTTTATCCTTTGCCGGTGGCAGACAGGCCCTGGGAGATGGTTGGGATTGACTTTGTTGGTGGGCTTGCCAAGTCTCGGGGTTGCACCATCATTTGGGTAACACCGACCATTTCTCTAAATGGTGCATCTGGTGCCACTACCACAGTTACCTTCTGCACGGGCTCTGGCAGCGTTGTTCGTTATGCACATCTTCCGCTACACGGCATGCCGGACAAAATTGTCAGTGACCGAGGCCCAGTTTGCTTCTCGGTTCTGGAGAGAGCTTTGTCGTCTACTCAGTATTGAGTTAAATCTCTCTTCAGCGTATCATCCTGAGACGAATGGGTTGGTAGAGAGGGCCAACCAGACCTTGGTCACATATCTACACATTTTGTCTCTGCCAGCAGGATGACTGGGCATCCTTGCTACCATGGGCTGAGTTTGCAATTAAACAATGCTGGGGGCTGACTCCACCGGACAGACTCCTTTCCTTCTGACTACGGTCAGCATCGCGGGTTCGGTGGCCCATGCCCGTGTCTTCCGCCCGACTCCAGGGTGCAGACTGGGCTGTGGAAGCACGGGACATTTGGGACCGTAACCCGGATGCCATTCCAGGCGTCCAAGGAGAGGATGAGGTCCCTGCCGACGCACACGGCGCCCCCGCTCCAACATTTGCCTCGGGACTTGGTGTGGCTCTCCGCCCGTAAACATCAGGCTGCGAGTTGAGTCCCTAAGTTGGCACCCCCCGCTACCTGGGTCCTTTCAAGGTCCTCGAGCAGGTTAACCCTGTGGTATACCGTTTGGCTCTTCCACCACGCCCGGTATCTCCGACACCTTTCTTGTAAACCCTCCTGAAACCCGTGCTCATGTCCCGTTTTCTGAGTCATCTGCCGGGACATCGGGTTAATCCTACGGATGACCATGAGGTGAACGCCATCGTAGGGTGTAAGGTGGTACGGGGCAAAAGTTTTATTTGGTGGACTGGAGGGGCTATGGGCCCTGGATAGGTCTTGGGACCTGCGAGCATATTCACGCTCCGCAGCTCATCGCTGTCCTTTGACGCAGCGAGGCCCAAAGAAGGGGGGGCCATGTCAGGGTTTGATTTCCCACTGCTGCACAAGGGGAGTCTCGAAACCCATCCCACTGCAGTCTCCCATTCATCCCGGCCGCAGTGGAGTCTGCTCAGCAGAGACGTCGGTCCAGGCGTCTTGCCCACTCCTCTACTGTGCAGTGACTTGCTGCTGCCTTTCCTGGATCTGCTATTATAGCCAGTGCTGGAGCAGTCGTCTTTGAGACAAAGTCCTGCGTTTTTCCCATCTGAGCATGCCCAGAGTGAGATCTCTCATTGGAGATCAGGGGTCACATGTTAGGTGCTGCGCGCTCCTTTGGTCCGCCAGGAAGGTCTTAGCTACGTTTGTTTGTAACGCTTCCATTGGTCCTTGTTCCTGGAAGGTCCTGAAACTGTTCTATAAAAGGGTAGCATGGCTGGGCCGCCATGCGCTAATATCAATCATTGTATGCTTTGCGCCAGTGTGGTCATGTGTATGTGTGGATAGGGACCCGGGTGAAATAAGCCACCCCAGAATACCGATTAATCGGTGAAGGGTTTGGTATGGTATGGTCAGGGTCGGGTCCTAGAGCCCTAAGATTACCGGCAAACCGGTGAGGATTTTGATTGCCGTTTCAGGGTCTGGCGTTCAGACGCCATAGATTGCGGGTGACCTCGGCGGGACATTAGCACATGAAACCGCTTTTAACCCTAGACTTAACGGTACCTTTAAGCCCTGACAGGACCAGTACTTTTTCTCAGCGGCCCATGATGTAACAGGGTTCGCTTCAACCTAGACGGGGCCCTAGGTGTTTTCTTTGCCCTCAGTTGGTCTAGGATGCGCCAACATCGCCATATAGCGCTGGCTCTCCTTCTAGCGCTCTGTGGAGTAACAATTCGCACTTATTGCCACAGGCATTACGGCGTTTATTTGGCACTCTGCGGATAACAAGTTTGCTTCTCGCGCCATTTCTACTAGCAGCCAGGCTCCGCTTGCACGGGACCCCGGGCTGCGACGCCCTCTCTACTTTATATATTTTGGTGCGTTCCGCAGACCCTTAACAGCGTCTGATCTGAATTCCAGCCAAATCTGCGTTGAAAAAGTCAAACTTTGCTCCTTCCCTTCCAGTTCTTCTATGCGCCCAAAAAGTGGTTAATCCCCAGATATGGGGTATCTGCATACTCAGGCAAATTGCACAACAACTTTTGGGTCAAATTTCTCCTTTTAACCCTTGGGAAAAAAAAAATTGGGGCGAAAATATCATTTTTGTGGAAAAAAAATGATTTTTATTTTTACGCTCTACTTATAAATTACTGTGAAGCACTTTGGGGTTCAAAGTGCTCTCCACACATCTAGATAAGTTTTTAGGGGCTACTTTCCAAAATGGTGTCATTTGTGGGGGTTTCCACTGTTTAGGCAATCAGGGGCGCTCCAAACGTGACATGGTGTCTGATCTCAATTCCAGCCAATACTCGCGTTGAAAAAGTCAACGGTGCTCCTTCCCTTCCGAGCTCTGCCATGCGGCCAAACAGTGGTTTCCCCTTTATATGAGGTATCAGCGTACTCAGGACAAATTGCAAACAACTTTTGAGGGCCAATTTCTCCTGTTTACCCTTGGTAAATAAAAAAAAATTGGATCTGAAATAAATTTTTTGTGAAAAAGTTAAATGTTCATTTTTTTAAACTGTTCCAAAATTCCTGTGAAGCACCTGAAGGGTTAATAAACTTCTTGAAGGGTGGTTTTCAAAACAACAACAGACTTATATAAGTGTAATGTAAAATAACGGCTCTAAACTGTAATGAATGATAAATTGGATCCACAAATATTTTCAATGCTTTTTTGGAGTATTATATAACGCGTAAATTTAACAGAAAGTATGAAATTTTGAATGAATCCAATTTAAATTTTTTGAAAGCTTTTTTTGAGTGTTATAATGCCATCAAGGTTTAATAAAAGCATGTAATACTCTATCGCATCATACTTATAAATGTAATATTTTTCAGCTCTATTTTTGAAGAATTATATACCATTGAAATGTAAAATAAAGCATGTAATAATATATGGATGAGTAATTGAATCCAGAAAATTTTCAAAGCTTTTTTGAGTGTTTTATATCACTGAAATGTAACATAAAGCGCCTAATACTCTAATGGATGAAACTAAATGAATAAAGAAACAATTTTTCAACTTTTATTTGGAGTGTTATATACCAACGAAATTTACAGGACAGCACCCTAATACCCCTATGGGTGAGTAAATGAATCCAAAAATATTTTTCAATAATTTTTTTTAATTGTTATATAGCAGCGAAAATGTAAACAGATAGCACGTAAAAACTCTATTTGGGAGTAATGAATCCAGAAAAATTGTCAATGCTTTTTGGAGTGTAACATAAGAATAAAATGTACCACATAGCATGTAATACTCTATGATGATAATTGAATCTAGAAAATTTTCAATGCTTTTTTTGGAGTGTTTATAAAACACCAATATGTACCGTAAAGTACATAATATTCTATGGGTGAGTTATTCAATCCAGAAAATTTTTCAATGCTTTTTTGGAGTTTTATTTAAACACCATAATGTAACACAAAGCACTTAATACTCTATGGATGAGTAATTGAATCCAAGAAAAAGTTTCCATCTCTTTTTTAGAGTGTTTATAGCACTCAATATAAAAGAGAGCACATAATACTCTATGAATGACAATTTTAGTAAATTTTTTTCACCCCAAAAAAAAAAAGAATGTGGTCACTGTCGCAGCTATATATTTGGCAATGGATTGCAAAGCCCTAAACCCTGTCAAGAGGCTATATTCAGCCACTGTCCCTTCTCCTGCAACTGTCCCTCCCTAGGTTAAATGCAGAATTATCTGATGCAACAGCAAAGCACAAGATTAGTCCTTAGAAAGACTGTTAGTATGATAGTTCAAGCATCAGCACCAGTATCAACACTAGAGGACATATTTGATTCAACGGGCACACACAGGACTAGACAAACATTTTTTACCCCCCATTAAGAACTGACTCTGAGGTGTGCAATGGCGTCAGTGAACTGAGCGCAGCAGCACCAGTCCTTTTATAACCTCTGATGAGGTAATGTGGTCAAGATGGCTCTGGCATTACAGTGACTCACAGGCAATAGAATGTGCTAAAAATGGTTTCTGAGCAGGGCTCCCTCTGGTGGTTACTGACAGTACTGAACCTTTCAGCGAGGAATGGCAATCTGGGATCACAGACTGGTCTGATATAAGGAGGTTCCCTCCCATGATGGTTGCCGGTGATCAATTGTTCTTGTCTTAATTGTGGTTTTCCCGGTTCATTTGGAAGCTTGTGAGTCTTCCCTGCATCTTCTGCTATCAGATAAGATATTTTCTGCTTTTATTTTTGTGCTTGCTTTTTGCATTGTTCCCTGCACTTCTGTGGAGGTCAGCCAGGTCCCCTCCGGGGGGTTGTGCTCCTCTCAGTTTATCTGGATCCACTGTTGTTTGTTCATTTGCTTTTTTCCTGTTTTTTCATTGGCTGCGCTTAGTTTTGTTACCCAGAGAACTGATTTAGGTGGTAGAGGTCGTGTGATCTCAGGTGTTTTTGCAATCAGTAGAGTTGGTATTTTTAGGGTTTTTTGGATTGCAGTGAGTATCCTTTCCTGTAATTTTCTGTCTAGACAGATTGGGCCCCATTCTATTTTCTGTCTGTGTCCGTGTTTCTTCTTGTCCAAACCCCGCCATTACATGTTTGGGGCTTCCTATTTTCTTTGGGGATCTGCCCAGGGCAGATAGCTTTCATCTTTCTGCCTTTAGGTGTATTATCTCTCAGCCTGTGACGAGGCGTCTAGGATCAACGTAGGAACGCTCCACAGCTACCTTTTAGTTTGTGGGTTAGTTCAGGTTACTGCAATCCAATAGGTTCCAGCTACCAAAACATAACAGTATCACCGGCCAAAACTGAAAATTATATGGTACTCAAAAAAAGGGAAAAATAGTGTGGGGAAAAAAAAAATGTCTGAGTTGTCAGAGTTTTTTTTTTTCCCCCTGTTTGTTGCATTTTTTTTCCCTCTTTTTTCTCTGGTGCTGAGGGGGATTTTTTTTTCCCTCAATGGAGCTTGCACAGTTGTCTGGCCGTGTGGTTTCAGCTTGCCACTGAGGTTCGGAGTACAGTCATGGCCAAAAGTTTTGAGAATGACACAAATATTATATTTTCACATGATCTGCAGCCTCTGGTTTTTAATGTGTTTGACAGATGTTTTTATCACAGACAGAAATATAATAATTGCAAACATATGATTAACAAAAGATTATATTGACAGTTAGAATGATTAATGCAGCAAGTCAATTTTTTGCAGTGTTGACCCTTCTTTTCAGGACCTCTGCAATTCTCCCTGGCATGCTCACAATCAACTTCTGGACAAATCCTGACTGATAGCAGTCCATTCTTGCACAATCAATGCTTTCATTTTGCCCAGAATTTTTAGGTTTTTGTTTGCCACCCGTCTCTTGATGATTTACCACAAGTTCTCAAGGGGATTAAGATCGGGGGAAAGTTTCCAGGCCATGGACGCAAAATCTCTATGTTTTGTTCCCCTGAGCCATTTAGTTATCACCTTTGCTTTATGGCAAGGTGCTCCATTATGCTGGAAAGGCATTGTTGATCGCCAAACTGCTCTTGGAGGGTTGGGAGAAGTTGCTCTTGGAGGACATTCTGGTACCATTCTTTATTCATGGCTGTGTTTTTTAGGCAAGACTGTGAGAGAGCCGATTCCCTTGGCTGAGAAGCAACCCCACACATGAATGGTTTCAGGATGCTTAACATTGGCATGAGACAAGACTGGTGGTAGCGCTCACCTTGTCTTCTCCGAATGAGGCTTTTCCTGATGTCCCAAACAATCGAAAAAGGGGATTCATCAGAGAAAATAACTTTACCCAGTCCTCAGCAGTCCACTGCCTGTCCTTTTGCAGAATATCAGTCTGTCCATGATGTTTTTCTGGAGAGAAGTGGCTTCTTTGCTGCCCTCCTTGAACCAGGCCTTGCTCCAAGAGTCTCCGCTTCACAGTGCGTGCAGATGCACTCACACATGCCTGCTGCCATTCCTGAGCAAGCTCTGCACTGCTGGTAGCCCAATCCCGCGCTGAAACACTTTTAAGAGAATGGTCCTGGCGCTTGCTGGTCTTTCCTGGGCGCCCTGGAGCCTTTTTGGCAACAATGGAACCTCTCTCCTTGAAGTTCTTGGATGATGCGATAGATTGTTTTGACTGAGGTGCAATCTTTCTAGCTGCGATACTCTTTTCCCCGTTAGGCCATTTTTGTGCTTGCAATGATGACTGCACGTTTTTCTTTAGAGATAACCATGGTTAACAGAAGAGAAACAATGATGCCAAGCACCACCTCCTTTTAAATGTGTCCAGTGGTGTCATTCTTACTTAATCATGACAGATTGATCTCCAGCCATGTCCTCATCAACACCCACACCTGTGTTAATGGAGCAATCACTGAAAAGAGGTTAGCTGGTCCTTTTAAGTCAGGGCTGCAATGATGTTGAAATGTGTTTTGGGGGATAAAGTTCATTTTTTAGCCAAATATTGACTTTGCAATAATTGCTGTTAACTGATCACTCTTTATAACACTCTGGAGTATATGCAAATTGCCATTAGAAAAAGTGAAGCAGTAGACTTTGTAAAAATTAATATTTGTGTCATTCTCAAAACTTTTGGCCATGACTGTATTGCTACCTATCTTACTGGGGGTGCCGGTTGTGGAACCTAGAATTCCCATGCCAGATTTGTTTTTGGGGTGATCGGGCTAAATTTTTGAATTTCAAAAAAGCTGTAAGTTGTTTTTTGCCTTAAAGCCTAAGTCCTCAGGGAACGCAGCACAGCAGTTCAAATTGTCATCTCTCTCCTGCGCGGCGATCCTCAGGATTGGGGTTTTTCCCTGACACCTGGGGATCCTGTTTTGAATGATATTGATGCATTTTTTCTGGCTCTGGGTTATTGTACATGAACCTAATGTCACTGTCAAGCTGAAAAAACCTTGTTGGCATTAAATCAGGGTCTTGAAGATGCTGAGTTGTACTGTCAGAATTCCAAAAGTGGGCAGTCCTGACCAAATGGGAAAGATGATGCTTTGGCAGCCCTTTTTTCGGAAGGGGCTGTCAGAGAATGTAAAGGATGTTATGGTGGGATTCCCTGCTCCCTCTGGTCTCAATGATTCTATGTCATTGGCTATTCAAATTGACAGACGTTTGCGTGAGTGCAGAGTATGCGTGAGATGGTGTTGCTTGTGAGCCAGCTTCTGACCCATGCAGTGTGATAGAGTGGCTTCTGGGGGACAGGTCATGAGTTTCAAAAGCGCAATGGGTAATGTTTTTTACTGTGGTGACGCCTCTCATGCTATTTCAGTCTGCCCTAAACGGGAAGACGTTTTGCACGCTCAGTTGTCTTGGGTAGTGTTCAGACTAAATTTCTGTTGACTGTTACCCTGATTTGCTCCCTGTCCACATTTTTTGCTCAGGCTTTTGTTGATTCAGGTCAGCTATTAACCTGATGGTTTTGACTTTGCCAAACTTTGTGGGTTTCCCAAGATACCCCTGCGGAAGTCTATTCCCTACTGGGCATTTGATTTCTACCCCTTTGGCGGAGAATAAACCCCAGTTTTTCTACTCAGGTGATGATGAGGGTTGAACCAGATCATCAGGAAGTTGCAAATTTCTGTGCTGTATAATCTGCATGACATTTATTGTACTAGGTTTCCCTTGGTTACAGTCTCATAATCCTGTTTTGGATTGGAAATTTGTGTCTGTGACCAGTTGGGGCTGCCAATGTGTTAATGCCGACACTCCTGTTTTTTCTGTCTCTCCCCAGTCTCAGGATGTTCCTGACTTTTTGACTGATTTATTAGTGAAAGTAAATCTGCATCCTTGCCCCCTCACAGGAGCTATGATTGCGCTATTGAATTAGTGCCTGGTGGTTAAATTTCCTAAAGGTCGCCTTTTTAAACTTGTCTGTACCTGAACACGATGCTATGCGATCTTATATCAAGGAGTCATTGGAGAAGGGTCATATCAGACCATCCTCTTCACCCTTGGGTGCCGGTTTTTTTTCTTTGTGGCCAAATAGGATGGTTCATTGAGGCCGTGTATTGATTATCGTCTCTTGAATAAGATCACTGTGAAGTATCAATATCCATTACCCTTGATTTCTGACCTGTTTTCCAGGGTGAAAAGTGCTAGTTGGTTTACCAAGCTTGACCTCAGGGGTTAGTATAACCTTATTCGCATTAAGCACGGGGATGAATGGAAGACGGCGTTTAATACCCCAGAGGGGCATTTTGAGTACCTAGTGATGCCCTTTGGGCTCACTAATGCTCCTTCCGTCTTCCAATCCTTCATGAATGATATTTCAGGGATTTTTGGATAAATTTCTGATTGTTTATTTGGATGATATCTTGATTTTTTCCAATGATGGGACTCTCATGTGAAACATGTTCGGAACTGTGTTCCAGATTTTGAGAGAGAATGCACTGTATGTGAAGGGATCAAAGTGTCTTTTTGGCGTACAGAAGGTCTCATTTCTGGGATTCATTTTGTCTCCGTCTGTTATTGAAATGGACCCGGTCAAGGTTCAGGCCATCTGTGATTGGGTCCAACCTACTTCATTAAAGGCTCTTCAGAGATTTTTGGGTTTTGCCAATTTTTATCGTAAATGTATTGGTATTTCTCTGGTATTGTTAAACCATTGACTGATTTGACCAAAAAGGGTTCTGATGTGGTGAATTGGCCTCCTGAGGCAGTCTCTGCGTTTCAGGAACTTAAGCAGAGATTCACTTCTGCTCCTGTTCTACGGCAGCCTGATTTTTCTCTACCATTTTCAGGTGGAGGTTGATGCCTCTGAAATTGGGGCAGGTGCCGTTTTGTCCCAAAGAGATCCAGAGACATCTAAGAGTAACCCTTGTGCCTTTTTCTTTCGAAAATTTTCTCCAACTGAAACGTAATTATGACGTGGGTAATCGGGAGTTATTGGCTATGAAGTGGGCCTTGAAGAGTGGAGACATTGGCTGGAAGGAGCCAAACATTCAGGTGGTGGTCCCACGGACCATAAGAATCTGGGTCTCTTTTTTGCCTTGGCTGAGTTTGCTCTTAATAATAGGGCTAGCTCTGCCACCTTGATGTCTCCATTTTTCTGCAATTTGGGTTTCACCCTCGTTTTCTTCGGGACAGGAGAAGGCTTCTGTCTGTCCAGGTGTTGTGGAGCGAATGCAGCAGATTTGGGACCAGGTAGTGGAGAGGTTGTCTCTCTCTCAGGAGAAGGCCCAACGGTTTGCCAACCAGCATAGGACTGATGGTCCTCGGTTTAAAGTGGGGGACTTGGTTTGGTTGTCCTCAGAAATATCCCTATGAGGGTTGCATCTCCAAAGTTTAAGCCTAGGTTCATTGGACCTTATAAGATCATGGAGATTCTTAATCCTGTTTCCTTCCGTTTGCTTCTTCCAGGGACATTTAAGATCCATAACGTGTTCCACAAGTCCTTATTGAAGAGGTTTGTCGAGCCAGTGGTTCCTATGGCTGCGCCCCCTGACCCTGTTTTGGTTGAGGGCAATCTGGAGTATGTGGTTGAGAAAATATTGGATTCTCGTTTTTCTAGACGGAAACTCCGTATTTGGTTTAAGTGGAGAGGTTATGGTCAGGAGGACAATTCTTGGGTGTTTTCTTCAGACATTCATGCTAGGAGACTGATCAGTGCCTATCACCGAGCTCATCCTGATCGACCTGGTTGCACAAGTGAGGTTCGGTGACCCCTCCTCAAGGGGGGTACTGTTGTGAATGTGCATATTCAGCCACTCTCCCTTCTCCTTCAACTGTCCCTCCCTAGGTTAAATGCAGAGTGTATCTGAGCAACAGCAAAGCACAAGATTAGTCCTTAGAAAGACTGTTAGTATGATGGTTCAGCATCAGCACCAGTATCAACACAGAGGACATATTTGATTCAACTGGGCACACACAGACTAGACAAACAGTTTACAGTGACTCACAGGCAATCCTGGCATTCTTATTTGCTGATACTCGTGTGTTGTGAATGTGCTAAAAATGGTTTCTGAGCAGAGGCTCCCTCTGGTGGTTACTGACAGTATTGAACCTTTCAGCGAGGAATGGCAATCTGGATCACGGACTGGTCTGATATAAGGGAGGTTCCCTACCATGATGGTTGCCGGTGATCAATTGTTCTTGTCTCAATTGTGGTTCCTGGTTCATTTGGAAGCTTGCTGAGTCTTCCCTGCATCTTCTGCTATCAGATAAGATATTTTCTGCTTTTATTTTTGTGCTTGCTTTTTGCATTGTTCCCTGCACTTCTGTGGAGGTCAGCCAGGTCCCCTCCGGAGGGCTTGTGCTCCTCTCAGTTTATCTGGAGCCACTGTTGTTTGTTCATTTGCTTTTTCCTGTTTTTTCAGTGGCTGCGGCTTAGTTTTGTTACACCAGAGAACTGATTTAGGTGGTAGAGGTCGTGTGATCTCAGGTGTTTTTGCAATCAGTAGAGTTGGTATTTTTTAGGGTTTTTTTGGATTGCAGTGAGTATCCTTTCCTGTACTTTTCTGTCTAGACAGATTGGGCCCCAGCGTTTGCTCATTCTATTTTCTGTCTGTGTCCGTGTTTTTTCTTGTCTAACCGCCATTACATGTTTGCGGGCTTCCTATATTCTTTGGGGATCTGCTCCGGGGCAGATAGCTTTCATCTTGCTGCCTTTAGGTGTAGTTATCTCTCAGGCTGTGACGAGGCATCTAGGATCAACGTAGGAACGCTCCACGGCTACCTCTAGTTGTGTGGTTAGTTCAGGTTACTGCAATCCAATAGGTTCCAGCCTCTCTGGTGTATTGCCGTTTTTGCTTACTCTCCTCAGCTACCAAAACATAACACTCGTGTGATATTTGAGTATAACGAGCAAGTTCACTCATCCCTACCCAAAGAGTAATGGGCTATTAAGCAAGGTCTGTTCCTATTAGATTCTATCAAAAGCCCTACCTATTCAAAGAGGTTGGCACTGTGAGATATATATAAAAAAAATTGGTGCACCCCTTGATGTCCTTCCAGTGTCCTAACAGGTTCTCACAAAATTTTTTTCAAATCGCAAATTTAAATCAAATTTTGTCAAACTTAAAATGAGCTCAATTAACACCTTTGCGATATGCACCGTATGTATACAGCACCACAGAAGCTGCGTTCTCTCAAATCACTGCATATATACTGCGCCATGATCTCAAAGGCTCACAATGAGTGCTGCCTCGACCAAATGCAAGTGTCAGCTCTATATGAGAGCTGACACCCTGCATCAATGCCTACTATTGATACAAAGCACAGATCCTGGGTGTTTAACCCATGTGACATTGCGGGCGAATGCAGTGGAAGGGAGCTCCCTCTGTGCTCCCATCGACACAACGCGATGAGATCGCATTATGACGATGGTCTCCATGGTGACTCTGAGCATGAACTGACAAGCCTCCTCCCTACATGACAGACGCTGCACTAATGCTTTGCAATGCAGAAGAAGAATTGATGATGTAAAAAAGTAAAACAAAAAAAATTATAACAATATTTTTAAAAAATCAGAAAATAAAGAACAAAAAAAAGAAAAGAATATTAATCCAATAAAAACATTTATTTATGTAAAAAAAGAAAAACTTCACATATTTGGTATCATTACGTCCGTAATGACCCGACCTATAAAACTAACTCACTAGTTAACGCCTTCAGTGAACAAGGTTAAAAAAATAAATACAAAACAGGCAAAAACTATGCTTTATCATCATACTACTGAACAAAAAGTGGAATAAAACGTGATAAAAAACACAATGTAAATAAAAAATATTATCTGAAAACATTATCTTGTCCAACAAAAGCAACCTTCTATACAGCTCCGTCAGCGGAAAATAAAAAGTTATAGCTCTCAGAATAAAGCGATGCAAAAATAATTATTTTTTATAAAATTGTTTTTATTGCGTAAATGAGCCAAAACATAAAAAAATATATAAATGTGGTATCGCTATAATCGTACTGACAAGAAGAATAAAGCTGCCTTATCAATTTTACCACACACAGAACAGCATAAACCCCCCCCCCAAAAGCAATTCTTGAAATGCCAGTATTATTCATTCTCCCTCCCAAAAATTGGAATAGAAAGCTATTAAAAAATGTCATGTGCCCAAAAATTAGTACCAATAACAATGTCAACTCATCCTGCAAAAAGAAAGCCCTCACATGACCGTGTCAGTTGAAATATGGAAAAATTATAGCTATCAAAATATGGCAATGCACAATAAAAAGTGTCTTTTAATGTGTGACATCAGCCAAACATAAAAACGATATAAATCTAGTATCGCTGTCATCACACTGACCTGAAAAATAAAGTTGTCTAATCATTTATACTGCATGAGGAAAGTCTTAAAAAATAAATAAAACCAATTCTTTACCTGCTGTTGATTTGTTCATTCTGCTTCCCAAAGATTACAGTAAGGCCCAGGGCACATTTATCCTGCGCTCTGTGCTGAGCACTTACACCAAGGTTTCAGGGTAAATCTCTGAAATACGTAATTCAGATGGAATCCCAGAGGGAATATTCCCTTTAATGAGTCAAATGGAGGCACTGCGGATGCCATCTTGCATATGATCCTTCGCTTTCCCTATTTTTAGATGTGGACAGTTTTGTGCACTTCTGAAAAGACCACCGCTGAACAGAGGCCAGATGGAGTCCAGAGTAACTCAGCTGCCGCATTATAGTAAATAGATACCTCAGGGGTTTCATCTGAATCATGTTACTCAGAGATTTAGATGGAAACTCCGATGTAAGTGCTCAGCGTAAAGCGCTGGATAAATGTGATCCCAAATATTATGTAAAATGTTCCCAACAAAACCTTAAACTCAATCCACAAAAAAGCAAGTACCCCCTCAGCTACATCATCTGTTAATAAAGATGGGTGAACCTGAACAGTAAAGGCTGTGTTCCCAGTCAGGCTAATGAACTGCGGTGATGTATAAGTGTCTTATAGACTCCTCTCCATTACTAATCCGTGGGCTTGATGTCACTGGACAATACAAAGGTGACGTTAACCCCACAAATATTACTCCACTTGCTACTGCTACAGGGCAAGTGGGAAGAACCTAGGTAAGTGCCATAATTGGGCATCTACTAGATGTGCCTTTTCTGGGCAGCAGCTGGCTGCTATTTTTAGACTGGGGGGCAATATCCATGGCCCCTTACCAGTCTGAGAATACCATCCCACAGCTGTCTGCTTTAGCAAGGCTGGTTGTCAAAAATGGAGGAAACCCATGCCATTTTTTTAATTATTCATGTAAATAATTTAAAAAAACAGTATGGGGACAACTCTATTCTTTATAATCAGCCTTGCTGAAGCTGACAGCTGAGAGTTGTAGCCAGCAGCTGTGAATTTTGCCTGGCTGGTTATCAAAAATACAGGGGAATCAATGTTGTTTTTAATTTAAAAATATTTATTTAGAAAGCAGGGGCCTGCTAATGAATACTCCTATCAGCTGCTCCTGCTCTCACTGTTATTAGCAGCAACAGGCATCGGCTGATGGGAGCAGTAGTCCCATCAGGCGACACCAGTAAACTTTATACCTCATTTGACAGCATGGGAACCGCAGCTGTCTGACCGGTGGTAATGATTTTACTGCCGATCAGAAGTGAAGTTTGCCGCACTGGATGTTCGGACCCCCCATTCAAGTGAATGGGGTCCATGTTCGGGTCTGGGTACTGATCTGGTACCCAAACTTTTTTTAACTGTTCTTCCAGACCCAAACATCCAGGGGTCTTCTCATCTCTATCTGTTAATGGAAATACAGGGTGTAACGGGTCTGGTAGGTGGAACCACTGACGGAAACGGGTCTGGTTGGTGGAACCACTAAGCTTTATTATACAAGACAATTTACTTGTAAGAGAGCGGGTGGCATCCGGGAATAGGACAGGGAATCACGGCAATTAGCCAGGCAGTCTCTGGACAGGCAGGTTGTCACAATAAGTGACCAAGGAAGTCTCTGGACAGGCAGGTTGTCACGGCAAGTGACCTGGGCAGTCTCTGGACAGGCAGGTTGTCACGGCAAGTGACCTGGGCAGTCTCTGGACAGGCAGGTTGTCACGGCAAGTGACCAGGGCAGTCTCTGGACAGGCAGGTTGTCACGGCAAGTGACCAGGGCAGTCTCTGGGCAGGCAGGTTTGTCACGGCAAGTGACCAGGGCAGTCTCTGGGCAGGCAGGTTGTCACGGCAAGTGACCAGGGCAGTCTCTGAACAGGCAGGTTGTCACGGCAAGTGACCAGGGCAGTCTCTGGACAGGCAGGTTGTCACGGCAAGTGACCAGGGCAGTCTCTGGGCAGGCAGGTTTGTCACGGCAAGTGACCAGGGTAGTCTCTGGGCAGGCAGGTTTGTCACGGCAAGTGACCAGGGTAGTCTCTGGGCAGGCAGGTTGTCACGGCAAGTGACCAGGGCAGTCTCTGGACAGGCAGGTTTGTCACGGTAAGTGACCAAGGCAGTCTCTAGACAAACAGGCATATACGACCTGAGCTGGTGGAGCCTCTGGTAGGCTGCAGTCGGATGGCAGATTATCGCTCCCAGGTGAGCAGGCAAGAGTCTCTGGAATAGCCGGGGATCTCTGCTGATGATGTCCGAACCTCTAGATAGAGCTGCAGTCGGATGGCAGATGATCGCTCCCAGGTGAGCAGGCAAGAGTCTCTGCAATAGCCGGGGATCTCCGCAGATGATGTCCGAACCTCTGGATAGAGCTGCAGTCGGATGGCAGATGATCGCTCCCAGGTGAGCAGGCAACAGCCGGGGATCTCTGCTGAAGATGTCCGAACCTCTGGATAGAGCTGCAGTCATATGGCCGACAGGCCAACAAACGGAGACTTGGTGGAAGATTCGCTCTCATGATTATTGTAGGAGAATTCGGCCCAAGGCAGGAGCTCCACCCAGTCAGAATGGTGGGCATTAACGAAGTGTCGAAGATAACTGGTCAAATTCTGATTTATTCGTTCAACTTGTCCATTGGACTGTGGGTGGTAAGCGGAGGAAAAATCCAGGGTGACGTCTAGCAACTTACAAGTGGCTCTCCAGAAACGTGAGGTGAACTGAACCCCACGATCCGACACAATGTGACGAGGCAGACCATGAAGACGGAAGATGTGGCGGATAAAGTCTTTAGCCAACTCGGATGCAGACGGAAGACCTGGCAGAGGAATGAAGTGAGCCATCTTGGAAAAGCGGTCAGTGACCACCCAAATGACTGTACAACCAGCAGAGACGGGAAGATCAGTAATGAAGTCCATGGCTATATGCTGCCAGGGGGCAGCGGGTACAGGAAGCGGAAGAAGACGGCCGGTAGGCAGGTGTCTCGGAACTTTGTTGCGGGCACAGGAAACACAGGCAGAAACAAAGTCTATTACGTCTTTGTGCAGGGTAGGCCACCAATAATGCCGGGTAATGAGTTGGAGGGTCTTTTTTTGACCAGCGTGGCCAGCGAGTTTAGATGAATGACCCCAATGTAGGATTCTCTTCCGATCAGTTTCTGATACGAACGTCTTACCAGGAGGGAGACGATTTAAACTCACGGGAGCCACCTGCATCACTCTGGCGGGATCGATGATATGCTTAGGTTCCTCCTCGAGATCCGACACCAGGAAAGACCGAGACAAGGCATCCGCCTTGATGTTTTTGTCAGCTGGGCGAAAATGCAAAAGAAAATCGAAGCGGGCAAAAAACAAGGACCACCGGGCTTGGCGAGGGTTAAGTCTCTGGGCATGCTGGAGGTATGCCAGATTCTTGTGGTCCGTGTAAATGATTACCGGATGAAGAGCCCCTTCGAGTAGGTAACGCCACTCCTCCAATGCCAACTTGATGGCCAATAACTCTCGGTCTCCTATGGAGTAGTTGCGCTCGGAGGAGGAGAAGAGTTTGGAGAAGAAACCGCAGGATACCATCCTCCCGGATGAAGCTTTTTGGGTAAGTACCGCTCCGGCTCCAGCAGAGGAAGCGTCCACCTCCAGGAAGAACTGCTTGTTGCCATCCGGGCGATGCAGCACTGGAGCGGAAGAGAAGGCCTGTTTTAGAGAAAGGAAGGCCTCCTCTGCTTCGGGCGTCCACTGTTTGGGGTTAGCATCCTTGCGGGTGAGCGCGGAGATTGGCGCAGTCCTGGAAGAGAAGTGCGGTATGAAGAGACGGTAATAGTTGGCAAATCCCAGGAACCGCTGAATGGCCTTCAACCCCTCCGGTCGGGGCCACTTCTCGATGGCAGACAATTTCTCCGGATCCATTCGTAGGCCTGTCTGAGAAATGATGTAGCCCAGAAACGGAAGCAATGTCTGCTCAAAGAGGCACTTCTCATATTTGGCGAAGAGGTGATTCTGCCTGAGCCTGAGCAGAACCTGACGAACATCCCTCCGGTGAGACTGAAGATCCGGAGAGAAGACCAAGATGTCGTCAAGGTACACCACAACGCAGGAGTAGAGGAGGTCCCGGAAGATGTCATTGACCAACTCCTGAAAGACTGCTGGAGCATTACAGAGACCAAAGGGCATCACCAAGTACTCGTAGTGGCCGTCCGGGTGTTGAATGCCGTCTTCCATTCATCTCCTCGACGGATACGAACCAGGTTGTATGCTCCACGAAGATCTAGTTTGGTGAAGACTCTAGCCCCTCTAAGACGATCAAACAATTCAGGAATGAGCGGAAGAGGGTACTTATTCTTCACCGTGATCAAATTTAGGCCTCTGTAGTCAATACAGGGACGGAGAGATCCGTCCTTCTTTTTTACGAAGAAGAAACCTGCTCCCGCTGGGGAGGTAGATTTCCGGATGAATCCTTTTGCTAAGTTCTCCTCGATATATTCGGACATCGACCTGGTCTCAGCAGCAGACAACGGGTAAATACGCCCACGGGGAGGCGTGGTACCGGGTAGCAGGTCGATCGGGCAATCATATGGTCTATGCGGGGGTAATGTCTCTGCTTCCTTTTTATTGAAGACATCAGCAAATGACCAATATGGAATCGGGAGTCCTGGTAGATTAGCAGGAGTAGGAGAAGGACAGACGGGATGAACAGGCACCAGACACGTTTTATGACAGTCCTGTCCCCAGCGAAGAATCTCTCCATTCTGCCAGTCAAGCACAGGTGCATGCTTTTGGAGCCAAGGCAGACCTAGTAAGAAAGCATGAGAGAGTCCAGGCAGAACATGAAATGAGATGCTCTCAGAATGCAACATTCCCACCTGCAGGGTTATGGCTTCGGTGATAAGTCGGATGGGACGAGGTAGGAGACCCCCATCCACAGCAGCAACAGATACTGGTTCAACAAGAGGTTTGGTGGGAATGCGATACTTCTCTACTAGAGCCTGTGACACGAGATTCCCAGCTGCTCCAGAATCAAGTTGGGCCATCTCGAAGTAACGGTTCTTACCGAGAAGAATTGAGACCGAGAGCAGCAGAGATGAAGAGGATTTATTTTTGTCTAGATTGACCTCTCCGAGCGAACCTAGACACAGGCGTTTCCCGACTTCTCCGGACAGGTTCGGATCCAGTGCTCCTTACTGCCGCAGTAGAAGCAACTTTTCTCGGCACGGCGTGAGTCCTGACGGGCTTTGACCATCTTGGTCTGGTCGACCTGCATAGGCTCAGCAGTGTGCACCTGGGGAGAAACGGAAGGGGTAAAATGAGGAAACTTTTTTTCACGGGTGACCTCTTTGGCTCGTTCCTGGAACCGTAGATCAATCCGATTGGCAAGATTTATTAAATCATCAAGCGAGGTTGGAATGTCCCGACCGGCAAGTTTGTCTTTAATACGGCCCGACAGACCCTCCCAGAAGACCGAAATTAGAGCTTCATTGTCCCAAGCCAGTTCTGAGGCTAGAGTACGGAACCGTATGGCATATTGACCAACGGTGAGACTTCCCTGACGGAGACGCAACAGAGATGATGCAGAGGAGGTCTTCCGTACAGGTTCGTCGAATACCCTCCGGAAGGCCGAGAGAAAAGCAGGCAGGTCTGACACCAGAGGATCTTCTCTCTCCCAGAGAGGATTAAGCCAGGCCAGAGCCTCTCCGGTGAGATGGGACATGATGAAGGCAATTTTGGCCCGGTCAGAATTAAACTGGTGTGCCAGGAGTTCGAAATGCAGGGTGCACTGGTTAATGAAACTCCGAGCCATAACAGGGTCGCCTCCATACCTAGGAGGAGCTGAAAGTCGGGGACCGGGAATGGAAACCACGGAATTGGGAGTCAGCGGGGCTGCCGGATTATGAGTCATGGCTCCAGCGGTGGTTGCTGGTGATGGATTCAGAGTGTCCAAGCGGGAATTGACGTTCCGCAGGTGACCCAGGATAGCCTCCTGTTGAGACCTCTGGCGAGACAGCTCATGACACAGTTCCGGAAGTGAAGGGGTTTGGGTGCCACCGGGTTCCATGGCCCGAGCAAACTGTAACGGGTCTGGTAGGTGGAACCACTGACGGAAACGGGTCTGGTTGGTGGAACCACTAAGCTTTATTATACAAGACAATTTACTTGTAAGAGAGCGGGTGGCATCCGGGAATAGGACAGGGAATCACGGCAATTAGCCAGGCAGTCTCTGGACAGGCAGGTTGTCACAATAAGTGACCAAGGAAGTCTCTGGACAGGCAGGTTGTCACGGCAAGTGACCTGGGCAGTCTCTGGACAGGCAGGTTGTCACGGCAAGTGACCTGGGCAGTCTCTGGACAGGCAGGTTGTCACGGCAAGTGACCAGGGCAGTCTCTGGACAGGCAGGTTGTCACGGCAAGTGACCAGGGCAGTCTCTGGGCAGGCAGGTTTGTCACGGCAAGTGACCAGGGCAGTCTCTGGGCAGGCAGGTTGTCACGGCAAGTGACCAGGGCAGTCTCTGAACAGGCAGGTTGTCACGGCAAGTGACCAGGGCAGTCTCTGGACAGGCAGGTTGTCACGGCAAGTGACCAGGGCAGTCTCTCGGGGCCAGGCAGGTTTGTCACGCAAGTGACCAGGGTAGTCTCTGGGCAGGCAGGTTTGTCACGGCAAGTGACCAGGGCAGTCTCTGGACAGGCAGGTTTGTCACGGTAAGTGACCAAGGCAGTCTCTAGACAAACAGGCATATACGACCTGAGCTGGTGGAGCCTCCTGGTAGGCTGCAGTCGGATGGCAGATTATCGCTCCCAGGTGAGCAGGCAAGAGTCTCTGGAATAGCCGGGGATCTCTGCTGATGATGTCCGAACCTCTAGATAGAGCTGCAGTCGGATGGCAGATGATCGCTCCCAGGTGAGCAGGCAAGAGTCTCTGCAATAGCCGGGGATCTCCGCAGATGATGTCCGAACCTCTGGATAGAGCTGCAGTCGGATGGCAGATGATCGCTCCCAGGTGAGCAGGCAACAGCCGGGGATCTCTGCTGAAGATGTCCGAACCTCTGGATAGAGCTGCAGTCAGATGGCCGACAGGCAAACAGACAGGTAACAGGCAGGCAACTGGAAACAGGAGCTGATGGCTGAAGCAGAGTTAGACTGCACAGAAACAACATTGCCCGGGCACCTCCATTAAGGAGGAAGCCCTTAATATAGGGTGGAGTCCACCAGCATTGGCTGGAGACTGATTTGGAAAATGCGCGCGGCTCCTTTAAGAACGGGGGAGGGTGCGGGCGCGCGCCCTAAGGCCAGCAGCAGGGAAGGAGCGCGCGGGACCAGCAGGGCGGAAGGAGGACGCCGAGGATGCCAGAGGCGCAGAGGAGGCTGGGAGCACTGAGGACGCTGAGCGCAGGTGAGGAGAGCGACGTCCCTGTCTGGCAGCAGGCAGGGACGCGGGCGCTACACAGGGGCTTCCACGTTACTGGTAGTACAGAGGCTCTGGAAAAGTGCTTTAGCTCCTTGCACCCCCAAAAGAAAATCAGCAAATTCTGCACTCCTAAATCCAAATGCCCTCCCTCTCTTCTGAGCCCCAGTGTGCCTAAACCACATTTAATGTCCACATGTTTGGCATTTCAGTAGCAATGACAGTCCACTCAATTTACAGGTGCATGTCTCCAGAAGCATGAGCTGGGCACTACAACATACTGGGCACTACAACATACTGGGTACTACAATGTACTGGTGACTGCAATGTTCTGGGCAGTTTGCAATTTTCACTCAGCAACATCCACTGCTGCTTGTTTCTGGAAAACACCCATGGAGTCAAAATCATTACTACACCTGTGGATAAATTCACAAAGGGGTATATTTTCCAAAAGGGGGTCAGTTGAGGGGGGATTCTGCCCTTCTAGCACTAAAGGGCTCTCTATATTGAGTCCACAAACTATTCTAGCAAAATATGCGATCCAGGAGGAGAATAGCGCTCCATCCCTCCCGAGTCTCGTTATATGGCTAAGCAATACTGTACAGCCACATATGGGGCATTTCCACATTCAGCAGAAATTGTGGGACAAAAAAATCTAATTTATTTTCATGGTTCAATGTTATAAACTGCTGGGGTTCAATGTGCTCGTCACACATCTAGATGAATTCCTTGAGGGGTCTAGTTTCCAAAATAGGTTCACTTGTGGGGGATTTACATTGTTTAGGCACATTAGGGGCTCTCCAAATGATATATGACACCAGCAGAACATTCCATCAAAATCTGCTTTCCAAAACATCATTTCATCCTTTTTGCCCTGCTGCGCACCCAAATAGTAATTTCCCCCTACATATGGGGTATCTGCATACTCAGGAGAAATTTCACAACATAATCTGGAGTCCATTTTCTCCTGTTACCCTCGGAAAAATAAAAAAAATGGGGCTAAAAAACATTATTGTGAGGAAAATGTGATTTTTTTTTTATTTTCACCGCTCAACATTATAAACATCTATGAAACACCTGGGGGGTTAAATGTACTCACCACGCATCTAGAGATGTTCCTTGAGGGGTCTAGGTTTTAAAATTGGGTCACTTGTGCGGGGTTTCTACTCTTTAGGCACATCAGGGGCTCTCCAAACTTCAGAAAATTTTGCATTCAAAAAGTCAAATGGCGCTCCTTCCATTCCAAACCATACTGTGTGCCCAAACTAGTTTTCCTCCACATATTGGGTATCAGCATACTCAGGAACAATTTCACAACACTGTATGGTGCATTTTCTCCTGTTAACCTTGTGAAAATAAAAGATTAGGGCTAAAAGAACATTTTTGTGTAAAAACTGTGATTTTTTTATTTTTCCGGCTCAACTTAATAAACTTCTCTAAAGCACCTGGAGGTTCAATGTGCTCACCACACATCTAGATAAGTTCCCTGAAGGGTCTAGTTTCCAAAATGGGTTCACCTGTGGGGGGTTTCCACTGTTTAAGCAAATCAGGGCTCTCCAAATGTGACACGGCATCCACTAATGATTTCAGCAAATTTTGCATTCAAAAAGTCAAATGGCGATCCTTCCCTTCTGAGCCCTGCTATGCGCTAAAACAGTAGTTTTCCCCCACATCTGAGGTATTGGTGTACTCAAGAGAAATTGCACAACAAATTCCTTGAGGGGTGTTGTTTCCAAAATGGGGTCATTTATGGGGGTTTTCCACTATTTTGACACCTAAAAGGCTCTCCAAACGCAACATGGTGTCTGCTATCAATTCAAGCCAATTGTGTATTCCAAAAGGCAAATGGCGCTGCTTCCCCTCCGATCCCTGCTGTGCCCCCAAACAGTAGTGAGTCCAAAGAAAATTTTTGTGAAAAAAAGTTAAAAGTTTATTTTTTCCTTCCACATTCCATTAATTCCCGTTATACACGTGAAGGGTTAATAAACTTCTTGAATGTGATTTTGAACATCTTTAGGGGTACAGTTTTTACAATGGTTTCACGTTTGGGTATTTTCTGTTACATATGCCTCTTAAAGTCACTTCAAATGTGATGTTTTCCCTAACAAAAATGGTTTTGAAAATTTTGTTGGAAAAATGAGAAATCACTGGTCAACTTTTAACTCTTATAACTCCCTAACAAAAAAAATATGCTTAAAAAATTGTGCTGATGTAAAGTAGACATGTGGGAAATATCATTTTTAACTATTTTTTGTGACATAACTCTCCGATTTAAGGGCATAAAATTTAAAAGTTTGAAAATTGCTAAATTTTCAAAATTTCCTATATTTTCACAAATAAAAGCAAGTCATATTGAACAACTTTTACCACTATCATGAAGTAAAATATGTCATGAGAAAATATTCTTAGAATCAGTGGGATTTATTGAAGTGTTCCAGAGTCATTACCTCATAAAATGACACTGGTCAGAATTGTAAAATTTGGCCTGGTCAGGAAGGTGAAAACAGGCTTTGGGTTGAAGGGGTAAATTTCACACAATTTTTGCCCAACTTGAAGTTGTATAAAATTTTAGCAACTTTTGGCATTTTTACTCCTGTCTCTGGCAGTTGCGGCAAATTGGACAGAGCTATGGCAGGATTGGAGAGTGATGAAGCCTGCCTGGCAAATTCATCAAAAGTTACGCTACTTTAGTGACCTAACTTACATCAGAAAATGTATTCAGTCCATGACTGGAGTAACATCTCTGCCATCGGCACATGGCTATTGTAAGATGCACTTTATTAATTATCGTGTGTCTCCTAATAAATTTTTCTCATCTTAGTGGTCCCTCCATTAATACTTGATTGCTCAATGCCAGTCTTAATGAATCAATGTCAAAATCACAAAAGTGTGTGGCAGAGAAGCAGGTGTATGCAAAAATGATTAAAAACAAGGTAAAACAGACAAAACATCATCTAAATAAAATCCAAAATAAACTAGAAATGCATTTTTCTAATGTGCCATATCATTTAACAATCCATAAATTTCCTTTGATGTCAACTCCTTTGTGTTATAGGCTGGTCAATGGACATAAGAAGTATCAGTTAAAACAAACCCAACAGTTTTTGTTTTAGTCTTTGCCTGATGAAGAGACCTGAGTAGTCTCGAAAGCTTGCAATTTGTTACCATCTTTTCAGTTAGCCATTAAAAGGTATCAACCACTGAGGACTCTCAAGTCTAAATATTTTTCAGTAAAAACATGCATTTATCTAATAGGGAACAAACCCGTTCATGGTCCCGGTAAGGAACATGACTATAGCTGTTTCTAATCACCACTTCTGGTAATTGGAAAGTTAGATAAACGAACACATAAATTACTTTCCTCCTCCCTTTTGTTTTCCATTGGAGAAGCTCATTAAAAATTATCTACAACTTGTTATCTACTTTGCGACAGACTCCTTAAGAAAAACAAAATATACAGAACTTTTATTCTTCTATGAAGATAGGGTTTTCCACGTGCCTTATTGCTGTTCTCAAATAAAGAAATTCACATTGAGCGAGGATCCAAGCAAATATATATTCTGATAGTATTGAGAAATAAATGTGTGTAGACAGTGTCCTTGGCCCTCCAAATATAATTCCATTGAAAAACTATAAAATTGATCATTATATTCCTTACAAACCCCCCATTTAGATTTTTCTTTATTTCACCCCTTCTCTATGGATATTTTATTAATGCCACAGCCTTTATTTTGGTAAAAATGCATCTGTGTGTAATATCTCAAAGATCTTTATTGCCCCTGCTTATCTCTTCATCACTACTTGCTCCACAAATTTCTAGACCTTCTACTGGCCCATGTCCTCATCAACCAGTCTTCTAAATTGAGCTGCCTAATGGAGCATGACTTGATTTGCCAGTCTCAGTATGAGCAAAGTCTAGAATACCATTTTTATTGGGTCTTTTTCAAACCCTTGAGCATCCTTGCATGTCGCCTAGGTTGACACAAAATGGTTTAAAGAAGATTTGCTATTTTCAATTCCACAACATGCCAATTGTCTATTCAGAGAGGTGGAGGACTGGAGCGCCACCTATGGGTAGTACTTTATGCAGAGTGACATGCCAGAAATGCCAGGCTATGGAGGCTTATAAGCCATGCAATGCTCATCTGGGAAATTAAATATGCTAATTGTCTCTTCAGAGAGGATGAGAATTTGAACTCTAGTGTCCCCTATTAAAGGTTTCTCATAGAGCCAAATCAGATCTCACATTTTGCAGTAACTAGGGGCAGTACCCCAAAACAAACTGAGATTTTGGTTTGACTTTTATTCTAAGTCATGTGGCAAGACTCATTAAAAAATCAATATTGACTTTTGGGATTTCTTTTACTTTGACCAGATGGCGCTAGAGTTCATATCCTGACGGGCAGCACGGTGGCTCAGTGGATAGCACTGCAGCC
The DNA here is from genome assembly GCA_033576555.1 of Oophaga sylvatica. Lineage (NCBI taxonomy): Eukaryota > Metazoa > Chordata > Amphibia > Anura > Dendrobatidae > Oophaga > Oophaga sylvatica. The sequence continues at coordinate 558,988,006 of JARQOD010000003.1, forward strand.
TTGCAGTGCTGGAGTCCTGGGTTCAAATCCCACCAAGGACAGCATCTGCAAGGAGTTTGTATGATCTCCCCGTGTTTGCGTGGGTTTCCTCCCACATTTCAAAGACATACTGATAGGAAATCTAGATTGTGAGCCCCATCGGGGACAGTGACGATAATGTGTGCAAACTGTAAAGCGCTGCGGAATATGTTAGCGCTATATAAAGATTATTATTATTATATCCTAGTCCTCTCTGAAGAGATAATTTGCATATTTAATTTTCCAGAAGAGCATTACATGGCCTATAAGCCTCCTTACCCTGGCATCTCAGGCATGTCACTCTTCATAAGGAGAAATGCTGCCCTTAGATCCGATTCCCAAACAGAATAGTCTTGAGCACGGAGAGTGTATGACAGAATCCAACAGAAAATGATATCAGCCTCTGTATGAAATCAGATCCATACAGAAGCAGAGGCCTGATGCACCTCTCCATGACACCTAATAATACAAACTAATCTTATTGGGATTTCATAATGCAGGGACAGTGTTTATTTCATTGACTTCGGCAACCTAGACATAACTCCGTGATGTTTAGCCGTACCACAGCTTTAAGCCTATTTCACAAATCACTGCGCTTGTGCAATTACTTTACCACCTTAGCATTTGTTTGATACTTCTTTTTTATAAGTAATGGTGCAATAACATCAAACAGACAGGAATATAAGAGCAGGAATATAATATACTTATATATATATGCTCAACGCCTGGGCATGCTCCTGATGAGGCGGCGGATGGTCTCCTGAGGGATCTCCTCACAGACTTGGACTAAAGCATCTGCCAACTCCTGGACAGTCTGTGGTGCAACGTGACGTTGGAGGATGGAGCGAGACATGATGTCCCAGATGTGCTCAATCGGATTAAGGTCTGGGGAATGGGCGGGCCAGTCCATAGCTTCAATGCCTTCATCTTGCAGGAACTGCTGACATGCTCCAGCCACATGAGGTCTGGCATTGTCCTGCATTAGGAGAAACTCAGGGCCAACCGCACCAGCATATGGTCTCACAAGGGGTCTGAGGATCTCATCTTGGTACCTAATGGCAATCAAGCTACCTCTGGTGAGCACATGGAGGGCAGTGCGGCCCTGCAAAGAAATGCCACCCCACACCATTACTGACCCACTGCCAAACCGGTCATGCTGAAGGATGTTGCAGGCAGCAGATCGCTCTCCACGGCGTCTCCAGACTTTGTCATGTCTGTCACATGTGCTCAGTGTGAACCTGCTTTCATCTGTGAAGAGCACAGGGCGACAGTGGCGAATTTGCCAATCCTGGTGTTCTGTGGCAAATGCCAAGCATCCTGCACGGTGTTGGGCTGTGAGCACAACCCGCATCTGTGGACGTCGGGTCCTCAGACCATACTCATGAAGTCGATTTCTAACCGTTTGTGCAGACACATGCACATTTGTGGCCTGCTGGAGGTCATTTTGCAGGGCTGTGGCAGTGCTCCTCCTGTTCCTCCTTGCACAAAGGCGGAGGTATTGGTCCTGCTGCTGGGTTGTTGCCCTCCTAGGGCCCCCTCCACATCTCCTTGTGTACTGGCCTGTCTCCTGGTAGCGCTTCCAGCCTCTGGACACTACACTGACAGACACAGCAAACCTTCTTGCCATAGCTCGTATTGATGTGCCATCCTGGATGAGCTGCACTACCTGAGCCACTTGTGTGGGTTGTAGAGTCCGTCTCATGCTACCACGAGTGTGAAAGCACAACCAACATTCAAAAGTGACCAAAACATCAGCCAGAAAGCATTGGTACTGAGATGTGGTCTGTGGTCCCCACCTGCAGAAGGACTCCTTTATTGAGTGTGTCTTGATAATTGCCAATAATTTCCATCTGTTGTCTATTCCATTTGCACAACAGCATGTGAAATTGATTGACAATCAGTGTTGCTTCCTAAGTGGACAGTTTGATTTCACAGAAGTTTGATTTACTTGGAGTTATATTGTGTTGTTTAAGTGTTCCCTTTATTTTTTTGAGCAGTGATATATATAAATATACAGTATATATATATATTGCAATACTGATCACACTGCTCTTAAAAGCAAAATATTTTACAAGGTGACTCACACTACAGAGTCCTAGAGTAGCTAGGTGATAAACCCTCAGTTTTATTAAGATTTTATAGAAATGCTACAGTACATCATTTCTTTTTCCCAACCTCTCTCCCAGTTTGATAGAGCTTATGAAACCTGGTCTATTCTGATTTATGTCTGGATGACTGCATACTATCCCTATCAGTGAATTCCTCAGTCAGAATCCTATTTAGTACTATGAAGTTAAACTTAGACCTACAGAAAGTTGTTTCTCACCCTCATGTGTGCTTCACGTGCCCCACTTTTACGGTCCTACCCTTATAAAGTGACTGATCTCCCATGGAGCTAGTCTTAAAATGTGGGCAATCCACAAACAGATGCACTCTACAGAACACACACCATGTATAAGGGCACAACCACATCTGTACCTGGTTTTTAAAGTTAGAAGAGAAAATTCTTTACTCCAGATTTTATTGCAAAAACTGTATCTGTGAGAGAGTAGTCACACGAAGTACAATTGTAGACATTTATGTGACTGTTCTGTTCATTAAAATGGCCATGTTCTCCTTATGGAGAGAGCCAATCTGTAAAAAGGAAGCTTCTCTTTCAAAAATAGCTCGAAAGGTAGAGGACGGAAACTCTAGTACCACCTAATGAAAGTAGCAATTCTAAAAATCAATATTGTCTCTTTAAAGGGTTTTGGTTTACTTAGAATAAGAAGCCAAATCAAAAACTCAGTTTACAGACGTGTATGTTTGCACCTCATCAGTGCAATACAGGAGAACTGATTTGGCTGAGTGTGAGGCCTCTGACAGGGGAATAAGAGGGAAAACTTTTCCTTGCGGAGAGTGCCATGTCAGCATAAGAAGCCTCATAATTGCTATCTATTAGATGTAACAATCCTGAAAGCCAATATTGATCCTTTCAAGGGTCTTGTCACATGACTTGGGATAAGAAGCCAAACCAGAAACTTTATTTGCCGACGTGTTTCTGGGTGTTTGCTCATCATCAGTGCAAAGCAGGAGTGAACTGTTTTTGCTAGATGAGAGGCTCTGACTAACATTCTAAAGGGTATGCCACACTAAACAACATCGCTAACGGGATCGCTAAAAAAGTCACTATTTAGCGATCCCGTTAGCGATGTTGTTGTGTGCGGCATCTACCAGCGACGTGGCCCTGCTGTGATCTCGTCCGTCGTCCTGATCGTTCCGGACCCTATTTTCATCGCTGGCGCCCCGCTGGTAAGTATCTAATCGCTGAGTGTGGCACCTTTTTTAGCGATTTAGCGGTACTTTTGTACCGCTAAAGTCGTTAAGGAGATCGCTAACCGCGATAGCGTCCTTAACGATATCGCTAAATTAGGTAGCTACTAGCGATATAGAAACAATCCCGCTAGCGATCTCATTAGTATGCGACGCTAACGAGATCGCTAGCGGGATTGTGTAGTGTGGCAGTACCTTAAGGGGTAAAGATATCTCTTTGTGTCAAATTGGTGTAATGAGACTTGTAGACTTGCAGGATGTGAAACTACAACAAGTTTGTTTAGCTTAGAAAAATGACTCTTCGGAGGAGATCTCATTTACATGTATAAATACATGTGTGGTCAGTACAGAGGACTAGCTCATGACTTATACCTTCCAAAGACTATACTAAAGACCAGGAAGCATTCAGTATGGGTGGAAGAAAGGCGATTCCGGCAGCTAAATAGGAAAGGGTTCTTTACAGTTAGACCAGTTAGACTGTGGAATGCCCGACCACAAGAGGTAGTAATTGCAGACACTATGACAGCTTTTAAAAAATGTATTACTTGCTAGATAGTAGTGATGAGCAAGTATACTCGTTGCTCTGGTTTTCCCGAGCATGCTCAGGTGATCTCCGAGTATTGAGGCGTGCTCGGAGATTTAGTGTTTGTCGGCTGCATCATTTGCGGCTGCTAGACAGTCTGAATACATGTGTGGAATACCTAACAAACAGGCAATCCCCACATGTATTCAGACTGTCTAGCAGCCACAAATCATGCAACTGCGTCGACAAACACTAAATCTTCGAGCACGCCAAAATACTCGGAGATCAACCGAGCATGCTCGAGAAAACCCGAGCAACGAGTATACTCGCTCATCACTACTAGATACATATAACATTGCAGGTTATAGTTAAATTAGTGACAAATGTACAATTGGTGGAGAAAGGATGAACTTGATGGTTCTAGGTCTTTTTTCAACCTATGTAACTATGTAACTATATGTGACTGCAACTATGTGATTTACATAGTTGTAGTTACCTGCTGACTAGATTCTCATCTGTTTATCTCTGTGTACATTACTTTAATGATAACTTTGCATAATACAATCACAATTTTATTGCAACTTGCAGGAACAACCTGAAGATTTGAGACAGGACTAGTCTACAGTTCCTGCTGAACTAGTCCAGCCTCATTTGCACTCTAGCATATGAGACCCTGCAAGATTAAAGTTATTTTTTGAAATATAGCAAATCTAACTTGGCACATCAAACACCTTACAGGATTGGTGTGAATGCCACTATAATAACATTTAGAGAATCTAGTTAGGTGGATCCTCGAGGCGTTTGGTCCAGATGAGCTGTTCGAATGTAGCATAGACAGACGATATTGATGCAGTAAGGTAATCCGGTTAGAGCAATGGAGGTTGCCATGACAACCTAACTTAAGGAGATGGACAAATGAGAGATTTCCATAGTTTAAGACCTAATAGAGTGTCGGCAAGAAGTCACCACCAAGTTCCCTTAGGGAGGATATTGGAGGCGACACCAGGTCAGGTGATAGCTATGACGCAGTTAGTACTTATAAATGGCCCAGGAGGACAGTGAAGGGGAGGAGTCGGTACCTGGACCTGAAGCAAGATGGACATGAGGTGCATTAGAGTTAGCTTATAGGCGCCATTATGAGTAACCAGCTCTAAGTGAGGAACCGAGCAATAAGAATCAAGTGACCAGACCCAAGCGAAGAGTCGAGTGACCAGACCCAAGATAAGAATTTATTGACCAAACCTGGAGTCGAGTGACCAGACCGTCACCTGAGTGAAGAGCTGAGAAACCACAATTGGGGCTTGGACCAGCATTTCTAGCTTAAACATTGATCAATAACAGGTGGATGAGTGACAGGTGTAGGCCTGGTGCTAGGAAAGCCCTGTCAAATTCAGGCAACACACATGAGGGAGACCCAATGTGGAGTCCAAACATTTCCAAAATTTAGGGGCAGACAACAGGAAACGTGGCATCAATTGACCCAGAGAATAAATTTGATAATGGCATAGCAGCAGTCAGCTATGGGGCATGCATGAGGTATCAGGATCTGGGCCAGAATTTAGAGCTTTGAATTTAAGTTTAATTTAAGATGAGATGGGTCAGGGACCAGTGTAAACCTGCTGGGCTGGGAGCCCCGATACCTCATGCAATAGCTCAAACTGCTTTTCTGCTCAGCCACACTCAGGTGGACAAATATCAGCTTGGTAGATCACTAATGTTATAACAATTTAAGGATAGTAACACAAGTAGTTGACTGATCAATTGACCCATAGTATAAATTTGATAATGTCACAGCAGCAATCAGTCATGGAACATGCATAAGGTATCAGGATCTTGGCCAGCATTTGGAGCTTTGAATTTAAGTTTAAATTAAGATGAGGTGGGTGACGGACCGTGTAAGCCTGCTGTGCTGGGAACCATGATACCTCATGCAACAGCTCAAAATGTTTTTTTTGCTCAGCTACAATCAGGCGGCACAGATATCAGCTAGGCAGACCATTAATGTTAGAAACATTTAAGGATAGTAAAACAGGTAGTTGACTCAAAGTAAATGCAGGCCTGCTGATCTGGAAACCCTACTGCTAGAGGCCACACATATGATGGAGACCAACTCGAAGTCCAAACATCTAAAAAAATGTTTGCCACACACCACTAAAGTGGCCTCAGATGTCTGAGTCTCATCAGGATCACATCCAACCCTGGGTTTTAACGTCTGGTGACGAGGGTCTGGATTGTGCTCGGATCTAACTATGTCCAGTCCAGGATCCAACTGAAACATTTTTTGGGCATTGGTGCAGATGCTTTCCTCCTCTTGATTCTGTAACTCTTTGGAGCAGACCTCTGATGCCCATGGAATAGAATCTGTGAACAACTCTGCAGTCTCACCCATCAGTGGTTACCCTCAGTCAGTTGGGCGGTTGGAGAGTTGTGACGTGGGGGGAAACAAGGGTAATTGGGGTACCACCTCTGAGGATTGAACTTTGTGTGATGTTAAGGTGGAGGAAGAGGAGGAGAGTCCACTTGATGCAGCGCTTGCCATCCGTCTAGAAGGTGTACAGCTGTGCGGCTGCCAAAGAAAAGGAATCAAGTAGTCCGTCCAGTAACAGATGTTGTCAGTTGTTTTTGGATAGGACGAGACGGTGTTTGTTCAGTATAGCTTTCAGTAAAATTACTACCTAATCCACATACACCTTGAACACTAAGCCTATTCCCCTTCCACCACGACCTCGCTTTTTCTTACTCATGTTGGATGTACCCTTCCCCTTTTTTAACCAACTGTTTCACAACCCTAGGCCCAGACCTGTCAATCACCTGTCACTAAATTAACAATCAGTATTTGCTGAGATAGTGTGTCCGGAACACACTATTAGCAGAAAGGATTCAGATTCAGAAATGTGGCCTGGTCTCTGGAAGACATATTAGCAAAAAAGGTTTTAAATTTGGAAATGTGGCCTGGTGTCTGGACCACACTATTAGCAGAAAGGATTTAGATTCAGAAATGTGGTCTGGTGTCTGGACCACACTATTTGCAGAAAGGATTTAGATTCTGAAACATGGACACCTGGCTGCACTACACTGTTAGCACAAATTATTTAAATTCTTTAATGTGGACTCTCCTGGCTGCACTACTCTATTAGCACAAACTATTTAGATGCTGGAAGGTCAATTTGACACAGGGTCCTATCTAATTGAACTAGCTGACAATAAACTGCCTAGCTAACTATCTGACTACTTGCAGAAGCAGCAGCAGCAGCCTCTCTGTGCTGTTACACTGCCGAAATGACTTAAAAACAACATGTCCACTTTTTATATGGAGAGGGACATGTGACTTCAGCAGCCAATGACAGAAGTTCTTGTGTCTGGATGATGTGGATGTTTTCTGCAACCTGATTCGCTGCCAGAATCTCCACACATTAAGTTAAAAAAAAAATACAACCCACTGCTGCTCTGACATCTCCCCAACCCCTCCCTTCATAAAGCACTTCCCCCAGTTCATCATACAGCACCACTATCCTAGACAAACTCCTAACAAAAGCATTAGTGTAGTGGAAACATGAAGATTTACTGAGCTTTGGCCAAATTTTGCCTATTTTTAAGAAAACACGAATCCGAATGTGCAACATTCTTGCTGTTTTTGAGATTGGCGACTGTTTCCGCAGAAGTACGCTCATCTCTACTAGGAAGCAGTATGAATAGAAAAAAGAGCGATAACTGTCCATTTTTGTCTAGGTGACAAATTATCTTTAACCCCTTAACGACCGCCGATACGCCTTTTAACGGCGGTAGTTAAGGGTACTTAAGCCAGAGTGCCGTGAATTCACGGCGCTGTGGAAAAAGTATATAGCGCCCCCCAGAGTCGGATTTTCTCGGGGGTCTTGGCTGCCGGGGGTAGCCGAGACCCCAGAGAACATGATTCGGGTCGGGTTTTACTGACCCCGCTTTTGCGATCGCCGTTATTAACCATATAACGGTGACCGAAAAAAAAAGCCTCAATTCTACTTTATCTTTCTCTCTCCTCTGATGTGATCACACATCAGAGGAGAGAGAAATAGGGTCCCCGATTACCGGGTGATGTGAAAGCACATCAGAGGAGAGAGAAATAGGGTCCCCGATTACCCCCCGGTACCTCCCGGTTTCCCCAGACCCTCCTGCCTCCTCCGGTGGGCACCGCCATCTTGGTCCGGGAAGATAATGGCGGGTGCATGTGCAGTGTGCCCGCTGAATCTGCCGGCTAGCAGATTCCATTCATTCATTGAAGGTACATTTTGATCACTGTGATAAACCCTATCACAGTGATCAAAATAAAAAATTTTTTAAATAAACCCCCCTTTATTACCTTCTTAGTTAGGGAAATATAATAAAATAAAGAAAATATATTTATTTTTATTTTTCCATTAGGGTTAGGGTTAGAATTAGGGTTAGGGTTGGAATTATGGTTAGGGTTAGAATTAGGGTTGGGATTAGGGTTAGGGTTGGGAATAGGGTTAGGGGTGTGTTAGTGTTGGAGCTAGAATTAAGGGGTTTGCACTATTTAGGCACATCAGTGTTAGAGGTCGAGTTCCCGCTTCTGCACAGGGGGAATCTCGAGCCGTTCCCGCTGCGGTCCCCATCCATCTCCGACCGCAGTGGAGTCTCCTCAGCAGAGACGTCGATCCCAGCGTCTTGCACAGCCTAGTACTGTGCAGAGGTTTACGGCTGCCTCTCCAGGTTCTGCTATTATGGCCAGTACTGGTCAGCGGCGAGCAGACGTCTTTGGGACTAAGTCCTGTGTTTCCCCTTCTGAGCATGCCCAGGGTAAGATCTCTCATTGGAGATCAGCGGTCACATGCTCAGGTACTGCAGCAGCTCCTATTGGTCCGCCAGACTACATGTGTTCTGAACAGTATCTCATTGGTCCTTTTCTGGCAGGCCCTGTAGTTGCTACTATAAAAGGGTTGTATGGCCATGCACTAGTATAATTTGCATTATGTGCTTTGCGCCAGTGTGATCATGCACGCATGTGGTTAGGGCTCGGCTGAAATAAGCCTCTAGAATACCGGCACCTCCGGTGAGGAGATTTGTGTGCACGTGTTTAGGGTTTGGCTGAAATAAGCCCTTAGAATACCGGCTTCTCCGGGGAGGAGATTGCTTGATTGCTTTTCTGATTGCATGATCACGGACTGCTATCCGCACCGCAGTTATCTGTGTAACCCTGTGGAGTTAACAGGACACACTACCTATCTCTGCGTTTTTACCTCAGCGACTCTGTGGTGTAACAGAGTTCACTTATACCGCCATATAGTGCCACGGTATTTATATTTGCGACTCTGTGTAGTAACAGAGTTCGCCTATACCGCCATCTTACTAGCAGCAGGCTCTGCCTGCACGGTGGACCCCGGGCTGCGAACGCACCCACTATTTATATTTATCTGGTGCGTTCCGCAGACCCTAACAGTATACTAGTGCCAGGGTCTGGCTGGTAAAAAGGCGGACAACCAGCGTCTGCAGCGGTATATCCAGCAGCTGGAGGGTAGGTTGGCGACTCTAGAGGGCACAACCTCAGCTGTGGATGTTACCGCAGTTCAGGCTGCTAGTGTGGCTGCAGCCAGTTTGTCCACTGCTACCCTGCTCTGACTTTTTCCAGCCTCCCACTTTCAGACAAGTTTACCGGTGACAGTAAACAATGTCGGGGTTTTGTCAGTCAGTGCTCCATACATTTAGAGCTTCTGGCTGCACGTTTTCCCACAGAGCGGGCGAAAGTGGGTTTTATCATATCCCTTTTGTCAGGCAGGGCGTTGGCGTGGGCAACGCCGTTGTGGGAACACGATGATCGTGTGGTGCAGAGTACTCCTCTCTTCTTGGATACTCTGAGACAGGTCTTTTTTGGACCTCGTGTCACCCACGATACGGCTCTCCAACTGTTGGCAATCACCCAGGGTTCATCCATGGTCAGCCAGTTCGCCGTCCAATTTCAGACTCTGGCCTCTGAGCTGGAGTGGCCAGATAAAGTCCTTATACCAGTGTACTGGAGGAGACTGGCAGACCATGTGAAGGACGCCTTGTCCACCAGGGAGATTCCTGCCACACTGGAGGAGCTCATTACTATATCTACCCGCATCGACCTCCGTTTTAACGAGTGGAGGTTGGAGCGGACCCAGTGTAGGCAGAGGTTCCGGCTGGCGCCCACCTTCGCCAGACCTCTTGAATCTTCCGTTCAGGCGCCCAATTCCCCTGAGGCCATGGAGGTTTCTCGAGCGAGACCTAAGTCTCGGGCCGCTTGAGTACCTGTGACTTGTAATGTTTGCCAACAGTTAGGGCATTATGCCAATAAATGTCCACAACGGTCAGGAAACGACCGCGTCTAGTAATCATTGGAGGGGGTTCACTAGACTCAGCAGTACACGCCTCCAAGTTGTCCTTTAAGGGGACAATCAATTTAGGCTCATCCACTATAACAGTTATGCTTTGTGTGGACTCTGGAGCCGAAGGAAATTTCATGTCCTCTACCTTCGCTCTCCGCCACTCTATACCTCTGGTGATGCTCGCCAAACCCATGACTGTTCGAGTAGTGAATGGGTCAACCCTGCCTTCACAAATCACACATCAGACCATCCCTTTCACGTTATCTATGTCCCCTTCTCATCAGGAGATTATCTCACTCCTTGTCATTCCCGAGGGAATAGACGAGATATTGCTGGGGATGCCCTGGCTCTGGTTCCATTCCCACATATTGAGTGGATCTCTGGGAGGATATTGGGTTGGAGTGAGTTGTGTAAAGGCAGATGTATGAGGGAATGCATTCAGGTGGCCATTACAGAGATGCCCGCAGATCTTACTTCCCCTCCCAAATACTATTGGGCCTATGCAGACGTGTTCTCCAAGAAGGCTGCGGAGATCCTTCCGCCTCACCGTCCCTATGACTGTCCTATTGACCTCTTGCCCAGAGCAGAACCTCCTCGTGGACGAGTCTATCCCCTTTCTATCTCAATACATTCAGGAGAATCTGGCAGGAGGATTCATTAGGAAGTCAGTGTCACCTGCAGGGGTGGGGTTCTTCTTCGTTCAGAAGAAGAATGGAGAATTACGTCCATGCATCGATTATAGGGGTCTTAACGCCATTACTGTTAAGAATAAATACCCTTTGCCCCTGATTTTGGAGCTCTTTGATAGGCTACGGGGAGCAAGGGTATTTACCAAATTAGATCTGCGGGGTCCTTATAACCTGATTCGCATCCGTGAGGGGGACGAATGGAAGACGGCTTTCAATACCAGAGATGGGCACTATGAATATCTGGTGATGCCCTTCGGGCTCTGTAATGCTCCAGCCGTCTTCCAAGACTTTGTTAACGACATCTTCCCGGATATGCTTTCCACCTCAGTTGTAGTCTATCTGGATGATATTCTCATCTTCTCCCCAGATATTGACTCCCACCGGAAAGATGTCTGCAGAGTCTTCGACCTCTTATGGGCAAATTCTCTCTACGCTAATTTGGAGAAATGTATGTTTGAGCAGGAGTCATTACTGTTACTGGGCTATATCATCTCTGCCCAGGGACTGGCTATGAATCCTGCCAAACTACAGGCGGTGATGGACTGGCAAGAACCCCATTCTCTGAAAGCGGTGCAGCACTTTATGGGGTTCATTAATTACTATCGTCAGTTTATTCCCCACTTTTCAACTTTGGTAGCTCCCTTGGTAGCCCTCACCAGAAAGGGAGCAAATCCCAAATTGTGGTCAGAAGAGGTCTCCAAGGCCTTCACTTCTATTAAGTCCCATTTTGCTAGTGCTCCCATCCTACATCGCCCCGATGTTAATAAGCCCTTTATTTTGGAGGTGGATGCCTCGTACGTTGGTGCTGGAGCAGTCCTCTTCCAGAAGGATGCTCAAGGTCGGAAGCATCCTTGCTTCTTCTTTTCCAAGACCTTCACACCAGCGGAGAGGAATTATTCCATCGGGGACAGGGAGTTGCTAGCAATGAAGTTGGCTTTCTCGGAGTGGAGACATCTGTTGGTGGGGGCCCGCTTTCCCTTTCAAGTTTTTACTGATCACAAAAATCTGGTTTATTTACAATCTGCCCAGCGGCTAAATTCCCGTCAGGCCAGATGGTCCTTATTTTTCTCCCGCTTTCACTTCACCCTCCATTTTCTTTCGGGAGAGAAGAATATCCGGGCTGACGCTCTCTCTCACTCTGTCATGTCTTCCAAGGAAGAGGAGGGGGAGCCGTGGCTTATTGTCCCCTCTGAGAGCCTGAGAACTGTAGCTCCGGTGTCGCTAGAGTCTGTGCCATCCGGCAAGACTTTTGTACCATCAAATTTGTGACCGGAGGTTCTCTCTTGGGCCCATTCGTCCAGGGTGGGTGGACATTTTGGGAAAAAAAGGACATCCGAACTTCTGGCGAGGACGTACTGGTGGCCGCATATGGTCAAGGACGTTGGAGACTATATTCGAGCATGTGTCTCCTGTGCCAAAAATAAGTCCCCTCGTCAATGGCCAGCTGGGTTACTTTATCCTTTGCCGGTGGCAGACAGGCCCTGGGAGATGGTCGAGATGGACTTTGTGGCAGGCCTACCTAAGACTCGTGGTTGAACCATCATATGGGTTATCACCGACCACTTCTCTAAAATGGTGCACTTGGTACCGCTACCCCGGTTACCTTCTGCACGGGCATTGGCGGCACTGTTTATTAGACACATCTTCCGCTTACACGGTATGCCGGACAAAATCGTCAGTGACCGGGGTCCCCAGTTTGCGTCTCGGTTCTGGAGAGAGCTTTGTCGCCTTCTCAGTATAGAATTAAATCTCTCTTCTGCCTATCATCCCGAGACAAATGGGTTGGTAGAGAGGGCCAACCAGACCTTGGTCACATATCTGCGTCACTTTGTTTCGGCCAGGCAGGATGACTGGGCATCCTTGCTACCGTGGGCGGAGTTTGCATTAAACAATGCCTTGGCTGATTCCACTGGACAAACTCCGTTCCTCCTTAATTACGGTCAGCATCCATGGGTTCCTGTACCTATTCCCGTGTCTTCCACTGACTCCAGGGTGGCAGACTGGGCTGTGGAGGCACAGGACATTTGGGACCGCACTCAGGATGCCATTCTGGCCTCCAAGGAGAGGATGAGGTCCACCGCCGACACACATTGGCGCCCCGCTCCGACTTTTGCCCCTGGCGACTTAGTGTGGCTCTCCGCCTGTAACATCAGGCTGCGAGTAGAGTCCACTAAGTTTGCACCTCGCTTCTTGGGTCTCTTCAAGGTCCTCGAACAGGTCAATCCTGTGGTCTACCGTCTAGCCCTTCCGCCACGCCTGGGTATCACTGACACATTCCATGTCTCCCTCCTGAAACCCGTATACTTGTACCGGTTTTCAGAGTCATCTTCCGGGACATCGGGTTCATCTACGGACGACTATAAGGTGAATGATATTCTGGGATGCAAGGTGATACGTGGCAAAAAGTTTTATTTGGTGGATTGGAGGGGTTATGGGCCTGAGGATAGGTCATGGGAGCCTGCTGAGCATATTCAGGCTCCGCAGCTCATTGCTACCTTCGAGCGTAGCGAGGCCAAAGGAAGGGGGGATCAGGGTGGGTAATGTTAGGGGTCGAGTTCCCGCTTCTGCACAGGGGGAATCTCGAGCCGTTCCCGCTGCGGTCCCCATCCGTCTCCGACCGCAGTGGAGTCTCCTCAGCAGAGACGTCGGTCCCAGCCTCTTGCACAGCCTAGTACTGTGCAGAGGTTTACGGCTGCCTCTCCAGGTTCTGCTATTGTGGCCAGTACCGGTCAGCGGCGAGCAGACGTCTTTGGGACTAAGTCCTGTGTTTCCCCTTCTGAGCATGCCCAGGGTAAGATCTCTCATTGGAGATCAGGGGTCACATGCTCAGGTACTGCAGCAGCTCCTATTGGTCCACCAGGAAGGTCCTGAAACTACATGTGTTCTGAACAGTGTCTCATTGGTCCTTTTCTGGCAGGCCCTGTAGTTGCTACTATAAAAGGGTTGTATGGCCATGTGGCCATGCGCTAGTATCATTTGCATTATGTGCTTTGCACCAGTGTGATCATGCACGCATGTGGTTAGGGCTCGGCTGAAATAAGCCCCTAGAATACCGGCACCTCTGGTGAGGAGATTTGTGTGCACGTGTTTAGGGTTTGGCTGAAATAAGCCCTTAGAATACCGGCTTCTCCGGTGAGGAGATTGCTTGATTGCTTTTCTGATTACATGATCACGGACTGCTATCCGCACCGCAGTTGTCTGTGTAACCCTGTGGAGTTAACAGGACACAGTACCTATCTCTGCGTCTTTACCTCAGCGACTCTGTGGAGTAACAGAGTTCGCTTATACCACCATATAGTGCCATGGTATTTATATTTGCGAATCTGTGTAGTAACAGAGTTCGCCCATACCGCCATCTTACTAGCAGCAGGCTCTGCCTGCACGGTGGACTCCGGGCTGCGAACACCCCACTATTTATATTTATCTGGTGCATTCCGCTGACCTTAACATATCAGGGGGTCTCCAAACACGACATGGCGTTCAAAAAGTCAAATGGTGCTCCCTCCCTTCCAAGCCCCGCCGTGCACCCAAACAGTGGTTTACCCCAACATTTGGGGCATCAGCGTACTCAGGACAAATTGCACACAATTTTGGGGTTCTAATTTCTCCTGTTACCCCTGGGAAAATAAAAAATAGTGGGCTAAAAAATCATTTTTGAGGAAAAAAATATTTTTTTATTTTCATGGCTCTGCGTTTATAAACTTCTGTGAAGCAGTTGGGGGTTCAAAGTGCTCACCACACATCTAGATAAGCTCCTTTGGGGACTAGTTTCCAAAATGGGTTCACTTGTGGGGGGTTTCTACTGTTTAGACACATCAAGGGCTTTGCAAACACAACATGACGCCCGCAGAACATTCCATCAAAGTCTGCATTACAAAATGGCACTCCTTCCCTTCCAAGCTCTCCCATGCGCCCAAACAGTGGTTCCCCCCCACATATCAGGTATCAGCATACTCAGGAAAAATTGCACAACAACTTATGTAGTCCAATTTCTCCTGTTACCCTTGGGAAAATAAAAAATAGCTGGCTAAAAAATAATTCAATAGTTCAAAGTGCTCACCACACATCTAGATAAGTTCCTTAAGGGGTCTAGTTTCCAAAACTGGGTCACTTGTTGGGGGTTTCCACTGTTTAGGCACATCAAGGGCTCTCCAAACGCGACATGGCATCCAGCCAATTCTGCATTGAAAAGTCAAACTGCGCTCCTTCCCTTGCAACCTCTGCCGTGTGCCCAAAAAGTGGTTTACCCCCACATTTAGGGTATCGGCGTATTCAGGAGAAATTGCTCAACAAATTTTGTGGTTCATTTTCTCTTTTAACACTTGGCAAAATAAAATAAATTGGTTCTGAAGTAAATTTTTTGCAAAAAAAGTTAAATGTTAATTTTTTCCTTCCACATTGCTTCAGTTCCTGTGATGCATGTAAAGGGTTAATAAACTTCTTGAATGCGGTTTTGAGCACCTTGAGGGGTTCAGTTTTTAGAATGGTGTCACTTTTCGGTATTTTCTATCATATAGACCCCTCAAAGTGACTTCAAATGTGATGTGCTCCCTAAAAACAAATGGTGTTGTAAAAATGAGAAATCGCTGGTCAACATTTAACCCTTATAACTTCGTAACGGAAAAAAAAATTTTGGTTCCAAAATTGTGCTGATGTAAAGTAGACATGTGGGAAATGTTATTTATTGAGAAATTTGTGTGACATATCTCTGATTTAACGGCATAAAAATTAAAAGTTTGAAAATTGCTACATTTTAAAAATTTTCGCCATATTTCCGTTCCGTTTTTCATAAATAAATGCAAGTCATATAAAAAAAAAATTACCACTAACGTGAAGTACAATATGTCGCGAAAAAACATTCTCAGAATCAGCGGGATTCGTTAAAGCGTTCCAGAGCTATAACCTCATAAAATGACAGTGTAAAAATTGGCCTAGTCATTAAGCTGCTAATTGGCTCTGTCAGTAAGGGGTTAAGTAAAATATGGCCATCTACAATAATTAATAGATGTTAGAAAACTTCAGTACATAGTTGTAAATACATTTGTCTGCGACCTAGACCTCGTTCAGACATCCAATTTTTGCGTATGACTTTAATCTATGGTTTTCACGGATAACACTCGTACTTGTGATGGGTCTATCCACATGTCTATGAAATCATGGAGACATGTCTGTAATTGATCCAAGGGTCGGATCAAAATCGGCAATGCAAGTCTATGGGTCCATGGAAAAATCAGGCCGCACACAGATGAAATTCAAGTGCGGTCTGATTTTCCCACACTATTGTGTAGAGATACCACGACAGTACAGGTGATTTTGAAGTGAGAAAATATGATTTTAATGAAGCATCAGCCTAAGTACCTCTGTCCCTCTGCCTCAGCTGTGATTAAGATCTTAGGACTAGTGATGAGCGAGTATGCTTGTTACTCGAGATTTCCGAGCATGCTCGGGTGTTCTCCAAGTAGTTTGGGTGTGCTTGGAGATTTAGTTTGTGTCGCCACAGATGCATGATTTGCAGCTGCTAGACAGCCTGAATACATGTGGGAATTGCCTGTTTGTTAGGCACGCCCAAATCTCGAGTAACGAGCATACTTGCTCATCACTACTTAGGACCCAAACGTTGGCCAGAATTCTACCGGACATTTTTTTCTACATCATTAAAATCATGTTTTCTCACTTCAAAATCGCCTTTGCCGTGGTATCTCTATATTATATAAAATTTATAGAGCATGACATCTACCCTCATCGTTGAGTGCCCACCATATTATCATCTATTGATTTTCCTGGACTGTTACATAGGAGAAGATGGAGAAACTTTTTTTTCCTCCATGTAAGAGAAAAACTAATGAAACTTGGACCAAGCTCTGATCAAATTCTAATCAAAGTCTGATTAAATTCTGGTCACAGTCTGATCTCCTGCACATGAGAAAAATGGACATCTGAATGAGGCTTAAGGGAAGAGTCAGAAGGCTGTATAACTCGGATGAGGATCTCAATGCAATGCTTGGACTCGCTGTCGGGAGAGTTGACAGCCAGTCTGAGCTTTGCGATGCAATCCTTGTCCGAGTTATACGACCATGCGACTCTTCACAAAGATTCCATCTACTGCCCTAGCCTATTATCTAATTATCCTAGACAGGGCATAGTATTTTTTGCCCCTATCACTTTGCCATGTGGACATTGCTCCTCTGATCCTCCTAGTGAGGCCTGACTCAGATGTTCATGTTGCACGTACAAGTTGTATGTTTTCATGGATAGAACATGCAGCCAATATAATCTATAGTATGGTTCACATGTCTATGTTTTTCATGGACTGTGTGTCTATGCAAAACACAAGGAAACATGTCCATTTTTTTCCGGCAGCATGGATGATAAGTGCCAATACAACTGTATGGATCCGTGAAAAACACATACAACACACGGTTGACAGCCGTGTGCCATCTGTGTGCTGTGCGTGTTTAACATTACAAAGTATAGGAGAAGCTTTGTCATTTATTTCTTTCTTTATCCATTTATGAAAAACGCTAATGGTAAAAATGGACACACTGATGGAAAACACTGAGGACACGCATGGTAAAAATGTACACACTGACCACACACTGATCCAAAACACTGATGAGACCGGCGCCATTTTTTCACGTACATATTTAAATACAGGTGTCTGAATGAGGCCGTATAGTGTGTTTTCTTTTTGTACATTATCGTGAACTTGCATGTTGCAAGTTATTGGAGGGGCAGGAATATTTCATCTGACAATGTGTAGGAGCGCTTTCAGCAGGTAGGAAGCCTAGAAAAATGTGATTAGGGAAACCTGCCGAATGAATCCAGCTGTATGTTACAATCGGAGCATGCCAAAGCTGTTAGCTTATCAGTGCCCGAGACAGCTGTAAGTACATGTTAGATGCAGAAAGCATTTGACAAGGCCAGCCAGAGATTCAGAAACTTACAGCTTAAAAATAACCCTACCACTGCAGAATTTCATTTGGGGAAACACAATCGATTTCATTGTAAGGCTTGAGTCACACACACCGTCTAAAAAATCGGACCGTTTTAGATGGCCGATAATCGCCCAAATGTTTCCTGAACATTGATCCGTCTGTCATCCGATTGGAATGCGAGGATGCGATTTTCTCGCATCTGAGCGTACGTATGACATCCGTTTGACATCCGTCTGGCGAGATTTTGTCGGTGGCTAGCAAAACCGACATATAATGGATCCAAATGATAGTTTTTAAATCACAAAAGAAAGAATAGATATATACACATAGAATACATATATATATATATATATATACATGTCATTGTGACACATATATATATATATATATTTATAGTTCATACACTTCTACATAGAATAATAGCCGCTAATTCAATTGCCGGCTTCTGTAAAATTACAGAACCCGACATGAAATGACACATGGTTTACATACAGTTAACCATGGCATTTCATGTAGTTTAATATATGGTTTTCACTAACAATTACATGAGTGTATGTGTGCAAAATTTCATACATGTAGGAGTTAATTAAATGTGTAAATTAGTTGAAAAAAATGCTTGAGCTCCTGCGGTATTTTCTCCACCAGACAGGGAAAGCCAGCGACTGAAGACAGATACTGTATTAGTAGCCCTGAGAGGGACCATTTTTTTGCGCCCCCCTGGCTACTAACATCTGCCCCCAGTCACCCCAGAAAAGGCACATCTATGATTAGATGCGCCTTTTCTGGCACTTAGCCCGTCTATTCCCATTGCACTGTAGCGGTGGCTAATGGGTTAATAATGGGTTAAGGCCACCTTGCTACTGAAAGGTGACTTTAAGCCAGGTTAAAAATAGAGAGTTGTCAATTAGACAACTATCAATTATTAATCCTATTGTATGAAATAAAAAAAAAACCACACACATATTAATTAAAAATTATTTTAATGAAATACACAGTTTTTGACCATCTTTTATTGTACTGGTAATCCTTGCAAAGCCCTTGTTCTCCTGTAATAAAAAAAAATAATAAAACAACATTATTCTTACCTCTCCGGCGCTCAGTCAGATCCCCCGCTGTAATCCATCGGAAAGGGTTAACAGATTTACAGCGAGGACCGCTAGTAATGCCTGCAGCTCGCTGTAAGCCCCCGAATGAATGAGCTCATCTTCCCGGCTGACAGGAGAGGAAGTGATTAGCTGGGAAGCTTAATTGATTGTTTCCCACAGTAATCAGTTCACTTCAGGTCAGCTGGGGACTCTCTCTGACGTCACTGATGCTGTGCAGAGTCCCCGGCTGACCTGAATTGAACTGATTACAGTGGGAAACAATCAATTAAGCTTCCCAGCTAATCAGCTCATCTCCTGTCAGTCGAGAGATGCACTCATTCATTCGGGGGCTTACAGCGAGGCTGCAGGCATTACCAGCGGTCCTCGCTGTAAATCTGTTAACCCTTTCCGATGGATTTAGCAGGGGACCTGACTGAGCGTCGGAGAGGTAAGAATGATGTTGTTTTATTATTATTTTTTTATTACAGGAGAACAAGGGCTTCGCAAGGATTACCAGTACAATAAAAGATGGTCAAAAACTGTGTATTTATTTCATTAAAATAATTTTTAATTAATGTGTGTGTGTTTTTTTTAACCATTTCCTACAATAGGATTAATAATTGAGAGTTGTCTAATTGACAACTCTCAATTATTAACCTGGCTTAAAGTCACCTTCCAATAGCAAGGTGGCCTTAACCCATTATTAACCCATCAGCCACCGCTACAGGGCAATGGGAATAGATGGGCTAAGTGCCAGAAAAGGCGCATCTAATCATGGATGTGCCTTTTCTGGGGTAGCTGGTGGCAGATGTTAGTAGCCAGGGGGGCACAAAAAATGCACCCTCCCTAGGCTATTATTATCTTCCCCCAGTCGCTGGCTTTCCTTGTCTGGTGGAGAAAATGCCGCGGGAACCCAAGCATTTTTTTTCAATGAATTTACACCTTTAATAAACCCCTATATGTATGAAATTTTGCACACATACACTCATGTAATTGTTAGTGAAAACCATATATCAAACTACATGAAATGACATGGTTAACTCTATGTAAACCATGTGTCATTTCATGTTTGGTTCTGTAATTTTACAGAAACCGGCAATTGAATTAGCAGTTTTTATACTATGTAGAAGTGTATGAACTATAAATATATATATGTGTCACAATGACATGAATATATATATATATATATATATATATATATATGTATTCTATGTGTGTATATGTATTCTTTATATTCTTTATTAAAGCTGTCAGTGTGATTTTACAGTATAGCCGGGAATGAATTGCCGGCTTTTCTAAAGGACACCGGTGTGATTTTCTCGCAAGTCACACGTGTGGTCCGTTTGTAATCCAATTTTTCATCGCACCCATAGACTTGCATTGGCGATTCTCGACCGACAATCGGTGACAATCGCAGCATACTGCGATTGTCTCGGTCCGAGGAAAACGGCCGAGAAAAAATCGGATGCTGGGAGCTGCTCCATATATTAACATTGGTCCAAGTGCAATGTGATATTTCATCACATTGCACTCATCCATTTTTGTCGCCAGTGTGACCCCGGCATAAGGCTTGAATTCTTCATGGGTTTCAAGTATGGGCGGTGTTTACAGCTTGTAACTTCTGAGAAAGTGTGTGATAAGTCTGACTCCTAAGAAGACATAGTAGCAAGGAATTTATTGTTTGTGCATGTGATTAGGAATGGTTTAATACCTGGCAAGTTGCGCTAGGGCGAGTCTGCCCTCTAGTGCACACTATCTGTGCTGCCAATGACTGACCCATGGTGTATTTATACACTTTAATAATTGTAACTAAAAGTTCTTCTGTAAATAAAACATCATATAATGGAAAATAATTCAATCTATACCTTTTGCATCGTATTCTCCCTCCTTAGAAGATCTCTTTGGGGTGTTAGTAAATAAGAACAAGTTCTTCTTTAAAGGGAACTTTTCATGTTGAAAATGGTATCTGGTCTGCACACAGGAGATTGTAGTGCAGGAGTGGATCAGGTTCAAAAGTTTCATTGAAACCAGTATTTTATGTATGAAACTTCCTGGTGTTTGCATGTGTATGTGTCCAGTGGGCGGTCCTATCGAGTGATTGACATTCTTCCCTATGACTATGCATACAGAGATAGCTGTCAATCATTGAGTAGGACTCACATGCCTACAAACACCAGGAAATTGAATAAATAAAATACTATCTTTTCATACAAATCCCTAAATCATTTTGCTCCCCATCTCCCTTTCTATATCGCGGTGCCCACAGATCGGACTGCAAGTTTAACGTGACAAGTTCCATTTAAACCTAGAGATGAAAAATACTTATTTGCACACTTTTTTCAATCTTGTTCCTCTTTCGTAGGATTTTTTTTTCTGAATTTACAATGGAAAATCCGCGGCAGATTAGAGAAGCAACAAAGTAAATGAGATTTCAAAAATCTCATCCACATGCTGCAAATAATTTGTGGAAATTAGCCTGCGATGTTTATTTCCTAATCCACAGAATCCAATTCTATTTTTTTTTCAAAATCTGCAACAATGTCTGTGTAAGGGGGTGAAGGGGTATTCCTGTTTCGCCCCACCCCTTAAGTGTACTTAATGTTTTATTTATGTAAATAGTCATTGTGTAGTTATAAACATTTGGTGGTATTTCTACATAATATTATGTATTACTGCTAATAGTTATGGTACTGCCACATCCATGATGTGTTACCATTATGTATATGTTTTGCCTATGTTTCGTATTCCTTTGTGTTATGTAATGTTCCTGATATATGTATAACTAAGGGAAAGTTAAGTGCGTCCTTTTGGGACATTAGAGGAGGGCACTTTAGCATATAGTTTCTACATCTTCTATAGTTTCTATATCTCCTTACCTCGACACGCCAGAGCTGGTATGTCACTCTCCACAAGGAGAACCCTTAGACCCTAGTCCAGAGCCTCTCATCCAGCCAAATCAGATCTCTCCTACTTTGCACTGACGAGGACCAATAGTCCGAAACACCGTGGCTGCAAATGGAGATACTGATTTGGCTTTTATCCTAAGTCATATTACAAGACTCGTTAAAGGGTTGATTGTGACTTGTAGGATCGCTACATTCCAATAGGTGGCGCTATAGAGTACAAGTCCTCTTTTTTTGAAGAGGCAATTTGCATATTAAATTTCCCAGAGGAGCATTGCACGGCGAATAAGCCTCCTTACCTCGACACGCCAGAGCTGGTATGTCACTCTCCACAAGGAGAACCCTTAGACCCTAGTCCAGAGCCTCTCATCCAGCCAAATCAGATCTCTCCTACTTTGCACTGACGAGGACCAATAGTCCGAAACACCGTGTCTGCAAATGGAGATACTGATTTGGCTTTTATCCTAAGTCATATTACAAGACTCGTTAAAGGGTTGATTGTGACTTGTAGGATCGCTACTTCCAATAGGTGGCGCAATAGAGTACAAGTCCTCTTTTTTTGAAGAGGCAATTTGCATATTAAATTTCCCAGAGGAGCATTGCACGGCGAATAAGCCTCCTTACCTCGACATGCCAGAGCTGGTATGTCACTCTCCACAAGGAGAACCCTTAGACCCTAGTCCAGAGCCTCTCATCCAGCCAAATCAGATCTCTCCTACTTTGCATTGACGAGGACCAATAGTCCGAAACACCGTGTCTGCAAATGGAGATACTGATTTGGCTTTTATCCTAAGTCATATTACAAGACTCGTTAAAGGGTTTATTGTGACTTGTAGGATCGCTACTTCCAATAGGTGGCGATATAGAGTACAAGTCCTCTTTTATTGAAGAGGCAATTTGCATATTAAATTTCCCAGAGGAGCATTGCACGGCGAATAAGCCTCCTTACCTCGACACGCCAGAGCTGGTATGTCACTCTCCACAAGGAGAACCCTTAGACCCTAGTCCAGAGCCTCTCATCCAGCCAAATCAGATCTCTCCTACTTTGCACTGACGAGGACCAATAGTCCGAAACACCATGTCTGCAAATGGAGATACTGATCTGGCTTTTATCCTAAGTCATATTACAAGACTCGTTAAAGGGTTGATTGTGACTTGTAGGATCGCTACTTCCAATAGGTGGGCTATAGAGTACAAGTCCTCTTTTTTTGAAGAGGCAATTTGCATATAAATTCAGGGTAGATGAGGCCCGATAAGGCATCCTTACTGAACGCCAGATGCAGGTATGTTCATCTAGGTAAGTGAAGAGGCCTTAGCCCTAGTAGAGCCTCTCATCCAGCCAAATCAGATCTCTCCTACTTTGCATTGACGAGGACCAATAGTCCGAAACACCGTGTCTGCAAATGGAGATACTGATTTGGCTTTTATCCTAAGTCATATAACAAGACTCGTTAAAGGGTTGATTGTGACTTGTAGGATCGCTACTTCCAATAGGTGGCGCTATAGAGTACAAGTCCTCTTTTTTTGAAGAGGCAATTTGCATATATCTGGGTAAGTGAGGGCCACTAGATGGGGGCATACTTGTAAAGTACTGTTGCAGGTAGTTTCACATAGGGTTAAGTGAAGGAGGGGCTGCCGGGTAGTAGTGAGAGGTTCCTAGGAAGTTAGTTCAGATGGGGCCAGCGTGTCCAAGTGTCCACAAGGGCTTAGGACCAGACAACCAGCAGCCACGCAACGTTTAAGTACCGCAACCCACGTTACCAATGGCCGCTGCTAGTCTCGCAGTGGGCCCTTACAGAGAAGAAATATGTGGTGACTTACTGCCTGGGCCAATGCTTTTAGGGCAGAAGTTGTATGGACCAAGGAACTGAGGGGAGCAGGAGCTTCGACGAGTTCGGTACAAACGGGCTGGATTCTTCACTGGGGGCCACCAAACGTAGTGATTGATGAATTCAGTACTGAGGTGAATCAGGCTGAAGGAAATTTTATTTTGACGAGGTCACGCCTGGAAGGAACTGGGTAGCAGTCTAGGATGGTCAGGTTCGGGCGTGTACTGCACAGAAGTGACAGCAAAGCAGGGAGAGATAAGGACACAAATTTAACACCTGTTGTGCCAACTGTGCATGTACCATGTGAAGAATTAAGTAAAGAATGTGCTCAAGTTAGGGCCCCGTTACACATATCGACTCACCACCGATCCCAACAACAATAGGAACTTGTCAGGATCGCTGGTGTGTCGCTACATGATCGCTGTTGAGCTGCCAAACAAGCAGATCTCAGCAGCGATCAGGACAGCGACTATGCGAGTAACAAGCTGTGAAGGACGGCCCCCATCCTTCCACGTCACCAATGTGACGTAACTCCACAGGCACGGCTCTCCGGCGCCCCCTTTGTCTCTCAGGTCAGTAAGGGAACTGCACCTAGAGCAAATGGCCGCTGGGGAGGGTGTCCTGTTACCCACTGGGTATTCTAAGATTCGTGATCAGAGTAAAAGCATCAGTCCAAGATTAATTTTATGGTTTAATTGCCTTAAGGGCGCACTAGATAATTACAGAAATATACAGTAAGCTATACAGCGGAATTACAATGGATTTGCAGTCAGAGTAAAATACAACAATAATGATACAATTCTTAGAGATATTAGCTAGAGGTCAATATTACCAGGTTGTATGGACATGTGGAGGCAGGGAGCTCTGCGATCCCCAGGTGAAAGTCTTAGTTGCTGGACAGTCCCCCAAAACGTGTACCGCTGCTCCCTTGGCAGGTCTGTCCCTTGTGCTTCTTGCTGCTGTGAGAAAATGGATGTGGTCTGCCCTTAGCTCACAGTTCTTAAACCTGCTAGGTCCCTCCCCTCGGTGTGTTTCTGTGTCCGCTGGCAGGTATAATCTAATTGAAGCCTTTACTTTGAAGCACGCATACTAATCGGCCTGGCTTTTCATATTGAGCAGGAAATTCTGTCGTGGGCAGGAATTGCTTAGCATACTAAAGTCCTTTTGCTTCACAGTGGACATCAAACCCTGTCGTATTGAATATGCTAACAGGCCCTGTGCAGTTAGCAGCCTGTGGTTCTACAACAGACAAAATGGAGGCTGGTATAGGCCCTAGCCAAGATGGTGGCGTCCCTACCTCACACAAGCGATGCACATCGCTTAGTTACCCGCAGTGTATGGTAGATACCAGCGCACTGGTGCAGGGAGCTGGTAACCAAGGTAAGCAGCGGGTTTCTAAGCGCCGTCCAGCGCTTAGAAACCCGTTGTTTACCTTAGTTACCAGCTCCCCTGCACCAGCGCGCTGGTATCTAACGTACACATCGGGTTTCTAGGTGCGGCACCTAGAAACCCGATGTTTACCTTGGTTACCAACTCCAGCTCGCTGATCGCTGGTCTCCCGCCTGTCACACGCAGCGATGCGTGCTGGCCAGCGGCAGACCAACGATCAAAAAAATGTCCAGGACATTCCAGAACGATCAGCGATACTCGGCAGGGGGGCCGGTCGCTGATAAGTGTCACACACAGCGATATCGCTGGGGAGATCGCTGTTGCGTCACAAAACTTGTGAATCAGCAGCGATCTCGCTAGCGATCTCGCAATGTGAGACGGGGCTTTATTCTGGACTGTGTCTCCATTACTGGGGGTTGCCTGAAAGAGGGACCGTCGGTGCCTGGGAGGTGCCCGAAAGGAGTGGAATCTGGAGATGCAGATACACCAGAGGGAAGAACACCGTTTCATGTAGGGGAAGGACTGGACATGGATGTTACAGTAATCCAGGTCACGACTACAGTCGGGCCCTCCCTTACATCTGCATGCATTTTTTCCATTTCTTATAAAAATACCCTTAAAGCCTGTTCGCACATTGCAGATTTGTCCCTTTTTTTCTGCACAGATATGTCACAAAACCTGAATGGTTTCCTCATGCAAAGTGAATGAGAAACCTGAAGTTTCATACAGAGGATGCTCATTTTCTCCTTGCAGATTTGCAGAAGATTTAGGGTATGTTCACACTGGGCGTTTTTGCTGGGTTTTTTTATGCTAATTTTCAGCTGCTTTTTACAGTACCAGCAATGCCTATGACATTTCAGAAATCTCCTGCACACACATTGTTTTTTTTGTCATCAGGATTTTGTGCTTTGCTGCATTTTTTGACATAGAGCACGTCAATTCTTTCAGCGTTTTTCAGCGTTTATCATTACATTGAATGGAAAAAAAACGCATGAAAAAACACACCAAAATCCGAAACAAAACCTGTGTTTTTACCGAAGCTTTTCTCCTGGCAAACACTCAGGTTTTGCTGCAAAAAAAAATCAGCAAAAATGCTCAGTGTTTTTGCAAATTTGCCTATACATTACATTGCAATGCTGCAATATTCTAGTGTATTGTGAAATGGTTGATCGCATAGGCTGGGCTCCATACAAGTACTTACATGGAAGACAAGTGGGCCTTTGTAGCTTTGGTAAAATCACTAATTTATCAGCAGGAGATTATCACTAGAGGACCAGTAAACCTGCAGCCAGGTAATCCTCCATATTCATGAGCTCTGTATAACCCACCCCCACCACTGATTGGCAGTTTTAAAATATACACTGTACATAGGCAGAAAACTGCCAATCAGTGCTGTGGGCGGGGTTATACACACCTCAGGATTAGAGAACTGCTAGATATGCAGCAGAGAAAACACTGATTTTATCAAAACTGCAGCAATCAGCCCAGTAAGTAATACATCGCTTTAATCAGAGTTTCTGTTCCTACATCATGCTGCTCTCAGATGGGGCAGCAAACACCTAGTTACAGATTCCTTTTCAGTAGGTTCCTGGCTGCCATGGCAACTGATCGGTAGAATGTGATTGCGTCACAGGGAGGGCATTGGCCATTAGATAGATATCAATGCTTCAGGTAGGTAACCCAAGGTGATCAAAGTCCAAGATAAGATCTGGTGAACTGAACTTTGGGGGCAACTACACCCTGCAGCTGGCTGCATGCATCCGAAAGTCTTCACTCCTTGACGCCGAATGGCTGCAAGATTGGAAATCAAATCATACGGCCATTGAACATCATGGTGGGTGGAGTTTCTGATGCACGCAGCCAGATACAATTTGTGATCTCACCCTAAAGGTACTGCCACACTAAGCTATCCCGCTAGCGATCTCGTTAGCGTTGCATACTAATGAGATCGCTAGCGGGATTGTTTCTATATCGCTAAATGCGGCCACATTTAGCGATATAGTTAACGACGCTATCGCCGTTAGCGATCTTCTTAACGACTTTAGCGGTACAAAAGTACCGCTAAATCGCTAAGAAAAGGTGCCACACAGCGATAAGATACTTACCCAGCGGGAGCGCCGACGAGAAAATAGGGTCCGGAACGATTCCAGCGACGAGCGAGATCACAGCAGGAAGCTCGTCGCTGGAAGCTGCCGCACTGAACAATATCGCTAACGGGATCGCTAAATAGTGACGTTTTTTAGCGATCCCGTTAGCGATATTGTTTAGTGTGGCATACCCTTTAAGCTCCATAATAAGGGCTGATGATTGTCCACATGAGTGTTTGTGGAATTGTCTATGTAAATATGGCAGCTGATGCTGTGTAAAAATAGCCTTTGTCATAAGCATTTATCCCTTATAAACAGGGTATGTGGCACTGAAAATTATGAAACTATATGAGGATCGAATAATAACAATGACCATTTGTCCCCATATGGTTTGCATTGACACTAGTGTTGGCACCTAAACGCTCTCTGCTGGGAGGAAATTAACTCCATTCAGCTTTCAGTTATAGGGGTGGTCCCAACACTGCTCTATGTATATAAAGTGTCGGGTGTAACCACGACCTGGCACTGACTGACAGCAGCTCAGCATTAGGACTGGCTGTCAGTCAGTACTGGAGGCGCAGTTACAGCTGCTGCTCTCTATACGCTGAGTGATGACTGAACCCTCTCCCGAGACTGAAACCCGAAAGCTACCGAGAGGAATAAGGTTCTTTTCTTTCCTGCAGCAGGAATCTAATTAACTAGCTTTAGTACTACTACTACTACTACTACTATTATACTACTACTACTACTACTATTATACTACTACTACTACTACTACTACACTACTACTAATACAGTTTTTTTATTTCTTTTCTAAAAGCCTTAAAGGAGTTGTCTGGATCCTACATATTGATGAGCTATCCAATGAATCATCAGTATCAAGTCGGTGGGGGTCCTACACCTGCACCCTCACTGATCTGCTGTTATTTTGTGTTAGCGGCTGCCAGCTCTCTGAAAGGAGCAGCAAAGCACAACTCCATTCAATGTGTAGCGGTCACTGCCAGGTACTGCAGAACAGATTCAATTCAAAAGCATAGAAGTCGTTCTGCAGTATCAAATTCTGCTGGGGCAAATAGCCGCTAATTGATGAGAATGCCAAGTGAAGGACAGCCAGACCACTTCCCACCTGATATTGATGACCTATCCTGGAGATCGGTAATCAATATGTTGTGACCGGAGAATGTCTTAATTCTAAAGAAAATATTCTCAATTAATTGTTTTTAAGAATCAGAAATATTTACAAAACATTAGAAATGTTACTATTATGTATGATGGTCTTTAGATCAAACATAAGCAACAAATGATTGTGAGAATGACTCCATATAACTCTACGGCTGGTGCACTATTGTGTGCAATCAGTGGTTTTCACAGAGGAGCCTGATTTGACTTAAAAACAGCCACAACCTCGTAGTTGTGAAAAGTGACACCTTGATTAATTAGTACATGAAAGCTTAGACAGAGAACAGTCCTTGTTGCAAACTTCCATCTATCAATCTTTGCAGAGTGAAATGATATATTTTATCTGCACCTTTTGTATTGTTTGTTGTATAGAGCCCCCTGAGACACATACCTGCCAGCTCCACCGAGAAACACCAACAGGTGATTTGTATACAAAGGCATTGAGGCAGCGCAAACAATGCAATGAATCATGAAGCAGAATCAGTGCAGATCAGTAAATTGGTAGCCACTACAAACACAGAGGATTAAGTTTCCATTGAAGACAATGTGACGACTACTTTGATGGGCTACAAATGAGGTATTTACCCCCTAGCAGTGGTGAGGAAAGAGGGGGGGGTATTAATTTTCATTTCATGATTGAATCATCTACATTATTCTAGACTAAGATCTATATAAGTTACTGGGACTTGCATCCATCTACCATTCTTCCCAAAGATGTGTATACAGCAAAGGATGTGTATAGGCTTGAGGCACTGTCTGGCAAGAGGTTTTTAAATAGGCAAACATGCTATTCTTTTTCATGAGTTTAATTTCTTAGTTTTTTTTCTTTTGGCCAACAACAGTGACGTAACAAAAGGTAACGTAACACGTTACATATTATGATATAATATTACAATATTAAATCTATGGTACCAGTGTCTTCTTACGTAGTAATGAGATTTTTGGAGCTGGGTCTACCGCTACCTCTGCACCTCAGATAGTAATGCCCCAAGCCAAAAGTATGTAGATACCTGAACATCCTTATCTGTTTGTTGAAAGAACATCTTAGGCTAGTTCCACACCAGCGTCTGACTGACCTGCTCCGCCACTGGCCACGCCTCCTCCAGCTCGCTCCGTCTACGGGCGCATGACGCTGCATGCACCTGCGCACCCTATCTTTAGCATTGGGTTCGCAGGCCGTACGCAGGTTGTGCGCAGGTATTCATTTACCGGCGCAAGCATCCTTTTGTCAGTGTGCCAACCTGCGCTCAATGCACCGTATTGCATTTTGGTGCGCTCGGCGCACCGTCAGAAGGATGCATGCGCCGGCAAACGCATACCTGCGTACAGCCTGCGAACCCAATGCTAAAGATAGGGTGCGCAGGTCGCATGTAGCATCATGCGCCCATAGGCGGAGCGAGCGGGAGAAGGCGTAACCAGGGCGGAGCTTATCGATGGCCGTGCGCTAACCGACGCAAGTCGGTCAGACGCTGGTGTGAAACTAGCCTTATTGCAAAACCAGGAGCGAAGCTTTTGAAGGATCTCTACGCACTTGAGCAAATGCTAAAACAGTGAAAGGGAAAAGGTCTGTGCATTGTGGAAGTCACAGCAATGGTCGCCCATTACTCAAAAATTAATTCAAAGTGAAAACTATCACCCAAAACACTCTCCACAGTGTTGCACTGTCCTGTAGGTCTTTCCTCATTCTGCTTACCATTCTGCCAATTATTTAAGACTAACCTCCTTCGTTATCTGAATTTCCACTTTCGTCTTCCAGACTTTTCTTGTGCTAGACCAGCTCTCTTGAATGTGCTACCATAAAAATTCAGTTTCATTCACAAAAGTCAACAGTTTTAAATTTGCCTGTTTGTTAAGGAAGGTCTATCACATTCCCTTATCTTATTCCTTTCAATTTATTCCTACTTACACATTATACCGCGGAACCTGTACATTTCAGCAAACACTATACTCCAACAGTTCTTGCACCCTAGAGCACTGCATATGTGCACAAATCCTGGCAGGGAGGGCAGACTGAAATGCAGTTTTTTTGTGAACTATGCTGCAATGCTGATGTGTTGGTGTTGCTTCCATAGATACATTGAGAACTTAGTAGTAAGTGTTGGATGGATAAAAATTTTCTTGATTTGCATTTTTGGGCTATGAGAAGTTTCAACAATCACACTTAGCTCAGCTTAAATATTTTTTGTTAAGTTGCATCCTATGACAAAAACTGTCACTGTTGTCTTTAGTATAACCATACCTCCCAACTTTTTAGGAATAGTAAGCGGGACAACTGATGTGGCATATATAGCACATGGCTGTAGATTTTGGCCATTCCAATCTATGCCAATTTACCATTATTTTCCACCTTGGCAGGAGGAGATGTCAGAGGGGCGGTGGCAGTGAGGGACATTCAGCAGACGCTCGAGACTGCAGGACGTAAAACCCAAATCCCGGACTGTCTGCTGTATAGGGGACAGTTGGGACTAGAGATGACTGGAATAATTCATGGGATTCTGGTCCACCATTCTGGTCAG
>JARQOD010000003.1:559018911-559062984 GCA_033576555.1 Oophaga sylvatica
TTAAAGGGTTTATTGTGACTTGAGGATCGCTACTTCCAATAGGTGGGGCAATAGAGTACAAGTCCTCTTTTTTGAAGAGGCAATTTGCATATTAAATTTCCCAGAGGAGCATTGCACGGCGAATAAGCCTCCTTACCTCGACACGCCAGAGCTGGTATGTCACTCTCCACAAGGAGAACCCTTAGACCCTAGTCCAGAGCCTCTCATCCAGCCAAATCAGATCTCTCCTACTTTGCATTGACGAGGACCAATAGTCCGAAACACCGTGTCTGCAAATGGAGATACTGATTTGGCTTTTATCCTAAGTCATATTAACAAGACTCGTTAAAGGGTTGATTGTGACTTGTAGGATCGCTACTTCCAATAGGTGGCGCTATAGAGTACAAGTCCTCTTTTTTTGAAGAGGCAATTTGCATATATCTGGGTAAGTGAGGGCCACTAGATGGGGGCATACTTGTAAAGTACTGTTGCAGGTAGTTTCACATAGGGTTAAGTGAAGGAGGGGCTGCCGGGTAGTAGTGAGAGGTTCCTAGGAAGTTAGTTCAGATGGGGCCAGCGTGTCCAAGTGTCCACAAGGGCTTAGGACCAGACAACCAGCAGCCACGCAACGTTTAAGTACCGCAACCCACGTTACCAATGGCCGCTGCTAGTCTCGCAGTGGGCCCTTACAGAGAAGAAATATGTGGTGACTTACTGCCTGGGCCAATGCTTTTAGGGCAGAAGTTGTATGGACCAAGGAACTGAGGGGAGCAGGAGCTTCGACGAGTTCGGTACAAACGGGCTGGATTCTTCACTGGGGGCCACCAAACGTAGTGATTGATGAATTCAGTACTGAGGTGAATCAGGCTGAAGGAAA
Organism: Oophaga sylvatica; assembly: GCA_033576555.1. Classification (NCBI taxonomy): domain Eukaryota; kingdom Metazoa; phylum Chordata; class Amphibia; order Anura; family Dendrobatidae; genus Oophaga; species Oophaga sylvatica. The sequence goes on from JARQOD010000003.1 coordinate 559,019,768, forward strand.
TTTTATTTTGACGAGGTCACGCCTGGAAGGAACTGGGTAGCAGTCTAGGATGGTCAGGTTCGGGCGTGTACTGCACAGAAGTGACAGCAAAGCAGGGAGAGATAAGGACACAAATTTAACACCTGTTGTGCCAACTGTGCATGTACCATGTGAAGAATTAAGTAAAGAATGTGCTCAAGTTAGGGCCCCGTTACACATATCGACTCACCACCGATCCCAACAACAATAGGAACTTGTCAGGATCGCTGGTGTGTCGCTACATGATCGCTGTTGAGCTGCCAAACAAGCAGATCTCAGCAGCGATCAGGACAGCGACTATGCGAGTAACAAGCTGTGAAGGACGGCCCCCATCCTTCCACGTCACCAATGTGACGTAACTCCACAGGCACGGCTCTCCGGCGCCCCCTTTGTCTCTCAGGTCAGTAAGGGAACTGCACCTAGAGCAAATGGCCGCTGGGGAGGGTGTCCTGTTACCCACTGGGTATTCTAAGATTCGTGATCAGAGTAAAAGCATCAGTCCAAGATTAATTTTATGGTTTAATTGCCTTAAGGGCGCACTAGATAATTACAGAAATATACAGTAAGCTATACAGCGGAATTACAATGGATTTGCAGTCAGAGTAAAATACAACAATAATGATACAATTCTTAGAGATATTAGCTAGAGGTCAATATTACCAGGTTGTATGGACATGTGGAGGCAGGGAGCTCTGCGATCCCCAGGTGAAAGTCTTAGTTGCTGGACAGTCCCCCAAAACGTGTACCGCTGCTCCCTTGGCAGGTCTGTCCCTTGTGCTTCTTGCTGCTGTGAGAAAATGGATGTGGTCTGCCCTTAGCTCACAGTTCTTAAACCTGCTAGGTCCCTCCCCTCGGTGTGTTTCTGTGTCCGCTGGCAGGTATAATCTAATTGAAGCCTTTACTTTGAAGCACGCATACTAATCGGCCTGGCTTTTCATATTGAGCAGGAAATTCTGTCGTGGGCAGGAATTGCTTAGCATACTAAAGTCCTTTTGCTTCACAGTGGACATCAAACCCTGTCGTATTGAATATGCTAACAGGCCCTGTGCAGTTAGCAGCCTGTGGTTCTACAACAGACAAAATGGAGGCTGGTATAGGCCCTAGCCAAGATGGTGGCGTCCCTACCTCACACAAGCGATGCACATCGCTTAGTTACCCGCAGTGTATGGTAGATACCAGCGCACTGGTGCAGGGAGCTGGTAACCAAGGTAAGCAGCGGGTTTCTAAGCGCCGTCCAGCGCTTAGAAACCCGTTGTTTACCTTAGTTACCAGCTCCCCTGCACCAGCGCGCTGGTATCTAACGTACACATCGGGTTTCTAGGTGCGGCACCTAGAAACCCGATGTTTACCTTGGTTACCAACTCCAGCTCGCTGATCGCTGGTCTCCCGCCTGTCACACGCAGCGATGCGTGCTGGCCAGCGGCAGACCAACGATCAAAAAAATGTCCAGGACATTCCAGAACGATCAGCGATACTCGGCAGGGGGGCCGGTCGCTGATAAGTGTCACACACAGCGATATCGCTGGGGAGATCGCTGTTGCGTCACAAAACTTGTGAATCAGCAGCGATCTCGCTAGCGATCTCGCAATGTGAGACGGGGCTTTATTCTGGACTGTGTCTCCATTACTGGGGTTGCCTGAAAGAGGGACCGTCGGTGCCTGGGAGGTGCCCGAAAGGAGTGGAATCTGGAGATGCAGATACACCAGAGGGAAGAACACCGTTTCATGTAGGGGAAGGACTGGACATGGATGTTACAGTAATCCAGGTCACGACTACAGTCGGGCCCTCCCTTACATCTGCATGCATTTTTTCCATTTCTTATAAAAATACCCTTAAAGCCTGTTCGCACATTGCAGATTTGTCCCTTTTTTTCTGCACAGATATGTCACAAAACCTGAATGGTTTCCTCATGCAAAGTGAATGAGAAACCTGAAGTTTCATACAGAGGATGCTCATTTTCTCCTTGCAGATTTGCAGAAGATTTAGGGTATGTTCACACTGGGCGTTTTTGCTGGGTTTTTTTATGCTAATTTTCAGCTGCTTTTTACAGTACCAGCAATGCCTATGACATTTCAGAAATCTCCTGCACACACATTGTTTTTTTTGTCATCAGGATTTTGTGCTTTGCTGCATTTTTTGACATAGAGCACGTCAATTCTTTCAGCGTTTTTCAGCGTTTATCATTACATTGAATGGAAAAAAACGCATGAAAAAACACACCAAAATCCGAAACAAAACCTGTGTTTTTACCGAAGCTTTTCTCCTGGCAAACACTCAGGTTTTGCTGCAAAAAAAAATCAGCAAAAATGCTCAGTGTTTTTGCAAATTTGCCTATACATTACATTGCAATGCTGCAATATTCTAGTGTATTGTGAAATGGTTGATCGCATAGGCTGGGCTCCATACAAGTACTTACATGGAAGACAAGTGGGCCTTTGTAGCTTTGGTAAAATCACTAATTTATCAGCAGGAGATTATCACTAGAGGACCAGTAAACCTGCAGCCAGGTAATCCTCCATATTCATGAGCTCTGTATAACCCACCCCCACCACTGATTGGCAGTTTTAAAATATACACTGTACATAGGCAGAAAACTGCCAATCAGTGCTGTGGGCGGGGTTATACACACCTCAGGATTAGAGAACTGCTAGATATGCAGCAGAGAAAACACTGATTTTATCAAAACTGCAGCAATCAGCCCAGTAAGTAATACATCGCTTTAATCAGAGTTTCTGTTCCTACATCATGCTGCTCTCAGATGGGGCAGCAAACACCTAGTTACAGATTCCTTTTCAGTAGGTTCCTGGCTGCCATGGCAACTGATCGGTAGAATGTGATTGCGTCACAGGGAGGGCATTGGCCATTAGATAGATATCAATGCTTCAGGTAGGTAACCCAAGGTGATCAAAGTCCAAGATAAGATCTGGTGAACTGAACTTTGGGGGCAACTACACCCTGCAGCTGGCTGCATGCATCCGAAAGTCTTCACTCCTTGACGCCGAATGGCTGCAAGATTGGAAATCAAATCATACGGCCATTGAACATCATGGTGGGTGGAGTTTCTGATGCACGCAGCCAGATACAATTTGTGATCTCACCCTAAAGGTACTGCCACATAAGCTATCCCGCTAGCGATCTCGTTAGCGTTGCATACTAATGAGATCGCTAGCGGGATTGTTTCTATATCGCTAAATGCGGCCACATTTAGCGATATAGTTAACGACGCTATCGCCGTTAGCGATCTTCTTAACGACTTTAGCGGTACAAAAGTACCGCTAAATCGCTAAGAAAAGGTGCCACACAGCGATAAGATACTTACCCAGCGGGAGCGCCGACGAGAAAATAGGGTCCGGAACGATTCCAGCGACGAGCGAGATCACAGCAGGAAGCTCGTCGCTGGAAGCTGCCGCACTGAACAATATCGCTAACGGGATCGCTAAATAGTGACGTTTTTTAGCGATCCCGTTAGCGATATTGTTTAGTGTGGCATACCCTTTAAGCTCCATAATAAGGGCTGATGATTGTCCACATGAGTGTTTGTGGAATTGTCCTATGTAAATATGGCAGCTGATGCTGTGTAAAAAATAGCCTTTGTCATAAGCATTTATCCCCTTATAAACAGGGTATGTGGCACTGAAAATTATGAAACTATATGAGGATCGAATAATAACAATGACCATTTGTCCCCATATGGTTTGCATTGACACTAGTGTTGGCACCTAAACGCTCTCTGCTGGGAGGAAATTAACTCCATTCAGCTTTCAGTTATAGGGGTGGTCCCAACACTGCTCTATGTATATAAAGTGTCGGGTGTAACCACGACCTGGCACTGACTGACAGCAGCTCAGCATTAGGACTGGCTGTCAGTCAGTACTGGAGGCGCAGTTACAGCTGCTGCTCTCTATACGCTGAGTGATGACTGAACCCTCTCCCGAGACTGAAACCCGAAAGCTACCGAGAGGAATAAGGTTCTTTTCTTTCCTGCAGCAGGAATCTAATTAACTAGCTTTAGTACTACTACTACTACTACTACTATTATACTACTACTACTACTACTATTATACTACTACTACTACTACTACTACACTACTACTAATACAGTTTTTTTATTTCTTTTCTAAAAGCCTTAAAGGAGTTGTCTGGATCCTACATATTGATGAGCTATCCAATGAATCATCAGTATCAAGTCGGTGGGGGTCCTACACCCTGCACCCTCACTGATCTGCTGTTATTTTGTGTTAGCGGCTGCCAGCTCTCTGAAAGGAGCAGCAAAGCACAACTCCATTCAATGTGTAGCGGTCACTGCCAGGTACTGCAGAACAGATTCAATTCAAAAGCATAGAAGTCGTTCTGCAGTATCAAATTCTGCTGGGGCAAATAGCCGCTAATTGATGAGAATGCCAAGTGAAGGACAGCCAGACCACTTCCCACCTGATATTGATGACCTATCCTGGAGATCGGTAATCAATATGTTGTGACCGGAGAATGTCTTAATTCTAAAGAAAATATTCTCAATTAATTGTTTTAAAAGAATCAGAAATATTTACAAAACATTAGAAATGTTACTATTATGTATGATGGTCTTTAGATCAAACATAAGCAACAAATGATTGTGAGAATGACCTCCATATAACTCTACGGCTGGTGCACTATTGTGTGCAATCAGTGGTTTTCACAGAGGAGCCTGATTTGACTTAAAAACAGCCACAACCTCGTAGTTGTGAAAAGTGACACCTTGATTAATTAGTACATGAAAGCTTAGACAGAGAACAGTCCTTGTTGCAAACTTCCATCTATCAATCTTTGCAGAGTGAAATGATATATTTTATCTGCACCTTTTGTATTGTTTGTTGTATAGAGCTCCCTGAGACACATACCTGCCAGCTCCACCGAGAAACACCAACAGGTGATTTGTATACAAAGGCATTGAGGCAGCGCAAACAATGCAATGAATCATGAAGCAGAATCAGTGCAGATCAGTAAATTGGTAGCCACTACAAACACAGAGGATTAAGTTTCCATTGAAGACAATGTGACGACTACTTTGATGGGCTACAAATGAGGTATTTACCCCCTAGCAGTGGTGAGGAAAGAGGGGGGGGTATTAATTTTCATTTCATGATTGAATCATCTACATTATTCTAGACTAAGATCTATATAAGTTACTGGGACTTGCATCCATCTACCATTCTTCCCAAAGATGTGTATACAGCAAAGGATGTGTATAGGCTTGAGGCACTGTCTGGCAAGAGGTTTTTAAATAGGCAAACATGCTATTCTTTTTCATGAGTTTAATTTCTTAGTTTTTTTTCTTTTGGCCAACAACAGTGACGTAACAAAAGGTAACGTAACACGTTACATATTATGATATAATATTACAATATTAAATCTATGGTACCAGTGTCTTCTTACGTAGTAATGAGATTTTTGGAGCTGGGTCTACCGCTACCTCTGCACCTCAGATAGTAATGCCCCAAGCCAAAAGTATGTAGATACCTGAACATCCTTATCTGTTTGTTGAAAGAACATCTTAGGCTAGTTCCACACCAGCGTCTGACTGACCTGCTCCGCCACTGGCCACGCCTCCTCCAGCTCGCTCCGTCTACGGGCGCATGACGCTGCATGCACCTGCGCACCCTATCTTTAGCATTGGGTTCGCAGGCCGTACGCAGGTTGTGCGCAGGTATTCATTTACCGGCGCAAGCATCCTTTTGTCAGTGTGCCAACCTGCGCTCAATGCACCGTATTGCATTTTGGTGCGCTCGGCGCACCGTCAGAAGGATGCATGCGCCGGCAAACGCATACCTGCGTACAGCCTGCGAACCCAATGCTAAAGATAGGGTGCGCAGGTCGCATGTAGCATCATGCGCCCATAGGCGGAGCGAGCGGGAGAAGGCGTAACCAGGGCGGAGCTTATCGATGGCCGTGCGCTAACCGACGCAAGTCGGTCAGACGCTGGTGTGAAACTAGCCTTATTGCAAAACCAGGAGCGAAGCTTTTGAAGGATCTCTACGCACTTGAGCAAATGCTAAAACAGTGAAAGGGAAAAGGTCTGTGCATTGTGGAAGTCACAGCAATGGTCGCCCATTACTCAAAAATTAATTCAAAGTGAAAACTATCACCCAAAACACTCTCCACAGTGTTGCACTGTCCTGTAGGTCTTTCCTCATTCTGCTTACCATTCTGCCAATTATTTAAGACTAACCTCCTTCGTTATCTGAATTTCCCACTTTCGTCTTCCAGACTTTTCTTGTGCTAGACCAGCTCTCTTGAATGTGCTACCATAAAAATTCAGTTTCATTCACAAAAGTCAACAGTTTTAAATTTGCCTGTTTGTTAAGGAAGGTCTATCACATTCCCTTATCTTATTCCTTTCAATTTATTCCTACTTACACATTATACCGCGGAACCTGTACATTTCAGCAAACACTATACTCCAACAGTTCTTGCACCCTAGAGCACTGCATATGTGCACAAATCCTGGCAGGGAGGGCAGACTGAAATGCAGTTTTTTTGTGAACTATGCTGCAATGCTGATGTGTTGGTGTTGCTTCCATAGATACATTGAGAACTTAGTAGTAAGTGTTGGATGGATAAAATTTTCTTGATTTGCATTTTTGGGCTATGAGAAGTTTCAACAATCACACTTAGCTCAGCTTAAATATTTTTTGTTAAGTTGCATCCTATGACAAAACTGTCACTGTTGTCTTTAGTATAACCTACCTCCCAACTTTTTAGGAATAGTAAGCGGGACAACTGATGTGGCATATATAGCACATGGCTGTAGATTTTGGCCATATCCAATCTATGCCAATTTACCATTATTTTCCACCTTGGCAGGAGGAGATGTCAGAGGGGCGGTGGCAGTGAGGGACATTCAGCAGACGCTCGAGACTGCAGGACGTAAAACCCAAATCCCGGACTGTCTGCTGTATAGGGGACAGTTGGGACTAGAGATGACTGGAATAATTCATGGGATTCTGGTCCACCATTCTGGTCAGTGCTACTTGGCGGCTGGAAGTGAGACTGCAAATCTCTTACCATCTGGCATCCCCAGAGCAGCTTTTGATCACACAGGGGCGTGATGTCATCTGTACAATGTGCATCCTGTTCATCTCTAGTTGGGACCTATGGATTTATTTTTTGTTCCTCCATTCACAATTGGAGCTACCAGAACTTTTTCATCTTTATGTAGCTGTAAAACACAGATAACGCAAGGCAGAAGCAGTCAGTGATCGATATAGTTCTATTAAAATGCAGCAGTAGTTTTACAATAATTTAAAGTAACTCTGAACAATTAGCGATAATAACAAAGCAAGTCAACAATGAACAAACAACGTTAAGCCTAGAATGTCAGATAAAGTCTTTCGCCATAAAGGATTAATGTTCTCTTTAGAGAAGGTGGTGTGCCCATTTGGGAGAGTCACCGAGTGAGTTCTCTCAGTCAATCTGACCCTAGCGGGGGTCACCGGGTTTTCCCACTGGGCTGCAAGTCTCTCTCTGATGTATTCTATTAAAGTGTGTTGAGCCTCCCACGCACCAACCGGCACCCTCCCAACCTGTTGCTCTAATCTTAGCCGACTCTGGAACCATAGATTATAAAGGAAAGTGACGGCCTTGCTCACTTTCTCCACAATCACAGGCGTGCCTCTCCTGTCGCAGTCCTCTCATGGACCATCTCAGCTTGACCGTCAGCAAAAGTCTTTTGGGCTTGATGCAGAAAGGACTAGGCCTCGGCTCCTGACAGGCGATGCCTGATCTCTGAGGTTTGGCTGATGTTGGTAGCGAATCCTGGTACTGGCCACCGCAGATGGAACTCAGAGTCCTCCTGGATGGAATCCGGGTCTTGCCAGGTGGTAACTGGCCTCTCAGTGGCGTTGACTTCCTGCTGAGGCCTGTTACGTGGGCCTCGGCAACATCTCGGGAGCGCGTCTGCTCCGCTCTCTTCTCTGGTGCCAAATCTGCCTTCGACTTGGCGCGCAGGGCTTTTATATCAAGGAAGTCAGTTAATCCAGGTCACCTCATCAGGTCCAGCACGCAAAGTTGCTCCCCATGCAAATCTTCCAGCACCAATTGGTTCCACTTGATTTCTCCTGGCCAGCAGGTGGCAGTCTCTCTTCACTGATGCCGCATCCTGCAAAGCCTTTTCAGGGTTATCACTGCTTCTTCTTTCATAGCTTCAATATATACCATTTGGCTTTTTTTGTTTCTGTAAGACAGTAAATTAACTTTGATTTATGCACTGAGCAGAGGGGATGCGGCCCATCCCCCTATGGGCGAGATCGTTGGTGCGATCGCTATATGGTCGCTAGTTAGCTTCCAAACACAAAGATCTCATCAGTGATGAGCAATCTGTATAACGACCTCTGCGGTCGTTGGGAAAACCTAGTCCCACCTGCGTCGCTGGTAAAGTCGTTAATAAAGGGTGTCACACTCAGTGATTCAGGCTCACCAGCGGGACACCAACGACCAAAAAACGGCTCAGAACGTGTTAGGGTTCGAGTTCCCGCTGCTGCACAAGGGGAGTCTCGAACCAGCCCCGCTGCAGTCTCCCATTCATCTCCGGCCGCAGTGGAGCCTGCTCTGCAGAGACGTCGGTCCAAGCGTCTTGCCCACTCCAGTACTGTGCAGTGACTTGCTGCTGCCTTTCCTGGATCTGCTATTATAGCCAGTGCTGGAGCAGACGTCTTTGGGACAAAGTCCTGCGTTTTCCCTTCTGAGCATGCCCAGAGTGAGATCTCTCATTGGAGATCAGGGGTCACATGCTCAGGTACTGCAGCAGCTCCTATTGGTCTGCCAGGAAGGTCCTGTGACTACTGTTGTTCTGGAACAAGCTTCATTGGTCCTTGTTTCTGGCAGGTCCTGTAGCTGTTACTATAAAAGGGTAGCATGGCTGGGCCGCCATGCGCTAATATCAACCATTGTATGCTATGCGCCAGTGTGGTCATGTGTGTATGTGGTTAGGGACCCGGCTGAAATAAGCCACTAGAATACCGACTTAATCGGTGAGGAGTTTGGTGTGCTAGCTGGTCAGGGTCGGCGTCCTAGATGCCCTAGATTACCGGCATAACCGGTGAGGAGTTTTGATTGCCGTATTCAGGGTCTGACGTTCAGACGCCATAGATTGCGGGTGACTCCCGCGAGGACATTAGCACATGATCACGCTTTATGTACGCTTAGCACTTAACTGTGTACCTGAGAGCCTGACAGGACACAGCACTTTTTCTCAACGGCCCTGTGACGTAACAGGGTTCGCTTTCAACGCTAGACAGCGCCCTAGCGTGTTTTCTTTGCGACTCAGTTGTGTTTAGTGAGTTCGCACACATCGCCATATAGCGCTGCGGCTCTCCTTCTAGCGGCTCTGTGGAGTAACAGAGATCGCACTTATTGCCACAGCGCGTTACGGCGTTTATGTTGGCGACTCTGCGGGATAACAGAGTTTGCTTCTTACGCCATTTTACTAGCAGCAGGCTCCGCCTGCACCTCTCCACATCTTATATTTGGTGCGTTCCGCAGACCCTAACATAATATTAGCGCCAGGGTCTGGCTAGTAAAATGGCGGATGAACAGCGTTTACAGCTGTACATCCAGCAGCTGGAGGGTAGGTTGGCGGCTCTTGAGCGCACAACCTCAGCTGTGGATGTTACCGCAGTCGCTGTTCAGGCTGCTAGCGTAGCTGCAGCCAGTTTGTCCTCTGCCACCTCTGTCCCTACATTGTCCCACCTCCCGCTTCCAGACAAGTTTGCTGGTGACAGCAAGCAATGTCGGGGATTCGTGAGTCAGTGCTCCATACACCTCGAGCTTCTGGCTGCACGTTTCCCCACGGATCGGGCACAAGTGGGCTTTGTGATAGCTCTTCTGTCGGGCAGAGCGTTGGAGTGGGCAACGCCGCTGTGGGAGCGCGATGACCGTGTGGTGCGGAGTGCTTCTCGTTTTCTGGAGGCTCTGAAAAAGGTTTTTCTAGGACCTCAGATCACCCACGATACGGCGCTCAAACTGCTGGCAAGTACCCAGGGTTCGGCTTTGGTCAGCCAGTTTGCTGTCCAATTTCGGACTCTGGCCTCGGAATTAGAGTGGCCAGATAAAGTCCTCATTCCCGTGTTCTGGAGAGGACTGGCGGGTCATGTGAAAGACGCCTTGGCTACCTGAGAGATTCCTGCCACACTGGAGAAGCTTATCGCTATTTCCACCCGCGTCGACCTCCGTTTCCACGAGCGGAGGCTGGAACGTGCCCAGTGTAGGCAGAGGGTTCGGTTGGCTCCAACCTTCACCACCCCTCTGGAGTCGCCCGTTCAGGCGCCCGACCTTCAGGAGGTTGCTCCTGCAGGATCTAAATCTCGGGTCACTCGTCCATCCCAGATTTGTTATATTTGCCAGCAGCAGGGACATTTTGCCAACCGATGTCCACAGCGGCTGAATAAACGGTCACGCCCAGTAACCGTAGGAACAGGGTCACTGGACGCCATGAGTTTTGCCCCTAAAGTGCTCCTCAAGGGGATAATTACCCACGGTTCTACCACCCTACCCGTCAAGCTGTGTGTGGATTCTGGGGCAGAGGGGAATTTTATGTCATCCTCCTTTGCTTCTCGCCACACCATGCCTTTGGTGTTGCTGGCTGAACCAGTATCGGTACGGGTGTTGAACGGAGCAATTCTGCCCTCACAAATCACCATCAGTCTGTCCCACTCACCTTGTCTATGTCTCCTTCCCATCAGGAGAATATATCATTTTTTATCCTCCCTGAGGGTATAGATGAGGTTTTGTTGGGATTACCCTGGCTCCGCCACCACTCTCCCCATATTGAGTGGTCTTCAGGGAGAATTCTGGGTTGGGGTAATTTATGTAAAGGCAGATGCATTAGGCGACAGCGTGCAGGTCAACACCACTGAGATACCCATAGACCTCTCTCCTCTTCCCAAGGTCTATTGGTCTTATGCCGACGTTTTCTCGAAGAAGGCTGCGGAGACTCTTCCGCCTCATCGCCCCTATGACTGTCCTATCGACCTCTTGCCTGGAGCTGAGCCTCCTAGAGGAAGGGTTTATCCCCTTTCTCTTCCTGAGACAGAGGCCATGTCCCAATATATTCAGGAGAACTTGGCAAGGGGATTCATTAGGAAGTCGGTGTCACCAGCGGGAGCGGGGTTCTTCTTTGTGCAGAAGAAGAACGGAGAATTACGTCCGTGCATTGATTATAGGGGTCTCAACGCTATCACCGTGAAAAATAAATATCCTTTGCCGCTAATCTCTGAGCTCTTTGACAGGCTTCGGGGAGCAAGGGTATTTACTAAGTTAGACCTGCGGGGTGCGTATAACCTGATTCGCATCCGTGAGGGGGACGAATGGAAGACGGCATTTAACACCAGGGATGGGCATTATGAATATCTGGTAATGCCCTTTGGGCTCTGTAACGCCCCAGCTGTCTTTCAAGACTTTGTGAATGACATCTTCCGGGATATGTTGACCACCTCGGTGGTAGTCTATCTGGATGACATTCTCATCTTTTCTCCAGATATGGCCTCCCACCGGAGAGATGTCTGCAAGGTCTTCGACCTCTTGCGAGCAAATTCCCTATATGCGAAGTTGGAGAAGTGCATGTTTGAGCAGGAGTATCTACCTTTCCTGGGCTATATCATCTCCACCCAGGGATTGGCTATGGATCCTACCAAACTACAGGCTGTGATGGATTGGCAAGAACCCCACTCCCTTAAGGCGGTGCAGCGCTTTATGGGGTTCATTAACTACTATCGCCAATTCATTCCCCACTTCTCTACTTTGGTAGCTCCCTTGGTAGCCCTCACCAAGAAGGGAGCTAATCCCAAGTTGTGGTCAGAGGAGGTCACAAAGGCGTTCTCCTCCATCAAGTCGCATTTCACCAGTGCTCCCATCTTACATCGCCCCGATGTCGATAAACCGTTTATCTTAGAGGTGGATGCCTCTTCTGTTGGTGCTGGAGCAGTCCTCTTTCAAAAGGATGCCCAGGGTCGGAAGCATCCCTGCTTCTTCTTTTCCAAGACCTTTACACCAGCAGAGAGGAATTATTCCATCGGGGACAGGGAGTTACTGGCTATGAAGTTGGCCTTCTCCGAGTGGAGACATCTTCTGGAGGGGGCTCGCTTCCCCTTCCAAGTATTCACGGACCACAAGAACTTGGTGTATTTGCAGACAGTCCAGCTGCTAAATTCCCGTCAGGCCAGATGGTCCTTGTTTTTCTCCCGGTTCCATTTCACCCTCCATTTCCTCTCCGGTGAGAAGAACATTCGCGCAGACGCTCTATCCCGCTCCGTGGTGTCCTCTGAGGAGGTGGAGGAGGAGCCTCGGCTTATTGTCCCCACAGAAAGCCTAAGAACGGTGGCTCCGGTTTCGCTTGAGTCTGTGCCTCCGGGCAAGACTTTTTGTGCCCATCAATTTGCGACCGGAAGTACTCTTTTGGGCACATTCGTCCAGGGTGGTGGACATTTTGGGACAAAAAGGACTTCTGAGTTGCTGACGAGAACATACTGGTGGCCGCAGATGGCCCGTGACGTCAGGGAATACGTTCAGGCGTGCGTCTCCTGCGCCAAGAATAAGTTCCCTCGACAACGGCCAGCTGGGTTACTTTTCCCTTTACCGGTGGCAGACAGGCCTTGGGAGATGGTCAGGATGGATTTTGTGGTGGGCTTACCCAAGTTTCGGGGCTGCACCATCATCTGGGTGATAACCGACCACTTCTCCAAAATGGTGCACTTAGTGCCGTTACCACGGTTACCGTCTGCACGAGCCTTGGCAGCATTATTCATTAGGCATATTTTCCGCCTTCACGGTATGCCAGACAAAATTCTCGGTTCTGGAGAGAGCTGTGTCGTTTACTCAGCATTGAGTTGAATCTCTCCTCTGCATACCATCCCGAGACGAATGGGTTGGTAGAGAGGGCCAACCAGACCTTGGTCACATACTTGCGACATTTTGTCTCTGCCAGGCAGGATGACTGGGCATCCTTGCTACCATGGGCTGAGTTCGCTTTAAATAATGCTGTGGCAGACCCCATTCCTCCTGAACTACGGTCAGCATCCGCGGGTACCAGTGCCCATGCCCGTGTCTTCCGCTGATTCCAGGGTGGCAGACTGGGCTGTGGAGGCACGGGACATTTGGGACCGCACACAGGATGCCATTCAGGCCTCCAAAGAGAGGATGAGGTCTTCGGCCGATGCCCATCGGCGCCCCGCTCCTACATTTGCTCCGGGTGACCTAGTGTGGCTTTCTGCCCAAAACATCAGGCTACATGTAGAGTCCACCAAGTTGGCACCTCGCTTTTTGGGCCCCTTTAAAGTTCTTGAGCAGGTGAACCCGGTGGTTTACCGCCTAGCCCTTCCGCCTCGCCTTGGTATCACTGACACCTTTCACGTGTCCCTCCTGAAACCCGTGGCCATTTCCCGGTTTTCCGAGTCATCTGCCGGGACGTCGGGTTCATCTACCGACGATCATGAGGTGAACGCCATTGTTGGGTACAAGGTGGTACGAGGCAAAAAATTTTATTTGGTGGATTGGAGGGGTTATGGGCCTGAGGATAGGTCCTGGAAGTCTGCCGAGCATGTTCACGCTCCGCAGCTCATCGCTGCCTTTGAGCGCAGCGAGGCCCAAAGAAGGGGGGGCCCTAGGAGGGGCGGTAATGTTAGGGTTTGAGTTCCCGCTGCTGCACAAGGGGAGTCTCGAACCAGCCCCGCTGCGGTCTCCCATTCATCTCCGGCCGCAGTGGAGCCTGCTCTGCAGAGACGTCGGTCCAAGCATCTTGCCCACTCCAGTACTGTGCAGTGACTTGCTGCTGCCTTTCCTGGATCTGCTATTATAGCCAGTGCTGGAGCAGACGTCTTTGGGACAAAGTCCTGCGTTTTCCCTTCTGAGCATGCCCAGAGTGAGATCTCTCATTGGAGATCAGGGGTCACATGCTCAGGTACTGCAGCAGCTCCTATTGGTCTGCCAGGAAGGTCCTGTGACTACTGTTGTTCTGTAACAAGCTTCATTGGTCCTTGTTTCTGGCAGGTCCTGTAGCTGTTACTATAAAAGGGTAGCATGGCTGGGCCTCCATGCGCTAATATCAACCATTGTATGCTATGCGCCAGTGTGGTCATGTGTGTGTGTGGTTAGGGACCCGACTGAAATAAGCCACTAGAATACCGACTTAATCGGTGAGGAGTTTGGTGTGCTAGCTGGTCAGGGTCGGCGTCCTAGATGCCCTAGATTACCGGCATAACCGATGAGGAGTTTTGATTGCCGTATTCAGGGTCTGGCGTTCAGACGCCATAGATTGCGGGTGACTCCCGCGAGGACATTAGCACATGATCACGCTTTATGTACTCTTAGCACTTAACTGTGTACCTGAGAGCCTGACAGGACACAGCACTTTTTCTCAGCGGCCCTGTGACGTAACAGGGTTCGCTTTCAACGCTAGACAACACCCTAGCGTGTTTTCTTTGCGACTCAGTTGTGTTTAGTGAGTTCGCACACATCGCCATATAGCGCTGCGGCTCTCCTTCTAGCGGCTCTGTGGAGTAACAGAGTTCGCACTTATTGCCACAGCGCGTTACGGCGTTTATGTTGGCGACTCTGCGGGATAACAGAGTTTGCTTCTTACGCCATTTTACTAGCAGCAGGCTCCGCCTGCACGGTGGACCCCGGGCTGCGAACGCACCTCTCCACATCTTATATTTGGTGCGTTCCGCAGACCCTAACAGAACGTTCATGAACAATCAGCGACATCGCAGCGGGGGCCACATCGCCGCTACATGTCACACACAGTGACGCCGCTAACGAGGTCGCTGCTGCATCATAAAATCGCTGACGCTTAAGCGATCTCGCTAGCGATCTCGCTTAGTGTGACAGTACCTTAAGTAGAGTAAGTTCTAGATGAAAGAATGGTATACAAATAAAAAGAGTTGTGCAAAAGTTATACCACCTGACGCATGTACAGCCATATGTAGAGGTTCTGATAAAATGTTTAGTAGATCCTTCATATAACTGCCGGATGTCTCACTTCAATCACGATGACACTCACACTCATTTTACAATTCAGCATTACATGACACGGATAAAAAAAATATTAAGAATATAATAATAAAGATTATTAAAAGGGTGGGCCAAAACTACAATGTATTTTAATCCTATTTAATGTCATAAACTATTTTTTTCTAATATACTTTAATCAAAAAGTCCCTATCATTCCATCACTACTCTATCTAACTGCTTTATTTTTACTACTTCCTGTTTGATGACTCTTCATTTGAGAATCATAGTGCATCAAGGATCACCTTTGTCCTCATCCTGAAACTAAGCATCAACAGTTACATCTGCTTTGGGGACTGAGCTAGTCAATGCTCTATTGTGCAGGCATCAGTTGCCAATTCTGATGAATGCTCAGTAGGATTTTGTCAGTGTGCAATATGCACAGTGACAGTGCACTTCCTTGCTGGCTTTGGTGAGACATGCACAGTGACAGTGCACTTCCTTGCTGACTTTGGTGAGACATAACAAACCCAAGAGAGATCACTGTTAATGTGAATTGTAGAGAGAGAACAAGTGAACAGAGACCAGATGTCATTTGCGCGTCCGGTGCTTGTTTCTGCTCACTGCTCAGTACTGCTGGGACTAGCCCATCCCCTGAAACAGGCATCATTGAAGACACTTTGTTTTAGGGTGGCAGCAGAGGCTGCCCCCTCATGATGACTCGTTTAACAACCCCAGCATGCAAAGGGATGCGCAAACAAAGCATAGTTAAACAGAAAGTTATTAAAAAAGATAAAGCAGTTAGATAAAGTAGTAAAGGAATGATAGGTACTTTTTAATTAATGTACAGGGTGGACCATTTATATGGATACACCTAAATAAAATGGGAATAGAATCTTCACAGCATAGACAATTGTCTTCAGATACGAGATGTGCAGCATCTGAAACAACGGATACTGGAAGCCTGTGCTAGCATTTCTTTTGCGGTGTTGCTATCAGTGTGTCAAGAGTGGGAGAAGAGGGTTGCATTGACAATCCAACACAATGGGCAGCACTTTGAACACATTTTATAAGTGGTCACGAACTTGTAAATAACTCATGAAAGAATAAAGTTACGTTAAAACCAAGCACACCATTGTTTTTCTTGTGAAATTCTCAATAAGTCTGATGTGTCACGTGACCCTCTTTCCATTTGCAAAAGAAGAGTTGGATCCAAAATGGCCAACTTCAAAATGGCCACCATGGTCACCACCCATCTTGAAAAGTTTCCCCCTCCCATATACTAATGTGCCACAGACAGGAAGTTGATATCACGAACCATATAAATGGCCCAACCTGTATATTAGAAAAGAGATTAGATTATCACATTAAATAGACAGATATTTTAAGTAAATACAGGAGGATCTCAAGCAGGGAACCTTTAGTTATTAACTTGATAGACTTTAAAGCTGGCCATACACATCAGATAACTGCCTATCGAACGATGCTTCGGCTGACAGCCATCTCTGTCAACACTCTAATACACAGAAGCACTCTTTTGGCCGAGATTTCCTGTGTTCTCTATGGGAGAGCTGTCAAGTCGGATAGCGGCTTATGTCCCGGATAACAATGCTATCGATAAATTAAAATTGGACATGGGCGATCTATATTTCTCCCAACCATCAACTAACCGGTGCCCCCATTCACATTAGTTATTCAGCTGAACCCATGGATATTGGCGGGTTTGGCTGACATTAGTCTAATGTGTATGGGGGCCTCAAGAGCAAGTAGTGGATAAATCCTTTAAATTAATTTCCCATACCATGATTTTAACATAATATAAAAATATATTCTGTAATAACATACCTGGTCATTACTCTTTCTATTCACTTCATCCATTTCAACGCTTTTTATCAGAAAAATATTTATTCCGTCTCCACATCTTGATAAATTATAATAATGAGTCCAACAAACGGACAGCTGGGTAGATTTGCAGTTGCTGCTGCATTTTGCAAGTGTGGTTGGAAAACAAATCTAGGTCAATGGAGACTTGCATTCCAAGTTATTGCATGCCCAATTGTTGTCAGTGACAGGATCATTATTAATGATGAGGAATGAGGTTACACAAATAACCATGGATCCAATATGACGATTGCATACCAATTGCTCATATTTCATTTAGAGCCTCTGGTGTACCTTATATTGTAATAGACAATCACTAAACACTATGATCTGGATTCGTCAAGACTAGAATTTTGCATTCCAGTCTTGATGGATGTACTGTAGAAAGATGAGACAAAATTCATTAAGAGGGGTGCAAATCAGGGCCGGCCCGAACGTATAGGCGAACTAGGCGGCCGCCTAGGGCGCCGACCCTAAGGGGGCGCCAGAGAAAAAAAATAAAAAATTATAAAAAATCTTTTCAAAAGGCAAAAAGTTTTAGGGATGGAAAGAAAAGTATACATAATTTTTTTTACCATAAATTTAAAAGAAAAACCATTGAGATTCAATTTACGCACGGAAAGGAGGCGCTAAACTACGGACGTGAGTCGTTTGCATCGTCTGTTGACAGGTGTTTGATCCCGCGCGTTTATTTTGCTCCTAAGTTTTCAAATGTTGGCAAAGCAAACAACCAAAATGCACACACTACACTAAGGGGGCGCCCGAGAGAAAAAAATATGTATACTTAATAGTAGGGGCGCAACAAAATAGTTTCACCTAGGGCGTCGTAATCTCTCGGGCCGGCCCTGGTGCAAATATTAATGAATTTGGTGCATCTTCCAGCTGCCATGTGCCAAGCAAGAAGTCTACTCAACTCTCTTACTGGAGTACATTTCTTGCATGGCACACATGCACCAAATTAATTAATATTTGCAACTCTCTTAAGAATTTGGCTCATTTTACTGTCATGCGTACAAACAACAAAAGTTGCAACATTTCAAATTTGATGAGATTTCAAACATTTTTGAGCTAAAATTCTGGCAAAAAGTGATTGAATATTGCCATATATTTTCCACCATGAAATGCTGAGTTATCCATTTATTTAATTTTTGCTTTCTTATAGCAGAAGGTCATGACTTCCATCATGTAAAGGGTCTTCACCCTAACCTTGTGAAAAATACCCAAACCTGGGAGGAATATACTGTTATTTTTAAGGTAGTCGCAAAAGATGCATTGTAGATCCATTGTTTTAACCCGTGTGGATAATTGATCATGAGAACCAATTTTGTAAATTCAATGGTAGCCGTGAATACATAGTAAGTCACAGGTTTTCATAGAAAGTGATGGAAGTGATGATATGTAGAGTGGATATAAAAAGTCTGCACACCCCTGTTAAAATTTTTGTCATGTAAGAAAATCATACTAATAAGACTCATTTCAGACATTTTTTTAAACTTTAATGTCACCCCATAATCAATAATAGTAATCCATCTAGAAACAAACTGAAATAATTTCGAGGGGGGGAAATAAAAATAAACAAAACTATAATAATATGGTTGCATAAGTGTGAACACCCTCTTATAATTAGGCATGTGGTTGTGTTCAGAATTAGACAATCACATTTATTGTACGTACCCATTTGCGAGAAAAAAAAGTTCCGATTTCCGGACCGAAAAAATGGACGAGTGCTATGCGAGTGTCATGCGAGTGTCATGCAAGTGTCATGCGATTTCCTGGCGATTTTGCATCGGAACATCCATATGACGTGCATATACAATCCGTATGCAATGCGATTTTAACATGAGCTTTTACATACAGCAGTTCTCTCTATTGTAAAAGCTCATGTTAAAATCGCATTTTAAAACAAAACTGTACACATAATTTTAAAACCAAATAATCTTCAAAACAGACATACATATAGATAGATAGATAGATAGATAGATAGATTAAAAGCTGGCAGATGCCGCGTACAGTATATAATAGGTTAGAATAGAATAGATAGAATAGATATATACAAATAGAATAGATGTCTATATATATATATATATGTATGTATGTCATTGACATACATACATATATATATACATTTATATTTCATAGAGATATACTGTATATAGCAGAATAGGCGATAATTCAATTGTCGGCATCTGTAAAATCATAGCAGAACCTGACAGGATATGACACATGGTTTACATACAGTAAACTATTGCATACCATTTCGATTTATATATGTCCCTGACTACTAATGTAATTAGTGTATGTGTGTAAAAATTTGGAGATGTAGGTGTTAAATTAAAGTATTTATTCATGGAAAAAAATTGCGTGAGCTCCTGCGCAATTTTCTTCGCCAGAGAGGGAAAGTCAGTGACTGAAGGCAGATTGTTATGAATGTGCTAGAGATGGTTTCTGAGCAGAGGCTCCCTCTGGTGGTTACAGACAGTACTGAACCTTTCAGCGAGGAGTGGCAATCTGGAATCACGGACTGGTCTGATATAAGGGAGGTTCCCTCCCATGATGGTTGCCGGTGATCAATTGTTCTTGTCTCAATTGTGGTTCCTGGTTCATTTGGAAATTTGCTGGAGTCTTGCCTGCATCTTCTGCTTTCAGATAAGATATTTTTTGCTTTTCTTTTTGTGCTTGCTTTTTGCATTGTTTTCTGCACTTTTGTGGAGGTCAGCCAGGTCCCCTCCTGGGGCCTGAGCTCCTCACAGTTTTTTCTGCAGCCACTGTTATTTGCTCATTTGCTTTTTCCTGTTTTTTCAGTGGCTGCGGCTTGGTTTTTGTTCACACTGAGATCTGATTTAGTGGGTGGCGAGATCGTGTAATCTCAGTAATTTTGTAATCAGAATTGTTGGATTTTTGTAGGGTTTTCTGGGTTGCAGAAAGTAATATCTCCTGTCCTATCCTATTTAGTCAGCTTGTGGCCCCAGCGTTTGCTCAGTCTATTTTCTGCCTATGTTTGTATTTTCATCTTGTCTAACCGCCATTATATGTTTGGAGGCTTCCTATTTTCTTTGGGGATCTGCTCCGGGGCAGATAGCTTTCATCTTTCTGCCTTTAGGTGTAGTTATCTCTCAGGCTGCTGTGACGAGGCGTCTAGGATCAACGTAGGAACGCTCCATGGCTACCTCTAGTTGTGTCGTCAGTTTAGGAATCTGCAACCCATCAGTTACCAACATCTCAGGTGTTCGGCTGCCCTGCTGTTGTTCCTGTCCTCCTCAGCTACCGAAACATAACAGTATCACCGGCCATAACTGAAAATTATATGGTACTCACAGAAGGGAAAAATAGTGTGGAAAGAAAAAAGTTGTCAGAGTTGTCAGAGATTTTATTTTTTTTTTTCTGTCTGTTGCATTTTTTCCCTCTTTTTCTCTGGGTGCTGAGGAGGATTTTTTTTCTCTCAATGGAGTTTGCACAGTTGTCTGGCCGTGTGGATCAGCTTGCCACTGAGGTTCGGAGTATTGCTACCTATCTCGCTGGGTTGCCGGTTGTGGAACCCAGGATTCCCATGCCAGATTTGTTTTTGGGGGATCGGGCTAAATTTCTGAATTTCAAAAATAACTGTAAGTTGTTTTTTGCCTTTGGATGAGTTTGCTCTTAATAATAGGGCTAGCTCTGCCACCTTGATGTCTCCATTTTTCTGCAATTTTGGGTTTCACCCTCGATTTTCTTCGGGACAGGCGGAGGCTTCTGTCTGTCCAGGTGTTGACTCTGTTGTGGAGCGAATGCAGCAGATTTGGGACCAGGTAGTGGAGAGGTTGTCTCTCTCTCAGGAGAAGGCCCAACGGTTTGCCAACCGGCATAGGACTGATGGTCCTCGGTTTAAAGTGGGGGACTTGGTTTGGTTGTCCTCAAGAAATATCCCTATGAGGGTTGCATCTCCAAAGTTTAAGCCCAGGTTCATTGGACCTTATAAGATCATGGAGATTCTTAATCCTGTTTCCTTCCGTTTGCTTCTTCCAGGGACATTTAAGATCCATAACGTGTTCCACAAGTCCTTATTGAAGAGGTTTGTCGAGCCAGTGGTTCCTATGGCTGCGCCCCCTGACCCTGTTTTGGTTGAGGGTAATCTGGAGTATGTGGTTGAGAAAATATTGGATTCTCGATTTTCTAGACAGAAACTCCAGTATTTGGTTAAGTGGAGAGGTTATGGTCAGGAGGACAATTCTTGGGTCTTTGCTTCGGACATCCATGCTAGGAGACTGATCCGTGCCTATCACCGAGCTCATCCTGATCGGCCTGGTTGCACAAGTGAGGGTTTGGTGACCCCTCCTCAAGGGTGGGGTACTGTTATGAATGTGCTAGAGATGGTTTCTGAGCAGAGGCTCCCTCTGGTGGTTACAGACAGTACTGAACCTTTCAGCGAGGAGTGGCAATCTGGAATCACGGACTTGTCTGATATAAGGGAGGTTCCCTCCCATGATGGTTGACGGTGATCAATTGTTCTTGTCTCAATTGTGGTTCCTGGTTCATTTGGAAGTTTTCTGGAGTCTTGCCTGCATCTCCTGCTTTCAGATAAGATATTTTTTGCTTTTCTTTTTGTGCTTGATTTTTGCATTGTTTTCTGCACTTTTGTGGAGGTCAGCCAGGTCCCCTCCTGGGGCCTGAGCTCCTCACAGTTTTTCTGCAGCCACTGTTATTTGCTCATTTGCTTTTTCCTGTTTTTTCAGCGGCTGCGGCTTGGTTTTTGTTCACATTGAGATCTGATTTAGTAGGTGGCGAGATCGTGTGATCTCAGTATTTTTGTAATCAGAATTGTTGGATTTTTGTAGGGTTTTCTGGGTTGCAGAAAGTAATCTCTCCTGTCCTATCCTATTTAGTCAGCTTGTGGCCCCAGCGTTTGCTCAGTCTATTTTCTGCCTATGTTTGTATTTTCATCTTGTCTAACCGCCAATATATGTTTGGGGGCTTCCTATTTTCTTTGGGGATCTGCTCCGGGGCAGATAGCTTTCATCTTTCTGCCTTTAGGTGTAGTTATCTCTCAGGCTGTGACGAGGCGTCTAGGATCAACGTAGGAACGCTCCACGGCTACCTCTAGTTGTGTCGTTAGTTTAGAAATCTGCAACCCATCAGTTACCAACATCTCAGGTGTTCGGCTGCCCTGCTGTTGTTCCTGTCCTCCTCAGCTACCGAAACATAACAGCAGATATTTAAAGCCTAGAAAGGGACCATTGTTATTGCCCCCCTTGGCTAAAAACATCTGGCCCCCAGCCACCCCAGAAAAGGCGCATCTGTAAGATGCGCCAATTCCGGCACTTAGCTTATCTCTTCCCATTGCCCTGTAGAGGTGGCATATGGGGTAATAAGGGGTTAATGTCACTTTGCTATTGTAAGGTGACATTAAGCCTAGTTAATAATGGAGAGGTGTCAATAAGACACCTCTCCATTATTAATCCAATAGTATGAAAGAGTTAAAAAACACATACATTTAGAATAAAGTCATTTAATAAAATAATTAAAACACACAGGTTTTCCATCTTTATTACACTCCCAGTCCAAGCGAAGACATCGTTCTCCTGCAAAAATAAAACATAAAAAAGCAACAATATACCCATACCTGTCAGCCGTACAGTCAAGTCCCAAGGCGCAATCCATATCTAGGGGTTAAATAGTTTACAACCGGGAGCGGTGCTAATGCGACTGGCCTGGCTGTAAACCACTGTGGAATGAATGAGAAGCTGCCTGCGCAGCCTCCCAGCCTGATCGGACATGAACTCTGTAGCGTGACAAAGTTTTGGTACATTTTCCCACGCTACCGAGTTCACAGCGGGTCAGGCGAGGAGTCTGCGCAGCCTCAGTGACTACCGCTTATGTCACTGACGCTGCGCAGCAGCCCTGCCTGACTTGACCATTCAACAATTTTCACCTGAAAACTGTTATGTAATAATTGTAAATGTCATAAAAATGGTGTCACCTTTGGTGGTTTTAGGCCAGTTCCGCCAACTTTTTGAGCATAATAGGAGCGAAGCAGGAGGGTTGCGGCCTGAAATATTCATTAGAATTTCATCCATAATAACGGCGTAAATTTTAGCAGAAATTTTCTACGGGGAGTCACAGGATGAATTGGCCCCTTAACATTGTTCATTTTGATATACAGTACAGACCAAAAGTGTGGACACACCTTCTCATTCAAAGATTTTTCTGTATTTTCATGACTATGAAAATTGTAGAATCACACTGAAGGCATCAAAACTATGAATTAACACATGTGGAATTATACATTACACTTTACAAAAAAGTGTGAAACAACTGAAAATATATGTCTTATATTCTAGGTTCTTCGAAGTAGCCACCTTTTGCTTTGATTACTGCTTTGCACTCAGAAAAGGTGAACGGATGGACTCTACATGCCTAGTTCCCACCGTGAAGCATGGAGGAGGTGGTGTGATGGTGTGGGGGTGCTTTGCTGGTGACACTGTTGGGGATTTATTCAAAATTGAAGCGGTGAGCTGTCCAGCTCACCCCAAACCATCTCGATTGGGTTCAGGTCTGGTGACTGTGGAGGCCAGGTCATCTGGCGTAGCACCCCAACACTCTCCTTCTTGGTCAAATAGCCCTTACACAGCCTGGAGGTGTGTTTGGGGTCATTGTCCTGTTGAAAAATAAATGATGGTCCAACTAAACGCAAACCAAATGGAACAGCATGCCGCTGCAAGATGCTGTAGTAGCCATTCTGGTTCACTATGCCTTCAATTTTGAATAAATTTTCAACAGTGTCACCAGCAAAGCACCCCCACACCATCACACCACCTCCTCCATGCTTCACGGTGGGAACCAGGCTTGTAGAGTCCATCCGTTCACCTTTTCTGTGTGCAAAGCAGTAATCAAAGCAGAAGGTGGCTACTTTGAATAACCTAGAATATAAGACATACTTTCAGTTGTTTCACACTTTTTTGTAAAGTGTAATGTATAATTCCACATGTGTTAATTCATAGTTTTGATGCCTTCAGTGTGATTCTACAATTTTCATAGCAATGAAAATACAGAAAAATCTTTGAATGAGAAGGTGTGTCCAAACTTTTGGTCTGTAATGTATAGCATAAAAAATAGTATGTATCTTGACTTATATTTCCAAACTTCTCTAGTATTGAAGTCAAATGTGATTTTTTTTTTACTTTTTTTTTACTTCCTTCTTTTTACTTTGCTTTTTTTTCATGGCCTGACAACTGAATGGTAAACGCAACCACTGTCAATTGAAACTTCTGTTTTCATAATGTCCACACGATAGGTATGATCCTGGAGATCGGACTGTTGAGACTCCTGCTGATCAAAAAAGAGGGTCCCGAAGTTCCCAGTGTGAATGGAGCAGTGATGAGTAGGCTCGACCACAACCACATTAATCTCCTTAGGACTGATGGACTAGCTACTGCCATCAGTCCTGTAAAAGTGAATGCATTGGTGCTCACCACTGCTCTATTCACACTGGGGATTTTGGACCCTAGTTCCCAGGATACATCTTGGATGATTTGTGGATAGGTGATAATAAATGTATCTAGTGGCAAAATGCCTTTGAGTCTAAAAAACTGATTTTCTTTGGTTACATTTGATTTTGCTATCTGAAAATTCCTGTCTGAGAAAATGTCACAAATCCCATTTTTAAATTAATATCCGGTTAGATCTTCAAGCAGTAAAGGCAACTGATTATAATTTGGGCAGCTAGCTGTAATCAAAGCAATAACTTTCCAGAAAGATCTCATAAAGATAAATGAGTCAAATAAGAAATATATAAATCACAAAACTGAATGTGTTTAACCCTGAAGAGCACATATAATCCTGAATATTCATGTAATATTAAAATAAAATAAACATAAGTAAACTTGATAGTAAGTAAAGAAAATTTCCAAAAACTGCAGGCATAAAAGCTCCATCATTGTAACAGAAGAACCACCAATGGCCCTGTAGCCCATTGAACCCTACAGATGATGTATTCTGCAATGATGAAAGAAATTCAGAATCATTTCTTTGATTGGCCAATGAAAACTCAACCAGACATGTTTTTGTACCCCATGAAACACGATTCATCTCAGTGTGATAGAGCAACACTGGCAGCACAAGATCAGTGTTGGATTATGTCACCTGTGCAATGATATACACTGTGGTATCCAATACTTATTGGGATGCAATAGTGACATCACATCTTGACAGTGTCAACAGTTGGCCCACTGTATCAATCATACCCATAATTGTGGTTGTCTTCAATATGGAAGTTGGCAGAAAAATGTTTTTTGGCAGTACTGTCAGTTCTACACTGATCAAAAGATGATTGGTCTCACTGTGTAGTACAAAACGTGGAACCTCTGGGGCTACAGTAATGTTCCCATGAGATGCCAGTAAAAGGCAAAAGTATGTAACACTATATATCATGGACCATACACATTATACACCCAATTAGCCATGGTATTAAAAAAAACTGCCTAATATTGTGAACTTCCCACTTGTGCCACCTGTTTTGGCTCACCTGGTGAGGTGGACCCTCTAAGCCCAAGGTCTGAGTGAGTACACGGGCATCTATACAACAGGCAGGTGACTCACGTGGGAAACCAGTAGTAGAAGCACAGGAGACTGCAGGTAGCAGAGGCACTGGAGGATGCAGGCAGACAGGAGATTGGGAAGCTGCAGAGATACTAGAGGCTTCAGGCAGACTCTGGACCACTAAAAGTCTTAATACGAAGACACAAGTCTCACATAGGCCCAGGCAGACGATCACATGGGCCAACTGTAATGCTCGATGGGCAGCACAACAGCTGACCGGCATAAGGAGAGCAAAGCCTGAATCTGGGACAGGTGTGTAAGCCCCACCAAACAACCTTAACCAAACTAAGCAATGACACCACAAGACCTGTGAAGGTGTCCTGTGGTACCTGACACCAAAATGTTAGCAGATGAAATGTTAGCAGAAGATCTTCAAGTCCTGTAAGATGCGAGTTGTGGTTTTCACAGTTCACCCTCATTTTTATGTGTAACTATAGCATACACATACAGGTCTGGACTCAAGGTTTTCTATTGTCTAAATTATCACACCGCATCCGCCAACTTACCTTCTTCCTATAATGCATCCTCTTGCCATCTCTTTTCCAGGTAAGCAAAGCTCATGCACCTAGTCATCCATAATTTAAAAGAAAAAAGGATTCCTCATACAAGATCACCTTATTCCATTGTTCTATGGTCAAGATCTGATGATCGTGGGCTGTGGTACGCAACATGATTCCTTGTGTGCTTTGATCCATTTCTATCATAGCTGACAGTTTTTTTTAGCAATCTTTGCTACCAAAGCTTTTCTATGGGATCTAACAAGATAGGTTAGCCTTCATTACCCCCATGCATCAATGAGCTTTGGTCACCCATGACCCTGTTGTCAGTACAATCATTATCCTTCATTTGGCAGGTAATAACCGTTGCATGCTGAGAACATCCCATAAGATCTGCCATTTTACTTGTGCTCTGACCAAGTCGTCAAGCCATGAAATCTTGGCCCCTGTCAAAGTCGCGCAGATCCTTGCCTATTCTTCCTACTTCCAACACATCTACAGTACTTCAAAACTTTTCACTTGATGCATAATATATCCCACCTTTTAACGATTGTCATCATCAATAAATAATAAATGTTAATTACTTTTCTGAAACACCAGATTATTACATAAAATCTCAAAAGCTATTAAATATATGATTTACCATTTATAAGGAAGAGAAACTTCCCCCTCATCGCCACAATGATTGCCATATAGACCTCATTCCGGGGGCAAAGCCTACTCATGGGCGTGTCCACCCTTTGTCTCTCCCGGAGACAGATGCTATGTCCAAATACATCAGGGAGAATTTGGCAAGGGGGTTTATCAGGAAGTCAGTGTCTCCTGCTGGGGCAGGTTTCTTTTTCGTTCAAAAGAAGAATGGAGAGTTACGTCCCTGCATTGATTATAGGTGTTTGAATGTGATCACTATTAAAAATAAATATCCTTTGCCTTTAATCTCCGAGCTCTTTTATAGGCTGCAGGGTGCTAGGATATTCACGACGTTGGACTTGCGTGGGACATATAATCTACCATTAAAGAAATAGGAGAATCCAGGATATCTATAAACAGAAAGATAGTGAGGAAACACTTAGCTAACATAAATGAATTCAAGTCTCCAGGTCCAGATGAATTACACTCAAGAGTACTGAAGGAGATAGCGGAAGAAATTGTTGAACCACTCTCCATAATCTTTGAAAATTCTTGGAGAACAGGAGAAGTCCCAGAAGACTGGAGAAGAGCAAATGTTGTTCCTATCTTCAAAAATGTGAAGAAGGTGGACCCAGGGAACTATAGGCCAGTTAGTCTGACTTCTATGCCAGGAAAGATCTTTGAACAAATTATTAAACAACATGTATGTAATTACTTGGATAAGAATGAAGTGATTAACCAGAGTCAGCATGGGTTTGTAACTAATAACTTAATTTCCTTCTATGACAGAATCACTGACTGGGTGGATCAGGGAAATGTTGTAGATATAGTATACCTTGACTTCAGCAAAGCATTTG
The DNA here is from genome assembly GCA_033576555.1 of Oophaga sylvatica. Lineage (NCBI taxonomy): Eukaryota > Metazoa > Chordata > Amphibia > Anura > Dendrobatidae > Oophaga > Oophaga sylvatica. The sequence continues at coordinate 559,047,198 of JARQOD010000003.1, forward strand.
ACAAAGTATCTCACACAATCCTTATTGGAAAAAAATGACTAAGTATGGAATAGACAAGGCAACTGTTAGGTGGATTCATAACTGGCTCAGTGATTGGACCCAAAGAGTGATCGTAAATGGCTGCACATCCAGTTCGAAGAATGTCTCAAGAGGGGTACCACAGGGCTTTGTCCTGGGCCCTGCAATGTTCAACATCTTTATCAATAATTTAGATGAAGGAATTGAGGGTAAACTGATTAAATTTGCTGATGACACAAAGCTAGGAGGGATAGCTAATACTAGAGAAGAGAGAGAGAGAGGATTCAAAAAGATATAAATAAACTGGAGCAGTGGGCAGCAACTAACAGAATGGTTTTTAACAGGGAAAATGCAAAGTACTACATCTGGGCAATAAAAATGAAAAAGTATATACAGAATGGGAGGAATAGGGCTAAGTAACAGCACATGTGAAAAAGACTTGGGTATACTAATAGATCAGAGACTGAACATGAATCAACAGTGTGATGCAGCAGCAAAAAAGGCAAATACAATTCTGGGATGTATTAACAGAAGCATACAGTCTAGATCACGTGAAGTCATTATTGCCCTCTACTCTTCTTTGGTCAGACCTCATCTGGAATACTGTGTCCAGTTTTGTGCACCACATTTTAAAAAAGATATCAACAAACTGGAGCAAGTTCATAGAAGAGTGACCAGAATAGTGACCGGTCTGCAAACCATGTCCTATGAGGAACGGTTACAGGATTTGGGAATGTTTAGCTTGCAAAAAAGAAGGCTGAGAGGAGACTTAATAGCTGTCTACAAATATCTCAAGGGCTGTCACACTGTAGAAGGATCATCTTTATTCTCATTTGCACAAGGAAAGACTAGAAGCAATGGGATGAAACTAAATTGGAGGAGACACAGATTAGATATTAGAAAAAACTTTTTGACAGTTAGGGTGATCAATGAGTGGAACAGGCTGCCAGGACAGGTGGCAAGTTCTCCTTCAATGGAAGTCTTCAGAGGCTGGACAGACATCTGTCTGGGATGATTTAGGGATTCCTGCTTTGAGCAGGGGGTTTGACCAGATGAACCAGGAAGTCCCTTCTAACTCTACCATTCTATGATTCTATGATCTCATTTGTATACATGAAGGGGATGAATGGAAGACCGCCTTTAATACCCGAGACGGTCATGAGTACTTGATAGAAAAATAACTCGGCACTCAGCTTGAGTATATTATGCGTTGGGGTATTTTATTCACAGTAGTAACAAGAAACGTTTCGGTCCTGCATCATGGACCTTCATCAGTCACAGATACTACTGAATGGGAGTTAATCCATAGAGGGAGAAGAAGGAAGGGAGCTGGACACAGCCAATGGTGATAGTGGAGTGAATGATCATAGACAATAAAAATCTCTGTAGCGCCGGTTACCTGTTCCGGCTGTGAGGAGAGATCTTTATGTGGGATGCGGCATCCACCGCAAGTCCAAGCATGAGTACTTGGTCACGCCATTCAGTCTCTGCAATGCTCCCGCAGTCTTTCAAGATTTCGTGAATGACATTTTTCGGGAATTATTATCCACATCTGTGGTGGTATATCTGGATGACATCCTCATCTATTCCCCAGATGTTGACACTCACTGTAAGGATGTCTGTAAAGTGTTTGAGCTCCTACACTCTAATTCCCTTTTTGCCATACTGGAGAAATGCGTGTTTGAGCAAGAGTCCTTACCATTTCTGGGATGCATCATTTCGGCCAAGGGGTTAGCTATGAACCTTGCCAAGCTAGAGTTGGTGTTGAACTGGCAGGAACCGCATTCCCTTAAAGTGGTGCAGCGCTTTTTGGGATTCATAAATTATTACCGCTAGTTCATCCCTCACTTCTCCACTCTAGCAGCTTCATTGGTTGCCCTCACCAAGAAGGGAGCTAATCCTAGACAGAGGACTGAGGAGGTCTCCAAGGGTCTTTACCTCCCTAAAGTCTAATTTCGCTAGTGCGCCAGATCTGCATCGGTCTGATGTAGACAAGCCTTTCATCTTAGAGGTGGATGTCTCTTCCATTGGAGCTGGAGCAGTTCTGTTTCAAAAGGATGCTCAAGGTCAGAAACATCCATGTTTCTTTTTTCTCAAGACCTTTTCTCCAGCGGAGAGGAATTATTCCATCGGGGACAGAGAGCTTCTGGAGGGAGCTCAGCATCCCTTTAAGGTCTTTACGGACCATAAGAATCTTCTTTACCTCCAGACTGCACAACGACTGAATTCTCGCCATCTGAGGATGGGGATGAGCCATGTCTAATAATCCCTTTGGAGAGTCTTTGAACGGTAGCACCAATGTCCCTTGAGCAGGTACCTCCGGGCAAATCCTGTGTGCCTTCTAGTCAGCAGTCGGAGGTTCTCTCGTGGGCACACACCTCCAAATTAGGTGGTCATTTCGGCACTATAAGGACCACTGAACTTCTTGAGAAGTCTTATTAGTGGCCTCGGATGGCGCAAGATGTCAAGGTGTATGTGCAAGCCTGCATCTCATGTGCAAGGATTCGGCCTTCCAGGCAGAGACCTGTGGGCTTGCTCTTTCCTTTGCCTGTGGCGGTTAAGCCCTGGGAGATGGTCGGGATGGACTTTATAGTATTAACACTTTACCATATTAACAAGGTCATTTGAGTAGTCACCGATCATTTCTCCAAGATGGTACATCTGGTTCCTTTGCCTCGTATACTTTCCGCACGGGCTCTGGCGGTATTGTTTATCAAGCATATATTCTGCCTTCACAGGATGCCTGATAAGATTGTCAGTGACCGGGGTCCTCAGGTTGCGTCTTGTTTCTGAGAGAGCTTTGTCGCCTGCTTAGTAAAGAGCTCAATTTGTCGTCTGCGTACCATCCTGAGCCAAATAGGCTGGTGGAGAGGAAAAATCAGTCATTGGTCACTTATCTATGGCATTTTGTGTCCACCTGACATGGCGATTGGTCGTCCCTGTTGCCTTGGGCTGAGTTTGCGTTAAATAATGCCGTATCTGATTCCACGGGCAGACTGCTTTTCTTCTGAACTACTGTCAGCATCCGCGTGTCCCCATGCCCATGCCGTCTCGTCTTCTGACCCGAGGGTGGTGGAATGGGCAGTAGAAGCTCGTGACATCTGGGATCGCACGCAAAATGCAATTAGACTGTCTAAGGAGAGAATGAGGTCTTCCGCCGATGCGCATCGTCATCTGGCTCCAGTCTTTTCCCAGGGAGATTTAGTGTGGCTGTCAGCTCGTAACATCAAGCTGCATGTAGAGTCCACTAAATTTGCTCCTTGCTATTTAGGTCCTTTCAAGGTCCTTGAGCAGGTGAATCCTGTAGTTTATCGCCTCAGTCTTCCGCCTCATCTGAATATCACTGACACACTTTTCATGTGTCGATTTTAAAACCCTTTTATATGACTCGGTATTCTGAGACTCCTGCTGGGGGTTTGGCTACGTCTTCGGATGATTTCGAAGTCAATGCTATTATCGGGTCCAAGGTGGTGTGCGGCAAAAAAGTTTTTTTGGTTGACTGGAAGGGTCATGGACCAGAGGATAGGACCTGGGATCCTATTGAGCACAATTGTGCCTCCCAGCTTATTGCGGCCTTCGAGCGTGGCGAACGCCGCCTGGGGGATTCTAGCGGGGGGTAATGTTAGACATTAGGATTCTCCCGCTGAACGGGATGGATCTCAAGCCTTGTCTGCTTCTCCGGTCTGCCATTCGGTCCCGGCCAGGGCGAGTGCTGCTCAGCATAGACGTCGATCCCAGCGTCTTGATCAGGCTCGTGGTATACGCTTGATTGTTGCTGGCCTTTAAGCCAAGTCTATGGGTACTAGCGACACGTAGGTGCAGTCCTGCGTTCTGGAGTCTAAGTCCAGAGATCACCTTACTGAGCATGTCCGTGATGTGGCGTCTTTTCATTGGTGGTCGGACGCTTATTGCTCTGGTGATGTGGCAGCTCCGGATTGGCCCATGGGTGATGTTTCGGCTGACTGGGCGAGAGTGTTTGGGGTGGAGCCTAATGTATAAAAGGCTCTCAACGGCACACGCGGGCACGCTAGTGTCATTCATGTTTGGTGTGTGTGGGTGGATACTCTACCACTCTGCACAGTTGTGTGTGTCATTTTTCTCTGTGTGTGAACACATTGGCAGGCAGCTTGCACACTGATGTGGCTTTGTACCCTTGGATCAGTGCCAGAGCCTAGTCTGCTAAATGCTTAGGGTGTCGGTTAGGCACAAGCTTAGCAGCTTCAGGACTGGGGTGACTAGCCGCTTGACTTAGCATCTGTTTCAATCACATGTGCTATTGGCACGGTTCAGTTACAGAGCAAGTTCAACCCTTATGACACCTCTCAGTTTAGGCAATAGGGTACTGTTTCTAGTGTCAATAGAAGCCATCTCTCGGCACAGCATCTGCTTCATTCCCGTGTGCAGTTAGCACAGTTTAGTGGCAGAGCAAGCGCAACCCACTTGCTACATCCCTGTGACGTTAACAGGGTATTGCACTTAATATTCTTTGGTGCAGTATCTCTCCTTGAATTAATGGAGCTTGGTACTCTGTTCCTACCACTCTGTGTGATGTTTAAGACATTGTGGTCCAGGAATCGCTCACTGTTTAGTTCCGTCATCGCCCACACTAGCAGCAGATTCATCTCTGCACGGTGGACCCCGGGTTGTGATTGCACTTTATTTATATTTTTATTTAGTGCAATCTACCAACCCTAACAGCGACATCTACTTCAAAGGTTCTCCTCTTGTACAGTTTATTTTATTACTTTTAATGTCATTAGGTGCAAGTTTCACACTGCAATAATTAGGGCAAAAGTAGCAAGGTTTCAAAAGATCAATGGTCTTCAAATTGCAAGGTATAACCCCTGAATGACCCGGAACTGAGCCTCTTGTAGTCTGGCAGTGATCCATACAAGGCCAGTTAGAAAAAAAAACACAAACTCAATTAGAACATATAGGATTCTGGTCCTATATTGCATATCGATGCTAGACAGAATGCACAGGTGAGACAGGAAAAGACGTTTGTCATTATATTTTTTCTTTTTAGTTACTGTTACATTAAAAAAACTTACACTTATTGAAAGTGAAATAAATGCAGCAGGTTATTTATGGTGAAACAGTATGAAAATATGAAGCAAAAAATATTCTAGAAATTACTTTTTTCTATATGTGTGCTGACAAAAATGATGCGGTAATGTATAGTTCATCCCTCCCAAAGAAAATCAAAATAACAAAAAAACAACAATTCTGCTGTACAAAAACATACCACGTCAAATAAAGAAATAAAATAATTTTGTCTTCAAAAATGGAAAGAGGCAAAAATCTTTAGAAAAATGGATTTTATCAAAGTTATAATTTATCCACTGAAGAGGTGACATTTTACTGATCACGAAGACTTCCACTGGCCACAAAAATGGAGACTTACAGTTTAAATGGAGTAGTGGTCGAGAAAGCACCAAAAATACACATACGTATACATGAAAGAATACTGTCAAAAAGTACAATGGTTATTTTTAGAGATGAGCAGATCAACCAATTGGGGCAGATTAGTTTGAATTAATCTGGGAGATTGTTTAGATCCAAATAACTTTGTTTCATAGAGAATCTAACCCCATTGGCGTGAGGGAAGGAAAGGAATTAAAAACATGGAAAACCTTCATACTTTTTTACCTGTTCTTATACCTTTTATGCCATCTTCAATGTAGATCCCCAGTCTATTGTGCCATCTTAAGCCAGTCTGAAGCCTGTGATTGGCCTCATGCGGTCACATGAGGGGGTGCACACATCACAATGTGTGTTGCCCCCTTATGTGACTGCGTGAGGTTAATTTCTGGCCTCAGATTGACGCCAAGCTGAGGTGTTCTGTACGTTAGACCTGAGATTAGCCTCAGCACTCGAATGGAGTGGCAGAAGAACAGAAGACCAACACAGAAGACCTGTGAGCTGAAATGGAGGCTGAAGTGGAGTTGAGGTAAGAATAGGTGAGAAAACGTGATTCTAACGTTATTTTTTAATTTTACAATCTTCTCTGCCCTTAAAAGAGTCTAAAAAAATGGTGGGTAGTTGGATTAGAACAAATCATACCTCATTCAATAAGTTATTAATTGATTTGCTCATCTCAAATTGTTTTTAATTAAAAAATAAAACATTTAGGGTAATAATAACATCCATTAATGTGCCCATTTAATGAAGTACTCTCATCTATACTTTTTTTTAATTAAATGAGATAATATGTGCATGTAATGTAGTGTGAATGCATTAAGATGCTCACCAATTGCCGCTTTCTCCGGTCATTCTTCTCCTCTTCTCAGTGATGTCACCTCTCTGTGGACTCTCAGGGTCACGCTTTGCTCTGCATGAGTCAGAAGTGGCTTTTACAATGTATGCTTATGAGGCATCAGATCAAGGCTCCATACTCTTTCATTGTAAAAGAGACTTCTGACTCAAGCATAGAGTTAGTCAGCTAGTCCGAATCTCGGTGACGTCACTGAGAAGCGAAGCAGAACGATGCTGGACACCGAAGAGAGCTGCGGTCGGCGAGTATATTAATACACTCATACTACATTACATGCACATATACATAGATTTAAAAAAATATGTAGATTGGAGTACTTCTTTAAGTTAGAAGGAAGAAAATCAAACATTGAATTAAAAGGCAACACTCACTACTTCCAGAGAGACATGGATTGCACGTCCCCCAAGTGATGGAGGTATATTGAAGTCATGATGAGTAGACAGACCACCCACCTAGTGTCTGAGCAGAAAACAGATATAAAAGCAACACCTTGAAATGAAGAATACCTTATAACGAAAAAGTAGGTGCTGGAATGACAAGAAACTCATCCTAATTGATGATTCCGGCTCTGCTGGCTTCTCGACTTAATAAGATGAATAGCACTTGAGACTTGGGGACTGAATAGAGGAGAGAAGCACTGCCAAGGAAAATGGTAATAGATACTTCGGTATCATAAACATCTGGCTCACATCATTTCTTTGTAACCTCTTGCGTCGCACACTACACTTTGATGTACACCGGCTTGTGATGTCATTTAGTGTAAATTAATTTTAACTTGTTGGTAGAAGTATTTTTGCTCCCGTATGGTTGCTGGTCATCATTACCAGTAGAGGTTTACTTTGGATGGGAATGTCTGAGGTTCACAAAGTGCAATTGACTGTGTATTTATTAATGTGGTTAGCTCCATGGTTTGTCAGTATGAAGTATTGTTAAAGAAACCCAGTGTCTGAGTCATTCAGTTAGGATTTAAGTATGTTTTTTAATATGCGCCAGTGAGTCGTGCACCATAGAAATCGATATATTCAGATTACATAGTGACACAGAAATTTGATGGTGCCACCTGCATACAACCCTGTCCACTGCAACAGCCTGATATATTGCTGATTACAAAGATGATATGAATTTTATATAGAACGGGATTCACTTTCTTTTTAATCAGAAATTCCTTGGCGGGGAGTTTAACCCATAGTGTGGTATAAAAAGTGGCATACATAGGCAGTCTGCGCAGATCAGTTCTGAAACAAAAAGATCCTTTGTGCCTCACATGGCAAATACATAGAAACAAGTATTGTTGGTAAGTGTAGTGTAGATGATCTACAGTGGCCATATGATATTCTTATATCAGGAGACCTGGGGGACACAGGGCTTAAAGCAAATGAGTGACACTAATTTGGAAGGTAAATAAAACAATGGCCCAGACTCTATGTCCCCATACTCAGGGCGCAAAGGAGGACCCTATGACTTAGAAGAGATGCTAAGCCCGAATTCTGGTACTAAGTGGTTATGTGGAAGAAGTGTAGTTTTTGCGCAGGAATTTGGGGGGAGGAGTAAAGGAACATAATGGTTTATAGGGTTACTGGATTTGTGGGTAGGAGGGTTCCATATGGGGGGTATAAAAGGAGGGGTGACGTATGGGACGGACATCCATTCTTCAGCAGTGGACTTTGTACACGGAGCATTTTATTATGCTTTTTGCTTATATATTCATATCCCAGAGCATTTTACAGACATTATTAGTGCTGTCCCCATTGGATCTCACAATCTAATTTCCTTATCAGTATGTCTTTGGAGTGTGGGAGAAAGCAGGAGTACCTGGAGGAAATCCACGCAAACACTGGGAGAACATACAAACGCCTTGCAGATGTTGTCCTTGGTGGGATTTGAACCCAGGACCACTGAGCCACCATGCTGCCCATTATTTTAAATTTGCACAGCAGTCTGGGACAATTCATGAGCTGTTATCTAGTAGAGGACAACCCCTTTTAACATGTTTTTTTAACGTTGTCTAAAATGGTTAGATTTTGTCTCTGTGTTTTGTGTTGTTCCCTCCCGTGTAGATAGATATCCTATGTGATGAATGTTAGATTGTTGGGAATCTACCAATTAATTCTGATATCCCAATCCCACATTGATTGCTACCTGCAGGACTACAGTAATGAGGATGGGTATGGAGGGGTGGCCAAGTGTGCAAACTCTCGAACCTTATATTTCTTGCTCTAACATGACTGTTACTAACTTCCAGAGTTATATGAAGTGGAAGGATGTCCAACTGTCACTTGATACAAACTCCTCTTCATGGTGGACATGCTGGTAAAGAATAAGTAAGGACTTGAAATCCCTCAAAATTTTGTTTGAAACAATTTATACTTAAAAAAATACATTTGTGTAATGTGCTATCATTAAAAGTTTCAAACGTTTCCATTGCTATTAGCCAGAGAGGAGTGAATCTTTTTGAAATTCAAATTTGCCAAATTTTCCCAAGAAATTTGATTTGCGGCTAATCTAAAGTATCCAAAAGCCTCCAGTTGTCCTGAAAAGTCACACATGAGTGACTGAATTGCAGCAGCACTCAAGCCTGCATTCACATGTTGCAGCCGCAGTTTACATAATCTGAGCAAAAATGTTTTGGTTTTGGTTCTTCTGCCATTGAGGCAAAAAAATAAATACCACATTACCAGAACATGTGAACACAGCCTAACCACACTCATATATCCAAAGATACAAAAATAGTTATGCAAATAATATTTTATTAAATATTGATAAGCATACTAAAAACATTAAAAGTAGATCTCAAAATGCAAGAAGCTTCAAAAACAGCTGGAGACGAAAAATAGAAAATGCAAAGTGCAAAATAATGATATTGTGAATTTGATGTAAAAGTTAATCAATAATTTCTCAATGCTAGTGGCATCAATATGATGACAGTAAAAAATGCAGTAGTACAAATTGATTAAATACGACATATAAACTATGTTCCAAATTATTATGCAAATTGGTTTTAAGTGACATAGCGTTTTTTTTTTCTTTGTAAATGAAACCCATTGATGGTATTGTGTCTCAGGGTTCTTTGGATCATTGAAATCATTCTCAGATACCTGTGATAATTAGTTTGCCATGTGAGCCCAATAAAAGGAAAACTGGATGTTCCACACTATTAAGCAGGCCAGAGTTTTCAAGTAAAATGGGAAAGAAAAAGGATCTCTCTGCTGCTGAAAAGCATCAAATAGTACAATGCCTTGGTCAAGGGATGAAAACATTACATATTTCCCGAAAACTTAAGCGTGATCATCGTACTGTTAAGAGATTTGTGGCTGATTCTGAGCACAGACGTGTTCGTGCTGATAAATCATAGAATCATAGAATGGTAGAGTTGGAAGGGACCTCCTGGGCCATCTGGTCCAACCCCCTGCTCAAAGCAGGATTCTCTAAATCATCCCAGACAGATGTCTGTCCAGCCTCTGTTTGAAGACTTCCATTGAAGGAGAACTTACCACCTCTCGTGGCAGCCTGTTCCACTCCTTGATCACCCTAACTGTCAAAAAGTTTTTTCTAATATCTAATCTGTGTCTCCTCCCATTCAGTTTCATCCCATTGCTTCTAGTCTTTCCTTGTGCAAATGAGAATAAAGATGATCCTTCTACAATGTGACAGCCCTTGAGATATTTGTAGACAGCTATTAAGTCTCCTCTCAGTCTTCTTTTTTGCAAACTAAACATTCCCAAATCCTGCAACCGTTCCTCATAGGACATGGTTTGCAGACCAGACACCATTCTGGTGGCTCTTCTCTGAACTTGCTCCAGTTTGTTGATGTCTTTTTTAAAATGTGGTGCCCAAAACTGGACACAGTATTCCAGATGAGGTCTGACCAAAGAGGAGTAGAGGGCAATAATGACCTCACGTGATCTAGACTGTATGTTTCTGTTGATACATCCTAGAATTGTATTTGCCTTTTTTGCTGCTGCATCACACTGTTGACTCATGTTCAGTCTGTGATCAATTAGTATACCCAAGTCTTTTTCACATGTGCTGTTACTTAGCACTATTCCTCCCATTTTGTATATGCTTTTTCATTTTTATTGCCCAGATGTAGTACTTTGCATTTTTCCCTGTTAAAAACCATTCTGTTAGTTGCTGCCCACTGCTCCAGTTTATTTATATCTTTTTGAATCCTCTCTCTCTCTTCTCTAGTATTAGCTACCCCTCCTAGCTTTGTGTCATCAGCAAATTTGATCAGTTTACCCTCAATTCCTTCATCTAAATCATTGATAAAGATGTTGTACAATACAGGGCCCAAAACAGAGCCTTGTGGTACCCCACTTGGGACATTCTTCCAACTGGATGTGCAGCCATTTACGATCACTCTTTGAGTCCGATCACTAAGCCAGTTATGAATCCACCTAACAGTTGCCTTGTCCATTCCATACTTAGTCATTTTTTCAATAAGGATTGTGTGAGATACTTTGTCAAATGCTTTGCTGAAGTCAAGATATACTATATCTACAGCATTTCCCTGATCCACCCAGTCAGTGATTCTGTCATAGAAGGAAATTAAGTTAGTCTGACATGACTTATTAGTTACAAACCCATGCTGACTCTGTTTAATCACTTCATTCTTATCCAGGTATTTACATACATGTTCTTTAATAATTTGTTCAAAGATTTTTCCTGGTATAGAAGTCAGACTCACCGGCCTGTAGTTCCCTGGGTCCACCTTCTTCCCCTTTTTGAAGATAGGAACAACATTTGCTCTTCTCCAGTCTTCTGGGACTTCTCCTGTTCTCCAAGAATTTTCAAAGATTATGGACAGTGGTTCAAGAATTTCTTCTGCTATCTCCTTCAGTATTCTGGGGTGTAATTCATCTGGACCTGGAGATTTGAATTCATTTAGGTTAGCTAAGTGTTTCCTCACTGTCTTTCTGTTTATAGATATCCTGGATTCTTCTATTCCTTTAATAGGACAGTGAAGATCAGTTGATGTTACATTTCCTTTCTGAGAGAAAACAGATGCAAAATAGGAATTTAAAAGTTCAGCCTTCTCAACATCCTTTCTTACCATTTCATCATTTTCATCCTGTAAAAATCCTATAGCATCTTTGACATTTTTTTTACTTTTGATGTATCCTCAAAATCCTTTTTTGTTGCTTTTGACATCTCTTGCAAGTCTTAATTCATTGTCAGCTTTAGATAATCTGATTTGTGCCCTGCAGGTTCTGCAGATGGCATTATATTCTTCTTTAGATATGCCTCCCTCTTTCCATTTGATAAACATTTCTTTCTTCCTTTTTAGCATGTGTTTAAGTTCTGTGTTCATCCATCCTGGTTTCCTTAAATGCTTCCCATTCTTCCCTCTTTTTGGAATTGTTAACAATTGTGCTTTGAGAATCTCATTTTTCAAGATGTCCCATCCTTCCTGGACATTTTTGTCATTAAGGATATCCTGCCATTGGATCCCTCCAATTCTCTTTCTGAGTCCCTTAAAATCTGCCTTTCTGAAATCTAACCTTGACGTCTGAGTTTTCACAGGTCTTCCGCCTCTTGTTATCCAAAATTCTAAATAGCATGGTCACTACCTCCTAGGGTCCCAGCCACTCTTACTTCCTCAACCATTTCCTCCCTGTTTATAAGGATTAGATCCAAGGTAGCAGATCCCCTTGTTTTCTCCTCTACCTTTTGAAAGATAAAGTTGTCAGCAAGAGAGGATAAGAATTTCCTTGACCTGTTAGTTTTGCCTGAGAGAGATTCCCAACAAATGTCTGGATAGTTGAAATCTCCCATGACCACTATGTCATATTTTTTGGAGAACTTGGACATTTGATGCATAAAGAGTTCATCCATATCTTCAGCTTGCATAGGCGGCCTGTAGTAAATGCCTACAATGGTGTCCTTTCCATTGTTCTGTCCTTGTATTCTTACCCAAACAGTTTCCATAGAACTCCCAGTCTCTGAAGCGTCAATCTCTGTGCAGATATACGCTTTTCTAACATACAATACTACACCTCCTCCTCGCTTATCAAGTCTGTTTCTTGCAAATAAGTTGTATCCTTCTAGCCTTGTATTCCAATCATGTGTATCGTCCCACCAAGTTTCAGTGATTCCAATGACATCATACTTCTTCTCCTGCGTTAGTAGTTCCAATTCTCCTTGTTTGTTGCCCATGATTTGTGCATTTGTATAAAAACATTTTAGTTTGTGATTTGTTTCTCTTCCTCCAATATTTTTATTATTTAGATTGTTTTGTCTTCGTTCTTCCTTTCCACTTCTAATAGCCGAGTTCTCAATAGCATTTGTCAGGTGTATGGATTTTTCTGGCGTTTTGCTTCCCTTCCCACATTGTTCTAGTTTAAAGCTCTCCTGATGAGTGTAGCAAGGCGACTTCCAAATACATGTTTTCCAGTCTTCGTAAGGTGCACCCCATCTCTAGCAAGTAGTCCATCGTATAGGTAATTCACTCCGTAATCCAGAAATCCAAATCCTTGCTGAAGGGCACCATCGACGTAGCCAGTTATTCACCTGCAGAATCTTCTTCCACCTCCTTGTTCCATGGCCATCCACTGGAAGGATGGATGAGAAGACCACCTGCGCACCCAGTTCTTTCACTTTCAGGAAGGTTTCTGCCAGGCAAGTTCATCGGATTAAGAGAGCAGCTGCTAAAAAGCTATTACAAACCAGCAAACAGATATTTGAAGCTGCTGGTGCCTCTGGAGTCCCTCGAACCATAATGTGTGGGATCCTTCAAAGGTTTGCTGTGGTGCATAAACCTACGATTCGGCCACCCTTAAACAGTGCTCACAAGCAGAAACGGTTGCAGTGGGCCCAGACATACATGAAGACTAATTTTCAAACAGTCTTGTTTACTGATGAGTGTTGAGCAACCCGGGATGGTCCAGATGGATGGAGTAGTGGATGGTTGGTGGATGGTCCAGATGGATGGAGTAGTGGATGGTTGGTGGATGGCCACCATGTCCCAACAAGGCTGCGACGTAATCAAGGAGGTGGAGGAGTCATGTTTTGGGCCGGAATCATAGGGAAACAGCTGGTAGGGCCCTTTAAGGTTCCTGAAGGTGTGAAAATGACCTCTGCAAAGTATGTAGAGTTTCTGACTGACAACTTTCTTCCATGGTATAAAAAGCTGAAACGTGCCTTCAGGAGCAAAATCATCTTCATGCATGACAATGCACCATCTCATGCTGCAAAGAATACCTCTGAGTCATTGGCTGCTATGGGCATAAAAGGAGATAAACTCATGGTGTGGCCACCATCTTCCCCTGACCTCAACCCTATAGAGAACCTTTGGAGTATCATCAAGCAAAATATCTACGAGGGTGGGAGGTAGTTCACTTCAAGGGCCTGTGCACACGTTGCGGATTCCTAGTAGTTTTGCCATGGTTTTTCGCGGCGGAAACGCCGCGAAACCGCGGCAAAACCGCTTACACAATACAACTCATTATGGCCTATGGGATTCCGCAATGCTGTGGAAGAATCCGCAGCATGCTCATTCTTTTTTGCGGAACCGCGGCGATTCCGCCGCCATAGGAATGCATTGAACCGATTACTTTCCGCATGTGGCTGTGCCCACCATGCGCAAAGTGAGCGGTTCATGTGCTGATGGTACCCAGGGTCCGGAGGAGAGGAGACTCTTCTCCAGGCCCTGGGTACCATATCCATGTAAAAACAATAATTAAAATAAAAAATAGTGATATTCTCACCTTCCGGCGGACCCCGCAGCTTTCCCGCCTCTCAGCGATGCTCCCGCCAACTCCCGTTCCCAGTAATGCATTGCGAGAATCACCCCAGATGACGTAGCGGTCTCGCGTGATGCTACGTCATCGGGGTGATTGTCGCAAAGGACGCCTGGGAACGAGATTGGCCGGGAGCGTCGCTGAGAGGCGGGAAAGCTGCGGAAGGTGAGAATATCATTATTTATTATTTTTTTAATTATTTTTAACATTAGATCTTTTTACTATTGATGCGGCATAGGCGGCATCAATAGTAAAAAGTTGGTCACACTTGTCAAACACTTGTTTGACTCGTGTGACCAACCTGTCAGATTGCTTGTAAAACGCTAGCATTCTGCAAGCTAATTACGCTTGCAAAACGCTAGTTTTTAGCGGGAATACGCATACCTATAATATGCGTATTTCCCGCGGCAGGGAGGTGCAGAATTGCCGCGGAAATTTCCATGGCAATTCCGCAACGTGTGCACATAGCCCAAAACAGCAGCTCTGGGAGGCTTCATGCAAAGAAATGCAAGAAGAAAACTCTCCAAAAACTCATAAGTTCAATGGATGAGAGAATTGTCAAGGTGATATCAAAGAAGGGTTCCTATGTTAACATGTAACTTGGCCTGTTAGGATGTTTTGGAGTTAAGTAGCTTTTTTGATCAGTGAAAGTGACCTCCTAATGCTGCAAATTCCACAAATGAGCATATTCAGTTCTTTAACCCTTAGTGACAGAGCCATTTTGCAGCCTAACCCCTCTCTGACATTAGATGTACTATCCCGTCCATAAAACCCATGACAATCTGACCATGGACGGGATAGTACGTCATAGGCGATCAGCTGCGCTCCCTCCGGGAGCGCAGCTAATCGCCTCTGGGTGTCAGCTGATTATCACAGCTGACACCCGTGACTGTGTGTCAGGAGCGGTCACGGACCGCTCCCGGCACATAAACCCCTTGCACACCGCGATCAAACATGACGCGGTGTACTGAGGGCACAGGGGAGGATCGCGCAGGGTGGGGCCTCCCTGCGCGCCCCCCTGAGACCCTCAGAGCAGCGCGATGTGATCGCGCTGTTTTGAGGGCTTCCTCCTTCCCAGGACCCGGATCCAAGATGGGGCCGGGTCCTGGAGGGAGGCGGCTTCCTCAGTGCCTGCTGAGAGCAGGCACTGAGAAGCCTGCTGCACTGCCTGAGCGATCGCTGGTGTGACAGAGTGCTGTGCAAATAAAAAAAAAGCAATAAAAGTACACATATTTGGTATCGCCGCATCCGTAACGACCCCCCCTATAAAACTGTCCCACTAGTTAACCCCTTTAGTGAACCCCTTAAAAAAAAACAAAAAACAAAGCAAAAGATCAATGCTTTATCATCGTACCGCCGAACAAAAAGTGGAATAACACGCGATCAAAAAGACCGATATAAAAAAACATGGTACTGCTGAAAACGTCATCTTGTCCCGCACAAAAAACGAGCTATAATACAGCATCATCAGCGAAAAAATAAAAAAGTTATAGCTCGCAGAATAAAGCGATGCAAAAATAATTATTTTTTATATAAAATTGTTTTTATTCTATAAAAGCACCAAAACATAAAAAAATGATATAAATGAGGTATCGCCATAATCGTACTGAC
Organism: Oophaga sylvatica; assembly: GCA_033576555.1. NCBI lineage: Eukaryota > Metazoa > Chordata > Amphibia > Anura > Dendrobatidae > Oophaga > Oophaga sylvatica. The sequence goes on from JARQOD010000003.1 coordinate 559,062,840, forward strand.
CAGAAGAATAAAACTGCTTTATCAATTTTACCACACGCAGAACGATAAAAACGCCTCCCCCAAAAGAAATTCATGAATTGCTGATTTTTGTTCATTCTAACCTCCCAAAAATCGAAATAAAAAGCGATCAAAAAATGTCACGTGC
>JARQOD010000003.1:559063084-559141061 GCA_033576555.1 Oophaga sylvatica
TTATGCTTGTAGAAAATTAGCAGAGGAGTGTTGGTCGCATCATGACTTAGACAACCTTACTTATATTATTATTGCTGACAAATAGCAAGCATGACCACTCTGGATCAAAAAGTATACAGCTTGGGGAATCTGTACATAAGTTCAAAGTACACAAAGACTCCCTGAAAAAGTGCACAATAAAACTGACCTGACAATTGCTTGCAATGTGATCAAGAATATCACCATAAACACTTGGTGTATAGGTGTGAATTAAAGGGGAAGAAGCTTAAGAAGTTTCTTTTTGTCTGAGGTACGAGGTCACAAGGTTACAGGACAGTTCAAGGAAGTTTTTTTTTTAATCTGTGCCAATTAACATGGCACAATAATGTACTTGACAACATTTTAAAATAAGCTCATAAAATGTTGGCTTTAATACGTAACTAGTGATGGGCGAGTAGCATCGTTGCTCGGGTCTGCCCGAGCATGCTCGGGTGATCTCCAAGTGTTTTGGTGTGCTCGGAGTTTTCGTGTTTTGTCATCTCAGCTGCATGATTTGCAGCTGCTAGATAAGCTGAATACATGTGGGAATTCCTTAACAAACATGCATTTACACGCACATCACTATATGTAACCATTGACTTCGACAGATATCATCAAGATGTATATGAGACATCAGGGTTCACTCATTGGAGACTGGTTTAAAAAATAAAAGAAGCAACAAGCTCTCTCTCTTAATTCCTGCAGCTTCAGTTCCGACACTATACTTATACCTTCTCTGATGATCTCTACTTCTGGTTCCACCTTGATTCACAGGACACGGCCTTCATCATTTTCTAAATCAGACTAAAGGCACTGTCACACTTAGCGATCGCACCAGCGATCACGACAACGACACAACCTGGTGAGATCGCTATGTGGTCTCTAGTTAGATTCCAAACACATCTCATCACGATCTGTATAACGACCTCTGCGGTCATTGGGAAAACCTAGTCCCGACTGCGACGCTGGTAAAGTCATTCATAAAGGGTGCCACACTCAGCCATTCAGACTCACCAGCGGGACACCAACGACCAAAAAACGGCTCAGAACGTTCATAAGCGATCAGCGACATCTCAGCAGGGGCCACATCGCTGCCACATGTCACACACAGCTAAGTCGCTAACGAGATCGCTACTGCGTCATAAAATCGGTGACGCATTAGCATCTCGTTAGCGATCTCGCTTAGTGTGACAGTACCTTTAGTTGCTAAAAAAATCACTGACAAACAATCCTGTTTTAATGTTCAAACTAACCTTCACCCTAACCAGCCCTTAAATTGGCTGCCTCTTGTCTGATAAGACATCTTGCGTGGAGAGTTACTACTGCATTTTGGTCGGTACAGTTGCCAAAGTGTTATACACATATCCTGGGTCTGTTCTCTACTCCCCGGTCCACTAATCCTTCTTGTGTTCCATGTCAGACGTTGCAAATAGACCAGGGTGCTCCCATGTGTTGAACTTCTAGGCCTATAAAAGGCCTACCATGACACACATCTGTGTCATGGTCTTAAGAATTTAATTTGTCTGTGCACAGCTCTCTGTCAGTGGTCTCCATGATATTCCTGGTTGCCTGAAACTTCCAGTCCTTCAGATGACTGCCTGCAGCTTTCAGAACCTCTGCCACCTGTCTGTGGTTTCCAGGGTGCCTTCTGGCTGCCTGCAGCTTCCAACACTTCAATTATCTGTCTGTCTGTGGCTTTCAGTACCTCTGCTACCTCTCTATGGTCTCAAGAACATGTTCTGTCTGCCTGCAGTTTCCAGTATCTCTGTTTCTTGTTCCTGGTCTTCCAGGATCTTTGCTCTTGTTCACCTGTGGCTTTCAGGACTTCTGCTACCCTTTTGTGGTCTCCTAGACATCTCTGGTATGCCTGAAGCCTCCAGCACCTCTGCTACTGTAACGGGTCTGGGAGGCGGAACCTCTGAGCTACTATACAAAGGGGCAGTCCTTGTAAGGGAGCGGGTGGCGACCAGAGTGGACGGGCAGGTAGTCACCGCAGATAACCGGGGTAGTCTCTGGATGAACGGGCAGGAGGTCACGGCAAGTGACCGGGGCAGTCTCTGGATAAGTAGGCAGGAGGTCACGGCAAGTGACCGGGGCAGTCTCTGGATGAGTGGGCAGGAGGTCACGGCAAGTGACCGGGGCAGTCTCTGGATGAGTAGGCAGGAAGTCATGGCAAGTGACCGGGGCAGTCTCTGGATGAGTGGGCAGGAGGTCACGGCAAGTGACCGGGGCAGTCTCTGGATGAGTGGGCAGGAGGTCACGGCAAGTGACCGGGGCAGTCTCTGGATGAGTGGGCAGGAGGTCACGGCAAGTGACCGGGGCAGTCTCTGAATGAGTGGGCAGGAGGTCACGGCAAGTGACCGGGGCAGTCTCTGGAAGAAGGTAGATACGACCTGTGATGGCTGAGCCTCCCGGTAGGCTAGCAGGACGATAGAAGATGAGCGCTCCCAGGTGAGCGAGCGAGAGTCACTGGAATAGCAGAAGATCACAGCCCGTGACGGCAGAGCCTCCAGGTAGGCCAGCAGGCAGGTAACAGATGAGCGCTCCCAGGTGAGCGGGCGAGAGCCACTGGAATAGCGGAAGATCCCAGCACGTGACGGCAGAGCCTCCAGGTAGGCCAGCAGGCAGGTAACAGATGAGCGCTCCCAGGTGAGCGGGCGAGAGCCACTGGAATAGCGGAAGATCACAGCACGTGATGGCAGAGCCTCCAGGTAGGTTAGCAAGCAGGTAACAGACAGCAACCTGGCAGGAATCAGACAGGTATCTGGCAATGACCCTGAGGACTGAAGCAGAGTAGTGAACAGTGCAACAACATTGCTCGGGCACCTCCATTTTGGAGGAGGTGCCTTATGTAAGGTGAAGTCCTCCGGCCATTGGCCGGGGACTCCTTAGGACGACTAAGCCCAGTGGCAGGAAAGGAGCGCGCGCCGACAGCAGAGCGGCAGGAGGACGCCGGACCCGGAGCAGAGGGGTGAGGGGAACAGCGTCCCTGCCTGGCAGAGGGCAGGGACGCCGGCGCTACAGCTACTAGTTCCTGGTCTTTCAGGACCTCTGCTAACTATCTGTGATCTCCAGGATATCTCCTGTCTGCCTGTGGCTTCCAGAACTTCTGCTACCTGTCTGCATTTCCCATATGTTTCAACTGCGAGCTGCACCAATGTCCGTGGTCCGTGTGCCCACTCGGACCTTGGACTTCAAGAATCCATCTCACCTAGTAAGACCTTGACACAAAGTCATCATCTAATAATCTGGCAAGCACAGAGCATGGCTCAAATTTTAATTAGTAGGATTTGTGCAAGATATTTGCTTGGTGTTAAATGGGCAAATATTGCATGCAGAATGCAGTGGCATCCATCTTGGACAATGTCATATCGGACAGGGGAGTATTTGTACAGAACCCCTCTCAGAAACTGCACATACAATAGTCTAATAATATACTTCTAGTACCTCAGTTGCTCCCATTAAGAGATTAAACAATGCTATAAGAGTAAAACTGGTCAAACTTGACGATTTCTATGGGAGCGGCTGACCATCAAATTTATATACGGACCTCCTGAATCTCCTGATAGATGCTGTTAGTGAAGAAAAGGGATCAGGTAATTTTAAATTCAATGTCTATTCTCATTCTTCTCTCTGGAGATAAGTTAATTATGCACCACGTAGTGAGGGCACCACATAGTGAAAAAGAAAAAAACAAAAAGGGCCCCCATGCCTTTAATATTAAATTAATGTACAAGAGCACAATACTCTATGGCCACTACACAAACACATACATACACGACACGTCAGCATACTGTGATTAATGAATGCATGAACTACATTGTTTCTGTAAACGTTAAAAACGTAAGGTACTTACTGTATATACCCATGTATAAGCTGAGATTTTCAGCCCATTTTTTAGGGCTGAAAGTCCCCCTCTCGGCTTACACGCGGGTCATATACGGGGGAGCGGGGGTGTCGGATTATACTCACCTCTCCGCCGCCGCGGTCTCTGCAGCCCCCCTGCTTCTCCCACGATCTCCGGCTCCTTCCTGCAGCGGTCACATGGCACCGCTCATTAAAGTCATGCACATATTCATGACTTTAATGAGCGGTACTATGTGACCGCTGTAGGAAGGAAGCGCTGCTGAGAGCGCCGGGAGAAGAGGAGAGGCTGCAGGGACGCGCGGCGGAGAGGTGAGTACAGCGATATTTACCTGTCTTCTCTCCACCGCTGTGTTGCGTCCTCGTCTGACTCCTCTGGCGGTGAATGATCAGCAGAGGGCGCGATGATGTCATTAGTGAGCGCCGCGCCCCCTGCCAGATCATTCACTGCCGAGGACCAGGAAGAGGACGCAGCGCTGCGGTGCAGAGAGGACAGGTAAATATCACAGGTGCCGGGGTTCTGAGTGAGCGGTGACGCCGGCACCTGTCCCCCAGCGACGAGAGGTGAGTATGTCATTTTTTTATTTTTTTTGCAGCAGCATATGGGGCATAATCTGGAACATATGGGGGCATAATATGGAGCATATGGGGGCATAATATGGAGCATATGGGGCATAAGCTGTGGAACATATGGGGGCATAATATGGAGCATATGGGGGCATAATATGGAGCATATGGGGGCATAAGCTGTGGAACATATGGGGCATAATATGGAGCAATGGGGGCATAATATGGAGCATATGGGGGCATAAGCTGTGGAACATATGGGGGCATAATCTGGAGCATATGGGGCAAAATATGGAGCATATGGGGGCATAATATGGAGCATATGGGGGCATAAGCTGTGGAACATATGGGGGCATAATATGGAGCGTATGGGGGCATAAGCTGTGGAGCATATGGGGGCATAATCTGTGGATCATACTAGGCATAATCTGTGGAATATATGGGGGCATAATCTGGAGCATATGTGGGCATAATCTCTGAAGCATATTGGGCATAATCTGGAGCATATAGGGGCATAATCTGTGCAGCATATGGGGGCATAATCTGTGGAGCATCATATGGGGGCATAATCATTTTTCACCCTAGGCTTATACGCGAGTCAATACGTTTTCCCAGTTTTTTGTGGCAAAATTAGGGGGGTCGGCTTATACACGGGTCGGCTTATACATGAGTATATACGGTAGTTTACCTTTTGTGATCAAGATTAGAAATGAAAAAGACAACCAACCTTGTCATGGTTTACCTTTATTTTGGATGGTGCCTACATCTAGTGACTCACTCACTCTGATTTTCTAGGCCTCAAGTTAACTGGGGAAGAAATAGTAGAAATTATGTATTCATTAATTGCAGTGTGCTGACGCACAGTGTATGTATTTGTGAGGTAACGGACATAAACAGGACAAAGTTCATGGGACTAATCACCCTGAGCGGTAGATCCAGGGAGCCTGTATTGGAAGAAATAAGATGCGGAACCACTGAACAGGTCTCTACCTGCTGACCAGGTCTGTGGCGACAAGCTAGACTGTGGCAAAGTAGGGTGAAACAGTGTTCTTCACCGGCCCTTGAGTAGACTACAGTGGAAGGAAACGATGTGTGTGAAAATGCTTTTCACTGTGAAAGAAATGTCCATAAGACTTTGTACCCGCTACCCCTTGTACATAACCCTTACTGAGTTACTGTTCAGTAAAGACTGTGTTTTACAACACTGTGTTTCACAGTTTTATTGAACTTTGAAACCTATGGTCCTTGCCAACCAATACCATTGGCCACAGATGGCCTGCAGTGGCGCAAGACCTTCACAGCACCAGCACCAACACCCAGCCAGGACCCACTCTTTCAAGTAGAGCGCCATGGCGTCACAGGAGGAGACGAGTGTCTTGCAGAAATTTAAAAATGGCATCCGAGTGCAGTCCGATTCTTTCATGGATCCATTGGCTTGCATTGCCGATTTTTATCTGACCCTAGTATAAAAATCGGACATGTCTCTGATATTTTTCCACAGACCAATCTGTTCAAGGAAAAGACTGGACATGTAAATGGCCCCACAGACTATTACATATACGAGTGCTATCCATAAAAAACACGGATAGTGCTCATATGCGAAAATCGGACGTCTGAATCAGGCCTTATTGTGCTCATAGAAATATTTCAGAGGATTATTTCAAATTATGGTATATGTTCCTGGCAATTCACAACGAAGCTAAGTTGTGGATTTAACCTCATATTTATTTGGAGAACACACTAATTTTCCTGTCATTAAGAGGTACAACATCAAAAACAAACACAAAAACAAGCAATACAAGCCTGAATGTACAGATATTTCTCATGTAAAATGCTGTGTATAGTTATTTAGCATGTGAACAAAGAGAGGGAGAAAAAAAGGTATTAGGAGAAAAGCTGATGAGTGCAATTAGTAAGAGTCGGAAAACAATCTCACTAGAACCTCAGCTCATTGTTTTGGAGGCTGCAAAAAAGGGTGAGGTAAAAAAGGGGGGAAAGTGAGGTCTATTCATATTCACAGTCTTTATTTGGCTTTATGACTGCCTAGGGCAATTTTTCATCTCTTTGCTATGTTACAAGTAGTTGTGAATTAGTCTTCTTTGTTCTAAATTTCACAAGATCCTTATTTGAGGCAGTTTGTCCCCTCCTCAACTCTTTTTTTTCTCCAAACCTACTTCGCACTGCTGTGCTTGATTTACACCTGCTGGGTGGACATTAATGGAGTAAGATCCTCTTCTAGTTTCGGAATCTTTAATGTTCTTTCTGAGGAGAAAAATCTTGGAGCTGTGAAGTGAGATGAATTTGTCCAACTACACAACAATGGGAAGAGATTCTTTTTCACATGAACCAATATACATCAGGTGTCCTTTCACACAGCCTGACTCAAAGACAATGTACAGTTAGATACTGTCTGTCTTTTTGATATGCTAAACGGCAGGTTTCTCAGACATGGAAGATACTTCAGAGTGGTCAGGTTACTTTATGTTAAAAGGAACCTGTTGCTAGTTTTTTTTTATGCATGAACGAATACCACCACCTTCCTCAGCATTTGTGCTGCACTCGATATGTCCTGACTCCCCTGTACATCCCCAAAAAAACTTTTTGAAGTGCTGCAACGAGGTTTGCAAATTCGAACTCTCCGGTCCAGTAAGGCCTCTTTCACACATCCGTTTTTTTACTTCATTCACGATCCGGCGTGTTGTTAAAAAAACGGATCCGGTACCAGATGCGTTTTTTTACCATTGACTTTCATTAGCGCCGGATCGTGCCTGATGTGATTGCGTTTTATCCATTTTTGTCCGGATCCGGCGGAAATGTACATTCCGGCGGCCGGACAAAACGGTGCATGCAACGTTTTTTTTGTTTGCCGGAGCCGCCTGATAGTGCCTGAAGCGGCGCATCAGGCGGCCGGAAATAATACAAGTCAATGGAACCGGATCAGTCTTTTGTGCAATCCGTCAAAAGACTGATCCGGATTCTGGAAATCAGGGACTACTACTACTACTATTACTACTACTACTACTACTACTTCATTTTCCACTGTCTCCGGACCTGCAAAACCTTCTTTTTCTGGGTTCAAAAGTTCAGGTCGGATCCAGCAAAAAAACTGATCCGTTGCATCAGTTTTTTCATTTCAGCGCCGGATCCGTCCCTTCAGGCATTCGACGGATTATGCCTGACACAAAAAAACGGATGTGTGAAAGAGGCCTAAGGGACATTGCAGCAGGGCCTATCCCTCCGCTCCCCTGCTAAATTCCATCCTGTGATTGATGTAGATGATGCGTCCTGTGTCATCCACATAGCCGAACTAAATATCGCCTGCGTAGGGAGATCACCGACTCGCGAAGGCGCACTTTGCTTTGCCCTACTGCACACATGTCGGCACACGTCTTCCTGACTCCTGCTTACCGAATCTATTTCACCAAGTGATATCACTACATAGGCGCAAGTTTTCATTCGGCATATATGGATGGCACAGAACGCACATCAATTACAGCAGAAGTACGTCGTTTTTCAGGGGAGGGGAGTGACAGGTGCCACTGCATTGACATCCATCGGACAGGACCGTCTAAATTTGCATACCTTGCTTGAGCATTTCAAAAGGTTTTTGGGGATATACAGGGGAATTGGGACGTAATATGCAGCACAGGCGCTGAGGAAGGTGGTATTGTCAGTGGAGTGTGACAGATTTCCTTTAAATCAGCCACATGTAAAAATGGTGGTTACTACTTTAGTTTCAGGCTTACTCCATGTCCAGCTTCTGTTTGATGTAGTACTCCACAAACTTGTAAACATATTACACATATGACTATGATTAAGAACACTGCCAGTGTTCGAAACGCGTCAGAGGAACTTATGACTGTCTGGAATCCTTTACTATGAAGTATAAAGCTTAAATATTTTATCCTACATGAGTGCTGGACATACTTCTGTCTCCATATTACACATATGGTACAACTTTTCGGAGACAATTGAGTAAGGTTTGAATGAACATTTGTATTATTCTGAATACTTCATCATGTTTTTTAAAGCTTTTTTTTATACTTTAGGGTAATTGCGCATAATAGTAGTGATTCATGAATACCAGTCTTAATGAACCGCTCGCTGGAGTACAGTCACCGGATTAGGAGTGTATTTACCCAGCGTACCCTGCTGGCAGAAATGTAAGCCAGTTAACGACGCGTGTACATTTGTGGAAGTAAGCAACCCCACTTTAGTACCGTATGAATCTGTCAAGTGGGCAATGCCCCATCTCTCCAATGTTGCCCTCACACTACGTGTATATTGGCGTACGTGGCCTAGACTGGCATTTAGAGGGAATCTGTCAGTTGGCTCAACCCCTACATGCCCTGTCTATATGAGCTTGTAGGTCTTAGAAAGTTATATTGACATCGATACCTTGATATCTGCCTTCGATGTCTTATTCCAGAGATAGCCACGTTTTTCTTACATGTAAATAAGCTGCTAACATCTATTGTCTGGACACAGATCTCCATGAGAATCTGCCTCCAGAGCTTATTGTAAATGAAATGGGTTGTTGCCAGTGTGAGGCATGTAGATCAGGCAAGCAGACTATCAGTAATTATGCCCCCTTTCATTTAAAATAACCTATGGAGGCAGATTCTTAGGGAGATCAATGTCTGGCCCATATATCTTAACAGCTAATTTACAAAGGAAAAATTAGGATTTTTCTGGAATATGACATTGGATCACAGATATCACTGTATCATTTTATTCAGCTTACTATGACCTATATGCCCATATAAACAGCTTATGATAGAAAAAAAACAGTTAAAAATAGTCAAAAATGAAAAACAATCGCTCAGAAAATGACCACAAAAAAATTGCTAAAAAAGACACTTCAGGAAAAAAATGTTGTCTTCAAGCGTCTTCCTGTTGGAAAACATGGCGGATTTACCCATGTGTAAAATACATCAGGTGAAAATATCTTTGGGTTTCCATTGATCATAATTTATTTGCTGTTTTTGGGGGGTTTCAATTAATTTCATATATTTTTTCTTTTTCAACCCATTGTAAGTGAATTTTAGTTATACTTTATACTGCAATACTGACTTACTGTCTCCCTAAGGAAGTTAGAAAATAAGTAAAATTTAAAAAGAAAATATTGTAAACAATATTAAAAAATGAAAAAATACAACTTAACATTACTCACCTTTACCAATTAAAAAAAAAATGTAAGAAAATAAACATACTTAATATTGTCGTGTCCATAAAGGTCCAGTTTATCAAAATATAAAAGTATTTAAATTATCTGTTAAACACTGAAAAGGGGAAAAAAATTGAAATGCTAGAACTCCTGTTTTTTGATAGCTGTGCTTCCCACCAAAAAAACAATAAAAAGTAATCATAATGTATGTACCTCAAACTGTTATCATTAAAGGCTACCACTAATGGCACAAAAAGCACGCCCTTACACAGCTCCATTGATAGAACAGTAAAAAAAAGTTATGGGTCTAAGAAAATGCCAACAGAAATTTTTGTACACAATTTCACAATTTTTTTTTTTAATGACTACATTTTTTTAAACCATATATATTTTGTGATTACCAAAATTGCAGTGACCTAGAGAATCATATTGCCAGATCATTTTTACAGCACAATGAACAATGTGGGAACAAAATGTAAGAAACAGTAATGAAATTGCAATATTTTTACCATTTTAACCACTTTGGTATTTTTTTTTTCCCATTTTTACAATACATTGTGTGGTAAGACGACTCGCTCGGCTCTCCGGAAGGCAGACTCAGGACACACGTTCTCAGGTTTTTCTTCCTGCTGGTTTATTATCAGCCATAAACTCATGCAGGTTTCGCAGGAAAAGTAAACATGACCCCTCTGGGTTAAACGGGAAAACATAAAAAAAAAAAAAACAATAACTCAGTCCATAGATGAGTGGGTTCCACCCGCTCTCGGTAGCATAAACTGCACTGCTAAAGTCCTTGTGGTAAGCTCTGCAGCTTCCACTATACTGTCTGGAGACTTTCTTCTCCAGACCACACTTCAGAGAAAAAAAAACAGGCCTGAGCTTTTATACATTGCTCAGCCACACCCTGAGGGGAGGTAGGGGGAATGCCTCCCGCCCTCTTTGGCATTCCCATAAAACCGCACCTCCTTTAACAGTAAACCTACCAGCATATAACATGCTGGCAGATAAATAAAGTAGGTTTTAGTTCACACAGGAGAGCATCCTGTGTGACACATACCTCCCCTCACATATAAATCCAGTGACACTGTCACATATTCCCCCCCTCTGCCCAAAGCCGGGGGTTTGGGCACTTTCTGACACCAGACAGGGAATCCTTGAGAGGGCATCTGCATTCCCATGTAACTTCCCTGGCCTATGCTCCACGTGAAAGTTAAAATCTTGAAGCTCTAGGAACCATCTAGTTACCCTAGCATTTTTTTCCCTCTTTTCCCTCAACCATCTCAACGGGGCATGGTCTGATACTAATTTAAACTTCCGGCCTAGTAGGCAATATTTCAGTGTATCCACGGCCCATTTTATGGCTAAACACTCTTTCTCTACTATGGCGTAGTTCTTCTCGCAGGAGGACAGCTTTCGGCTTAGATAGAGAATGGGATATTCTTCCCCATTTATTTCTTGGGGGAGTACGACCCCTAGACCAACCTCTGATGCGTCAGTCTGGACCACAAATTCTTTCTTAAAGTCTGGTGCGACCAGGACAGGCTGCTTGCACAGTGTTAGCTTCAGCTTTTGAAACGCTGTCTCCGTTTCTTCCGTCCATTTCACCATGGTTAATTTGGTGCCTTTTAGAAGATCTGTTAGTGGGGCGGCAATCGTGGCGAAATTCGGGATAAACCGCCGGTAGTATCTCACCATTCCCAGGAATGCTTTCACCTGCTTCTTTGAGAGCGGTTGCGGCCAGGTTTGAATTGCCTCCACTTTCTTGATCTGTGGCTTTATTTCGCCTCTCCCAACAACATAGCCCAGGTACTTGGCCTCCTCTTTTCCGAAGGCACACTTTCTCGGATTTATGGTAAATCCTGCTTCCCTTAGCGCATCCAAAACGGCCTGTAGTTTCGGTAGGTGACTAGCCCAGTCTGGGCTAAAGACCACAATGTCGTCGAGGTAGGCTGCGGCATACTTCTTATGTGGGACTAGGATCCGATCCATAGCCCTCTGGAAAGTGGCTGGGGCCCCCTGTAGTCCGAACGGCATCTGCTTGTATTGAAAACAGCCATCAGGTGTTGAGAAAGCCGTCTTCTCTTTAGCCATCTGGGACATGGGTATCTGCCAGTAGCCCTTCGTCAGGTCAAGAGTGGTGATGTACCTCGCCGGTCCAAGCCTCTCAATGAGTTCGTCGACGCGGGGCATCGGGTACGCGTCACATTTGGATACCTCATTTAGCCGACGGTAGTCATTACAAAACCTCCACTCTCCATTGGGTTTCGGCACGAGGACGATTGGGCTCGACCACCCACTCTTTGACTCCTCTATTACCCCGAGGTCTAACATCCTCTTCACCTCAGCCGAGATCACCTCCCGGTGTGCTTCCGGAATCCGATACGGCTTCAAATTCACTCGTACATGCGGTTCTGTCAGCACGTCATGCTCTACCACTTGTGTATGCCCCGGCAACTCTGAGAACAGCTCCCGATTCTGCTGTAGTAATTCTCGACACTGTTGCTTCTGGGCCGGTGATAGAGTCTCTGCAATAGTGACCTCCTCCCAAGGTTCCTTGTCTTCTGGTGCGGCTCCCAGGCAAGGAGTTTCCACAGGTTCACGGTCCCGCCACGGCTTGAGCAAGTTTACATGATATATTTGATGTGCCTTTCTTCGGCCAGGCTGGTGGACTTTATAATTAACCTCGCTGATTTTCTCCACCCCCTCTTTTGGACCTTGCCATTTGGCGAGGAACTTGCTCTCGACGGTAGGGATCAACACCAAAACACGGTCTCCGGGCTGGAACTGTCTTAGTCTCGCCGATCGGTTATAGACCCTCGCCTGGGCTTCCTGCGCCTGGAGGAGATGTTCCTTTACGATGGGCATCACCTTTGACATTCTCTCCTGTAACTGGGCGACATGTTCGATGATGCTCCGGTGTGGCGTGACTTCAGCCTCCCAAGTTTCCTTGGCGATGTCTAGGAGACCTCTTGGATGCCGCCCATATAAGAGCTCAAATGGAGAGAAGCCAGTGGAGGCTTGAGGAACTTCTCTGACCGAGAAAAGCAGAAATGGGAGCAGGTAGTCCCAGTCTCTCCCATCCTTTTCAACGACCTTCTTGAGCATCGCCTTTAAGGTCTTGTTGAAGCGTTCCACTAGGCCGTCCGTTTGTGGATGATAAACCGAGGTCCGCAGCTGAGTTATCTGAAGGACTCTGCATAGCTCCTTCATCACCTTGCTCATGAAGGGGGTTCCTTGGTCTGTTAGAATCTCTTTTGGTAGACCTGTTCGAGCAAAAATATGGACCAACTCTTGGGCTATACTCTTACTGGACATGTTCCTTAGGGGAACCGCTTCTGGATACCGAGTCGCATAGTCCATGACGACCAGGATATATTGGTGGCCCCGAGCTGATTTTACTATGGGGCCCACGAGGTTCATGGCAATCCTCTCAAAGGGAACCTCTATCACAGGTAGTGGAACTAAGGGGCTACGGAAGTGGGAGGAGGGAGCGGTCATTTGGCAGGTGGGGCAGGACCTACAAAAGTTTTGAATTTCTCGATAACACCCTGGCCAATAAAACCTCCTCAGTATTCTCTCCTGAGTTTTCTCGACCCCTAGGTGTCCCCCCAGAACATGTGAATGGGCCATATCTAACACCCGCCGTTTGTATGGCCCCGGCACTAACAGATGTTCCACTATCTCACCGCCCCTCAGTTTGGCCACCCGATATAGCAACAATGTTTCCGGGAGTTGGTGCCAGGAGCGGAGGCATAGGGTGTGGAATGCCCTTCGCATCTGTGGCAGGTGAATATGGAAGAGCAGGAGCGTTGATTCAGAATTCGGTTACGAGGCAAACCTGGGCATCTTACGAGTCTTCATGGTGGGTATGGCAAAGTTGGGTGTCGAGTTGGGGAGGACTTGAGGCTGAGGAAGACCATATGTTGGTGGTGCTGTTCTTGGTAGGGAAGGCGGCTGAGGTCGGTTGGTCAGCTTCAACATTGAATAAATTTATAGCGGGATTGTCATTTGTTTTCAAGTTACAGGGGCTTGTTGATGTTACAAAATGTTTTGTGGTTAGACATGCGCTAAAGGGATTTCGGAGAGGGAATCTTATTTTTGACAAAAGGAGGCCTATATCATTTGGAATGTTAGGGGAGTTAGGAGCAATTTTGGGAGGCATTTGCGGTTCAGTTTTTGAGGTGGCATTGTTTCGGCTGGCCTACTCTTTAGCCTTTTTTGGTGCTTTGCATCTGGGGGAATTGGGCAAGACTAAGGCAGGGGGTTTGCTGGCTTGTGATGTGGATTTTTGGGCGGGGGGCATTGTTTTTTGGATCAGGAGTTCAAAAACTGATCAGATGGGGGGCAGACGGGTTGTTTTAGGGCGTGTTGAGGGGTCCTTAATGTGCCCACAGAGGTGTTTGCAGAGATATTGGCAGTTGTGGCAGGGGAGGTCAGGCCCATTGTTATGTCACGGGGACGGGGCATTTCTATCTCGCTTCCAATTTGTAGCGGTTTTGAAGAAGGGGCTGCGTGATTTGGGTCTGGACCCAGGAATATATGGGTCACACTCTTTTCGGATTGGGGTTGCCTTGAAGGCTGATAGTTTTGGATTGGGTGCTGATGCCATAAGGCGTATAGGCAGGTGGAGCTCCAACCGCTACTTATCCTATGTGCGTCATTAAGGATGGTGTTACAATGATATATTGTTGGTTTTAAATGCTCTTGCTATATTTATTTCAGGTGGTGACCCGTTGCTAGCATGGATCTTTGGATACTCGTTCGTGCATTGGGGGGCGTTGCGAGCGGACATGAGGCAGGACGGTCGGCAGTTGGGTTTTTTGCAAGAGCAGGTTGTAATTCGTTGGTTGGGTTTTAGGGGGATGTCGTGGAGCAGGGTTTTACCGGAATTTTCCAGAGCCTCCTGTTTGCATAAGTCAACAGACATTTTGGTTATCCACGCGGGAGGTAATGATTTGGGTGTTCGTGAGCTCATTAGGGACATTTGTTTCGATCTGCTGAGGTTGGGAATGTCTTTTCCGGGGGTTTTCACGTATGGTCGGACGTCATTCCCAGGAGGAGATGGAGGCAGGCAAAGGTCGTTGAAGGGAATTAATAGGGCCAGGATAAAACTGAACAGGGCAGTTTCGGGTTTTGTAACAAGGAATGGGGGTTTGGGAGTGAGGCACTTTGAACTGGAGGCAGGAGTTGGAAATTTCTGGTTGGAGGATGGGGTACATCTTAATGCCATAGGTATAAACTTATGGGCATTGGCGATTCAGGAGGGGATCGAGAGAGCCTTGGTTTCGTTGGGACACTCACGAGCCTGAGGTTGTCAGGGTCGCTTGTGGTTGGCGGGGGTGGGGTTCTTGGAGTTGGAGATGATTGATCGGGGGAAGGAATTTTGAGGAAAATTCCAGGCACTTTAAATTATGTTGGGTTGATCTGGCATTTGGTTTTTGGGCTCTGGTCGGGGTGTTACCCCGGGAGCATTGGTGGTTAGTCTTCCCCGAACGGAAGGTACGGTGCCCTTGAGCTGGGGTGTACGGCTGAGGGTAACATGGTGGCTGAGTTTTTATGGTGGCTTTGCCAGTTGTTATGCCAGATCTTTTAGCTTCAAGAACCCCTTCATCTATCATATTTTGTGTACCTAATGGTATTATTATTGTTATTTGTTGTTTGTTAATAAAATTGGCCGCTGTGGCCAAAATTATCCAAAATAATTTGAGTGTTGCGTCTTTATTAAAAGGGTATGTTACGGGGAGGATGCTGAGCCTGAAGGGGGCTCTAAGGGGAAGCCTGAGTCGCCATACGCGGTCAAGAAAGCAGAAGCAGAGGCTCGAGCAAAGATTCTTCAAACAGAAATGGAGGGATAATTTGCACTAGTTTAAGTGAAGCTACTCAAGCAGGCATTAAGCCAAGGACCTGATCCAGTTTGCCTGCCACAACAAGAAATAGATGATCCAGTTGATCACACCACAAACTATGTGCTGAAACAGTTACCTGAGTCAACCCCTGATTGCAACACCGTCCTAGCCAACAACGCTGAGACCTCCAAGTCAGCTCTACGTGCAGCACCAGTGCCTTCCACAACACCCAAGCAAGTTAATAACAGTAACTAGGAGGTGCCTTCTCAAACCCAGTCACTACATCAAGCTGGCCGTCAAGTGTTTCCTGACCCACCTCCACAGCTTAAGCGGCAGTGTTCAGAATCAGAGGCTAAACCAAAGCTCAAGCCTGCAGCAACATCATTCTACCCGGTAACATCTCACCCTTTCAAGCCAGGCTGCCCATATGCCCAAGGGGGATTGTGTAGCCCAGCTGTGACTGGAGCCACATGTCACCCTGGAGGATGCACGGAAAGGTAAATCCGCGATAACCCATTGCACACAACATTTCACATTTTTCCCTGGTACCACCAGAAGGAGTCCTTGAAATGACAGCAGTGAGATAAGGCAGTCTAGCTGCGAGTTAGGTAGTCGTTGGTTTTACCTCAGAACAGCAGAACACCTCAGATAGTGAGAGGAGAGAGACATTCCTGTCAGACGAGACGGAAGAAAACGAGCTAGTTACCTCAGACATGCTGAGAGGGAACTCTAGCCAGAAAGAAAGACTTATCTGAAAGCCTGAGGACTTCAGCAAACACTCAGCTTATATAGTGGAGTCCAGTGTAGTGGAAAGGATTGCCACTTGGTCTGAT
The DNA here is from genome assembly GCA_033576555.1 of Oophaga sylvatica. Classification (NCBI taxonomy): domain Eukaryota; kingdom Metazoa; phylum Chordata; class Amphibia; order Anura; family Dendrobatidae; genus Oophaga; species Oophaga sylvatica. Next base: position 559,079,380 of record JARQOD010000003.1, read on the forward strand.
CAAGGTTGAGTCCACTGAGATTCCAACAGTGAGCTGTTTCAGAAAGTAAGCGTGCCGACGCTTGGAGAGCGGTGAAGAGAAGGAAGCTGACATCTACTGCTGCTTGTGCTTATGATAGTGGTGAGAGTAGGACGACAGGCAAGTGGAAAAGGGAAAGAGAGTGACCGAGGTCAACCAGCATTAATAGCTTACCTCGACTCTGCACCACCGGACACCGGGTCCGCGCTTACCAGCATCTGCACGACTGGTAGGAGACACCGGAGACCCTGCTGGACTACAAGTCACAGAGGGGCCCTTCAGTGCTGATACGTAACCGGGGTCAGGAAGAACAAGAGTCTAGCAGGGCCCTGCATATAGAGACTAATTCTGTCCAAAAGAAGGCTCCACCACAAGATCAGCCGGGCATAGTAAAGAGAACGGAGTTAAACTTTGTTTTATGCAAGTTAGAAACTCACACTCATATAGACGTAAGGAGGCCTTACACCTACTCAGTGGATTACTGGACGTGCATCCTCCACCCTGACGGCCTCCAAGGACGTGCCTGCAACTTCATCACCAGTAAAGGTACAGAAAGAGACTGTCTTGTGTGTGTCTGCATTATTGCTCCTTCACCCCTGCACCGCCATATACCTCGAGGGATCAGTCTCGCCTGTGGGAGACTTAACACCTTGCTGCCCAATAAAAACCCCTCAGAGGATTCACCCTGCAGCGCTGGTCACCCTGACCAGGAACCACAGGTGGTGTCACGAACATTCTACAATCCCCTGTAAATATCCCCCTTTAGTGAGCTCCCAGGGCAACGGACCGAGCTGTGCTACCCGTGACATCCCCCAGTTAAGTGAACGGGCTCGGTGCCGAGTACCCCAAAGCCCTGCTACGTGCGACTCAGGATCACAAGTTGTCATGGCAACAAGCAGTGAGAAATCCGATATGTCAGAGTTTGCCAGGTATATGGTGAGCAGAGAGCTAATAAACATCTGTCTCTCAAAATTCGATGATCGCGCTGAGAGCTACAGGGCCTAGAAAACGACCTTCAAGGCAGCCATCGCCAATCTCAACCTAACTGCAGCACAGGAGCTTGACCTCATGATCAAATGGCTGGGCCCAGACTCTGCACACTGTATTAAGAACCTTAGAACTGTCTACGTAGGACAAACAGAAGTAGGTCTCGCTGCCGCCTGGCAAAGACTGGAACGCACCTTTGGCAACACACAAGCAATAGAGAAAGCCCTATTCAAGAGACTTCAGAACATCCCAAAGATCAACCTCAAAGAAGTCCACAAGCTTCAAGACCTAAGTGATTTACTCATGGAGCTGGAGCTCGCCAAAAGATACCCTCGTCTCTCCGGCCTGTGTTACCTGGATACAGCGCATGGAGTGAACCCAATTGTGGTGAAGCTACCATACAGTCTGCAGGAGAAGTGGGCAACGTCAGTCACAAGATATAAAAGAGTGCATGAAATCACCTTCTCCCCATTTATTCACTTCAGCAGGTTTATCAACGAGCAGTCCAAGATGAGGAATGACCCCAGCCTCGACTTCCATGCTGCAACTTCAACTACAGCATCATCAAAGTATGAAGGCGTCATACAGAAATGTAGAGACTTTAAGAACACTGTGAGTGTTAGAAAGACTAATCTCCCATCACCTGCAGTAACCACAGATAAACAGTGCACCACCTCATCGGGAGACAAGTCCTTCAATCGTGAATGTCCCATTTATAAGAAACTTCACCCACTGAACAAGTGCAGAGAGTTTAGAGCCAAAAGCCTACAGGAGCGCAAGAAAGTCCTCATCGAGCTTGGGGTATGTTTCAGATGCTGCGCTCCACTGGAGCCCATGGCCAAGGACTGTAAAGTGGTCATCAAGTGTGAAGAGTGTGATAGTGAAAAACACACCTCAGCTATGCATCCAACCCCACTTGCCAGAGATTCATTGGCTGCAGTCGCCACCGCCGCTCCCACTCCAAGTGATTGCGGGGAGCCCCAGAATCAGACTAACACCGCCACAGCCGTCTCATGCTCATGCTTTGATGTGTGTGGAGATGGTCAAAGGGAGAAATGTTGTGCCCAAATATGTCTAATCAAGGTCTATCCAGAGAGGCTTCTAGAAAAGGCAGTGAAGATGTATGTCATCATAGATGACCAAAGCAAGCAGTCCTTAGCAGGACCCAAGTTCTTTGAAGCCTTTGGAATTAAAGGTCCATCAGAACCCTACACCTTAAACACCTGCTCAGGCCGCTTTGAGACTGGCGGCGGAAGAGCTCAGAGATTCATTGCTTCTCCTATCAATGGAGATACTGAAATACCTCTACCAACCCTTATTGACTGTGACCAGATACCCAATCACAGGGACAAGATTCCTACTCCAGAAGCCACATTTCACCAACCACACCTACGGTACCTGACCAATGTTATTCCTCCTATGGATGTCAACGCCGAGATTCTGCTCCTACTCGGAAGAGGTAATCTAAGAGTACACAAGGTGCATCAACAGTGTAATGGGCCTGACTATGCACCATATGGACAGAGACTGGACTTGGGATGTGTAGTCATAGGAAATGTATGTGCAGATCGTTCAGGAATTAACTCCTTCAAGACTTATGTGCGTGGAGATGGTTGCACAACATTCATCAAGCTCCCACACAGACACATGACATCGCTTCTTCTCTACATATCAACAACTTGGAAAGATCAGTCTTTCAAAAATCTAAGGACGACGATAAAGTAGCCCTGTCAGTAGAGGACAAAGAATTCATCAAAATAATGGACTTTGAATTCTCTAAAGACTAAACCAACCACTGGGTTTTTCCATTACACTTCCGAGCTACCAGGTAAGACTCCCAAACAATCGAGAACAAGCTCTGTCTAGATTTATTTTTCTTCAGTGTATCATGAAAAACAAGCCTGAAATGAGAGAGCACATCGTCGCCTTTATGGGCAAGATATTCTGCAAAAACCACACAGAACCTGCCCCGTCCTTAAAGAAGAACGAAGAGTGCTGGTGGATCACCCACCAGGGCAGTGGGGTACTTGGTATTGGGCCGGTGTCTTAAAGGGATGTGTCACGGCACCAGTGACCCGGTCCGTGGCCCTGGGCGTCCAATAAAAAGGGGAATATTTACAGGGGATGATAAGAGTTTGTAGTAAAGTGTTTGTGACGCCACCTGTTGTTTCTGGTCAGAGGTGACCAGCGCTGCAGTGCAGATCCTCTGAGACTGATGGTGTGATGCAGCACAGTTGGTACAGCTCTCCACAGGCAGAGCTTGTTGTCTCAGGGCAGAGAGATGTTGTAGAGAGAGTGATGGTGCTGGGAGATGTAGCAGAGTGGAGTGTGTGCCGCATGAAGAATTTGTGGAGACAGTCAGATGCAGTTTCCATGGCTTTACTCACAGTTCAGGTGCATGCAGGAGAGGTGCCCGCTTGGTGCCACGTCCTCCAGGTAAGGAGTCAAGCCAACTTCCAGGCAAATAGAGAACACCAGTCCAAAGCTCCCTGTCAGTATATGCCTTCCCTGGCCATCTCACTGTGCTGATTCCCACTCCTTCCTTCCTTCCCAGCACCACACAAAGCAGTGTCCCAGTCCGGTAGCTGCGGATCCTGTAGGACAACGTGACCCAGGCGTTTCCTTGATCCTATATAGCTTTCCTTCCCAAGAAGATGCTTGTGTTTGTGGCTGTGACCCCTAACGTTGTCACAGCTGTTGGCTTGCTAGCTGAGTCTTAAAATTCTCCACTAGGCTAGGGACCGAGTCCCTTCTGCGACCTGGATTCTCCCAGCTGACCTCCGTCAGTCCTTGAACCTCTGTGACGACTGGACCCTCAGTGGCGCCACACTGGTATTTGCCTTTATTCGGAATATACCACCCTCTGAATCCCAATCAAATCAGGGTAGTCTTTGACTCCAGTGTCAAGCATCAAAGTGTATCCCTTAATGATGTTCTCCTCACAGGTCCCAACCAAACAAACAACATGGTAGGAGTAGAGTTGAGCGAAACAGGTCGGTCAGATTAAAAAATGACCGACTTTCGTAAGGTCGGCCATACGGTCGTCGACCTGAGCGCAAAATCGGTTTTCCCAGAATTCTTGCAGGTGCCTTTTCTCAGCCAATGAGCAAGGACGCAGACTGTGGGCAACACGATGACATGGGCAGCGGCCACCACCATCTTAGAGAAGGGCATTGCAGTGATTGGCTTGCTTTGTGTGGCGTCACAGTGGCTATAAAAGCTCTTAGCGCAGACCGCCATTTTAATTCTGATGATTTTAGCGTAGGGAGAGGTTGCTGCCGCTGTTTCTCAGTAGGGAGAGAGTTAGGCAGGAAAAAATAAGTGATTATGTGCTTGTGCTGATAGCGATTAGCTGTACAGTTAGTGTGCAGTGACATGGGAGGATTTTGTTGTGTGCAGCAGGGCTGGTTATTAGGCTGCCTGCCAGTGACAGGGGAGGAATTTCTTGTGTGCAGAAGCATAGCTGATTATTAGGCTGCCTGCCAGTGAGAGGGGAGGAATTTCTTGTGTGCAGCAGCAGAGCTGATTATTAGGCTGCCTGCTAGCTGTATTGCTGTGTGTATACTGCTGTGCAGACTGCTTTTTACACAGCACCTACACAGCACTAATACTTTTATTCTTTTTTTCTGCACAGTTACCGAGCGATCATTTTTTCCCACACCGTATAGAGCTGTACGCTCCTCACACACTACAGTGTACCGGCTGGTATCACGGACAAATACATGCTGACTATCTGTGTGTGACTCCGGAAATATATACGGAGATTTAAATTTTCCCCAAAACCATATACAGCTGGTATCTTCTGATACAGTACCTTTTTCTGCCTTCTGTATTACGGTCAAATCCATACTGAGAGAGCGTCTGTGTATTACTACGGAAATGTATACGGAGATTTAAAATTACCCCATTACTGTATACAGCTGTACGCTTCTAATACATTACCATTTTTCTACGTTTTATTTTCTTGTCTAATCCATACTGAGCCTGTGAGCGTCTTTGTCTGACTCCTGAAATATATACGGAGATTTACAATATTTTCACTTTACTATATATACCTGTTATCTGGTGATACAGTTCCCTTTTTCACCTTTTATATTCTCGTCTAATCCATACTGAGCCTGTGAGCGTCTGTCTGTTACTCCGGAAATATATACGGAGATTTACAATTACCCCTAGACTATACTGCTGTACGCTTGTGATACAGTACCCTTTTTGGCAGAAAGTCCTCCTCCACCCACCACTCTAAGTGCATCATTGACAGCTGGAACATTGGCCCACATGTGTGATTATTTCTTGCAGATCTGCTTTTTATATTCCGGTCTAATCCATACTGAGCCTGACAGCGTCTGTGTGTGACTCCTGAAATATATACGGAGATTTACAATATTTTCACTATACTATATATACCTGGTATCTGGTGATACAGTACCCTTTTTCAGCTTTTTATATTCTGGTCTAATCCATACTGAGCCTGTGAGCGTCTGTCTGTTACTCCGGAAATACAGTATATACGAAGATTTACAATATTTTCACTATACTATATATACCTGGCATCTGGTGATACAGTACCTTTTTCAGCTTTTCATATTCTGGTCTACTCCATACTGAGCTTGTGAGAGTCTGTGTGTTACTCCAGAAATATATACGGAGATTTAAAATTACCCCAACACTGTATACAGCTGTACGCTTCTGATGCATTACCCTTTTTCTACTTTTTATATTCTGGTGTGATCCATACTGAGCCTGTGAGAGTCTGTGTCTGACTCTGGAAAAATATACGAAGATTTAAATTTACCCCAACACTGTATACAGCTGTACGCTTGCAATACATTACCATTTTTCAACGTTTTATATTCTGGTCTAATCCATACTGAGCCTGTGAGCGTCTGTGTGTGACTCCTGAAATATATATGGAGATTTACAATATTTTCACTTTACTATATATACCTGATATCTGGTGATACAGTACCCTTTTTCAGCTTTTCATATTCTGGTCTAATCTATACTGAGCCTGAGAGCGTCTATGTGTGACTCCTGAAATATATAAGGAGATTTACAATATTTTCACTATACTATATATACCTGGTATCTGGTGATACAGTACCCTTTTTCAGCTTTTCATATTCTGGTCTAATCCATACTGAGCCTGTGAGCGACTGTCTGTTACTCCGGAAATATATACGGAGATTTCAAAATTACCCCAACACTGTATACAGCTGTACGCTTCTGATAACATTACCCTTTTTCTACTTTTTATATTCTGGTGTGATCCATACTGAGCCTGTGAGAGTCTGTGTCTGTGTCTGGAAAAATATACGGAGATTTAAAATTACCCAAACACTGTATACAGCTGTACGCTTCTAATACATTAACCTTTTTCTACGTTTTATATTCTTGTCTAATCCATACTGAGCCTGTAAGCGTCTTTGTCTGGCTCCTGAAATATATACGGAGATTTACAATTACCCCTAGACTGTATACAGTAATACGCTTGTGATACAGTTCCCTTTTTCAGCTTTTTATATTCTTGTCTAATCCATACTGAGCCTGAGAGCAGCTGTGTCTGACTCCTGAAATATATACGGAGATTTAAAATATTTTTACTATACTATATATACCTGGTATCTGGTGATTACCTTTTTTCAGCTTTTTGTATTTTTGTCTAATCCATACTGAGCCTGGAAGCGTCTGTGTCTGCCTCCTGAAATATATACGGAGATTTACAATTATCCCTAGACTGTATACAGCTATACGCTTCTGATACAGTACCATATATCTGCTGGTATTTTGGGTACATTTTCACAAAATGAGGAAGTATGGTGGAAGAGGCCATGGACGTGGGCGTGGGGGGCCAACTGGTGCTAATGGTGGTGGTGGTGCATCTGCTGGAAGTGTCAAAAGCACAATAGCACCTAAGGCAGGAGGTGTTGAGCCGGCGTCATTGTCTGGCTCAAGAAGGCCTAGAAGGCTCCCGTTTCTGGGAGTAAGTAAACTGCTTTTAAAGCCAGAGCATCAGGAACAGGTTTTGGCTTACATTTGCGAAACAGCCTCCAGCTCTATCGCCTCCTTTTCTGAAGTTTCAAAAAATGCAAGCACTGAGTCGTCAGTGCAGGCTCCTGGTCAGGAACAACACCTTTCCTTGGGTCCTTCACTCCCACCAAAAGTGAAGGATGCGGCAGCCCACACTTCAGATTACTCCATGGAGATCTTTTCACATACCATGCCTGGGTTATCAAGTCAAATCCTGAATTCCCCAGTCCAACATGAATCAGAGATGGAGTGCAGTGATGCACAGCCACTGCTAGATGATTCTGCTGGTACATTCACCCAGAGCACTACATTGCCTTCACAGTCTACTGAGCCAGAATCTGACCGTGATGAAACTCAGGTGCCCCTTCTCGCATACTATACCACCTTACACGGTGACACAGAGGAAGGTGCAGATGAAATTGAAGAGGAGGTGATGGATGACCCAGTTGTTGACCCGGATTGGCATCCATTGGGGGAAGAGAGTGCTTTTGGCAATAGCTCAGAAGAGGAGAAGGATCGACATCGCAGCAGCGGTTATCTGGCAGGCCCGTAGCAGTCCAAAAGCATCTTAAAAAAAACAAAAATAGTTGCTGGACAGCTTGGCCAGACTGTCAAATTAGCACAGCATGCAAGCTCTGAAAATGTATTCCATAGTAGGAAAAGTCCAGTGTGGCACTTTTTTGACCAAAATCCTATTGATGAGGCAAAGGTTATCTGTAAGAAGTGCGGAAGGACCTTTAGCCGAGGGAAAAATCTCTGAAATTTGAATACCAGTTGCATGCTTAGACATTTATTCAACATGCACTCGCAAGCCTGGACGGACTACAAAACCTCAGGTAGCACATGTGCACCTGCTCCGACTGAAGGTAGCCAGCAACGCTCCATCGCTTCCCCCACTGTTAAGCCCACCTGTTAGCACACCACCAGAAAGAAATGTTGAGGTGTCGTCGCAAGGCCAAAGCAGTCAGGGAATCACAATGTTTTTGCAATGAAAGACTGAATCTAGGCCGCCATCACCACCACCACCACCATCACGATCACCAACCCTCTCCTCAGTCCGTCATGTCAACCCCTAGTTCACCCATATGCAGCTCTAGAGTCCAGCTCACCCTACCAGACACTCTGAGTAGGACAAGAAAGTACTCATCCTCTCATCCGTGTACACTGGTTTTGAATGCCTACATTGCCAAACTGTCTCATTAGAGATGATGCCCTTCCGTTTGGTCGAAAGCGCAGCGTTCCGAGAGCTCATGGCCTACGCTGTCCCACGCTATGACCTACCCAGTCGGCACTTCTTTTCTAGAAAAGCCATCCCTGCCCTCCACCTGCATGTGAAAGAACGCATTGTCCATGCACTCAAACAATCAGTGAGTGGAAAGGTGCACCTCACAACAGATGCATGGGCCAGTAGGCATGGCCAGGGCAGTTACATGTCCATCACTGCGCACTGGGTTAATGTGGTGGATGCAGGGTCCACAGGGTCAGCGGCGATGGAACAGTGCTGCCTAGCCCACGGTATAGGCAACAGTTGGCTGTAGGCGTTTGACTCTCCTCCTCCTCCAGAAGCGAAAGCTCGTCGACAGAGCGCAGACGTTGCAACTAGGTGGAACTCCACCATGCACATGGTTGAGAGGCTGTACGAACAGAGGCAGGCTGTAATGCATTTGTGGGAGGATACACGGGCAGGCAGTTTGAGAGCAGACATGGAGTTATCGGGTGTGCAGTGGTCAAAGCTGAGAGACCTCTGTGAAGTCCTTCAGTGTTTTGAGGAATGCACACGGCTGGTAAGCGCAGACAACGCCATCATAAGCATGAGCATCCCAGTTATGTGTCTGCTCATTCAAACGTTGATGCACATTAAGGATCAGGCATCTGCAGCGGAGGAGGAAGAGGAGGAGGAGGAGGGAAGCCTTGATGACAGTCAGGCATTGTTTGCTCATGGAACTGTCTTGGACGAGGTGGAGAAAGAAGAGGAAGAGGAGGAGGAGGAGGATGAGGGGTATGATTATTTTGGGGCGGAGGATGCTTCTCAGGGGGCAAGAGAAAATGTTGGCTTGCCAAGGTCAGGTACAGGGTTTGTGCGTGACTGGAGGGATGTGGATTTGGCAGATAGTGCTCCTCCACCCACCACTGGCAGTGCATCACTGACACCTGGAACATTTGCCCACATGTGTGATTATGTCTTGCGGATCCTAAAAAGGGACCCCCGCATTGCCAAAATTATGAAGGATGACGACTACTGTTTGGCCAGTATCCTTGATCCATGCTATAAAGGCAAATTACAGAACATCATGCCACAAGAGAACCTAGAGCTAATATTGGCGAACAAACAAGCAACTCTGGTAAACCATTTGTTAGAGGCATTCCCAGCACACAGCAGCGGTGCAGGTTCTACCACAAGCCGTACTGGGCCAAATGGAAGAGGTGTTCATGGTGCACACAGCCGAAATGGCGTTGGAGACAGGGGTTTCATGACAATGTTGTGGACTGATTTCTTGAGTAACGCTCACACGACTGGTAATAAATCAATTGCAACAGACAGGAGACAGCAGTTATCAACTATGGTTCAAAATTACCTCTCCTCCCCTATCGATGTTCTCCCTCACAGTTCATTCCCCTTTGACTACTGGACCTGTAAACTGGACACCTGGCCTGAATTGGCACAATATGCCTTACAGGAGCTCGCTTGCCCTGCTGGTAGTGTGCTATCAGAAAGAGTCTTCAGTGCAGCTGGATCAATCCTGACAGAAAGAAGGAGACGGCTGTCGACCCAAAATGTTGGTGATCTCACCTTCATTAAAATGAACCATGACATAAAGGAGAAAATAGGAGTCACTGGTGAAAAAGGATTTTTTAGCAAAAAATAGTAAATATTTATTTATATAAATCGTATAAAAAGTAACGCAAGATCATATGAAAAAGACATATATGATTGTAAACCAGTTTTTTCATGATGTATGTAGTGCTTACTGCCATAAATGGAGTCCCGGGAGTGCGCATGCCCCGCTGTGATCTGGGCAATTGCCGCTGTGATGGGGCGTCTTTTTGTGTCCGGAGTGCGCACGGGCCCTTTGACGGTGCGCACCCCTGGAGACATGACGCCGCCGTCGCTGTGGGTTTGCCCAGCTCCAGCGATGCATGCGCCGACACACCGTTCTCCATTGGCTAAATCTGATCATGTGATCAGGGAAGGGGAGGTATAAGAAGGTCCTTTGTGCATTATATCACTATCCCCTTGAAAAAGTGGCATGCTAGCCACGAAACGTGCGTTGGGGTGACATCTGTGAGTGGGGTGACTGCATTCCTGTGTTACTTTTGTATTGGTGAGCATGGCTTCTTGCTGAATTAGGCAGCGCTGCACAGTCTATTGCTGACCTGAATATATACCAATGTTTTTTTATTTTTTTAAATTTTTTTTGAAGCATGTTCAGGCACTTTGTGGTTAACATGTAGGTAGCTACAGCACTGCATTTCTTTTTCCCACTGCGGGAGGTGCTCCATATGACTCCCTGTTTGGGGCTACCATTTGTTTATTCCACTGCCACTGTTATTAATGTCACTTGATATTAACAGGAACGCATTCCCCCTGCATATGCATCCGTCCTATGTATGTGTTTCTTATGTCTTTTTCATATGATCTTGTGTTACTTTTTATACGATTTATATAAATAAATATTTACTATTTTTTGCTAAAAAATCCTTTTTCACCAGTGACTCCTATTTTCTCCTTTATGTTATTATGCTATTATGAGTGGTGATTTCTGGTCACACACATGTGTGGTGTGACCCATGTCATGGAAATATATATGTATTCCATATATTCAAAGTATATTCACATATATGTATTCACAGTTAGATAGATCTCACTTGCTAAAAAACCCTGTGCTCACATATTTCTAGGCCAGCTATAATCAGTCGTTTTAAAGAAATCTGGCCTTCATAAGGCCTTCATAAGGAACGTACAAAAAGTCTTATTAGATATCTGTTGTTTACATTATAGTTATGCAAGACAACTAGGTCAAGAGAATATAAAACAATAATTCTGCAACTTCAGCTCTTTTGCCATGATTATCATAATTATCATATTTACACTAGAACAGCCAATAATCTAGCAGCTTTTAATTGTATGTTAATTGACTAACCAGCCCCTTTTTGTAAACGTATAAAACCTTGAATGAATAATAAATGTATGTCTTTGACGAACTGTTATACTGACACTTGCATTGTGGACAGTTTTCATTTCGTTCTGAGCGCTCAAAGAAGACATTATATAGAGATTTGGACATGGCAAGCAGCAAACACTGAAGGATATTTTTATCCTAATTAAATTTCCATATCAGTTGGCGCCTGCACGCGGGGCATTGGACGAAACGCACGAGGACCCGGCCGACCGGAGAGACGGGGGTGTTGGCCCTGGCCTTGGCACACGGGACGGAGACTGCAGCTCCATCAGTAAGGTAAGAAAACTTTGTCATCTTACCTGAATGTTCCCTGTGCCTAGTCCTAGCCTACACTTCCAGCCGGTCGGACGTGGTCATCACCGCATTCCCAGGGCAAGTGCCGGTTCCCTGAGTAGGTGGGGGGGCCGACTCGTGGGCGACGGCACTGGCACAGGGCCCCTCATAGTACGCAAAAGTGTCTCTGACATTGGGGGGGCCCTCTCGCCTTTAGACACACCGGCGTACTATGAGGGGTCCTGTGCCAGTGGGACCCCGCTTGCTCAGGGCCACAGCACTTGCAATACTTACCTCTCCCTGCTTCACCGCTGTGACGTCTTCCGCGTTTCCTGACAGTGACATTCAGGTCACAGAGCAGATGACGTCACGTCTGTATGCCCTCTGCCTAAACTGTCCAAGTGCAGGGAGCTGGAAGATGGCTACGCTAAGGAGTCCAGAGTAGAGCAGTGCCCAGCGAGGAGAGGTATTTCATTTTTTTTAATGTTGGTAGCAATATGTGGGAAGAATTATACACTGGAGAATGATATATGGGGCCTGTCATACACTGGAGCATCATCCATGGGGCCCATCGTATACTGGAGCATTCAAAAATGGGGGACATCAGACACTGCAGCAGCATTTACGGGGCCCATTATACACTGGAGCATTATAAATGGGGCCCATTATATATGGAGCATTATATTGGCCCATCATACACTGGAGCATCATCCATGGGGCCCATCATATACTGGAGCATTCTAAATTGGGGACATCAGACACTGGAGCAGCATTTACGGGGCCCATCATACACTGGAGCATCATCCATGGGGCCCATCAAATACTAGAGCATCATATGGGGTTCATTACTTATAGGGCATCATATAGGACATGGAGCATCATATGGAGCACATATGGGGCCTATTCTGTATGGAGCATTATATGGAGCCCATTCTTTATGGAGCAATATATGGGGCCCATCATATACTGTATAGAGCTTTATATGTGACTCATTATACTGTATGGAGCAATATGTGGGGCTCATTCTACTCTATGGGGACCGTCCTATGCTATATGACACATTACATTGGGACCATCATATACTCCATGGAGCATTATGTGGAGCTCATCATATACTGTATGGAACAATATATGAGACCAATTATTCTGTATGGAGCAATATAAGGGGCTCATTATTCTGTATGGCGCACTATGTGGTGGCCATAATACTGTATGGAGTAATATACTGTCCAGTTTTTGAGCTACTGTAGAATTTAAAATAGATATCAGTCATGAGAAGTGAAGTATTTGGCATTGTACTATAACTATATTTCTCTGCCATATCAGAGCATCATGAATTGTGGTATGTGTTAAAGGGGCCCACTGACACTCTTTCGCCCGGGGTACACGAAAACCTGGAGCCAGCCCTACCCCCCACAACATTAGCCAAATAACCCCCAGTTTTCAATGCGTAACTATTATTATAAAGTAAATGAAGGTTGCCAAGCTTAGTAATAAGAATTGAAGTCGTTGGCATTGAAATGGGCACTGTAGGTGTGTTTACTGTCCTCCCTTCCCTGCCGACTTTGCTACCCATTGACTTGCATTGGGTTTCGTGTTTCAGTCTGACCCTTGACTTTTCCCAATAGTTGGCCGATTTTGTTCGACCTGACTTTTGAGAAAGTCGGGTTTCATGAAACCCGACTCGACCCTAAAAAAGGCAAAGTCGCTCATCTCTAGGTAGGAGTATTGATGAGATTCAGAAAAGAGCTTGTTGCCATCACTGCCAACATTGAACAGATGTTCCACTGTTTCCTAGTATGAGAAGACCACTGGAACTTTCTCAGATTTCTGTGGTACGAGAACAACGATATCAGTAAAGTGATGGTGGAATATCATATGAGGGTCCACGTATTTGGAAACAGTCCTTCACCCGCAGTTGCAATTTATGGCTTTCAGAGAACTGCATTAGAGGGAGAGTCCGAGTGCAGAACAGATGCCAGAGACTTTGTAGAGAAAGACTTTTATGTAGATGATGGGCTCAAATCACTTCCCACCAAAGAAGCAGCAATTGATTTGCTCAAAAGAACTCAAGATATGCTCTTCCAGGCTTAACTCAGGTTACACAAAATTGCTTCAAACAGCCCCATTGTAATGAGACCCTTCGAGTCAGGTGATCACACGCCTGGGTTCAAGGACATCGACTTGTAGCTAGATAGTCATCCCATGCAGAGGAGCCTGGGCATCAGGTGGGATCTTGCAGCTGACTCCTTCGGATTTCAAGTAAGTTGCTCAGTCAAGCCATTTACAAAATGTGGTGTCCTTTCTGTAGTGAACACGCTTATTTGACCCGCTGGGATTCATAGCACCCATCACCATACAAGGCAAATCCCTGCTGAGACAATTCTTTAAATCTGTCAAGGACTGGGATGACACACTCTCTCCTGATAAGGAGCAAAAATGGGAAGCCTGGAAAAGGTCTTTGTACAGCTTGAACAATATCCACATCCCAAGATGTTACATCCAAACATCACTCAACTTTAGTATAAAGAATGAACTCCACGTCTTCTCAGATGCTTCCACAGAGGCCATAGCAGCAGTTGCTTACCAGAAGTGGTGACACAAGCCGAACCTCAAAAAAGAGGACCTAGTGCTGATGGAAGACCAACCCACAGAAAGGTCTGATTGGCCTATGGGACTAATTACTAAGATACTCCATAGCAAGGATGGCAACGTTCAGAAGGTGGAATTGAAGGTCATCAGGAAAGGCGAGACAAAGACTTTTACAAGACCCATCCACGAACTTGTTCTGTTGTTGCCTGTCAAGAGCATCCCTGCTGGATGAACAGTACCGGTTTTGAAACTTGAAGTCTTCCTTTTGATATGGACTTGAGTTATGTTTAATTTACATTTTAACATGCTTTTTCTTTACAGATTGTTTGTTATAGACTCTAGTAGTGAAATCCCCAAAGTGAATTTCAAACAGGGAGTGTGCTGTTCCCTTCATAGCCCTTTCATACCTTTGATTTTACTGTTTTATTAACTTGTTTTCATGCTTGTCTGCTGCCATTTACTGACCAGAAGCTTTGTGTCACTCCCTCGCTCCTCCATTTAGATTTTTCTAGCATGTGGGAGTGTCCTGCAGCCTTGTATACAAGCTCACATCCTGGCATCCATTTTTCTTTCAGCCACCTTGTGAGAAGTACACATCTCTTTTGGGCTGCAGAAAGCAAAGTCTTTTGATCAAATTCAGTAGTGGCTCCAGGGGTGAACACCCACAAGACAACCTCAGGAACGGCTACTTGTATCATCTGCATCGTACCACCTCATATCTTTGGGTTATGGTTCAAATAAACCACCGCTGATTCATCTCTCTGCATCCACGTTTAAATCCATCATCCCAGGAGTGACACCTGCTCCTGTCTGCCCTGCTTCAAGGACATGAAGGTAGCACTTCTCAAACCATCGCCATACTACACACCTTCAATCACCTTAAGTGGGGACAGAACAAAGGTAAAAAACTCATCATATACTCAATGTGTGAATGTAGCCTTAGAAAGAACCCAATGAGCAAACATCTGAAAAGTGCCAACTCTAGCTCATAATGCTGACCCCAAATAGCCAACGCTATGGTGGAAAAAAAAGAAAAAAAAGGTGAAAGCATTTTTGTAAAATGTGCTATGTGCTTGTTTCACACACAGAGAGGTATAAAAATGTAATAAAAAAGGCACAATTTTTGTAGCAGTTTTGAGTCAGCTCACGGAGTGGACTGAAAGGAGATTGGAAGTTTTATAGAAGCCATTTTTTGGTCCTCATAAAAATTGTAGTGCCATATTTCTCTAAAACATTTTTGTGTGATCATCTTTACAGACATAATAAATCTAAAAAACTCAAGAAGATTACTTTTTTTCTTATAGTGACAGCAGAATAAAAGGATATTTTGAATCTACATAGCACTGTTCATATAACTGAGTGATATGTGGTACATGAGGTTCTGGAGAAGTTCCCATTTGTGGTTAGACAAACTTTTTGATGGCTACTTTCGGAATATGTAGTGCACTCTATGGATATCAAGGAATGCTAAGTATGTCTATAAGTAGATGGTAAATGCTTGAACGTAAAATGAACTTCTCAGTGAAGGTAATTAGATGGCTAAAGGTAACTAGGGTTGTAGTGGTAGGACGTGTACTGGAGGCTGGGTTCCACATGGGGAACCAGCAAGCAACACCTCCTTGGCCGCAATATTTAGGTATAAAGCCAGGCACCAACTAGATCTCTGGCCCACTAAGTCTATGGTTGTGGCTGGGCTTGCTGACAGGTGTGGTAAGATGTCTTTTAGGCTGTTGCTTAGTTTACAGATGAGTGGCAGCTCAGGAAATTGTGGCAAATAATCAACGGATCCAATGAAGCAATGTGGTTTTGTGCACAAGTTATGTCTGCATAGTAATTTTTGTAAAAATTATAGCTAGTTTAGAATCATCCATGCGAACGCCAAAAGTAACTTCAAAAGCAGTGTGAAATACTTAGGAAGGAATTACAATTCTTCATGTGATGGACCCACTACTGGCTGTGGCTCAAAAACTATCAAACAGTAGTGTGACATTCCCCCTCCCTTAAAAAAAAAACAACAAAAACAAAACACTATTTGTGAAAACACCCTAAGGAGCTCATTCACACGTCAATTTTCACAAATGAGTGCTATCCGTATTTTTCTGCTTGGATCGAGTGGCCCATGCAAAATCTCGGGGACATGTCCTATATTAAACCAAGCGTCTGATCAAAATCAGCAATGCAAGTTAATAGGTCCATGAAAAAATCAGATCGCACTCAGATATCATCCATGTGATGTTCATTTTTCACTTACTGATAGATAGGAGAAAATTTATTTTGTCTCATCAGTGAAAAGAAACGGAAATCTGATGAAAATCACTGATGAAACTTGGTCTACTTTTCTTGTGCGTGAAAAATACTGATGAGCCTTTAGCCCTTCAAATATTTTTCCCATTAGGTTACATTCATATTTTCAGTGTTTGGTGAGTTTTTTACCTCAGCATTTGGGGCCATGTCAACACATTCAGTATTTGGTCAGTATTTTACATCAGTATTTGTAAGCCAAAATCAGGAGATGAACAATCAGAGGAAACTTGTAATAGAAACACGTCACCACTTCTGCATTTTTACCCACTCCTGATTTTGGTTTTCAAATCCTGATGTATAACACTGACCAAATACTGAATGTGTGATTGTGACCTAAGGAATAATGTTTCTCCTTATGGAGAGTGACATGTCAAGACTGGAATGTCAGAGTAAGGAGATTTAAAAGCCATACATGCTAGTCTTGGAAATTAAAGAGGATTTAGCCCTATAAACTAAACACACGACCATAATGGCACTGTGATGCTGATTAATATGATACCTGATAGGAAGGGATCAGCTCAGTGGCTGATGAACAATCACCTTGAGAAGTCTTCATAAAATTACATCTTTTGTGCTTCGGGGTGGGATGTGGAGGCACGGTCTTCTTCGGGATCTCTTCCCCCCACCAGCTTCCTCTGCTCCTTGTAAAGGCCTTTTAAAATTCCACACTGCCACCATAATTGTGTAGGCGACATAGATTTCGACTCAGAGAAAAATGTACTGAGCGCTAGTGCTTAGCGCTAGTCGTCAATCAATAAGTTTAGTCATTAGGTAGTGTGGAATTCTACCAGTGCAGTTGTGAGGTCCCCTGTTCCCGATGTGGCCAGAGTCCAGAAATCGAATCCCTGGTCCCATTGTAACAAGTGCCTGAATGTTGTCCCTTGGTTCCAGTGCAGCCAGTCCTGTTTCTGAAGTCCCCTTGTCCCAGTGCAGCCAGTGTCTTGAATCCAAAGTCCTCTAGTCACGGTGCGGCCAGAGCCTAAACATTGTCCCCCAGTTCGTGTGCAGCCAGTCCCTGATTCAGTATCCTAGACCGGTGTGTCTGGACGTAGCCCTAGTCCGAGTAAGCAAACTTGACCCCTGAGGTCAGCATCTGCAGTACCAGGTTCTGCCTAGGAGTGGTACCTGCAGCCCAGCCTGTCTCCACCTTCAGGAGCTCCAGTGAACACCAGGTAGCTGCTTAGCCATGTCCATTCCTAGGCAGGCCCGGTCCTGTGGCACAGTGGGTCCACAAATCCACTAGCGCCACATGTCATGTGGGCGTAACATCAAGAGGAATGAATAATCACAGGAAAATAAATAAATCTTTTAAATATATGTATAATTTTAATAGTACATATAAATTAAAAACCACATTGAAATAGTGGGTGGCTATGCACAAAAAGAAGTTCATGATAAATGTATAGGGAACGGGTATAATGTAAATAATGTATTCTCTAAAAATGTATATTGGTCTATATATACTGTAATACTGTAACAGTAAGAGCAAAAAAAGGTTTATATCCACATAAAAAGTGAAAGTGGATAGATGATCAAATAAATAAATATAGTGAAAAAACTTTGCATACATCAAAAAACAGACATACCATATAGAGCGAGAAAAAAGCACAGAAATAAAGACCCCAAGACTCCGATGTACGTTTCGCTCAATCTCTTTCTCAAGAAGTGAACCTGGTGACACGTCCTCCAAAAGTACATGAGAGCTACTCTTACTTTGCATGACCCCTAATGATGCCTAAAAAGATGAAAACAAAAGGCCTAAACTATCCACAAGATATTGCAGCGGTCACCGTCCCTAGGCATTCTATCTATAACCTCATTAGATTCCAGTCTGAATGGCATTTGTTGAACTTATATGATGAATCATGTGGTGAACCTTTCCTGGTAAACTATTTGCCACAGTCTCCCAGGACCCATTTCAGGAACATTTATGGTCCTATTACCTTTTATTATATATCCACATTGATACTACAGGAGCAGTTGGTGTATTGAGAAAGGTCAGATGTACTGACTGAAACGTTTGCTATGACTGCTTAATAAAACTTCACCAAATCAAACAAGTTGAGTGGCAAAAAATTTTTATTCATTATTTCTCTGGTGTGGGAACCTTTTTTTGAGCACCTTCACTGTAGTACCGTCAGCGAGATTTACCGTCCCTGGCCACAAGCACTTGTCCATGTGTCCGTGGTTAGGTGTACTTTCCCAGTAACTGCATTGTTGAGGGCACGGGTAATGTTGTGGGACACGTGCTTGTGTAATGCTGGGACATCACAGTGCGAGAAATAGTGGCGGCTGGGGACAGAGTACCTTGGGACGGCCACCGCCATCAGTTTGCGGAAAGCTTCCGTCTCCACGAGCCTAAAAGGCAACATTTTGACCTCAAACAGATGGGAAATATGAGAATTGAGTACTGTGACCTGTTAGCTGTGTATTTCTGCTTACGTTACAATGACTGGGGCATGGACAAGGAAATGGACGTGCTTGATGATTGTGCTATTTGACTGTGGTCAACGGCAGGTGCATAGCAGGAGGCATTTTCGCATGCACCGTGGACAGAGGATTGGCTTACACACACAACAGTGGAAGAAGCAGTGGTGTCACCTGCTGTTAGGGTTCGAGTTCCCGCTGCTGCACAAGGGGAGTCTCGAACCAGTCCCGCTGCGGTCCCCCATACATCTCCGTCCGCAGTGGAGCCTGCTCAGCAGAGACGTCGGTCCCAGCGTCTTGCCCATTCCAATACTGTGCAGAGACTTGCTGCTGCCACTCCTGGATCTTCCATTATAGCCAGTGCTGGAGCAGACGTCTTTAGGACGAAGTCCTGCGTTTCCCCTTCTGAGCATGCCCAGGGTAAGATCTCTCATTGGAGATCAGGGGTCACATGTTCAGGTACTGCAGCAGCTCCTATTGGTCCACCAGTAAGGTCCTGAAACTACATGTGTTTTGGAACCGTTTCTCATTGGTCCTTTTTCTGGCAGGTCCTGTAGCTGTTACTATAAAAGGCTGGCATGGCTGGGCCGCCATGCGCTAGTATCAATTGCATTATGTGCTTTGCGCCAGTGTGATCATGTACGCATGTGGTTAGGGCTCGGCTGAAATAAGCCCCTAGAATACCGGCTTCTCCGGTGAGGAGATTTGGGTGCACGTGGTAGGGCTTGGCTGAAATAAGCCCCTAGAATACCGGCTTCTCCGTGGAGGAGATTGCTTGATTGCGTTGCTGTCTGCATGATCACGGACTGCTATCCGCACATCAGTTATCTGTGAGTCTAACAGGACACAGTCTTTTTCTCAGCGTCTCTGTGACGCAACAGGGTTCGCTTTATAACGCTGGTTCAGCGCCCTAGCGTTTTACTTTGTGGCTCACTCCTTCTACCTTTCCAGCACCTTCACAGTGTCCCAGATCGGCCGCTGCAAATCTTAGCAGATAACGTTCTCTCTCTGCGTTTCCTTGATCCTATATAGCTGCCTCTCTGTAGAAAATGAATGTGGTAGTTGACTGTGATCCCTAAAGTTACCACAGCAGTCGGCTTGCTAGCTGAGTCATAAAGTTCTCCACTAGGCTAGGGGCTGAGTCCCCTTCTGCGACCTAGTCCCTCCGCAAACGGATCGGGCCCCACGGATGGATCACTCACTATCAGTGACCCTAGGACACCTTCTCTCCTTCCAGAAGCTTCCTTCTCTGCTTCTCTCACTTTCACTTTCCACGTCTGGGGCCAAGCTCTTCCCAGCTCAAGGTCCCCTCACCAACTGCTTCTAGTCTCCTTCCTTCTGCAGCTCCTCCTGACAGGGAGCTGCTTCACCACACGTCTGTCACCTTTCACTTCCTCCTCACGTCTGGAAGCTTCCCTTTCCATCCTTCTTACTAGCTACACCCACCCATGCACTCTTTACTACCCAGCCTGGGATGAGACCATCCTCCCTCAGGGTACGTCCAGGGTGCCCGGTTGCTATAGTCTGTGTTGGGTGCAGGTGTTAGAGTCCTGTGTGGTGCTCCCTCCTTACCTGAGAGTGGAGTATCACACCTCTGGATGAGGTGCAATACCTCTGTGGTGACTCAACCCTCAGGGGCGCCACATACCCCCCTGTTAAACACAGCATGTCTGCGGGCTGAAACAGAGTAAACAGATGTTACAGGAAACATACAAAATTTTTAGTTATGCATAACAACAAGTAGAAAAATAATTTAAAACTCAACTTCCCAGTATGGGAGGCACTATTTCTTGAACGTTACATAACAACATAACCTTACATTATTTACTCTAAAAGTGCTATTGGCAGCAAACGTTAACTGTCAAGTTCGCTAACAGGATAGAGCATAAGTTCCCTACAGAAATATTATCATATTTACATTTGCTTCTTTTTCTATAAAAGTACTGTCCTTTAGTGCAAGCCCCATCCGGGGTGTTCTCTGGGTAGCAACCATTGCTACGTGGTTTGCCACCTAATTTGGACTTCTTGTCCCTGCAACAATACTACCTAATGTTCTTATAACATATTTACAAAAAGTGCTCTTAATTCTTAAATAACTGTCTGTACATATTTATATAAAATGGTACCTGTTACCAACAACTATTACACACATTATCTACAAGTGCTATTCAATGACTCTGCAATATAAAACAATTCTTACTTCACTCTAAGCATAATATACAAATATAATAACATTTTTATTAATACACAATCATCAACTGTCATCATATGAGGTAAGTGGTAGATACTCTCCCAGCCGGGGTATCTTCAAGTGTCCTTGTGCTTGTGGAGGACCTGCTCTAAACCTCCAACGTTGGTCTTGGGTGGGCTGCAAGACATAACTGGTCTCCCGCAAAAGACCTCATCTTCGGCCACACCTAATGGGTTTTTCTTCAGATCTGTGGTGTGCAATGATGGAACTTATTTTCTAAAAGTGCGTGTAAAACCAAGGAGGAGCACCTAAGGAGGTGCAGAACTATTTACAAGGAGAGTTCCGGATCACTCAGCGTTCATGATCTCCAAGTCTCACTTATCCTATAAAATCAGTATAAACTTGCAAAACCCTCCTGGGTTAACATTAACTATTTACAGTCATTCTTACTTGTTCTTTTTACTGCTTCTGCTGCTTCCAGGGCAGTACCTGGGAGCTACCACTTGATGGCTATGCAAGCACAGGATCATTCCTGTCCACGGGCACATTGCCTAACACCAGGGTCATCGACTCCACCACTGGTGTCTGGGTGGCTGGTGTGCACTGAGTTGATGGGGATGTTAGAGGCTCCACCAGGCTGTTATCGGCTGCAGCAATGATGTCGTCGCCTGTTACCTGCATTTCTTTGGTGCCAGACTCCTTCCATTGGGACACCCCTGGTAGTTGTGTCTGCAGCTCCTCAACCTCTCCTTCCAGGAGCGCCAGGTCAGCTACTGATGACCGAGTGGAACCTCTATCTCCCTGGCCGGGGGAGCCTTCTGCTTCCACCCCGCACCCAGCAAGCCTCCGCTCCCCGCTCACCATGGCGTCTTCCTGGATCTCTGCCTTCTCTTCCGCTTTGTTTCCCGCCGCTGAGCTTCTCTCCACCCCCGAGGGGCTGTGTCTCTTTCCTTTGCTGCCATACCACGCTAGGACGCGAACTCCCCTAGAGGTCGGCTACGATGCAGTTGCATAGAAATACAGGCAAGGGAGGTCCATGCTGTTTCGTGCTCTTTCTTGGGTACCGCCCATGATGGCACGCCTCACTGTGCACCTCGTGGAGCAGCCATGTCCGTCATCTTTACAGTCTAAATCACAATTCGATGAGTCCAATCCTTTACACATTCTGTTAGGCACACAAGACCCTTGTTCAAGGGCCAGTTCATCCTGTTCGTGATGCCAAAATGGATTGCTCGCCAGGGCAGTGGGATACTCTGTACCGGGCCGGGATCTAAAAGGGATGTGTCACGGCAGCAGTGACCCGGTCCGTGGCCCTGAGCGTCCAATAAAAGGGGAAATATTTACAGGGGATGATAAGAGTTTGTAGTGAGGTGTTCGTGATGCCACCTGTGGTTTCTGGTCAGAGGTGACCAGCGCTGCGGTGCAGATCCTCTGAGATTGGTGGTGATGCAGCAGAGTTGAAATAGCTTTTCACAGGTAAAGCTTGTGGTCTCAGAGCAGGGTGATGTTAAAGAAAGAGTAATGGTGCTGGGAGATGTAGCAGAGTGGAGTGTGCATCGCTTGAAGAACTTGAGGAGACAGTCAAATGCAGTTTCAAAGGCTTTACTCACAGTTCAGGTGCCGGCAGTACAGATGCTCGCTTGGTACAGTGTCCTCTAGGTGAAGGGCTCAGCAAACTCTCAGGTAGATTGGGATACACCTTTCTAGGACTCCTTTCTATATGTGTTCCTTTCACTGGCAGTCTCACTGTGCTGATTCCCACTCCTTCTACCTTTCCAGCACCTTCACAGTGTCCCAGATCGGCTGCTGCGAATCCTGTCGGATAACGTTCTCTCTCTGCGTTTCCTTGATCCTATATAGCTGCCTCTCCAGAGAAGATGAATGTGGTAGTTGACTGTAATCCCCAAAGTTACCACAGCAGTCGACTTGCTAGCTGAGTTATAAAGTTCTCCACTAGGCTAGGGGCCGAGTCCCCTTCTACGACCTGGTCCCTCTGCAAACGGATCGGGCCCCATGGATGGATCACTCACTATCCGTGGCCCTAGAACCACTTCTCTCCTTCAAGAACCTTCCTTCTCTGCTTCTCTCACTTTCACTTTCCACGTCTGGGGCCGAGCTCTTCCCAGCTCAAGGTCCCCTCACCAACTTCCTTCTGCAGCTCCTCCTGAGAGGGCTCGGCTACTATAGTCTGTGTTGGGTGCAGGTGTTAGAGTCCTGGGTGGTGCTCCCTCCTTACCTGAGAGCGGAGTATCACACCTCTGGATGAGGTGCAATACCTCTGTGGCGACTGAACCCTCAGGGGCGCCACACAAGCAACAAGCAGAAGAGACTTGTTTGGGCTAAAGAACACAAGGAATGGACATTAGACCAGTGGAAATCTGTGCTTTGGTCTGATGAGTCCAAATTTGAGATCTTTGGTTCCAACCACTGTGTCTTTGTGTGATGCAAAAGGTGAACAGATGGACTCTACATGCCTGGTTCCCACCATGAAGCATGGAGAAGGAGGTGTGATGGTGTGGGGGTGCTTTGCTTGTGACACTGTTGGGGATTTATTTAAAATTGAAGGCATACTGAACCAGCATGGCTACCACAGCATCTTGCAGTGGCATGCTATTCCATCCGGTTTGCGTTTAGTTGGACCATCATTTATTTTTCAACAGGACAATGACCCCAAGCACACCTCCAGGCTGTGTAAGGGCTATTTGACCAAGAAGGAGAGTGATGGTGTGCTACGCCAGATGACCTGGCCTCCACAGTCACCAGACCTGAACGCAATCAAGATGGTTTGGGGTGAGCTGGACCGCAGAGTGAAGGCAAAAGGACCAACAAGTGCTAAGCATCTCTGAGAACTTCAAGATTGTTGGAAGACCATTTCCGGTGACTACCTCTTGAAGCTCATAAAGAGAATGCCAAGAATGTGCAAAGCAGTCATCAAAGCAAAAGGTGGCTACTTTGAAGAACCTAGAATATAAGACATATTTTCACACTTTTTGGTTAAGTATATAATTCCACATGTGTTAATTCATAGTTTTGATGCCTTCAGTGTGAATGTACAATTTTCATAGTCATGAAAATACAGAAAAATCTTTAAATGAGGTGTGTCCAAACTTTTGGTCTGTACTGTATATATATATATAATCTTATTAATCTTGTTTTAAGTGACTAAGCTTTATTAAAAGCCCTCTCATTTTTATTGACAGTCATGAGTGTAGTCCTTACAGCCATTATTGATGGTGGAGCACCTGTACTTTGCACAGTATGGTCTAAACTTCTCTGGGAAAATCTGAGTTAATTGTGCAGTAGCATGGAGTGTTGAAAAGTGTCTACAGGATGTCATCAATCAGTCGGCTAAGAACTGTAAAATAACTACTTTTATTTTTAACAAGATGTTAAGTAGAACACTAATAGGTGTTAATCTTTAGATTACTCTGGGAGCAATGCGCTGCTTTTCTATTCTGTAGACCAAGAGCTGATGAGGGACACCACAGGCATATGTAAGGGCTGAAACTGCATACTTATGTGGGAGAAACTGACTGCATTGTGGCACCTGTGGGACTGGAGTGTGGCCACAAAACGACTTTGTTTTACAAATAATGTTAAAAATTATAATTTATTTCAATGAAGTCAACAACTTAGAAGAAGGTTTTAAATAGCAACATGGTATAGATGTGGATCGCCCGCCAGGGCAGTGGGTTACTCGGTAGCGGACAACACTTAACGAGTTTTTCTTCTGTTCTGTGGTTTTGCAATGATGGGACCTTATTTTACTAAAAGTGCATGTAAAACCAAGAAGGAGCACCTAAAGAGGTGCAGAACTATTTACAAGGGAAAGTTTTTGGACCATTCACTGTTCATGATCACTCAGTCTGGTTCTTATCCTATAAAAAATCAGTAGAAACTTGCAAAACCCTCCTGGGGTTAACTATATGCAGTTCCTTGCCTGAAGGAAGAAGAAAGGAGAATTTTCCTTACTCAGCTGGGGACTGATCCTGGCCGCCCCTGGTTTGGGTGGAAGCATTTTGTTTCCTCTGCTTCCAGGGCAGAATTTGTCTTCCGTCGCTGTCTACTGTGATGGGAGCACTGGCGTATCTTGTCACTCCGTGGAACACAGTGGCAGCAGCCTGAATGGCTACCTGCGGGACCTCATCCCTAGCCTTTGAGGGCGCTACTGCTATACGCGGTATCGCTGGTGCAGCGGCTGCCTGTCGGGAAGCCGTGGGTGGTGATACTGCGGCTGCCGCTGGTATCGCTTTTGCAGCCAATATGCCCCCCTGTGGGATGATGTTGCGATCCCAGGCCATGTCTAGCACCAGCTGGCCAGATTTTGGGGTCGGTGGTAACTGTGCTCCTGGTGCAGCTGTCCTCAGTCTTCGCCTCCGGTGACGTGGAGACGGAATCTTGTGGTACCCATGGTGAGGGTAGTAGGGTAGTAGGTTCCGTGGCGGCAGGTACCGGTGGTGCAGGTACCGGAGCTTTGGGCACCGGTGGTGTGGATGCCCGGGCATTAGCGGCCTCCTGCTTGGCGGCTTGTCTCCTCTGCTCCAGCAGCGCCTACTTCTTTTCTAGGCAGCGGGCCAATTCTGCTATCTCCCGCTCCACACCGGCCAGGTCATCCTCTTCCTGGGAGTTGGAGCCTGTTTTCACAAAGCCGGGGACATTTTCACTCTCCTTCCCGCACTCCTCAGGCCTCCCTCCTCTCTCCATGATGGCTGCCTGGTGTACTAACTTCTCCTTGGCTCGCTTTCCTGCCGCTGAGCTTCTCTCCACCCCCGAGGGGTGCTGTCTTTTTCCTTTGCCACCATACCAAGCTAGGATACGGACTCCCCTAGCGGTCGGCCACAATGCAGTTGCATAGAAGTACAGGCAGGGGAGGTTAATTTTGCTTCGCGCTTTTTCTTGGGTGCTGCCCACATGGCACCACCTACTACAAACCTCATGGAACTGCCATAGCCGCCATCTTTATAGTTCAAATCACAGTTCAATGGGTCTAATCCTTTACACATTCTGTTAGGCGCACAGGACCCTTGTTCAAGAGTCGGTTCATCCTGCTCGTGATGCCAAAATGGATCGCCCGCCAGGGCAGTGGGTTACTCGGTACTTGGCCGGTGTCTTAAAGGGATGTGTCACGGTAGCAGTGAACTGGTCCGTGGCCCTGGGCATCCAATAAAAAGGGGAATATTTACAGGTAATGATAAAGAGTTTGTATTGAAGTGATCGTGACGCCACCTGTGGTTTCTGGTCAGGAGTGACCAGCGCTGCAGAGCAGATCCTCTGGGACAGATGGTGTGATACAGCAGAGTTGGAATAGCTCTCCACAGGTAGAGCTTGTTGTCCCAGGGCAGAGAGGTGATGTAAAGAGTAATGGTGCTGGTGGATGTAGCAGTGTGGAGTGGGTGCCACAGGAAGAATTTGAGGAGACAGTCAGAGGCAGTTTCCAAGGCTTTACTCACAGTTCATGTGCATGCAGTACAGGTGCCCACTTGGTGCCATGTCCTCCAGGAAAGGGATCCAGCCACCTCCCAGGTAGATGGAGAACAACAGTCCAAAGCTCCCTGGCCATCTCACTGTGCTGATTCCTGCTCCTACTTCCTTCCCAGCACCACACAAACAGTGTCCCAAACCGGTAGCTGCAAATCCTGTTGGATAAGGTGACCCAGGCGTTTTCTTGATTCTATATAGCTTTCCTTCCCTGAGAAGATGCTCGTGGTTGTCACAGCTTGTCGGCTTGCTAGCTGAGTCCTGTTGTACGCTCCACTAGTCTAGGGGCCGAGTCTCTTCTATGACCTGGATTCTCCCAGCTGATGTCCGTCAGCCTGAAACGAGGCCCACGGGTAGCCTTCTGCTCAGCCGTGCCTCTGAGAAATCCCTTTTCCCTACAGGGAACCTTCGTTTCTGTCTATCTGTGAGCAGCTCCTCAGGACCTGGAGCCTGCTGCACATTTCTATCTCTTCCCGCCTTCCCTACGGGAGGGCTGCCTATGCACGTCCTTCTTCTTCTTCCCGTACGGGAAAACTCACTCTTACTTCCCTCTGTTCTCCTGATCTGACCTACGAGCTCCACCCACCATCTAACACCCTTTCCTAGCTACAGGCATGAAAGTGGAACTGAGCTAGTGTGTGTTATGAATGCAGTGTTGTCAGAGCCAGGTTTGGTGTCCCCATCTTACCTGAAAGGTGGGATACCACATCTCTGACTGAGATGCAGTACCTCTGTGGTGACTGGACCCTCAGGGGCGCCACAGATGACATTACTAAATATTCCGCAGACTGCATCTGTCAATAACTATATAGCTAAAAGGGGCTGTCTTGGGCACCCAGCAAACCCGGGCAAGTGCTGGGAACTACAGCACCTGGGGGAACCCACTCTGCCCAGGATTCCATTGGTGACATTCGCCGTATATGTACTGTATGTAGGGAATAGTTTCAGGAGTAGAGTCTGCTCCATACAGTGTAGGTGCCGGCTGTGTTATACAGCTATCGTAGCTAGCTCCAATCTCAACAGTTTAACCTCTTAGACACCACTGTCAATCGTGACAGCAAAATTGAAGAAGTTGGAAATGGGAGTAGGCGCAATGCTTGCCTCAACACCCCCCCACAATAAGATTTCAGGGTGCTGATGAATGCCTCATAGGAGTTGGGGGTATTTTTCAATGCAGTGCAATATTGTAGCATGGCAGTGTTTTGAACAAGTGATCATAGGTTCAAGTCCCCAGTGGCACACCTCCCCACAGTGATGGAGTTGTGATCTTCACTTGTGCTCATATTTATATCCATTTTAATCTGACAAAGGTCTGGTTAACCAAAACATCAAATTGTACTGGATTACATTAAAAAACAAACTTTTTAATTAATACTGATTGGAGTACCGTGATGTTTGATTACTATTTAAGTCCCCTAGTGAGAACAATAAAAAGTGTAAAAAACTAAATGAAAAATACTTGTGAAAAATAAAATTTCATATCAACCTGTTCCCCCAGAACTTAAATAATATCTAAAAACTGAATAAAAAAGAACATATTTGTATAGCCGCATGTGGAAATGTCCACATTAATAAAACACCATAACAAATATCCAATGTGGTGAACGCTGAAACGGAAAAAAAAATGAAATGTCAGAATTGCTGTTGTTTGGTCACATCATCTAACAAAATAATAGAATACAAAGAGATAAAAATGTCATCAAGACCTCAAAATGATACCAGTAAAACCTACAGTTGTCCGGCAAAAAAAGCAAGACCTCATACAGCAAAATCTAGCAAGAAAATGTATAGCTCTTGGAAGGCGAGGTGAAAAAATAGCGAAACAAAGAAAAGCTGACTGGGACGGGGTTTCGCATAAACCATTATCATAACTTACAGCAATGTGACTTGTGGATTACTTTTGTACATCTCCTGACTAATTGAGCCAAGGGCATATATGTGTTCAACTTGGTCAGGACTATGAAATTAGATTTTATAAATTAGGTCACATCAGTATTTGTAAGCCAAGGCTAGTAGTGGGTGAAAAACACAGAAGTGGTGACGTGTTTCTATTATACTTTTCTTCCGATTGTTCCACTCCTGGTTTTAGCTTACAAATATTAATATAAAATACTGACACAAATACTGAACATTAGTGTTGAGCGATATTGCTCGATATCTAAAAATATCGTATCGAAATTGTATCGCCGATAGCACTAAATATCGTCGATATCCGATTTCGATACCGGAAGTCCCATGTAAGTCTATGGGAACAAAATATCGAAATTAAAAAAACCCATTCTTGCCTTGTTGGTTAATTGTACATGAAGGAAAACAACAAAGACTAATGTAGAATGTATTGGGGGAGGTTGAGGAGACAATAAAGGCATACATGTTTAACCCAATGCATTGGAATAGCATTCATATATTTTTTTTTGGAAATACGTTTGGATTGACTAACAAATTGACAATGTTGTTAACCTTTTTTCTATTTTGGCAAATATGTATGTTTAACAACTTCCATGCTCTTCACCTTTTTAACTTTTGCCAGTGCCACACTTTCTCCTTCATAATCTTCAGCAGCAGCATCATCTTTCTCATCAAATTATTCTTCATCTTCACCTTCTTAATTTTCTTCTTAAACTTCTTGCTATTCATGTTTTTGTTTACATTACTCATATTGTTATTATTAAACTAATTAATCTTCTTCATATTCAAATTCTTCATCTTCTTCCTCTTCATCTTCTTCATCATATTCTTATTTGTGACAGAGATTCCTGTACTTGTAATCTGTAAAAGTATGAATTGTTCATCCTTCCGTTCTTGCTGTCACAAAAGATTTAAATTACAACAGTATTTGACTTTGTCCGTGTTCAGTTTAGCCTGCAGCAGCAGCAGGCATTTTCCAGGGGCACCACGAGGAGGAACGGACTCACCCCCATACACTGCTTAGTCTTCTTCTGCTTAGAATTTAGAGCATATATTTTGCTCTTCATTTTGGTCTTATACTTCATGTTCTTCTGCTTTTTGATCTTCTGCTTATTGTTCTTCTGTCTCTTGTTCTGTATCTTGTAGTTTGTCTTAACCTTCTTTGTCCTGTTGGTGATCTTCTTCTTGGTAATCTTTTATTTTTTCTTTGTGATGGTGTTCAGGCTGGTTGGCTTCATGCTCGTCGTCCTTGTTGTCGTCATCTTCTTCTGGGTGGTCTTTAATGTCGTCTAATTTCCGAGAAACAGCTGACGTTACTGGAACCCTGACGGGTATCAGATGGAGCAAGAGACAATGGAAGTTACAAGGACCAGCTGACTGTGCTGGACCCCGGACGGGTAGCAGAAGGAAAAGAGGCAATGTCACAACCGAGTACCAGTTGACGTTACTGTGACACGGTTACTAAGCAGGAGGTACCTGTGCTCCAAAGCACTACCAAGGACCAGCAGACGTTGCTGGAACTCGGATACGGAGATGGAGGCACCTAGGCCAAAGGCACTGGGGAGAACCACTTGATGGTACTGGACCCCGGACGGGTAGCAGAAGGAAAAGAGGCAATGTCACAACCGAGTACCAGCTGACGTTACTGTGACACGGTTACTAAGCAGGAGGTACCTGTGCTCCAAAGCACTACCAAGGACCAGCAGACGTTGCTGGAACTCGGATACGGAGATGGAGGCACCTAGGCCAAAGGCACTGGGGAGAACCACTTGATGGTACTGGACCCGGACGGGTAGCAGAAGGAAAAGAGGCAATGTCACAACCGAGTACCAGCTGACGTTGCTGTGACACGGTTACTAAGCAGGAGGTACCTGTGCTCCAAAGCACTACCAAGGACCAGCAGACGTTGCTGGAACTCGGATACGGAGATGGAGGCACCTAGACCAAAGGCACTGGGGAGAACCACTTGACGGTACTGGACCCCGGACGGGTAGAAGAACGCACCCATGAAAATGTAAGTTGACAGGACGCAAGCCGTCCGCAGTTACAGAATCACACAGTCCTACAGTGGGTGCTTATCCTATTGTCACAATGGAAACCGCCTTTATTTACATATCCCACAGCACACATAGGAATCACCTAAACTGCAGGCACCATAGAGTCGGCTAACCCGAATGCAACACGACAGCACAACTTATTGGAGGATAATTGACGTTCACACTGCCAGGAAACAGCTGTCGTGCTGTAACCAGGCTGGCCAGGAGTCAGTACCCCTGCCAATTACTTACGAGCAACAAATGGCGGTGTTGTAGCCCAGGGAGTAGAGTTCAGGTGGTAGAAAGATGAACATAACCGGAGACATGGAAAACGTTGCCAAACAGTTATTTAATCTGAAAACGGACAGGCAAATTCAGGTGAGATCCATGCCTTGTTCATTTTCAGAAAAGTAAGCCGGTCTATATTCTCTGAGGATAGTCGCATGCGACGGTCTGTTACTACACCACCTGCAGCACTAAAGACACGCTCAGATAATACACTGGCAGCAGGGCAAGCCAGCACCTCCAATGCATACTGGCTAAGCTCTGGCCATGTATCCAACTTAGAGACCCAAAATTTGAAAGGGGAAGAGGCATCTGGGAGTACACTTAGAGGGAAAGCCAAGTAGTCTGTCACCATCTTACGGAAACGTTTCTTCCTGGTGACTGGAGCCGTCTCGGATGGTGTAGACCTTGCTGGCGCTGTCACAAAACTTTGCCACATTTGTAACATACAGTTCTTGCCCTGTGCAGAGGCGCTGCTTCTGCTCCCTCTTGTTGTAGAGGTGTCTACACTGCCTCGACGCACAGAGCTGCTTTGTAAAGCAGTAGCAGCAGCAGCATCTCTCTCGGCTGGAATGTACAACAGTATGGATTGCACCAGTGTGTCTTGGTACTCCTGCATTTTACGGTCCCGGTTCACCGTGTGATGAGGGTTTGTAAGTTGTCCCGGTAGCGAGGGTCTAGGAGGGTGTACACCCAATAATCTGACATGCTGAGAATGTGGGCGATGCGGCGGTCGTTTCTTAGGCACTGAAGCATGAAATAAACCATGTGCTGCAGACTCCCAACTGGCCAACAAAGGCTGTCCTCTGGAAGAGGCGTCATCTCTGTCTCCTCTGCATCACCCCACCCTCGCTCTACATACTGACTACAGCGTTGTGTACCTTCCTCTGTAGGGATTTCTTCCTCCTCCATTGACTCCTCCTCCTCCTCATCCTCCTCACAAAGTGAGCCCTGCCCAGCCCTTTGTGAGGAACCACGTTGCGCTGACTGTCCTGAAGGTAATTGAATTTGTGACTCCTCATCCTCCACCTGTTTCAAAACCTCTTCCTTTAGTGCTTTCAGTGATTTCTGAAGCAGGCAGATAAGGGGGACAGTCATGCTGACTAGTGCATCATCTGCACTCGCCATCCGCGTTGAGACATCAAACGCACGCAAAACGTCGCAGATGTCCTTCATAGAGGCCCACTCAGTAGTGGTGAAGTGTGAACTGCGCAAATTGCGAGTTGATTGCGCCTGTTGCAGCTGATACTCCATTACTGCTGGCTGCTGCTCACACAACCGCTCCAACATATGTAACGTGGAATTCCACCTGGTGGGTACGTCACATATGATGCGATGTTCAGGAAGGCAAAATCTGACTTGCAGAGCTGCAATGCGCGATCTGGCCATGCTGGAACGTCGCAAGTGAGCGCACTCTAGGCGGACCTTGTGCAGCAGTGCATCAAGATCCGGATAGTCCCTCAAAAAACTCTGCACGACCAAGTTGAGCACATGTGCCAGACATGGTATGTGAGTGAGGTTGCCAAGGCCCAGAGCTGCCACCAGATTTCGGCCATTGTCACACACTACCAAGCCTGGCTGCAGATTAGCTGACAAAAACCACACGTCGCTCTCCTGCTTGATGGCATCCCAGAGCTCCTGCGCTGTGTGGCTTTGATTCCCCATGGGAATTAATTTCAGGACGGCCTGTTGACGTTTGGCCACGGCTGTGCTCATATCGGTCGCAACAGGTAGGCGTTCACGGGTCCATGTGGAGGTATACCGTGACGGCTCGTGCAGCGATGATTCTGAGGAACTGGAGTAGGAGGAGGAATCAATGTGCACAGACTGGATTCCTGCAATCCTTGGAGTTGGCAGAACACGTACAGCGCCACTGGCAAGATCTGTACCCGGCTCCACAACATTGACCCAATGGGCAGTGAGGGAAAGGTATCGTCCCTGGCCATGGGTACTGGTCCACGCATCGGTGGTCAGGTGGACCCTGCTACTGACGGCGTTTAGTAGCGCATGTTTAATGTTTACCTCGACATGTTTTTGCAGAGCAGGGACAGCTTGCCTGCTGAAATAAAATCGGCTTGGCACATTATATTGTGGGACTGCCAATGCCATAAAGTTCCTGAAACTGTCAGTCTCCACCAGCCTGAATGACAGCATTTCAAGGGACAGGAGTTTTGCAAGGCCAGCATTCAGAGCCTGTGCTCGTGGATGGTTTGCCGAGTATGGCCGTCTTTTATCCCATGCCTGTGTTACCGATGGCTGTTTTTTGTACTGGGAGTGTGACGATGACTGTGAACTTGCTGCAGTGGGTGGAATAACAGTTTGTCTATGGACAACAGTGACTGAGGTTCTTCCATGGAGATCCTGTGAGGAAGCCAAAACAGGTGTGTGAGAGCTGAAGGTAGAGGCTCGAACATGACGTAAAGATGTAGGTGCTGCTGTAGGTTGGCCTACATCTCCAGTGTGTCTTTGGAACTCAGCTACATGCTTTGTCCGTACATGTGTCCACATATTTGTGGTATTCAGGTTCCTGATATTTTTACCTCTTTTAACTTTTTGCTTACACAGCTTGCATTGAACATAGCAAATATTATCTACAAGTCTGTCAAAAAAGGACCACGCAGTGCAAGTCATGGGAGCGCCAATTTTGACATTTCTAAGAGAACTGCTCCCAACAGGTGCCAAACTGGAGGCTACAGGCAAGCGAGTCTGCAGCCTACCTCTCCCTCCTCTTTGTACCGTTGGGACAATCTCTTCCTCAGAGCTGCTCCCACCACCTTGCTGTTGCTCACGCCATGTTGGGTCTCGGACTTCGTCATCTCCACTACCCTCTTCCAACACCTGCTGCTGTTGGATGGTCTGGGCAGCACCATGCTCCACAAAACCTGGCACCTGAGTCTCATCATCATCATAAGATGCGTTCTGCGGTGTGCTGTCCATTGGCACTGGCTCACCCGCCTCTTCAGATTGAGAGAGACACAGCTGTTGCGCATCACTGCATACTCCCTCTTCTTCAAATTGCAGAATGCTGCTTGCCTGTGCCCGTGTTTGCGAGCCAACAGATTCTGAGAACAGAAGCAGAGACTCAGCTGGCTCCTGTACAGAACTCTCTGACTGCCTTGGCAATTTGACAGGCGGTGAACAGACAGATGGTTGCTCAACAGTGTTGTGTTCCTGAGAGGAGGTGGAAGGAATTGAAGTCGATGCATTGGCTGCCATCCAACCAACAACGGCTTCAATTTGTTCTTCCCGCAGCAGGGGGGTACGCTGAGCTCCTACAAAAGTGCGCATAAAGGAAAGCTCACGGGGAAAACTGGTGGATGCTGTATCACTGGGTGCGGCAGCAGCCACAGAATCCCCACGTCCTCTCCCTGCTGAAACTCCACGGCCACGACCACGTGCCTTACTCACTGACTTCTTCATCTTGGTAGATTGATAAAGAAAGTCAGAAAAGTTATAACTTAAGGCCTAAGTGTGGTTATTACGCAGAGACTGAAGTGAACACTGAAACACAACTGTTCACAAATCACAATCTGTGAAAGGCTACTCCTTTGTCTACTTCTATAGTGTTTGCAACCAATGTATTGGATACGGATGGAAGCGCGTCACACTAATAGTTAAATTGCATGGAGCAGCAAGAATTACACTGAAGGAAAAAAAAAAGAGTCTGTGAGTGACAGGTGCAGATGCCTACAGACAGCGTTGCATGCAGAGCAAACTGCAGCGTCACCTGCACTCACACACACCTTGCAGAGCTGTTAAAACAACACTGCAGGCAAAAGGAAGCTTTACACAGCGGTTGGTGCTAGCCTGCCTACAGCACAGTACACTAAATCGCAATCTCTAACTGTCCCTCAGAGTCAGCACAGCAGCGTTCTGTCCCTTACTGAATTCACAGCACAGTGACGCTAAAATGGCCGCGGCGCCTTTTATAGTGCATTCTGACATCATTTCAGCAGCCAATCACAGCCATGCCATTAGTTAACATGACCGCAGCATTACAGGATGTGCCCACACTTCTTAGGATTCCTTATTGGCTGAATAAAATCACATTGCCTCGCAAATAATTATGGGAACTTCCGATTCCGGTATTCGATAATACGAAAATATCGAAACGAATTATCGAAAGGCCGATAGAGCTAATATCGGCCGATAGCCGATATTTGCATTATCGTATCGCTCAACACTACTGAACATATGAACATGTCCTTAGACGAACATTGCTGCTTCCTACTAAAGACAATGTTGCAGCTGTGTATAAATGAGCTGTAATTCCCCACACCACCTGTGGTCAACTGTGGCACAATTTCAGAAATGAAACAATATAATCAACACTAGTTATAATTAGCTGTGCTCACAGATAAAAAAATATCAGTGAAAAACTTTAGGCCAAAATTTAACTTTTAATCCAATTCATAAAACTCAATTATTTTGCAATTCTAAAGATGCAATTTTCTATAATGACCAGCAGATGGTGCAAGTTCTGCACATATAAATAGGACTGTGCAGCAGTAGACCACAACGTTCTCATACAAATGTATATTTTGCTGAAATCTTCAAAATGTATTAATTGATATACATATTTTGTAAGGGAGGACGGAATATAGGAGAAACCCATATACCTGCAATAGGCTTCACTTCCTGCACTATGTACATATTCTCTGCACAATCACAAAACCCAATCTAAAAAATAAAATAAAAATAAGAGAAAGCCAGAAGTTCACACTATCCTTTCATCCTACAAGTATTGGGAAGGAATTTGGTAGACAGGACAACCATTTCTGGTCTTGCTTTGGAGTGGAGTGGAAAAGTTTGGCTTGAATTAACTGCATCATGAGGATGTGTCTGCTCTCTTTATGTGCATAAAATGGCAATACTAATATTTTTCTTCATTTCCATGTAAACGCTAATGTATTTTGTTTAAGTAACACTGATTAATTTATGCACAAAGCTAAAAAAAGGGAACTAAAAAAAGTGCCAAACTGGTCTGACAATAGGTTTATGGTGCCATCTAGTGGTGTATAGAATAATTGTTTTGTTAAATTGTTGCATTTGACCATAGGCCATATATAGTTTCAGCAGACAACTACAGTGGGTCTTGTGGTCTTCAGTGAATAATCATGCTTTAGTTATATATTTTTAAATTAAACTGAGCAGCCCATTTTACTAATTAATGAATGTACCTGGAGACCAAGAGGATCCAAACTTTTTTTCTCTGTGAAATATATTGGGGTATAATAAAACTTAACTTTTTATTTAGGCAGTAATATAAGAGAAGATCGAAATTAGTACTGATAAAAATGGTCAGAAAGTAAAATTTCTGTGACATCATGGATTAATATAGCCAGGCTAATCTTCTGTCAGACCTCAGATTGTATTTAGACCGGTTTTGATTCAACACTGGATGACGCCGCAAAGGCAGATGAACTGCATTAAAGCTGTACCGTCATTTTCTAAATAAATAAATATTTTATTGCCTTTACTTTTTCTCCCCTGATAGATAATGTCCCATATCTACGATAGCAAAAAGAGAGAGTGGAAGACCTGAGCCATAAAAAAAGTGAGGGACACTGTCTAAGAGCGCTCAGCCAGTGGTTGTTGACTACTAGCACTCATCCTGCATGGTCCATCCTACCTCCTGTACTGCTTGTATAGATGAGGTGACTGCTCGATTAGTTGTCGCTCCTACAGGAGCATTGGGAAATCGACTAAATAACAAGAAAATTCTGCTCCTATATGTTTGCCCTGGTGCAGAGCGGGAATAGACTAATGGTCAGTTTCACCATTTCCCAAGGAAATAAAAAACTGACCAGCACCTCCAACTAGAATAAGTCAAGTGTGAACAGGTGTAAGCCGTCACGACTATTCAATATAATTGAGAAAATAGAGCGGCACTCTGCAGCTGTATTTTCTTGGTCACCCTTTTCCATGAACAGATACTGACATGTTCCACAGTAATGGTTGTGACTGATCACCTCATATTTTTTTTATGTATGTGTTTGAAAATAATTTGAGCCGCAAGCACAATCACTTAATCTGTATGTTAGGGGTCGAGTTCCCACCACTGCACAGGGGGAGCCTCAAGCCATCTCCACTGCGGTCTCCCATTCTTCTCCTGCCGCAGTGGTTCCTGCTCAGCTGCAACTCCCATTGGTCCTCTTGGAAGGTCCTGAGCCTGCTCGAGTTCTGTGGCAGTCTTCCATTGGTCCTTCTGGGAAGGTCCCGAAGTTGCTGCGGCTATAAAAGAGTTGCATGGCCGCACGGCCATGCGCTAGTATCAATCCTGTTATGTGCTTTGCGCCAGTGTGGTCATGTACGCATGCAGTTAGGGCTCGGCTGAAATAAGCCTCTAGAATACCAGCACCTCCTGTGAGGAGTTTTGTATACACGTATTCAGGGCTTGGCTGAAATAGCCTCTAGAATACCGGCTACTCCGGTGAGGAGTTGGTTGTTTGCGTTACTGTCTGCATGACCACAGACTGGTAAAGATAATAAGGATCTACCAATCAAAATGAAGTGTATAAAGCAAGGTAGAAGTACAGGCTAAAATTTAACTTTTAATAACTGCCTTTAAAAACGAAGTATTCGTTCAGTAAATAACAAACAACCAATAAGTGTATCCTAACCACCAATAACTTGTGAAAAAACAAAAATTGTTAAAACCGTCAGTAAAACAGACTTGACTTATTCATGGGATAGACAAGGATAGATCTATCTAGAAACTATCCACAATATTCAATAAATCTAGGTATATATCAAATGATTGTATGTGCTTTTTTTCATAAATTGCACATCTCAAAAAAATAGAACAGTCTTACCATATGTTGATATCCACTGTATACTTGTAAATGGGGGAGGCTTTTTAAACAACGCCATACATTACCCCAAACCATGTGGACACATATGAACCAAGGACTGACAGTCTCCCAACGCGTTTCTCTGGCTAGATCATCAGGGGAGAGTTATGCCATTTTTGTCAACTGTTATGGTATATGTCACCCGCAGCGCCTGTGCAGACTGTTGAACGGGTGCACGTGTCTGAACCACGTGCGTTCTTAAATAGAACGCTAAAGCGGTCATACAGTGACGTCAGATCCTGTGCATTCTCCTTAGCGACGTAATATCCTATGCGCTCGTCATCTGGAACGCATATTTGGAACGCAAACTATCAAACAGGTGCACGCAAATGAATCATATGGGTTCCAATATAGAACGCTAAAATAACGTCATATCCTAAGCGCTCTCCATAGTGACGTAATCTCCTATGCGCTCCTCATCTGGGATGCTTGAATGGAACACAAATTAACAAGCAGGTGCACACTAATGAATCACATGAATTCTAATCCAAAAAACAACGTCATATCCTATGCGTTCCCCATAGCGACGTAATATCTTATGCGCTTCCCATATGGAACGCACAAATGGAACACACAGGTCAAATCAAAGATTCCAATATATTCAGTGTTCATTTGACTCCTCTGATGACGTCACATTGTAGACATCGTACCAATATATATATAAAGATAATAACATCCCATTTTTTTCCGTATAGTATAATAATTGAATGTTTTCAAAGCTGATCTGAAAATTATTTTTAAAATTTTAAAAAAACAAGAAAAAAAAAATTGTTGTGATATTCCACAGGTTCCACAAGAGACCAGTATCAGTTCAATCATAATAGTCTTGGGGTATTATACAAATTCACCATATGTTATAGTATACTCAGATATGAGTTAGAAAATTGATAAATGGTCAATATATCCTTCAATATTTCAATACTGTATATCGACACTGTTATCATAAGTTATCTTAGGGGAATTTTTTGCAACAAAGTGCCCTCCTATTCAACCCGGTAGGATAGATCCTTGTTCATAGTAATCAAGGGTTGTGTATCAATTAATTTTCCCCTATATATATACAAGACATGAGTACATAGACTTATTTAAAAAACAAAAAACAAAAAACAAAAAAAAAAAAACCCATTTGATGATACATCTCTATAAGATCAGCAACTACAATAAGCATGATAGTAAGGATTCTTGGATTAATTCCATAGATAATGACTCAGACTCAGGCAGCAGATTTGAGGCAGCGATTTCTAAATAGGGGATACCCAGATGGGGTCCTACGTAAAGCATATAATGATACAAAATCCTTGGATAGGACATCATTACTGAATATTAAACAACCTAAAAATGAATCTCCCACATGTAGGTTCATCATCACATTTAATTCTGGAGCACAGCAGGTTCGCTCGATTCTCCAGAAACATTGGTCAATTCTACAGATGGATGAGGACATTGGAGATTTGGTGGGAGATTTCCAGCAAATGACCTTTTTGAAAGGTAGATCTATTGGGGACAGAGTTGTACATAGCCACTTTAATCCCCAGAAGAAAGAGACATGGCTTACCAGCAATATAAAAGGTTGTTATAAATGCAGTGAATGTATTGCTTGTCCGGTTCTAGCAACAGGAGGATCATTTACGAGCTGTGTAATGAACAAAACCTATGAAATCCGACATTTCATTAATTGTCGCACCAAGGGTGTGATTTATAAAGCTACCTGCCCATGTAATCTGGAATACGTAGGAAAGACCATTCGAGAATTTAGAAGAAGAATAGGTGAACATCTGCGAGATATAGCCCTAAAGAGAGACACACCCCTAGCCAGACACATGGTTAGTCAACATGAGGGGGAAACGACGGGTCTCAAATTCATCAGCATTGATAAAATAGGAGCACCAAGGAGGGGCAGCAACTGGGATAAGAGAATTTTACAGAGTGAAACAAAATGGATCTATCAGCTGAAAACACAACAGCCTTTGGGTCTCAATGAAATCTTAACATATAGTTGCTTTGTTTCAATTCTGATATTCTCGACTCCCATTATTAACCTCCCCTCTTTGCCCTCTTTTTCTTCCATGTATCCCTTTACTATTGATGTAATCTCTATTTCCACACCTATTCTAGGCTTAGATTAGGGTGTTATAGGGAAACTTAGGGCCAGCCGCCGAGGAGTGGGGGCGCCAAACTTCGTATCTTCTTAGGGTGCCAACCTCCACGGTTAGGTAGGGTATACCAGGTCTGATAGGGATGTATAGCCCCAATTTTTGTTGTTTTTGTTTCCCCTCTTTTTACCTATCTCCAGTGTCCTCCATTACATCGTGAATGTCAATATGGGTGCCTTGCACTCAGATAACCACCAATTCCATTTCAAGGAACCTGACAATCTTTTAGGAGACTTAAATTATTTGTTAAAAGTTCTTGTGACTCTACCAATGATTTATCTGAGTCATTATCTATGGAATTAATCCAAGAATCCTTACTATCATGCTTATTGTAGTTGCTGATCTTATAGAGATGTATCATCAAATGTTTTTTTTTTTTTTTTTCTAAATAAGTCTATGTACTCATGTCTTGTATATATATAGGGGAAAATTAATTGATACACAACCCTTGATTACTATGAACAAGGATCTATCCTACCGGGTTGAATAGGAGGGCACTTTGTTGCAAAAAATTCCCCTAAGATAACTTGTGATAACAGTGTCGATATACAGTATTGAAATATTGAAGGATATATTGACCATTTATCAATTTTCTAACTCATATCTGAGTATACTATGACATATGGTGAATTTGTATAATACCCCAAGAACCTGTGGAATATCACAACAATTTTTTTTTTGTTGTTTTTTTAAAATTTTAAAAATAATTTCAGATCAGCTTTGAAAACATTCAATTATTATACTATACGGAAAAAAATGGGATGTTATTATCTTTATATATATATTGGTATGATGTCTACAATGTGACATCATCAGAGGAATCAAATGAACACTGAATATATTGGAATCTTTGATTTGACCTGTGTGTTCCATTTGTGCGTTCCATATGGGAAGCGCATAAGATATTACGTCGCTATGGGGAACGCATAGGATATGACGTTGTTTTTTGGATTAGAATTCATGTGATTCATTAGTGTGCACCTGCTTGTTAATTTGTGTTCCATTCAAGCGTCCCAGATGAGGAGCGCATAGGAGATTACGTCACTATGGAGAGCGCTTAGGATATGACGTTATTTTAGCGTTCTATATTGGAACCCATATGATTCATTTGCGTGCACCTGTTTGATAGTTTGCGTTCCAAATATGCGTTCCAGATGACGAGCGCATAGGATATTACGTTGCTAAGGAGAATCGCACAGGATCTGACGTTCACTGTATGACCGCTTTAGCGTTCTATTTAAGAACGCACGTGGTTCAGACACGTGCACCCGTTCAACAGTCTGCACAGGCGCTGCGGGTGACATATACCATAACAGCTGACAAAAATGGCATAACTCTCCCCTGATGATCTAGCCAGAGAAACGCGTTGGGAGACTGTCAGTCCTTGGTTCATATGTGTCCACATGGTTTGGGGTAATGTATGGCGTTGTTTAAAAAGCCTCCCCCATTTACAAGTATACAGTGGATATCAACATATGGTAAGACTGTTCTATTTTTTTGAGATGTGCAATTTATGAAAAAAAGCACATACAATCATTTGATATATACCTAGATTTATTGAATATTGTGGATAGTTTCTAGATAGATCTATCCTTGTCTATCCCATGAATAAGTCAAGTCTGTTTTACTGACGGTTTTAACAATTTTTGTTTTTTCACAAGTTATTGGTGGTTAGGATACACTTATTGGTTGTTTGTTATTTACTGAACGAATACTTCATTTTTAAAGGCGGTTATTAAAAGTTAAATTTTAGCCTGTACTTCTACCTTGCTTTATACACATGACCATGGACTGCTATCCACTCTGCAGTTATCTGTGTACTCCTGTGGGGCTAACAGGACACAGTCTCTACCACAACAACTCGGTGGAGTAACAGAGTTCGCTCATACTGCCATATAGTGCCACAGCATCTATATCAGCGACTCTGTGGAGTAACAGAGCTCGCTTATACCGCCATATTGTGCCATCTTACTAGCAGCAGGCTCTGCCTGTACAGTGGACCCCGGGCTGCGAACGCACCTATTATTTATATTTATTTGATGCGTTCCGCCAGCCCTAACACTGTATTCATTACATGAGAATAGGTAAGAAAGGAGAGCAGGGAGGCAGTACAATACGCCAGGCACCCCTGGTGGCCCAAGGGCGTGCAAGTTCTCGACAAGACACTGCCAGACACCATATCTTTAAAGCAATTTGAATTTATTAAGGACTTCCAATAAGGAGACATTAAAAGTTTAAGGGTACACAACGACTTTGACCACAACACCTGTGACGGGATCAAGGTTTGCTGGGTGCTGCTGCTACATCGCTGTACAATACAAGTGAATGGTTTTGCATTGTGACCCGAGGGTACTGCAACCATGACAAGCAAGTTGCAAAAAGTCCACCTTATCAAATGTTTTATGACTTTTTTGTCGCAGGATCCTTAGGGGCCACAACATGACCCCATTCACTTGTAATAAACAGCGATGTAGCAGCGGCACTGTGTGAGCCTAGGTCACGCAACAGGTGTTATGGCCAAAGGTGTAGCTCCAGCCTAAATGTTGCAGAACAGTAAACAATAATGACGTACAACAGTGAAATGTGGTGCACCACCGCCTACACCCTGTTACTCTCTGTTCCCGCTTCCACACTGATCTCAGTGATGTTGAATTCTCTCACATATATTATTTTCAGCAGCCACTTTTAGTCCCCATCAAAAGGGTTCACCACACCTCTGGTCTTCTAAGCAAGCTCCGATAAGTACCCTCCTACCTCTCTTTGTCTCCAGAGGGGCCTATTCTGGTTACTGTAACCTACAAGACTGTGGCCTGATTTCATTGGCATCTCTCTGCCAATCCCTAAACTGCTGGTTTTTACTGACCACCTCTGTCTCTGTGCAATAGTCAGAGTGCTGTGACTAATATCACTCTCTTCAGGACTGGGGTCATTGGCTTGATTCACATAAGAAACGGTAATAAATAAGACTCTTCTTAAAGCGAACCTGTCAGCAGGATTTTGCTAAGTTAACTACAGACACTGTCATGTTGCCACTGTTAAACTGATTACAATGATACCTGGGGTGTTGAAATACGTCTTATAGTTCTCGTGTAATCAGTGTTAGAAATTTTCAGTTAATAAGATGTCCATGCTCCGGGGCGGGACTGTAGGCAGAGTCTTATCTTCCTGCTTTTTGCCAGAGAAACCAAGGAAAGACCTGCCCACAGGACGCCCCGAAGCACAAACATGTTCCCCATCATGGAGACAGAGAGAGAGACAGACTGTTTGTGCTTCGGAATGGTTTGTAGGCAGGTTTCTCCTTGGTTTCTCTGACCTAGATGGATGCACCCCTTCTAAGGAAGAGTAGCCGAAATGCGCGTTAAGGGGTTAACTGTGTTTAATATTCATCACACAATTTATAGCTGGTCTGGAGTTTAACTGTGTTTAATATTCATCACACAATTTATAGCTGGGATTTTGCAATGTCTCATTATAGTGCAATGCGTTCTTGATAAATAGTGGGACTTACCTAGAGGTATTGTTACAACCCCATGTATGTGCAGAATTGTGACTTAGAAACATGGTATAGTACACGGTACATTATAATTGTCTGTTTTGGCAGCAGATACTTGGGGTATACCCCAGCACCTTCCAGCATTATTTATTTTTGTGCTTGATGAGTCAGCTGTCTGGTTGCACATTGCACTTTTGCAACTAGCACTTTGTTGACTAATACAATTTTCTTTTAGATTCTAAATGTCAAGTATAATTTTGGCTTTAACATTATGACAGTCAAGTCCTTCCTAGTGTGTAGAGTCAAAATAATTAAAAAAAATGCTGGAAGGAAAGAAATCGCAATAGGGTCTTATCTGGATATTAAAAGATTAATCCAATTGGATTATACTCATAAGATAGAGCCCAAAACAAGGCTCATAGAAATGTCAGCTGCTGCAGATCCACCGATCAGACTCGTAATCAACCAAACATACAAAGATGGGAAAGAAAAAAAGTGGATTCACTCTGCGCTGCTTGAAAAATAAAGTCCAGATGGTCGTTTCAAATGAATATGTGGTGTTATTCTACGCGTTTCGAAGCGCTAAGGCTTCTTCATCAGGATACCACAAATGTATCCTGATGAAGAAGCCTTAGCGCTTCGAAACGCGTAGAATAAAACCACACATTCATTTGAAACAACCATCTGGACTTTATCTTTCAAGCAGTGCAGAGTGAATCCACTTTTTTTTCCCCATCTTTGTATCTAGTGTGTAGAGTAACATGTGGTCTATACTGCATAGAACTCACTCTGGACACAATTTATGCTCAGTGTTAGTCTTTTCTTGTATGGTATGTCGGAGGGCGGCTCAGCCAATGAGCGGTGCCACGAAGCTTTGGAGGAGGATTTGAATCCTGCGCCGCTCATTGGCTCAGCCGGCGGCAGCTCAGCCAATGAGCGGTGCCGCGCGGCAAATCCCCCGCCAAAGCCTCACAGCAACGCTCA
Source organism: Oophaga sylvatica (assembly GCA_033576555.1). Lineage (NCBI taxonomy): Eukaryota > Metazoa > Chordata > Amphibia > Anura > Dendrobatidae > Oophaga > Oophaga sylvatica. Next base: position 559,123,574 of record JARQOD010000003.1, read on the forward strand.
TTGGCTGAACGCACCTGGTGCTCAGCCAATGTGCGGCATGGGATTCAAATCCAGTCAGTGAGCGGTGCCGTGCGGGATTTGAACCCCCCATCAAAGCCGAGTGGCACCGCTCATTGGCTGAGCTGCCGCCGGCTGAGCCAATGAGCGGCGCGAGATTCAAATCCCCGCCCTGCCAGCTGAGCCAATGAGCGGTGCCGCGTGGAATTTGAATCCCCCGCCAAAGCAGCATGGCCAGGGGCGGCTCAGCCAATGAGCGGTGCCGCGCGGCTTTGGCAGGGGATTTGATTTGAATCCCGTGCCGCTCATTGGCTTAGCATGAGGGGCGCTCAGGCAATCAGTGGTGCCGCGCAGCTTGGCGGAGGATTCAAATCCCGCGTGGCACCACTCTGGCTCAGTTGGCGGGGCGGGGGATTTGAATCCCGCGCCGCTCATGGGCTCAGCCGGCGGCAGCTCAGCCAATGAGCTGTGCCACTCGGCTTTGGTGGGGGGTTCAAATCCCGCGCGGCACCGCTCACTGGCTCAGCCAGGGGGCGGGGGATTTGCTTAGCCAATGAGTGGTGCTGCACGGCTTTGAGCTGCATGGGATTCAAATCCTCTGCCAAAGCCGTGTGGCACTGCTCAGCCATTGAGCGGTGCCTCGCGCCTTGGCGGGGGATTTGAATTCCGCGCGGCACCGCTCATTGGCTCAGGTGGCGGGGGATTTGATTCCCACACGGCTCATTAGCTGAGCGCTAGGGGCACTCAGCCAATTAGCCATGCCGTGCAGCTTGGCGAATGATTCAAATTTCATGTGGCACCGCTCATTGGCTTAGCCGGCGGGGCGGGGGATTTGAATCCCGCCCCACTCATTGGCTCAGCTGGTGGGTGGCTCAGCCAATGAGCGGTGCCGCGCGGCTTTGGTGGACCACTCATTGGCTGAGCCGCCGACCGGCTGAGCCAATGAGTGGTGCTGCACGGGATTTGAATCCCCGGCCAAGCCTCAGGTGGCAGGCACTCAGCCAGAGAGCGATGCCGCACGGCTTGGCGGGGGATTCAAATCTCACGCGGCAGCGCTAATTGGCTCAGCCGGCGGGGCGGGGGATTTGAATCCCGGTGGCCATATCGGAATACCCATAACTTATGTGTTCCAATAGGCTGTCGGCGTAGTTCCGACCACGGTGGATTGTGGGATAGCGACACAATCACCGGAAGCTGTGACAGAGCCGATTGACAATTATATATTAAATAAGGAATTAAACTATATCTATTATATAAATACTAGGGAGAATAATTTTAAATATATATTGTAAGGAATTAAACTATATCTATTAAATAAATACTAGATGTACAGTTAAAACCAGAAGTTTACATACGCTATATAAAAAGACACATATGCATGTTTTTCTCAATGTCTGACATGAAATCAAGAATAAACCTTTCCCATTTTAGGTCAATTAGGAGTACCATAATTATTAATATTTGCCAAAATGCCAGACTAATTAGAAAGAGAGAATGTTTTAAGGCATTTTAAATAGTAAGTTCACTTTGTTACTTAATCTTTCCTATGTGCTTGGACAGACTCACTTTAGGAGTAACCTATCTTTAGTACCATGTTATTAATGGAGGCACATCTACTTATAGCAATTAAGTATTGTGTGTAGTATTACTTTGTTTTGATCCCTGTACCATTGCCAGACAGCCGTTGTGCTCTATCCAGTGGATGGCATGCGCTGCATCAAGTGGCCTCTCCTCTTCCTCCACACAGAGAACCATTCTCACAGGTGACACCCCAATTATACTTATTCCCCTTGCGTCGACTCATAACTTTCCAACCACCCAACTGATTGTGGGAACCACAAATGGTCCAGTTTACAGTGCTGTTCACGCATTCTGTTCCATGGGCATCAGAGATCTGCTCCAAAGATTCACAGAATCCAGAGGAGGAAAGTATCTGTGCTGATACCCAAATTTTTTTCCTTTTGGATCCGGGGCTGAGCAAAGTAGGGTCCGAGCAGAATTCAGACACTCGTCACTAGACGTTAACACCCAGGGGTGGAGGTGATACTGAGTGTGAGAACAGAGAGGATTACGATGAGGTTGTAGATCCCACTTGGTGTGAGCCTAGAGGTACACAGCTGAGTAGCTCAGTAGGAAGATGAGGTTATGTTGTGGCTTCGTACACAGACATGAAGTGATGCAACCACGACAAGCACTGCATTCTCAGCCCCAACTCTGGCTGTGGCCAGCACCGTTCATGAGTGTGCAGTTCTCAGGGGCGGCAAGGGTTACCTAGCCTGGGCATTTTTTTGAGACTGCATAGGATGACTCAATTCAAGTTATCTGTCAAATTTGCACAAAAACCTCAGTAGAGGTACAAATTGCAATAATTTGACAACTACGTGCATGAAACGGCACATGCACAATCAACATGCCTTAGTGTGGGAATCTCATTGCGCTAAAATGCAGACTAATGGACCTTGCCAACCACCGGCCATTCCATGAACCTCATCTGCTGCTTCTTCCTCCTCCATCACCATTCCAAGTCTTTTCACACAGGTCTCCAGCCACAGAAACTACAATTGTTTACCCACCACAGTAGGAGTGAGTGAAAGCAGGTCAGCTGTTACGGAAGTAGACATGACTGCTGCTTTTTTGTCACCTAGCACAATACATTTTTCTCAATCCACCATAACATCTCCGCCTGCACCTCACTCACAGTCCATCAGTTTGTCCTATTCTCTGTACTCCACCCTCTCAGCACAGCAGCCTGCCCTAGGTTCCGCAGTTGTGGTCACTTAAAAGAATACTTCCTCCTACACATGGCAAAGCTAAAAGCTTGAACTCCACCTTCTACAATATGTTAGCCACAGAAATGCTGCCTTTCCACCTGGTGGATACAGATAGTTTAGGAAAGTTGATGGACATCACAGTCCCCCAGTACCAGCTGCCCAGTCACCATTACTTCTCTAAGAAACCTGTGCCTGTGCTACAAGAGCATGTCGCCAACAACATCCCTAAAAAAAATCTATGTCTGCCAGGGTGCATTTCACCACTGACAACTGGTCGAGCAAACATGGGCAGGGGCATTACATCTTGCTGACTAGGCACTGGGTGACTATAGCGGCTGTGGGTGCAGGCAGTCAAGGGGCTACTCCATAAGACTTGGAATCCCCAAGGCTTGCGGGACAAACCTCTGTATCTAACAGTTCTGTTGTGAATGTGTTAGAAATGAATTCTGAGCAGAAGCTCCCTCTGGTGGTTACAAACAGTACTGAACCATTCAATGAGGATTGGCAATCAGGAATCACGGACTGGCTGGATATAAGGGAGGTTCCCTCCCATCATGGTTGCCGGTGATCAATTGTTCTTGTCTCAACGTTGTTTCCTGGTTCACTTGGAAGCTTGCTGAGTCTTGCTTCTTCTCCTGCTCTCAGATAAGATATTTTCTGTTTTTGTGCTTACTATTTGCATATTTCTCTGCATTTCTGTGAGGTTGCCATGTTTGGGCTCCTCTCAGTTCCTCTGGTGCCACTGTTATTTGTTCATTTGCCTTTTCCAGTTTATTCAGTGGTTGGGCTTGGTTTTGTTACACCAGAGAACTAATTTAGGTGGTAGAGGTCGTGTGATCTCAGGTGTTTTTGCAATTAGTAGCGTTGGCTTTTTTTAGGTTTTTTTTTGGATTGGCAGTAAGTATCCTTCCTATCCTTTCTGTCTAGGCAGATTGAGCCCAACGTTTGCTCATACTATTTTCTGTCTGTGTCTGTATTTCCTCTTGTTTAACCGCCATTACATGTTTGGGGGCTTCCTATGTTCTTTAGGGATCTGCTCCGGGGCAGATAGCTTTCCTCTTTCTATCTTTAGGTGTAGTTAACCTCTCAGGCTGTGACGAGGCGTCTAGGACCAACGTAGGAACGCTCCACGGCTGCCTTTAGTTGTGGTGGTTAGTCAGAGTACTGCAATCCAGTAGATTCCAACCTCTCTGGTGTATTGCCGTTTTTGCCTGCTCTCCTCAGCTACCAAATCATAACAGTATCACCGTCCAAACTGAAAATTATATGGTACTCACAGAAGGGAAAAATATTAAAAAGGAAAAAAATAAGGGGAGTTGTCAGAATATTTTTTTTCTCTGTTTGTTGCATTTTTTCCCTCTTATTCTCTGGGTGCTGAGGAGGAATTTTTTTTGCACAGTTGTCTGGCCATGTGGATCAGCTTGCCACTGAAGTTTGGAGTATTGCTACCTATCTTACAGGGTTGCCGGTTGTGGAACCTAGGATCTCCATGCCAGAATTGTTTTTGGGGGATCGAGCTAAATTTCTGAATTTCAAAAATAACTGTAAGTTGTTTTTTGCCTTAAAAACTAAGTCCTCAGGGAACGCAGCACAGCAGGTCCAAATTGTCATCTCTCTCCTGCGCGGCGATCCTCAGGATTGGGCTTTTTCCCTGACACCTGGGGACCCTGTTTTGAGTAATGTTGATGCATTTTTTCTGGCTCTGGGGTTATTGTACGATGAACCTAATGTCACTGATCAAGCTGAAAAAACCTTGTTGGCATTAAATCAGGGGCTTGAGGACGCTGAGTTGTACTGTCAGAAATTCCGAAAGTGGGCAGTCCTGACCAAATGGAATGATGATGCTTTGGCAGCCCTTTTCGGAAGGGTCTGTCAGAGAATGTAAAAGATGTTATGGTGGGTTTCCCTGCTCCCTCTGGTCTCAATGATTCTATTGTCATTAGCGATTCAAATTGACAGACGTTTGCGTGAGCGTAGAGGTATGCGTGGAATAGTGTTGCCTTTTGAACCAGCTTCTGAACCCATGCAGTGTGATAGAGTGGCTTCTGGGGCACAGCGTCATGAGTTTCGAAAACGCAATGGGTTATGTTTCTACTGTGGTGATGCCTCTCATGCTATTTCAGTCTGCCCTAAGCGGGGAAGACGTTTTGCACGCTCAGTTGTCTTGGGTAGTGTTCAGACTAAATTTCTGTTGACTGTTACCCTGATTTGCTCCCTGTCCACATTTTCTGCTCAGGCTTTTGTTGATTCGGGAGCAGCTATTAACCTGATGGATTTTGATTTTGCTAAACGTTGTGGGTTTCCCTTGATACCCCTACGGAAGTCTATTCCCCTACTGGGGATTGATTCTACCCCTTTGGCTGAGAATAAACCCCAGTTCTCTAATCAGGTGATAATGAGGGTTGAACCTGATCATCAGGAGAGTTGCAAATTTTTGGTGCTGTATAATCTGCATGACATTATTGTACTAGGTTTCCTTTGGTTACAGTCTCATAATCCTGTTTTGGATTGGAAATCTGTGTCTGTAACCAGTTGGGGCTGCCAATGTGTTAATGCCAACACTCCTGTTTTTTCTGCCTCTCCCCAGGCTCAAGATGTTCCTGACTTTTTGACTGATTTTTCTGATGTGTTTAGCGAAAGTAAATCTGCATCCTTGCCCCCCCATAGGAGCTATGACTGCGCTATTGAATTAGTGCCTGGTAGTAAATTCCCTAAAGGTCGCCTTTTTAACTTGTCTGTACCTGAACATGACGCTATGCGGTCTTATATCAAGGAGTCATTGGAGAAGGGTCATATCAGACCATCCTCTTCACCCTTGGGTGCCGGTTTTTTCCTTGTAGCCAAAAAGGATGGTTCATTAAGGTCGTGTATTGATTATCGTCTCTTGAACAATATCACTGTGAAATATCAATATCCGTTACCCTTGATTTCTGACCTGTTTTCCAGGGTGAAAAGTGCTACTTGGTTTACCAAGCTTGACCTCGAGGGGGCCTATAACCTTATTCGCATTAAGCACGGGGATGAATGGAAGACGGCGTATAATACCCCAGAGGGGCATTTTGAGTACCTAGTGATGCCCTTTGGGCTCACTAATGTTCCTTCCGTCTTCCAATCCTTTATGAATGATATTTTTAGGGATTTTGTGGATAAATTTCTGATTGTTGATTTGGATGATATCTTGATTTTTTCCAATGACTGGTGTTATGTTTTGATAGCTGAGGAGAGCAGGCAAAAACGGCAATACACCAGAGAGGTTGGAAACTACTGGATTGCAGTACCCTGACTAACCACCACAACTAAAGGCAGCCGTGGAGCGTTCCTACATTGGTCCTAGACGCCTCGTCACAGCCTGAGAGGCTAACTACACCTAAAGATAGAAAGAGCGCCTATCACGGTAAGGATTGCAAGAGAACTCACCAGTGCAATCTCCCGGAAGACGAGTGCAGAAGAAAGCTTCAGGCTCCTAGGAACGCAGGGTGAGCAAGGCAGGAGAGAGATGGTTTCAGGGCCTGAATCACCTGACAGTGAGGGGCGTGGCTTCAGCTCCAGGGAGCTAGAAGCTGAGGGAAAACTCCTAGAAAGGTAACTACGGGACAAAGTTACTCAGGGGCACAGACAGAGACGTAAATCTGAACAAGCCAAGGTGAAAGCACGAGAAGACAGTATAGTACCAAGGATGAGACAGAACGGATATCGGGGACAGGCAGAGGTCAAAACCAAACAGACAGCGAAGGTACAGAAACAGAATCCAACAAGCAGTATCCAGAGAACAGACCGAGTCAAAACCAAAGTATCAGGCAAACCAGAACACAGCACAAACACACTCAGGGGTCAACACACTCTGCCAAGGGCGAAAGTATAACTGACAGGGATTGGAGCTTCCTAGGGCTATAAGAAGCTCTCCCCGAACCAAGGAGAGGCCACAATAATAAACCCCAGGTGTGCAGGTAAGAGCTTGCACTGGGATCAAAACCTTAACCCCTAGCGTGCAGGTCAACCCTGCACTGGGATCATGACAGTACCCCCCTCTCAACGGGGGGCCTCTGGACCCCCAGGCTTGCCCGGGAACCTGGCATGGAAAGCCCGAACCAGGCGATCCGCATGCATCAAACGGGCCGGCACCCAGGATCTGTCCTCCGGTCCATACCCCTTCCAATGAACCAGGTACTGTACCGACCGCTGCACCAACCTGGAGTCAACGATATGCTCAATCTCATATTCCATGTGTCCCTCAACCAAAACAGGAGGAGCAGCGGACTCGGACTCCCCCCGGACTGCCTCAAAAGGTTTCAGTAGGGATTTATGGAAGACGTTAGGGATCTTGAATGGACTGGAAGACACAACCTGTAAGCCACTGGATTGATCTTTTCCACAATCTTGTATGGGCCAATGAACTTGGGGCCCAACTTGGCTGATGGAACCTTCAACTTAACGTTTCGCGTGGAGAGCCAAACTTTCTCTCCAACCCGAAACATAGGACCTGGTGTTCTTTTCCTGTCAGTGAAAAACTTGTACCTGCCTTGAGACCTGGATATATTCCGCTGGACCTCTGCCCATGTATTCTTTAATCGCTGAACAGACCCCTCTGCCCTGGACACCCAGAATCCAAACGAGAAAACTCACCAAAATGAGGACTAAAACCATAATTGATCAGGAAAGGAGACATACCAGTAGATTGGCTCACCCGACTATTGAAGGCGAATTCCGCCAAAGGCAGTACATCACACCAGTCATTCTGTCTTGCAGAAGTCAGACATCTGAGGATCTGTTCCAGAGACTGATTAGTGCGTTCCGTCTGACCATTGCTCTCAGGATGGTATGCAGATGAAAAAGACAGAGACATCCCCAATTTCTTGCAAAAAGCACGCCAAAACTTTGCCACAAACTGCACTCCACGACAGACACCACATTCAGGGGTACCCCATGCAACCGGATAACATGCTGTACAAACAATCTGGACAAAGTCTCAGCTGAGGGTAGTGCGGATAAGGGTACAAAATGAGCCTGCTTCGAAAACCTGTCCACCACTACCCATACCACCGTATTGCCCTTGGATGGAGGAAGATTAGTAATAAAATCCATAGACAAGTGAGTCCATGGCCTTTCGGGAACTGCCAAGGGCATCAGTTCCCCAGCCGGCCGGCTATGTGAGTTTTTAGAACGAGCGCAGACCCCACAACCAGAAACAAATTTTTTTATGTCAGAGCTAAGAGTAGGCCACCAAAAGATCCTAGCCACCGCCCGACGTGTGGCAGATATACCAGGGTGAGCACTGAGCTTGGATTCATGGAACTCCTGGAGGAGTTTAAGCCGAAGCTGCTCTGGGACAAACAACTTACCCCCTGGCTTGGCAGCAGGGGCCAGAGACTGGGCCCTCTCAATCTCCTGTTCCAACTCAGACGAGACCACTGCCAACACAACCCCAGGGTGAAGAATGGAGGAAGGTGGCTCAGGGGGAGACACCGGATGAAAACTGCGAGATAAGGCATCAGCCTTGATATTCTTTCACCCCGGACGAAACGTAATAGTAAACTGAAAACGGGGAAAAAAAAGTGACCAACGGGCCTGTCTGGTTGTTAGTCTCTTAGCAGACTCAATATATGATACATTTTTGTGGTCGGTAATCACAGTAACCGAGTGACTGGCCCCCTCCAAAAGTGCCTCCATTCTTCAAACGTTAACTTGACCGCAAGAAGCTCTCTATTGCCAACATCGTAATTCCTCTCAGCAGCAGAGAATTTCCTGGAAAAAAAAGCACATGGCCTGAGGTTGGTCAGAGTGGCAGGACCTTGGGACAACACAGCACCCACCCCCACCTCAGAGGCGTCCACTTCCACAATAAATGGTTTGGACGGATCTGGCTGTACCAACACCGGAGCAGTCATAAAGCATTTTTTCAGACTAGCAAAGGCCTCTTTTGCGAGCGAGGACCAATTTTTCACATCCGAACCTTTGTATGTTAAATCAGTGAGTGGTTTGACCACCTGCGAAAACCCCCGAATAAATTTTCGGTAGTAATTGGCGAACCCCAAGAAGCGCTGGAGCCCTTTAAGATCTCGGGGTTGTACCCAATCAGCAATGGCCTGCACCTTCTTGGGGTCCATACGAAAACCCTCACAGGACACAATCAATCCCAAAAAAGATAATTCTTGAACAAAAAACACACACTTCTCCAATTTAGCAAACAGATGATTTTCCCTAAGTCTTTGGAGAACAGTTTGTACATGATTCATATGAGAATGACTGTCGGGGGAATATATCAGAATATCATCTAAGTAGATAACAACAAAACGACCAATGAGATCAGAAAACACCACGTTGATGAAATTCTGAAATATGGCGGGAGCATTGGTAAGACCAAACAGCATGACTAAATTTTCAAAAGTCCCTCGGACGTGAGGAACGCAGTTTTCCATTCATCCCCCTTCCTGACCCTTATCAAATTATATGCTCCCGAAGATCCAGTTTAGAGAACCATTTTGCCCCTGATAGTTGGTTACATAAATCAGGAATCAACGGAAGGGGATACGTATTTCGTACAGTAATCTTATTTAATTCACGAAAGTCGAGACAGGGACGTAGACCGCCATCTTTTTTCTTCACAAAAAAGAACCCTGCCGCCACAGGTGAAACTGAGGGACGTATGTGTCCCTTGCGAAGACTTTCAGCAATATAATCCTTCATAGCTAAGCGCTCAGGTCCAGACAAATTAAACAGGCGGGCTTTAGGTAGTTTAGCCCCGGGACTAGCTCGATGGCGCAGTCAAAGGGTCTATGTGGCGGCAACGTCTCGGCCTCGCTTTCTGAGAACACATCTTCGAAGTCTTTCAGGTACTCCGGAATACCTTCCAGCTCGACAGATGACACAGACACAGATTTAACAGGTTTAACCAGCAGTGCAGATTCATAACATAACTTAGAATCATTAAACCCCATTGAACAATCTCCCCCGTTTTCCAGTTAATAACTGGGTTATGGCGTTGTAACCAGGGCATGCCCAACACCAACCCTGCTGGTAGATTGTCCAGAACAAAACAACTTAATTTTTCCTCGTGAGCAGCGCCCACTCTGAGCGAAAACAAGTCAGACATAAAGAGAATTCCCTCTTTTGTGAGGGGGGAGGAGTCAATGGCCACCACCTTGATCGGAGTCTTAAGCCTAGCTGTCCCTATCTTGCAGCGTGTGACCAATTGAGAGTCAATCAGATTGATGGATGACCCGCAGTCCACAAAGGCTGTAGAGGAAAAAGAAAAACATCCACTAACAGTTCCACATGAAGCAACACCTTAGAGAACGAGGAAAAGTGTACCTGAGGGTCTGAGTAGTCTCCTCGCTGACTACCCAGACCTAGTCGTTTCCCGCCAACCGGGTTGAGGACGGGCAGACAGGACACTCCTTTTTCCAATGTCCAGCTTTACCGCAGTAGAAGCACAACTGTTCTTCCCGACGGCGTTTTCTCTCCTTTTCCTTCAGAGTGATAGCGCCCACATCCATGGGCTCAGAGACAGTCTCTTTTCCACTGGGGAACAATGTAGTCTCCACCTGCATCACCCCTCTGGCCCGCAACCTGCGGTCCATCCGGACGGCCTGGGTCATGGCGTCCTCGAGAGAGTTAGGTGGGGGGTGTAACGCCAAAGCATCCTGCAACCGCTCGGACAAGCCTCTGCGAAATAGTCCTCGGAGGGCGGCGTCCTCCCAAGAAATCTCTGCGGCCCAGCGGCGTAACTCAATACAAAACCACTCGGCCGAGTGCTTCCCCTGACAGACACTCATCACCATGTCCTCTGCCAATCGCACTCGGTCAGGCTCATCGTATATGTGCCCGAGGGCCTCAAAGAATGCATTCACCGACACTCTCTCAGGGGCAGTGGGAGGAAGGGAAAATGCCCATGCTTGTGGGGACCCTCTTAATAAAGACATGTTGACCCCTACCCTCTGACTTTCATCCCAGAGGACCGTGGTCTCAAACTAAAGAAAAGTTTGCAACCCTCCATGAAGATCCTAAACTCCTTTTTGTTCCCAGAAAAGAAGTCAGGCAGTTTAACAGGTGGTTCTGAGGACACGAGCGCAACATCACTCGCCATAGCCCTCAGAGAACCAGCAGATAAAGCCCCCTGCACAGTCTCAGAAACCTGCCGCTGTGAACACGACAGCGCTTGCTGTTCCAGAGATAAATCCTGAAACATCTGACTCAGATTTTTTCATCTGTTCGGACAGCGACTGTATGGGATCCATAACTCTCTGCACAACCTGCGCCCTAAACACAGCCGTGAAGCAAAAAAAACAAACAAAAAAAAAACAAAAAAAAAAAACTTAGTGGTCAGTTATAATATCACGGTGGGGATTGCAAGAGAACTCACCAGTGCAATCTCCCGGAAGACGAGTGCAGAAGAAAGCTTCAGGCTTCTAGGAACGCAGGGTGAGCAAGGCAGGAGAGAGATGGTTTCAGGGCCTGAATCACCTGACAGTTGAGGGGCGTGGCTTCAGCTCCAGGGAGCTAGAAGCTGAGGGAAAACTCCTAGAAAGGTAACTACGGGACAAAGTTACCCAGGGGCACAGACAGAGACGTAAATCTGAACAAGCCAAGGTGAAAGCACGAGAAGACAGTATAGTACCAAGGATGAGACAGAACGGATAGTCGGGGACAGGCAGAGGTCAAAACCAAACAGACAGCGAAGGTACAGAAACAGAATCCAACAAGCAGTATCCAGAGAACAGACCGAGTCAAAACCAAAGTATCAGGCAAACCAGAACACAGCACAAACACACTCAGGGGTCAACACACTCTGCAAGGGCGAAAGTATAACTGACAGGGATTGGAGCTTCCTAGGGCTATAAGAAGCTCTCCCCGAACCAAGTAGAGGCCACAATAATAAGCCCCAGGTGTGCAGGTAAGAGCTTGCACTGGGATCAAAACCTTAACCCTAGCGTGCAGGTCAACCCTGCACTGGGATCATGACAGCGCCTAGTCTACTCCCGCCTTACCCGTTACCTCTCCAATCACTCCCTCCTAGACCCTTCACAGTCCGGCTTCCGCCCCCTACATTCGACCGAAACTGCACTCATCAAAGTGACCAATGACCTTCTTATAGCAAAACGTAACGGTGACCACTCTTTGCTCATTCTTCTCGACCTTTCTGCAGCTTTCGACACGGTTGACCACCGTCTCCTACTGTCTAGGCTCCACTCACTAGGTATTAAGGACACTGTTCTCTCCTGGTTCTCCTCCTATCCTTCTGACCGCTCCTTCTGTGTTTCGTTCTCTGGCTCCACGTCATCTTCTCTTCCTCTCACTGTCGGTGTACCCCAGGGCTCAGTCCTTGGCCCCCTTCTCTTCTCTCTCTACACAGCCCCAATTGGACAGACCATCAGCAGATTTGGCTTTCAGTACCATCTTTATGCTGATGACACACAACTATACACGTCATCCCCCGACCTTACCCCCGCTGTACTACAGAACGCCACTGACTGTCTGTCCGCAGTCTCCAACATCATGTCCGCTCTCTATCTGAAACTCAACCTCTCCAAAACTGAATTTCTTCTGTTCCCGCCGTCTACTAACCTCCCTAAATCTGACATTTCCCTCTCTGTGGGCGGCACCATAATAACACACCGGCAGCAGGCTCGCTGTCTGGGTGTTATGTTTGACACCAATCTCTCCTTCACCTCCCATATACAATCTCTTGCCCGCTCTTGCCGCCTACACCTAAAGAACATCTCTAGAATCCGCCCTTTTCTCACCATGGAAACAACAAAAACACTCACTGTAGCATTGATCCACTCCCGCCTGGACTACTGCAACGCTCTATTACTTGGCCTCACCATTACTCGACTATCCCCTCTCCAGTCCATCCTTAATGCAGCAGCCAGGGTAATCCATCTGGCTAATCGGTACTCGGACGCGTCCGCTCTTCGCCAGTCCTTACACTGGCTGCCCATTCATTATAGGATCCAATTCAAAGTACTTGTTCTCACCACAAAGCTCTCCACAGTGCAGCACCCCCCTACATCTCCTCCCTAATTTCTATCTATCGGCCTAACAGACTGCTGCGCTCTGCAAATGACTTTCGAGTAACCTCTGCACTAATCCGTACCTCCCACTCCTGACTCCAAGACTTCTCCCGCGCTGCGCCAATCCTCTGGAATGCTATACCCCAAGAAATTAGGACTATCCACAATTTGCATGGTTTCAGGCACTCCCTCAAAACACATTTGTTCAGAGCGGCCTATCACATTCACTAATCAAAGTCATTCTATGTATTCTGTGTAAGTGTGTGTGTGTGTGTAGCCCATTCACTATCTCCATCCATCCCTCACTCCCTCAAAATGGCTGGACCATCATTGTAAATGCACCATTGTATATAAACACCTGTACTTTGTATCTCCCCCACCTCATTGTAGATTGTAAGCTCTCACGAGCAGGGGCGGCTTATTTTGCTTTAATTATTGTATTGTTAACGTTGTTACTTATGACTTGTGTTCTGAAACTGTTAAACTGTAAAGCGCTGCGGAATATGATGGCGCTATATAAATAAAGATTATTATTATTATTATTATTAAAGAGGAAAGCTATCTGCCCCGGAGCAGATCCCCAAAGAACATAGGAAGCCCCCAAACATGTAATGGCGGTTAGACAAGAGGAAATACAGACACAGACAGAAAATAGTATGAGCAAACGCTGGGGCCCAATCTGCCTAGACAGAAAAGGATAGGAAGGATACTTACTGCAATTCCAAAAAAACCCTAAAAAAACCCAACGCTACTAATTGCAAAAACACCTGAGATCACACGACCTCTACCACCTAAATTAGTTCTCTGGTGTAACAAAACTAAGCAGCAGCCACAGAAAAAACTGGAAAAGGCAAATGAACAAACAACAGTGGCTCCAGAGGAACCGAGAGGAGCCAAAGCCCCTCGGGGAGGGGAACCTGGCCAACCTCACAGAAATGCAGAGAAAAATGCAAATGGCAAGCACAAAAACAAAAAACAGAAAATATCTTATCTGAGCAGGAGAAGAGGCAAGACTCAGCAAGCTTCCAAGTGAACCAGGAAACAACGTTGAGACAAGAACAATTGATCACCGGCAACCATGATGGGGGGAAACCTCCCTTATATCCAGCCAGTCTGTAATTCCTGATTGCCAATCCTCATTGAATGGTTCAGTACTGTTTGTAACCACCAGAGGGATCTTCTGCTCAGAATTCATTTCTAAAACATTCATAATAGTACCCCCCCCCTTGAGGAGGGGTCACCGAACCCTCATTTGTGCAACCAGGTCGGTCAGGATGAGCTCTGTGATATGCACGGATCAGTCTCCTAACATGGATGTCCGAAGCAAACACCCAAGAATTGTCCTCCTGACCATAACCTCTCCACTTAACCAAATACTGGAGTTTCCGTCTAGAAAACCGAGAATCCAATATTTTCTCAACCACATACTCCAGATTGCCCTCAACCAAAACAGGGTCAGGGGGCGCAGCCATAGGAACCACTGGCTCAACAAATCTCTTCAATAAGGACTTGTGGAACACGTTATGGATCTTAAATGTCCCTTGAAGAAGTAAACGAAAGGAAACAGGATTAAGAATCTCCATGATCTTATAAGGTCCAATGAACCTAGGCTTAAACTTAGGAGATGCAACTCTCATAGGGATATTTCTTGAGGACAACCAGACCAAGTCCCCCACTTTAAACCAGGACCATTAGTCCTATGCCGGTTGGCAAACTGCTGGGCCTTCTCCTGAGAGAGGGACAACCTCTCCACTACCTGGTTCCAAATCTGCTGCATACGCTCCACAACAGAGTCAACACCCGGACAGACAGAAGCCTCCGTCTGTCCCGAAGAAAATCGAGGGTGAAACACAAAATGGAGAAAAATGGAGACATCAAAGTGGCAGAGCTTGCCCTATTATTAAGAGCAAACTCAGCCAAAGACAAAAAAGAGACCCAGTCATCTTGATCAGCAGACACAAAGCATCTCAGATAAGTCTCCAATGTCTGGTTTGTTCTCTCAGTTTGTCCATTGGTCTGAGGATGAAAAGCAGAGGAGAAAGACAATTGAACACCAATTTAGAACAAAAAGTCCTCCAAAATCTGGAAACAAACTGGACTCCTCTGTCAGACACAATGTTCTCAGGAATGCCGTGTAACCGAACCACGTGCTGAAGGAACAAAGGCACCAATTCGGAGGAGGAAGGCAACTTAGGTAATGGCACAAGATGTATCATCTTGGAAAACCTATCACAAATCACCCAGATAACGGTCATTCTCTGAGAAACAGGGAGGTCGGAAATAAAATCCATAGAGATATGGGTCCATGGTCTTTGGGCACAGGCAATGGCATCAACAAACCACTAGAGCGAGAGCAAGGCTTGGAGCGAGAGCAAGTCCCACAGGACTGCACAAACTCCCTGACGTCACGAGACAAAGTAGGCCACCAAAAGGACCGACTCACCAAGTCTCTGGTACCAAAAATTCCGGGATGACTGGCCAACGCGGAACAATGAATCTCAGACATCACACTCTTCTTCCACTGGTCTGGGACAAACAATTTCCCAACAGGGCAGCGCTCGGGTTTATCCTCCTGACACCCCTCCAGAGCCAGTCTCAAATTGGACGAGAAGATGGAAAGAACTACACCCTCTTTCAAAATAACAGCAGGATCAGATAACTCAGGAGAGTCCGCAAGGAAACTCCTCGAGAGGGCATCCGCCTTAACATTCTTTGTGCCAGGAAGAAAGGAAACCACAAAATTAAAACGTGTGAAAAACAAGGCCCACCTGGCCTGTCTAGGATTAAGTCGCTTGGCTGATTCCAGATAAACCAGATTCTTATGGTCCGTGAGGACCACCACCTGATGTTTGGCTCCCTCCACGCAATGTCTCCACTCTTCAAAAGCCCACTTCATGGCCAATAACTCCCGATTACCCACGTCATAATTACGTTCAGTTGGAGAAAATTTTCGAGAGAAAAAGCACAAGGGTTACTTTTAGAGGTCTCAGGATCACTTTGGGACAAAACGGCACCTGCCCCAATTTCAGAGGCATCAACCTCCACTGAAATGGCAGAGAAACATCAGGCTGCCGTAGAACAGGAGCAGAAGTGAATCTCTGTTTAAGTTCCTGAAACGCAGAGACTGCCTCAGGAGGCCAATTCACCACACCAGAACCCTTTTTGGTCAAATCAGTCAATGGTTAACAATAACAGAGAAATTACAATAAATGTACGATAAAAATTGGCAAAACCCAAGAATCTCTGAAGAGCCTTTAATGAAGTAGGTTGGACCCAATCACAGATGGCCTGAACCTTGACCGGGTCCATTTCAATAACAGATGGAGACAAAATGAATCCCAGAAATGAGATCCTCTGTACGCCAAAAATACACTGATCCCTTCACATACAGAGCATTCTCTCTCGTCCCAGTCATTGGAAAAATCAAGATATCATCCAAATAAACAATCAGAAATTTATCCACAAAATCCCTGAAAATGTCATTTATGAAGGACTGGAAGACGGAAGGAGCATTAGTGAGCCCAAAGGGCATCACTAGGTACTCAAAATGCCCCTCTGGGGTATTAAACGCCGTCTTCCATTCATCCCCGTGCTTAATGCGAATAAGGTTATAGGCCCCCCTGAGGTCAAGCTTGGTAAACCAAGTAGCACTTTTCACCCTGGAAAACAGGTCAGAAATCAAGGGTAACGGATATTGATATTTCACAGACATATTGTTCAAGAGACGATAATCAATACACGGCCTTAATGAACCATCCTTTTGGGCCACAAAGAAAAAACCAGCACCCAAGGGTGAAGAGGATGGTCTGATATGACCCTTCTCCAAAGACTCCTTGATATAAGACCGCATAGCGTCATGTTCAGGTACAGACAAGTTAAAAAGGCGACCTTTAGGGAATTTACTACCAGGCACTAATTCAATAGCGCAGTCATAGCTCCTATGGGGGGCAAGGATGCAGATTTACTTTCGCTAAACACATCAGAAAAATCAGTCAAAAAGTCAGGCACATCTTGAGCCTGGGGAGAGGCAGAAAAAACAGGCATTTAACACATTGGCAGCCCCAACTGGTTACAGACACAGATTTCCAATCCAAAACAGGATTATGAGACTGCAACCAGGGGAAACCTAGTACAATAATGTCATGCAGATTATACAGCACCAAAAATTTGCAACTCTCCTGATGATCAGGTTCAACCCTCATAATCAACTGAGTAGAGAACTGGGGTTTATTCTCAGCCAAAGGGGTAAAATCAATCCCCAGTAGGGGAATAGACTTCCGTAGGGGTATCAAGGGAAACCACAACGTTTAGCAAAATCAAAATCCATCAGGTTAATAGCTGCTCCCGAATCAACAAAAGCCTGAGCAGAAAATGTGGACAGGGAGCAAATCAGGGTAACAGTCAACAGAAATTTAGTCTGAACACTACCCAAGACAACTGAGCGTGCAAAACGTCTTCCCGCTTAGGGCAGACTGAAATAGCATGAGAGGCATCACCACAGTAGAAACATAACCCATTGCGTTTTCGAAACTCATGACGCTGTGCCCCAGAAGCCACTCCATCACACTGCATGGGCTCAGAAGCTGGTTCACAAGGCAACACTATTCCACGCATACCTCTACGCTCACGCAAACGTCTATCAATTTGAATCGCTAATGACATAGAATCATTGAGACCAGAGGGAGCAAGGAAACCCACCATAACATCTTT